>CM048927.1:7807775-8414275 GCA_026686955.1 Epinephelus cyanopodus
AGGCAGGAAGTGCGCATGATGTTGTACTCACTGCTGCTCTGGAACTTCTCTGTCCCTTTGCCAGTATTGTGTAATCTTCTTTAACACAAATAGGTGAGAGTAGTCTGGTGAGGCTATATTGAAACCTGATTACCTTGCTTCACCTTCACCAAAGTGTTTACAAGCTCTGCACAGAGTATTGGCAAACAGCTGTACAGTTGACCATCACTTCAGATAAAGTTCAGATGTGACAAACTCTTGGCATTAAAATTTCCGACTGTTGACCAATTGTAAACCATGCTGACAGGACTGACTGCTGAGGGAAAGGAGAGCAGTGGAGTAAAAAACAGACAAAGCTATTATCAATTTAGCTGTCCACATTTGTGAGATAGGAGTCAGTAGCCTAATACAGATTCATATTCTTGAAAAAATTGTGTTAACTTAACGTGTCAGGTTAGCAAGAGGGCTAGTTACCTACCTTAACACCATTAGCTCCGTCAGCACTGTTGCAGTTGTTGGCACTGTTCATGTGTTACAGGGTTTACACTGATCCTAAAAAAGTCATTATCTAAAAATAACAGCTTAATTAGTATATGGCATGAATCAATCTTTTCATGGTAATAAAAGTGTGAGGACATGGGAAGTAGGGTTTTATGAATATTTTTTGTTTGATTTTGCGTTTAGGGCTGAAACTGAAATCATCAAAGCAAATTATCAGCATCGAAGCTTTGTTTAATTTACAGTCCACCGTGTTTTGCACATATGATTATTACTGTGGCACGACGTGATCATGCAATGGACACTTGACGTGAAGAGACACCTCAAATTTTACATCCATGCTCAAAACAGAAGAATGCTAGATGGCGGAAGAGAGAGAAAATAATGAGAGGCGAAGAGAAGAGACCGAAAAAATAATATAGTGTCCAAAGTTTGGCATCAATTTAGCTGAAACAAAATTAAAACTTTGTAGGGCGTGTCTCCTGTAAAAACCAAACTACCCAGTTGATGGAGCAGACCCGACAAAAGGTAAAGTCTGAGCTGCCAGTGCCTGGAGCTCCACACTTATGTATGTATGGTAAGACAGTGGCACCCCACATGCAGAGGGAGAGTACACAAAATTGCCAAGGAAATTTTTTTTGGTAGTTCTGTTATACTTTCATATCTGCCATGAGACAAAATATCCAGGTTTTATGTTACAGTAAACATTTGGGCAAAATTGTTCCAAACCCTAAGTAATTGATGTCAGTTCAGTTCAGTTTTCTTTCCTTTAATTTTGGTTCTTGTAAAACTGGTCTTTTTTAGTCAGAGTGGCATTAAAAAGTCTTTAAAAGTCTTAAATCTAACTTGCAGTAAGTGATAAGAACCTTGTGTTAGCACCTTTAGCTGCCAGCCATAGGGTGAGCCAGCTCCATGTTGAGAGCCATGTGTAGGTCAACTTCTAAATCATAGGTATGCTCTGAGCTCCTTTACACAGAAGATTTTTGAACCCTAAAATCCAAATCTATGTATCTCATTGAAAATAAAAAAAGCACATTAGACCCAAGTCACTCATTCTGTTGAGATTTTCCGTGGCTTAAAAACTTGCAATGCATCAATTTAAGGCTATATGTGCACATGATGCTCAGCGTATTAGCTTGAGCATGAATTGCTAATTTGTGTGCACAAATTCCCCCCCCCCCCCGCCTCCATTACACCTGCTGGGCTCTGCTCTTTAAGTATAATGCTTGTGTATCACTGCACTGGAGAAGTGGTTGTAATGATTTGGATGAGCAGTCTGAACAATATCACATATTTTTCTAGCACCTCGATACAATTTTTAAATGTGGATCTGGAAAAGGTTGACCGCCAAAAACAGGAAACAGCTTAGAAAACACCCAAATAGGGCAGTGGGCCTATCTTACAGTGTTTCCACCAAAAACGTCAGAGGCCTCCTTCTCTCATTTCCCCAAAAGGAAACAAAGAAGGGAACTTCCTGTGCAAGTACACGATCTGGAACAAGCAGAGTCTTTATAATCATGTTAGGATAAAGCCGACTGTAAAGAACTGAAAGACAAATATATAATATATGTTATATAATACTCTTGATAATTTCATCGTCTCAGTTTGCATTTTAGGGAGGGATGTGTCAGGTATTTTGATTGTGGCTCTTGCCTTTAAAAGCATTTTCTTGTTCTCAAGTGCTGAAGTAGTTTTTCCATGTTGTAAGAGCAATTCATTTCATATGCCCTCCACTTCACATAATAAGGAAAGTAAACATGCTATTTAATTACTGGCTTAAATTGATGATGCGGTCTTCATTCTTTATATTAACTGCTCAGATTGCATACAGGCTCAGAGGCTCCATGGGCCATTTATGATTGGCCTGAGACTGCCAATCTTCATTAGGGCCCCCCTGGCAGCTACAAATGTATCACACTCCACTGAGAACACTTACCTTCCCAACACACTTACACTGTTTTGATCTGCATCTTTTTTTCTTTCATATAGTGGACATTCATGTATTGACTCCCCTGTCTCCCCTCTGGGAATCTTGTCCTTTTAACATAAAATGGGCAGTAATCTAAACACAAGCTGAATACAGTCTGCATCGTAATTTGTATTTACCTCTTCATTTTAATTGCAAGGAATTCACTGTTATTCCACTCAACACATCTTATAGTCATTGTTCTTTCACTGCTCCAAGACTCCCTCTCAGCCATCCCCCCTTTCTACATTAAATTGCAGCCTCGCCCCCGCCCCCCTCCTTTTTCCATCACTATAAGTGCCTCCTCCTTTAACAGACGGCTCTGCCTGACCCACCCCACCTCCGCCCACTTCTGTCTTCCCCTCTTCTAATAATTTTCCTCCTCGTGCTTTGCATGGAAGAACCTGCAGCATCCAGAGAAAGAGGGGACAGGATGGAGGATGGAGGGATGCAGCAGGGATGCTAGGCAAGAGGGGGAAGGATGCATTTAGGGATGATCTCATCAAACATACTTTAGGAGAACTTTTAGTCATTGAAACTAGCAACTGGGGTCTGGACAGTGGTTTTCAAGGACAGGTTAGAGAGGGAGGGGAGACGAGGAGCAAGGAGTGGCGGCTGTTACACAGTTGAGGACGTGAGGAGATTTTCAGGGGAGAATGGGCGGACTAGGCTGGTGTCTTGCCACAGTCTTCAGTTGGGCAAAATTTTTCTTCTACTGCATCTTCCCATTTCGGAAACACAGGAAAAGCAAAAGCAAGGTACAGTTCTTATTTCAACACATGCATGTTGAACTTTGCTTCAGTGACTGTGCCATATTTTACTGATTGTAATAGAGAAAATCAAATTTAGCTCTGTGAGGCTCTACAGATGGCAATACTGTTTGGTTTGGTCTATCGGATGGTCGGCTACTTTGGGCCAGACTGAAATCAACAACTGTTAAAGGAATTGCTAGGAACTATTACAGACATTCATTATTCCCTGGGGACGAATCCTAATGGTTGTCCCCTCACTTTTCCTCTAGAGTGTCACCATGGGATTAACATTTGTGATTTTGACTGAAATCTTGTGACATTAGATGGATTCCAATCAGATTTGGCACAGATATCCGTATCCCCCACAGTACTATACAGTACAATACCCACAAGTTTTTACCGTTGCAGCAGCTGTACTTCACATTTTACTCTTGTTAGCAAATGTTAAGCTAGTTTAGCCTACATGGTAAACATTATAACTGCCAAACATTGGCATGTTAACGTTATCATAATGAGCATGCTAGCATGCTGACATTAGCATTTAGCTCAAAGCAGTGCATGTGCCTAAATCCAGCCTCACAGAGCTGCTAGCTTGGTTGTAGACTCTGAACAGTGTTTAAATTCAGTCTCTTTGTATACTGTAAATAACTTCTGTTCATTCATCGGTTTTCTCAACCATCAATATGCTGCCTTTACTCTACATTGCAAAAAAAAATGCATCACGTTCTGCACAGATTTAAAAATAAATTCAGTTAATCTTTGTAAAATACTCATGGTGATATAGACAGTGCCATTAATGAAAGATACTGACCTAATGAACTGTAGCTTCTGACACAGGAGATATAGAATATTTGGAATATGATCTTTTGCACAACCCCAACCCCAAATGTCCCAACATTTCCATCTGTGATTGCCAAATGACAATGGAAATAAAATTAATATTTGTGTGATGCCCAGCTAGTGATAGGCACAGAGGGTGAGACAGGCTGAAGAAATTAGTACATTAGGACACACACACACACACACACACACACACACACACACACACACACACACACACACAGCAGGATATTGCCAGTTTGACTTTGGCACTTTTCCCGATAGTAGATCTGTGCTGTCGAACAGAGCCATTAATCTTGCAAATGCAGCCACCGCTCAGTGTTTTACCACACACACCCTCAGAGGCTGACACACACCTTGATATACACACAGTATTCTTCTACACACACAGCTCACCACTAATTAAAGCAGAAAGTGTTTTTAGTCAGTGGCTGTCTGGCCACAGATACATCGTGGGTCTTTAGCATGCGTCTTCCTGTCCTTGGGTTGTGCATCTTCCTCTGCTGGCACTTTGATGGTCTCTGTGCCGTGAGGTGGTGTTCAGCAGGGGCGAATAAGCGCTTTACCTGCAGTTGCCCTCAGTTCCGGCCAATCTATGTTGGCTGTGAGTGACTAAATCCTTAGAGCAGAGACTTACTAGTGTGGTTGTGCTGTGAGAAGGATGACTGTGCAGTTTCACAAGTGACCCTTTGCTGTGACCTCTCAAAGAGGATTGACCCAAAGATACTTTCTCTGAAAGACACTTCCGACACTTTGGGAATGGTGTACATTTTTTTGGCCCTAGGTTGACTCAACATTGACATGTTATCACCTTATTAGGTTGATGCAACAAATATGATTTTTTTAATAGTTGATTGAAAAAAAGAAGGATTTCCTTAGAGCCCAAAGTGTTTTAATCAAATGTTTTGTTTCATCCAACACCACCAATCAAAAATCCCACAATATTCAATTTACTGTAATATTAAGACAAGGAAAGCAGCACATTTTCATATCAGCCAGGCTTAAAGTCCAAACGAAATGGCTTTTCAGAGCATCTAGCCTCAGAATTGTGATGTACATGCAAGTGAAACAGGATAGGCAATCAAGCAATAAAACATTGGGTGGAATTTGGTTTGATCATCGAAAAGTGGGCGTGTAATAACAGTTAAAGCCTGTATTCTTTCTTAGGCTGCAACATGACAGTCTGAAGGTTTAAACTCTTGTCCTCTCACAGAGTTGGGGATGAAAACTAAACTTTCAGCTGTCAGAGAAAACTCTGCTAAGTTCAGACTGTTTACTTAAAGCACAGCTACACTCACAGATAACTGAGCCTCCTACCTGCCTGTCAAATAGCACCAAACCATACACCTTCCCAAGACACTCCAGATTTGTGTTTAGTCCTGCAGCGAGCAACAGATGTGAAGTCCGGCAGCCGGTGGCTGCTTGCTCCACTGCTGTTCAGTGGCTAATGAAACATCCTGGCACTGACTATTTACTGTAGTTTACCAGCCTGTCCCTTATGTGGCATTAGAAGATAATTACAAGCATGGCTGTTCTCAGTTTTCAATGTCCAATAGTCCATCACTAACATTTTTGTCACGTCTTGTCTCGTCAACGAAAATGGAACATAGATTTCATCTTAGTTTTTATTATCAAGATTTATTTGAAACTTGTAATCGTCTCATTTTCGTCATGGAAAAAAGGTTGTTGATGAAAAATTTTTGTCATAGTTTTTGTCAGCACAATTAACACTGTTTTGGAGAAAGGAAGACATACTGAAGTAGCATGCTATTACTAGCTAGCTAACCTAATCTTAGCTCTGTGCTGCTAAAAGTTGCACATTGATTAATGGGCGGATGTTGTGATATTGTTGGTTGGAACTGATGGGTACTAGCCTACGTGCTTTTTTGTATTTTTTGGCATATGTTGTTGGACAGATGCACAATATTCCTGGTAATGCGATTGTAAGGGGTTACAAAGGCATTTTTAATTTTATCTCTACTATAAAGAATATTTGGATTTTTCATTAAAAAAGCGTTTAAACTATTAATTGATCTGATCACATAGATCTGCACAATGATGCATTTAAATGTCTTCTGTTCATTTTGCTGTTACTCATATATCTCATATTTAGGCTCAATTGTTTACTTTACCTGATGTTGAGCTTTTTTTTATGCAGCACAAAAAAAACCCATTATTTGGCAGAAATAGAAGTGAGTAGTTGGCATAAGCAGTCATACCAATGAGCTTGAAATTTAGAGAGATACATAAAGAGCGGGTCCACAGAATGAAATTTGCTAACGGAAAAAGATGTGGTATATTGTCACCATGCTGGTTTGATTGACAGGTGATCTGTGGGAAGTGTAGTGCAACCCTCCTGGAACCCCCTGCTCCAAAAATGTCTCCAAATTGAAATAAATAGGTCTTCATAATGAACGCGTTCATGTTTACTAATGGCAATTCTTCAAAGAGGGAGCTGGACAAACCCAAAAGGCTTCACACCATGTACTGTAGGAGAATTGTTGTTGTGTTCCTGGGTCAGTGTGTTCTGGCCGGTCCTTCCTGTCAGTGCTACACAGCAGAGAGAACAGAGGAAAACGTGCACACACATGTGAGTGTTCTGCAAAGGGAGGGCCCGGGGTCTGTATTGTTTTCAACAGATGGGAGTCACGGGGGTGGGAAAGGGTGTGTTCGTGTCTGTGTGTGTTGGGGGGGCCTGCTGGAGTGTGTTCTTCCTCTGTCTGTCAACAAGTGAACTCCCCCTTCATCTAGCAGGTTCTAGGATGTCAGCCAAGATGAGAGGGCACACCCCTCTGTTTACACATTCACTCTCTCCTTATCTATCTGCATTTATCTACTACCTATATCTATCTATCTGCTTATCAGAGCCTAGTCTCTGTCACTTTATCTCACCACCCCTTTACCTTCTCTTCTGATAAATGTCCTCACTTGCTTCATTTTTTTTTTTTTTGGTGAAACCTTTTTTTTCACAATACACTGTAGCAGGTTGCACAGCTTTGATCTATGTGCTGCTGCTGCTGTTTACCCATCTTTACTTGGTTCAAGGACAGTGACCTGTCACTGGTTAATCTTCTTAATTGTGTAAGTGCCTCGGCTGTCTGCTCTCAGCTCTGGTTTACAAAAGAAGACAGAAATGGTCAAGGTTAAAGAGGTACTAAAACAAATCCCACAAGTGATCTGATTAGCCTTGGAAATGTGCCCATCCTCCCTTTACTACATTGCAACCTTCCTCACCCACGCACACACCCACTCCTTCTGTTATCTCTGCAATCCCTTCTATATTTAATAACTGTGTTCTGGACAAGTGTCTGATTATAAATGAGGAGGCACTTTTTTAAGTGACCACCAGTGGGTGCTGTGGCTGCAGGTTGCTGTGTGAAATGTGCATGGTCTTTATGAAGTAATACTGTCTGTACCCAGTGATGTGCCAAAATGACTCTAAGACCTGGATCACTTTGTCTTTTAATACTATGGATAGAATTGTCCCAGTATTATTTATGTGAAGAGACAATCTGTGTCAATTTGTAATCTGTAAATGCAAAAAAGATTTGTAAACTCACAAAAATGTTTTGCAAATATAAAGCAGATCTCCAAATGCACACACAAATAAAAATATATTTTTTAAAAAGTATGCATAAAATGCAAATTCACAAGCGTAGAACTGAGATTCACAAAAAAAGAATGGATTCACACATACTATGTATTTGAAAAGTTTTAGAGTGAGGGAGATATTGATTAAATGTATTCACATATTTTCTTTAATTTATGGAATTTGTTTCTGTATCTGCAGCCCTGTTTTATCCTTGCAAAATAGATTTTTAGTTTACAAATCTTTTTTAAATATTATATTATTATTATTATTATTATTATATTTTAAATACACATTAACACAAGGATTGTCGACCTCTTCACACAAATAATATTGAGAATCTACCTCCACAGAACAGTCATGATATCAAGTTATAATATCAGATTACAAAATCGGCAAAACCCTTTTCTCTCTCATTTAATTATTTATTTTTAAATGCTTAATATTATCTACAAATAACTTACAACTCTAACTAGAACTTGATATCATTCCTCTGATGCTCTTTTTGTTGGCTGAGCAATAAATCTTGATGTTATATATAGAAGATATTTTGTTTATTAAAAATAAATGACGCATCCTGCACTGTCACACTAGAGTGTGCTGACAGGAGTAGAACATGATGTGCAATGTTGTGACGGTTTAGTTTTCATATGAGTACAACTAAGCCCTGCTGGAGAACACACAAGTGCACAGTCATTCAGTGATATTGTTTTATGTTTCAAAATAGCCTCAAGCTGTTGTGTACACTTTACTGTGGGAGGTGAGATGTAAGTTAATTGAATTAAATCAAATTGAAAGACATTTAAAGCTGCTAATATCAATATTTGTATATTAACAATAGAATGGATGACTGTGTGACATGAAAGGGGTCACTGGAACTGATGAACCCACAAAGCACTTTATCCAACATGGCAGTATCACCGATACAGAACATTTTAATATTGTTCAGCTCAGAGTTTTTCTCTCACTTCTCTCTTCAACTCTGCAGCAGGCAGCTATTTTTACTGACAAAGCTCTAAAACCAATCCTATACGCTACCTGCATCAAACAGCAGAAAAAGATAGTGGACACAGGGGAGCATTTAGCAGTTTAGGAGTTGGTGGAGACCAAAACAGAGCTCGTGGGAGTGTGAATATTGGACTGAAATTCTCCAGGTGGCCAAAACATGGCTTAACCGATTACTATGGGAAAGTTGTTGTGTACCTGCTGAGTGACCAAAAGATGGTTGAATAATTGCTATCATGAAAACCTTGGATTCATTAATTATTGATGCTAATCTAAAAACAAACAGTTATGTCCATTACTAGGAAATACGTCTTGCATTATCAGGAAAACTGTGAATGTATGATATTGCAATATAATAATGTTATGGGTGAAGATGAGAGACTTGAATCTGCAACTTGGAAGCAAGTCACACTTAAGTTGCACACAGTGACTTGAGACTTGACTTGAGCCTTGTCCTCAAAAGACTTGAGACTTGATTTGGACACAAGGTTTGGGACTCGTAAACAATTTTTATTTTATTTTATTTTACTTTTTGGTGCATTAACGCTAACACTGAATGGCATTCCCTCCCTTATCTTAAGCATCTGGTGTGCAGCGCCACAGATGGCTGTTACATGTCGGTGCAAAAAGACCACGGTGAGCTCATCTGTAACTGCTGTGCCGTTTGTTACAATCTTTGGCTGTAATAACTTCACATGAGACCTGAACAAAAGAATGGGTCAATGCAATGTCTGTAGTATCAAAATAAAAAATGCTGAATCAACCACATCAAACTCTATCAGAGCATCAGCAATCTACCATTAGCTTGCGCCTAGCTTTGGGAGGTTAACTTGATTAGATTGGTGTGTGCTGAATATTTTGAAAAGATGAGTGAGTGTTTGTTGGCTTGCCACACTTCTTCGCATAAAGTCCAGGCTTTGCTACGACAACAACAACGGTCAGGTAACTTAATCATTCATGTTCCGCTGCCACCATCTGCTGGCTAATGTGAAACCAAGAGAAAGACCATGCAAATTAATGTTGGTTACAGGCAGGTCACAGGTTTATTGTTGACCATGTAATACTACAATAACAGTCTCATGAGGTTACCATTACACTGGGTTTGAGAGTCTAGAGTGATATTAAATTAACAGCAAATTATAACATGTAAATAGTTTTTGAAAAAAAGGTTACAGTTGTAACAATATTCTCCTGGTACTCTGAGTAACTTAAGTCTTTATCCATTACTTAGGAGCAAAGATTATTACCTTTACAGGAATGCTTTCATCGCATATTTTTTGCAAATTGCATTGCAAATGATCACATATGACACAACTAACCCATGCTGATACTGTATGAAAATGGATATCAGAGTAATGATAATACATGCTTCACATTCCTTAGATATAGATATACATTGTTCAAAGCAGACTGGATGGCGTGCCACAGATTATGGAGCCTTGCTGGCACTTGATGTCAAAGTGAGAAAGATCTTGGACTCTTATATTGGATAGAAGCTAAATTTTTGTTGGAATGAAAATACGGTCGATGATATATTTAATGTCTAATGATGTTAGAATTTCACATTGCTTGGACGATAACATTGTGATGTTTTGTAGATGTTGTGTTTTGTTCTCCGTACCTTACAAATAAATGTGGATATTCAATGTCAAGATAACGTTGGCATTAGGCGTTTGGAAGATAATTCAATCAGGAGAGACACGTTTTTAGGGTAAAAGAATATCTATTAACATGTGAACGAATGAACGAATGGTGGGGAAGATGAGATGAGAGGAAGATGGAGAAATGCCGATGGTCTGGAGGAGTAGAGGAATGAGTCTTTGAGAGCTTGTCCTGGACTCTGGATACGATGGCTGGAGGTGACGGGGGCGGAGGAGGGTGCGAAGGTTCTGCCGAAAATGATAACTGGCAGCAGCAGAAGAGAGAGCAGATTTAAAATTTTGCAGTGGCATCCTGATTGGCTGAGAGATCGTAGCAAAGTGTGATTGGATAACCGGATAACCTATAGTCAGCTGATTAGAGGGAGTAGTGAGAGTGGGATAGAGAAAATGTGAAAGGGTGAGGACGAGAAAGGTCTTCCTGATTGAACTTAAACTGAGCTTCATTACATTTTGGTCACTTAACAATGCAACTAAAAACCAACAAAACATCAATGTCATTTGTCATCTTTTTTCTATATCAATTCACGTTGGCATTAGATGTCCTGTCATTGAATTTTGGTCACGCTTCGTCACAACCTAAATTCCATCAAATATCAACATCGGAAGATGTTGGTGGCCAGCTGGGAGTGCTCATTACAACCATAAGAGACTTGAGACTTAACTTAAACTGGCTACTGGAGACTTTACTCGGACTTGCCAAAAATGATGAACAAGCATCTCTGGTTATGAGTCTTACAAAAAAAAGTGCAAATTAATGTTGCAGAAATTGTTAGGTTAAGTCAATATGCTGAAATTTGCTTGGTTTTCTTTATTTCATAGCATTTTAAAAGTCACTTTTCAGCTTAGGGGTTTGACAGGCTTGGATTTAGACTAGCAACATTGGTATTTGTCGTGCATAATAATAATCATTATATTCATAATGATATATAATTGAAAAAAACACACTAAAAATATATTTTTAGTTTAAATCCTAGAAAAACAACGTTGTTTCTGCAAAGCTCTTTCATTTCTCAGATGATCGTTCAGTTGGACTGTGTATGCTGGTGTGTGTGTGTGTTGGTTGGGGGGATTAAGTTTAAATGTTTTCTCTCTAACATCGTCTCCTTAGAGAATTTGTCTCTGTAGGGGTGGCCTGCAGGAAATACCAGGGGATTAATCCTCTGTGCCACTGGGTGAGTGTGTGAGTTTGTATGTTTGTGTGTGTGGGTGGGTTTGTGTGTTTATACAATGTGTGAGAAAGATGTGAATGTGTGTGTGAGAGTGGGAGAGAAATAGGTGGTTACTGGTAAATGTTTGTGTATATGCATATGGTGAATTTGATAGTTTAAATTATGTGTGTCTGTGTTTTCAGGAAGTAGTGGGCCAGGACCCCCAAATTTCCATCATGTGTGAGATTATAGGTCCATGAGTGTTTACAGGTGCATGTAGCCCACCACTGAGTAATAGTTACAATTGTGTGGAGGTTTGCAATATTGTGTGTGTTTGAAAAATGAAGTACCCATGGAAGGGGATAAAGATTTACACATGAGGCTAACATGGTCATTGATGAGCAGCATAAACTTAATGAAGCCGCTTTTACTTCCCAGCCCCTCTGTGATCTTTCTCTGCTGTAAAGGGTGAAGATAGAAGGGTGCAGGGCTCACAACTACTGTGGCAGAGTTAGATCCTCCAGGACTTTTTTTTCCTTCGAGAAGGGGAAATGTGTGAGAGGCTGAGAGTGAGATTGAGAATGTTAAAGGAGTGTTTCAGATGGTCAAATCATAAGGCTTGGGATGTTCTAGATTTTTGTTATTATTGACAAATACAAGCTCCAGACCAAAACCAATGTAAACTGATTCTGTAAGTGATTTGTGTTACTACAAATCTTGGATCTAACATCTTCCTTGGTGCCTTAGAACTTCACTGTTTGCCAGAAACTATTAAATACAACAATAAGCCACACTGTTGCACTGATTGAGATGTGTCTTTATTACCATAAACACACACTTGAGTTTATTTTGATTTAATCCCACACACACTGCTACTCTAAATACACATCAGAGCACCAAATCTGAATGAATTCACCACTGAAAGTCCCAAACAAATGCACTACATCCTCCTGTTTAAATAATGTTTGCTAAAAATGACAGTGTCCAGCTTTATTTGAGAATCTCTAGGACTGCTCATGAAAGTCGGAGACTTGAATCATCATTTGGAGACGCCTTAGTCAAATTCTGGAGATGTTTTGGTCCCCACATTTAGCTACAGATTTAGTGCTCCTTGCTTACACACTGCTCTTTGGTACAGGCAGTTGTGGACCCTGACCCAGGGTGAGTCTGAGTGAGATGGAGGCAGCTACCCAGAGAAAGAGAGGCTTTGCTTGGTCAGAATCTGAGATAACGTTATCTTCTGCCTCCTGCTTAGATATGGTGACGTGGCAGCTCATAGCCACTTAATACCACACAGTCTCTGACTTTTGTTTGATATCTAGCATCAGCAAAAATGTTGTTGCACATTTCTGATCCATCGTTAGCTCTGTTAGCTTGTTTACTCTATTACTCGACATGAAACTGTATAATTGTGGCCTGTGCTCTGATATTTACACCTTTAGTAGCAAAAGCTTGAAGTCAGAAACTTTTGAGAGACTGCTTAACACATTATAAATTTTGGTCTTGTTGTAGGATTTGATGATGATGAGAAAAACTGAAAGGAAAACATGCCTGCCTTATGTTGCATGTACTGATCATTTATTTGAATCCCCTCCAGTGATGGTTTTATAAATGTACAAATTTAGTGAGTGCACTCATTTCTCCTGTCATAATTTAAGTCCCTTTTCTACATAAAAAGACAGAAAAAAACTGTATTCATGAAAGCTCATAGTCAGCCTCTGACTTTCACTGATTTGGGTTTACATGCAAAACGTATTCCTGGAAGCAGGTGGCTGTAACTAATATGGTTTGTTAAGGAACTTTATATGTAAAGTTACAGTTGTTTCTGTTGGAATTTGGACAGATGTTGACATTTCTGAAGGACTGATAAAAATGTAGATATAAATACTGTCAAGCAATGTTAAGGAGAGTGGGTGTCAAAACCCAACTCAGCAGTATGTAGATTTCAGGCATTTCGAGCATTGACTGACAATCTGAATAGCAGGTGTCTTTTCTGATGTCCAAACTAATTCAGTAAAGCATTTCTCAGTATCAGGAGAAATGCTAGTGGACATTTATCACATGGGTGAATGCAGGGGGGGACAGACTTTATAAAATATTAAAATGGGCTCAATACAGAAATACACAGGGAAGCTGTGCAAGAGAGAGATGGAGGGAGGGGGAGGTGAAGTGGGACGGATGCTGAGGGGCACGAACGGGGAGGGGGTGGGATCAAGGAATGAATGAAATTAAAAGTGGTGAGACTTAGAGGGGTAAAGAGGGAGGGAGACATGGGATGAGAGAGAGAGGAGGGGCAAAAGAGATGGATAATAAGCAGAGCACCCCCTCCCCCTTTGCTCCCGTTGAGCGGTGGGGGCAGCCTGCCACCCCCCCCAAAAAATAAAGCTTTGTGAAACTTTCCCCGGCAGAGGGGAAGAGAGCCAGAGTGAGCGCAGAGGAGAGGCAGTCAGGATCCAATTTAGAAGAGAGACACTAGAAGGAGAAAGCAAGTCAGACAGTGAAGGAGAAGGAGAAAGCAGGAGCCAGAGGTGAAAGACAGTGTGTACGTCCAGAGCGGTCATGGCTGTGCAGCATAGGGCAACTCTTCTCCTGGCTGGATTATACTTAAGGAAATCCACTGGTCTGTAGCAACAGCAGCAGCAGCAGCAGCATCACTCTGCCCGTCACCATGCCGTCTGTTTCTCTAAGCCTGCCAGCAGCTCTGGCAGGACCTGCACGCACCTGGGTCTGTCTGTCCTGCATGTTCTGGGTGAGATAACTTTTCAACTGGAATTGCTTCTCTGGATCATGATTGATTTGTAACTGTCAGCACAGAACTTCAGTCACTTCTATGACTTGTTTGCAGAGCCCTGTGCATAACGTGGCCATGCAAATCTAAAAACGTCAGTGTCGTAGTAGAATCATAAGTTTGCCAGTAGCGCATGAGTGATTTGAGTGGCTGACAGATTCAGCTTGATGATGCAATTAGTCACAATGCTTTTGTTATGATTTTGCACCACTTTGAGAGAAGCTGCTGGCTCATATGAGGGTGGATACTTCAGGCAAGTATCATTTGAGAAACCCTGATCAAATCAAGCCGGGGTTCTATTGGGTGGTCTGCTTGTCGGGGGTTGGGTTGAGGGTTGGGACCCCGGCTGTGGGGGGCCTTGGCACGGTGACACATTTGAATGAGAGAGATATTATGAAGGGGAAAGGGAGGGTGTGCGAGCGCGAGACAAACTCTGTATTGTTTTCTCCCTGGAGAAACATATTTAGTATTTTCTCTCCAGCTCCACGCACAGAGTAAAAACGTGTCTGCTCTGACACTGAGTTGAATTAAATGAATCCCCTGCTCTCTTCCCCTCAGCCTCTCTTTCTCACCCTTTCCCACTCCCTCACTCCCCCTGTGTCCTGCTCTGTCTCGCTCTAGGTGGTTGGGACACACAGCTATTTTTGCTTTCTCTTGTATAATTCAATCTGCCGCGCATTCCCGCTCACAGTAAGGGGTTGTTTGTGCACTTGTGTGCCCTCTAAGCTGTGATGTGGTCAGCGAAGAACTGTGTTCATGTGTGCGTGGCCACGTTAAAAGCATTGTGACTGTGGTTTCGACATTTGTCTTAAAACACTGTGAGTGCTTTTCCTAATTTGTGCTGATATGAAAGAACATTCCTGGCTCAAATATACAACATAGCATGCTGCTCTCCTCCTTTTCAGCTGAATAGGGGATGAAAGAGGAGAGTAGTTGAATAGACCATTGAGATCCATCCTTCCCCATTCTGCAGTGGTCCTTTGGGACATGACTGCACACCACTGACAGAGCTGCAGTCCTTGGCGAGGAGACTGGATAATCTTACAGAGCTCTTCATCAGTTAATTACCGTTCTTTCTTTTGAGGAGCGGGAGGCGAGGTGAAAGGGGGGTCGTAAAAGAATCTCAAAGCCCCCCAGCTAAGCTCTGGGTCACTGATTGACTGCATCAGAGAACTGTATGACAAAGCGAGCTCACTTAAGGAGGCGGGTTCAATCTGAGCCTCTGCATTAATAGCAGATCTTTGTTTGGCCCTAAAACAGCCTTAATTTGGGCACATCTCAACAGATTGGGATTAGAGTAAGTTGAGACTACCTCTAACCCTTCGCTGAGAATGTGCTTCTCATTCCAATCAAAACACAAACATTTGCCAAAAGATCTTCCAAGACCACTCAAGATCAGGAAGAGTTGCTCGCTGCTCAAATGGTAGTTCTTCTCTCTGATGATATATTGTTGTACTTCTGTCTAGACTGATCAGGTTTTTGTAGTATGGATACAGACATACTCCATGGGCAGCTGGGAAAGTGAGTACAGCTGCAAAAGCTGTTACGAGGCAACAGAGAAGTAGAAGAGAGAGATGGGTACAGGGAGAGTGAGCATGTGAGAGTGAGTAAGTACAGATGCAGGAAACAGACCATCTCCATGAACTAGATCTATTCCTTAGCCTGGCCTCAAATAGGGAGGGTTTCCTCCTCTCAGAGCAGGATGGTCCTGGATAAAGGGAGATTTTTCCAGCAGAGAAACAGAAAGAAAATGCTCAGGGAAATATAGGAAATGACAAGAACAACTTGAAGGACAAAGGAAATGAACAGAAGATGCTCCCGGCAAGATCGGAGGGCGAAGTAAGCACGGATGGCGCAAGAGGCCTTGAAAGAAGACCTTCGAAAGACTGCCGCTTCTCCACCAAACACTGTGAATAATTAATGAATGCCAAAAAAAGGGTTTTAGGGAGAGTTTTATCAGGTTTCTCTGAAAGGGCTGCAAAACCAATCAAACGTCCTCTATCTTTCAGTTGCTGAAAGAAAGTTTAAAGGGCATGCAAATCCTGTTGACATTCAAGAATGACAGGTTATGAATGCATCCGCTTATCGTGGCTATTTATAGTAAACTGGTGTAATTGAAAGGATGTGCGCCAAGGTGTTGTAAAGGTGTTGGAAACGGTGACTCTAATCAAACAAGGTGCTGTTGTAGGAAACACTGCCTCAGATCGCTGCCTCACAAATATTGATGCATGGCTAAACCTTCAGAGTTGTCAGGGTTCAAAGAACTCCTCGGGATGATCAATATCCATTAACGTACACTCAGTGCATCTAGGTTCAGAGTTTGGTCTCCAAAGGATCGCTCTGGGAAATGGTGTCATCTCAGGAATGTTAGGTCATCGGTCTTCTGTTGTCTTGACTAAAAAATAGACAAACAATAAATCTGTTAATGCTGTTTCAAACACACTCTGATTCCTATCTTCTGCTTTTGAAAACAAAGTATCAGAAGTTCTGAGTTCTCGGTCCATTCTCCTGATTAAACATGACTTATTTCCATTATTTTTAGCTATTTATTTTTGGCTCTTTTCTCACATCCCCTGCACTTATATTTTCCACACTCTGGTTTCTTTCTTGGTCTGTTGCTAGTTTGATTCTCCCCCCGTCTGAGTTCCTGAGATTACCTCTGATTTGAGTTGAAAAATGTTCCACATGTGGGGCCCCTTTGAAATACGGCAACATTTCTGTAATTGTAACATCTGGGTTTACGTTGCCCCAATGTTTTACACTGTAATGGATTTGCCATGCAGTTGTTTTCCGTCTTAATGGACTCACCCTGTTGTTGCCATCCTGGGGATGTTTGCTGTTTCATCTTGGCGTTGCTCTTTGGATCATGGTTGAAAAATCTTGAACAACAAAAAGGGAAGTTTAACCCCTTGCTTAGTTGATTTATGAGAGTTGTTGAGCTTTGTTTAACACCTCCCACCCATCCCTTTCGTTCCTGAGGAGACCCCCAGCATTGTGCATGCTTCACTGGGCACATTGGCCTTAAACCTCTCATGGCCCTCTGGTTTTCCCTGGAGGGAGTTTTGGGATTCAGAAATTTGGCAGGGTTTTAGTTTGTGCAGTTTGCTCTCCCTTATCCAGGAATATTGACTTATATCATATTTGAGTCAGTTTATCCTCATTTTCATTTTTGAAATAAGTTTCTCCCAACTCCTACTTTACCGCAGCTGAAATAAATCTAAGTGGTATTTAGTAATTTCATGGAATGTACTGATGCCAGTTGTCTGATGTATATTTTGCAGAGTTTTTTTTTCACCCTCATATCTGAAGCAAGAGCAAGACTGAACGATATCTGAAGCAAGAGCAAGACTGAACCTCAGTCATGAAAATGATGACTGGACCTCAGTCATCATTTTCCTTTGTTCTGACATCTAGTAATATCATCTCTGTATCATCTCTGACATCAGGCCCCCTTTAACCTCTGTGTCTAATTTAGAGCAATGTTTCCTTGTGTCTCCAAAGGACTGCAACCTGCTTGGCCTCCAAAAAAGCAAAAGTACTTTTCCTTTTTTACCTCTGGTTATGTCCCATGTTATGATGCTGCCCCTTTTGATGCTGATGACACCGAAGTAAGACTGTGATCTAGATGGATCCTGGTTAGTTTCTGTTGCATTAAAAGATAAAACAATTGCCACTGACTACCCAGCAATTGATTGTTGATGATTTTGGTGACCCCTTCACCTTATGCCCAGAACTCGTCTCTGGTCAGACTGTGACTGTTCAGCTCTTCAGCATGAAGGGGCCACAAGTGTTTTGTTTTTTTTCCAGTCGCTTTTAAAATGACAAAAACAAACATAAAACAACAACCAAAAAAACTGATCTGTAATATCAGGCACCCCTAATGCATGGTTACTAAATTAAGTAAATTTATTCATTTTATCTTGGTTTGTGTAGATTTTGTGGATAGACTTTCTCATAATTTATTAGTTGCGATGTAATGTGAAGTCCTTATATCCTGAGATGAGCATGTTAAAGACATGTTCTACAGCATATTCTGTACTTTTTTTCCAGCCTCCCTGAATTCAGCGCTGTATTTAAATTTGTCTTTGTGGGCAATAAATTTATACAGGTGACATTACTCAAGGAAATGCCTGTTAGACCCCTCAGAGGAAAGGTCAGAGGTCACTGTTAGAGAAGTGAAACATCTGTGGGGACTGGCTGCAGACTTAACTCTAGCGTGTGGGGAGGTGTTTGGACCTGGGAGTAGTTAGGATTGGACAGCTAACAGGAAGCTCAATGTGGGGCCTTGGCCCCCCTCAGTACTGGAACAAAACAAGTCCCCTGCAAGTCTGTTACGCAGTCGATGATAATGTTATTGATACAATGATTTTGATAACACAAATATCATTAGTGTTTACTGCAGAAATTGTCTTAGACTCTGTTAAGCAGAAACCAAACATTATCCTAATCCGGAAAATGTAAACAAAATTTAGATTTTATCGTAGGTTCAGGCAGGAACATAAAACCATTTGTGCCACCTAGAGCAGGTGGTCATCAGAGCTCCCTTATGGTGTTATTGCTGATATTTAGCAGTTATTAGCAATTATACAATATGAAAACATGCCAGCCCTCCTCCCAAATCTTACAGTCCATCATTCGTTTGAGCTGTCGTGACTGCCAACTCTTGCTGTTTGTTTTCTGGCCTACTACTACTGTCACTGTCAAATTTGTTTCTGCACTAGATAACCTATCACTTGTGTTTATGAGACACAAGCTATGAGCTGTCTTCTTTGTCAACAGGGGCCAGACAATGTTTGGAAAATGTGTTTTAAGGGCATATTTTTGAAAATGCGTCCATTTACAGGTTATGATAGATTTTGGCATTAAATGAGACTGTGTAACTTTTAAAAGAAGAAATAACACAACCTTCCTCGTACAAATTTGAAGTTGAATTTATAAGCACGTGGAAGCTCCAAAACTTGCTGTTCAAAATTCTCTATTTCCACTGTTCAGTGTGCTCTCCGTTATTATACAGCCATTGTTTTCCTCTGTCTGAGGTTTGACTGGTGCTCTTTTAATTATGTCATCTCATTCTCTGCTGTGGCACCTGTCTGGAGAATTTGCACCACCTACTGCTTGACAAACCAACTCCTGCTATTCGTGTAACAGTAGCGAATGGAAAAGTGCATAAATTCGCATTTGTTTTGCTCATTTCCTGAAATCCATTTGGAATAGGAATGCACAATAATATCAGCACATCATCAGTATTGGCTGATATTGGCTTGGCTGCTATTGTACTTCATTTCATGTCTCCATCTGCTTGTGGGCCATCACAATAAGAGTATGCATGCATAATATGATGTTAATTCCACTACAGAAGAGACTTGGGGATCACTGCAATTTAGTGGGGATAAAAGTGTCAATATATGTCAATATTGGTATCATGTATCGGTCAAATGTGTTGTTACATATTAGCATATTGGACATTGCCAAAAAATTTAATACCATGCATCCCTATTTTGGATGGAAACCCAACCTGTGTAACTGACATTACTGACAGTCATTTTGCTAATTTGTCTGACTCCCCTCTACTTGTACCACTGTTGGGATATGTTTTAGCAAGCTACAGACAAACATTTCAGTGTTTCATTACAAAATTAAAACAGGAAGCAAATATACCAAGTTGTTAATTTCCATTTGTGGTCATAGTGGCTGCTGTCCAGTAAAGGTTATGAAGTGTGGCTTTAAAGGTTTAGTATCTCTTTTTTGTTAACCCCATGTAAGTTACCTTATAAGGCTTTGCTTCACATCTCATGTGCACAACAGTCATTATAAGCCAAAATATTCCTTACATGTACATGTAAACTCAAACCTTGGGCTTCTTTACTGCCAGAGCAGAACAGAGCAGCCAAGTTAAACTTATGTGAAAGATATTTTAACAAGACGCTGTTTTTCCACAGCAACATATCACTGATCAAACCCAGGAAACCTGTCACTTTATTAAAGCTGATGCCAAATCTTTGAGCATGTGTGCATTTGTGTGAGTAAATATAAGGGGTCTGAGATCATGATGACGCACTCAGCACAGATTAAGAATAAGAGCTAGGTGCTTTCTCTGTTACAGCAGTATTTATTTCCGGACTGTGCCAGCTGTAGAGTCTGGATTGTTTGAGAAGATCGAGATCTTCCTTGGCACCATTTCTCCAGTCTGTCAGTCATGGACCCTCACTAAAGAGCCCCCCATAACTTGTTAATGCCATGATAACCTCTAACTCTGGATGTGATCTGAGACCTCCCGTGGATACCTATGCATTCAAGTGTGAGGCCAAACAATGCTCATTGGAAGTGGCACTGACAGCGTCCTGCTGCGCTGCCTGTGCATTTCTCCAGAGGGATTTGGATTTGCATTTGAGGCTTTCGGTTTGATCATTCTTCTGATTTATACTAAGAAAGTGACTTGGTCTGTTTTGTGAGTGCCACAAGTCATTTGTTGGATTTATTTGAAGTTTTCTTATTTGAAGTATTTTAGGAAACAGCCCAGAGATCTTAAACTAGTTTGGAAGACCAAAGGAAGCACACTACAGGAAATGATGAGATCTAATCATAAGAACAAAATCCCAAAACATGTCATCCCCATCCTTCCCAAAGAACATTTTAGGTTATGGTTTTAGTTTCATCGCTCTCATCCAAGTGCCTCAGTGTCTGCCAACGCAGCATGATATGGAACACGTGCTGTTTTCCCTTGGCAGTTTGCTCTTATGATGAACTTTGGCTGTCTTTGATTAAACCGGTTTTATCCCACCAAATCAATGTTATTGGCAACAGCCATCCGTCTTGCTTTCATGTGGGGCTTTCAGCCATCTTTGTTCCACATGTATCATTTGTTTTTATAGGCTGCTATATCACAATACTGTGAGAAAAAGTTCAGAACTTAGTTTTCTTAAAACAGAAAGCTTATCTTGAGCCATTTAGAGATTTCAGATGAAAACAAATGAAACAGAACTTTTATGAGTTGCTTAATATGGATTTGTCCTAAGATTTCAAAACACATACCAAAATCCAGGCCAGGAAATCACAATCTAATTGTGTCACAACAATAATAACAAATTTATTTTTTCATTCATCGTCAGTGATTGGAGACACAAATTCAAAACAGCAGACAAGAAACTAAATAAGAGAAGTCATACAATGGTAAAGAAGAAGAAGAAGAAGAAGAAGAAGTGAACACATCAGTTATAAGCACCGCTGGACCAATCAAGAGATTAAAGTCAAATATGGCAGTATATTCCCCTATACATGATTAAAAGAAAGTGTATGGATGTTATTTCCTCTCTCTTTATTCTATGCGTTCGGAACTTTGTCTTTATCTTTGAGTAATGTGGCTTGATAAGACTTGTTTGTTTCATGCAGTTTTGTGGAGATAAAGAGATTCAGAGACTAACCCTGTATACCTGGATACATCCTTGAACAAAACAAATCACAAAATCACTTCAGAATTTTTACAAGCTGCATGTAGTTTGCTTTGGCATTATACCATTTTTTTTTTATTTACTTTGCTGACTTTTTTTATTTTGTTATTTTTTCTGAGATGCCTGAGGTGCTTTGTCCGATAAAATCACCTCATAAAACCACATGGACAGTCTTTGTTTTTTTTCCTTGGGTTCATTTAAGTACTTCAGGATTTAGAGACAGAGTCATTCTAAATGATTTAAAAATGAATAAATAAGTATTAATTCTGCAGTTTTAACTAATTCTTATGCTTTCATTCCGTTTTTCACGTTTCATCGAATATTTTCATTTTACATGTTTTCTGGCTTGTAAATGTTTGAGAATGTGTGTGCAGGTTATCTGGGAGTGTCTTGAGAAGTAAGTGGTAAAGTATTTGCAGTGCAAAGCAAACTTGGACATGTGTTCTAGGCTAATAAACAAAGTTAACAGAATGCTTGTGTAGCTACATAACATAACATAAAACCATTTGTCATACCAATACTGTTGTCAGTAGAATAAAAAGCTGTTTCTTGAGGAAACTATTGGAGCTGCCATTAGTCCACTGCTGCGTTTGTGCAGCTCCTAAACATGACATGAAATGCATGCCTTATATTTTAATCATCCACAGTCCATTTCACTTTCAATACTTACATGTAATAATCTAGTAGGTCTCTGTATCAAACTGGGTCCCCCTAACAAGCATCTGTCAGGATTTGGATGACAACGTCTTGAAAGCTACAGGTTGCATGGCAACGAACTGCACCTTGCAAGTGTCAAGGGGATGACATCCTGTCATCAGAGCTAGTACTGTTGGCTAGAGTTTGTGGTTTTGGTGGACAGCTTGCAACTGCAGTTTTCCAGTGTGGCCCACAATCATATGCTGGGTCCCGAAATTGGCAATCAGTCATCAAAACTCTGAGCTTCCCTGCTTTAGTCATTCTTACCAGTTAGAGGTGAGATGAAATTGAGAATCCAAACTTTTTGTTTCCATATATTTATTTGCAATAAGTGTCAGATGGTCAGGAGTAATTGCAGTCACTGTTTTTTGTATTAAAAAGTTAAGCAAGAGTCCTTGGCCATGCTAGCATTTCTATGAGGCTGTAGTTAGGCTGAGCAGTGGCTTGAGCTAAATGCTACTGTCAGCATGTCACGATTGCAACATTAGCATGCTGAGATTTAGCAGGTGTTTACCATTGTCACCATCTGATGTGATACCATGTTAGCATGCTAATACAAATTAGCACTAGACACACTGTAGTGATGGACAGGATTGCAAGGCAAAACTGGGAGTAGCAAGGTTTTCGGTTTAGGGACCTCAGAATTGCATCTCTTTTTTTGCTGATGATGTGGTTCTGTTGGCTTCATCACACCGTGATCTCCGGCATGCACTGGGGTGGTTAGCAGCTGAGTGTGATGTAGTTGGGATGAGAGTCAATATCTCCAAGTCTGAGGCCATGATTCTCTTTCAGAAAATAGTGGATTGTCCCCTCTGAGTTGAGAGTAAGATACTGCTGGCACGTCATCAGCAATGATGCGGGCATTGCACCAGATCATCGTGGTCAGAAGGGTTCTGAGTCAGACGGCAAAGCTTTGGATTTGTGTTCCATTTATGTCCCAACCCTCACCTATGGTCATGAACTTTATGTAGAGACTGAAAGAATGACATTGTGGATACAAGCAGCCGAAATGAGTTTCCACTGAAGGGTTGCTTTGTTTAGCCTTAGAGATAGGGTGAGGAGCTGAGATGTCCAGAGGGAGCTAGGAGTAGAGCTGCTGCTCCTTTGCATCGAAAGGGGCCAGTTCCAGTTGATGGGATAACTCCTTGCAATGTGCAACTGGTAACAGGCCATTGGGAAGACCCAGAACTCGTTGGAGGGATTATATATCTTCTCTCTCTCTCCTTTTTTAAAGATTATTTTTCTGGGCTTTTTTCCTTTAATTGATAGGACAGTGTGTGAAGACAGTGTGAGACAGAGAGAGAGTGGAGACTGACATGCAGCAAAAGGTCGCAGGCCAGACTTGAACCTGCAACCGCTGCAACGAGGCAATACCTCTGTTCATGGGGCACTGGCACTACCCACTACGTTACGGATGCCCCTACATATATATACAAAGCATTGCTGGGGAGAGGGACGTCTGGAGTACCTGGCTCAGCCTGCTGCCCCCACGACTCGGCCCTGAATAAGCAGATAAAAATAGATGGATGGATGGGCAATGTTAGCCTACAGCAGAGGCTGATGGAAATGTTAAATGTTAAAGTATTGGACAAACTTTAACCTGATGATGGTGCTACAGAAAGACTCAAGGGTCCACTTAAACTATTACAGTTCACCTGTGGGGACCATGAATGTGAGAATGTTTGTACCAAATTTCAAAGCAAAGAATCCACTATACAATTGACATTGCCATCACTAGAGCCCTGCAACTAACATGGCTAAAAACAAAAAATTGAAAACAAAACTGGAGTCAATCCCAGCTGACACTGGGCAAGTGTAAGGTACACCCTGTCCACGTTGCCAGTCAATCATGGGGCTGACACATAGAGGCAGACAACCATTTACACTCACATTCACACCTATAGGTAATTTCAAGTTGCTAATTAAGAGAATAAAGCCAACACTGTGTTACATAGGTTTTATCTGCATAAAAATTGAGGAATAACATTATCAAAACAACAGTTTTTGCCAGATTATGTCTTCATTACCTCCACACATAAAAAATCTTCCTGTGTCGCCCTGTGCTCTACTCAGACAGTTGAATCTGTACCAGAGCCTGACAACCAAGACAAGACGACCACTCTGTGTTACTCTCTCAGTGATGCTGATAGTCTGTGAAAAAGTGGGGATTTTTTTCCCCCTTCACTTCTGGATGACTGAGTAATTTCCTCCCTGGGATCCACCTCACTGAGATGAAATGCATGTGAGAGTGGAGTTAGAGAGGGGTGAGCAGGGGGGGAAGGAAGGAGAGACTGGAATGCCTGGGGTGCATTTTTCTCCCAAATGAAAAGCAGGTGACTGTTCATTGTAAGGCCATTTGGTTAGTGGGAAGCGGGGAGCGGAAGGAAAGATTGAAAAAAAAGGAAAGCTCTCTTCTTTCTGGTATTTAGCTGTGAATTGTTGCCTGTTGCACTTGTTCTGTAGTGGTCTGCTTACAATTAGGGGATTCACAGACACTTCCTTCTTCAACTGAATGTATTGCAACTTGTCATTCAGGAGAAGTTGGTTAAAAACCTTAATTGGAACCAGACTTAATCTTACTTGAGTCATTTTAATCTGATCTCTGTTAGTCCTCAAGAGTTGATCAAGAAGTCACTGCACAACTGTCTGGATGACTTATCTGGGAATGTTTTGCTCCAAGAGCTTTCCTAAACATTAAGCCAACAGTGTACTGTAATGCTCTGTAGTAGAGATGTTAATTTCTCACCTCTCAATAACACAGATGTTAACCCACGAAAATCATAAACAATGTATAGGTTAGAGCATAAGAATATTAAACTTGTGGTGGGAGCTGGGAGTTTTTTTCTATCTGAAGTTGAATAATGTACATGACAAATTAAGGCTGAATTCTAGGTATCCAAAGCCCTATTTAGAAGGGACTCATATTATCAGGGGACCTCTTGTGGTTTAGAAATTACCCCCCACGTCTGTGTTTTGTGTGGTACATTTGCATGAGATAAGAAGAGTCTGTTTTTTACTTGAATTTACTGACATTATCCACCAGATAGGAAGCACATGTCATTTAAAGTAGAGTAGGGATGCACCGTTTCTGAAATACCGATACCACATTTAAAATAATCTGTCCGATAGCCCATACTGGTACTAATGTTTTTATGTTGTTGTTTGTTTTGTTTTGTTACTATTTATTCTCTCTTTTCTGCCAGGGAAACAAATAGATCTACACTAATTAAAAATAACTGAACAGCTTTAAAGTAATTAAGCCCTTGGATACACAACCTATTAACAAGCACAAATTTAATCATACAAATTTATGAAACAACCATAAATAACTGCTTCAAAAGCCTTTTACTATATCAAATATATCATAATCTCTACTATCTACTATTGCTGTGCAATGACAACATCTATCTCCTTAAAACAACTGTATTTATTCATGTTTCTTGCCTAAAACGGCATTTCACAAGGTTACATTGAACCAGTTCTGAGTATGTTTAATTCACCTTTGCCCAGTGGTCATTTGTGCTGAAGAGAATATGAAGGCATTATAGTTTAACTCAATGCAACCTCCATAAGCTCTGACGTGCAGATAGTGAGTTTAGTGTGCCCTTTCCTGGCTGTTAGTTTCAAGCCCTGATTTTTAGCCATGTGACACAACATAAAAATATCGGCCACTGCCGTCAGTGAATGTCATCTTATTTGCTGACATGCCCATGACAGTCAACGAGGCGTATATCGGCCAATGCTGATGTTCTTTTGACATATTGATGAGTTTTTTAATCACATTCTTTTATGTTGGTTAAACAAACAGAAGCAGTTCTGCCACACATTGTCATGTCATTTATCTCCAGCCATCTTTCAAGATTTCTCTTTTCCAATAGATTTAAGCTTACTCTTTCTGTGAACACGTCTCCATGGGTAGTCAGATGAGCCTCCTGCACCCAAAATGCTGTCAAAACTTTTATCAATAACTCCCAACGCAGCCTCCATCATTCTCAGCTGAGAAAGAGGCTGAAAAGCGGCATGAGAACACAAAAAAACTAAATATGAACTTAAATCACTGAGATGCTGATTTGCGAGGGACTAGTATTATCACATGACCTCAGTGTTAGGTCATTTGCAGTGTAATTTTCTTGACAAATTACAGATATAGCAGATTTGCACAGGATTAAGATCATAGGCAACCTCTGCAATTATTGAAAGTTATTACATGTCCCCGGGTAACACTAGTCCTGTGCAAATAGGGCTTAAAATGGAATAATACAGATACGCACAATGTTGAGACTTGCACAGGTAAAGCTTATTAGTATCAGATGTGATGGAGTCATAAGGGATAAATATGGGGATCAGCAGCAAATAGTAGTGTAGGCGTATATGTTTATTGTAACAAAGCCTTTGGTGAATCCTTCTTTTGTTCTTTCAGCTGTGTTTCTCACTCATAACTTCACCTTGCCAATTCTTGTTTAGGGTGGGACGAATAATTCAGTCACTTCATTGTATAGCTAATGACTCATAGATTTTACTTGACATGCATTTGGCTCCTGGGTGGTGAGGTAAACAGTTTCTTGTCTGATTTTGTACCTGTGGTGTTTTCGGTGCTTGTTTCAGCTGTATAGTAGGCCCATGTAAATTCAGCCTGGAGTCAGAATGATTTACTGAAGTGACATTTTACCTTATGCTGGAACTATGGTGCAAAACACAGGTGTGGTAAATACGGTTCTTAGTGACATTTAATAAGCTCATGAAATGTTCAGGAAAGCAGTCTCTTTCTGGGTCTGTTCAACATTTCATATTTATTACTTATAAAAATGACACACAGGGCAAAGACAATGAAACATTGATACCAGAGTGAGTTGAGTCGCCATTTATTTTTGACATCTAGTTTATGTCATGTGTCATAAGCCCTCTGTCTCCCATCTGCTCTTCCTATCTGCCAGTGTTATCTTATTTAGTAGAGGTGGCACTGCACCGGTTTTACACATTAAGTTCAGTGAATATAGGGCTAGACAATATGGAGGAAATAATATTTTTGACCAGATACTTCAATATCAATATTTTGGCAATATCATAAGATATTTATACACTTTGATAATTGATTATCTGTATTGTGAATATAATGCTTAAGTGGGCAAATAGTAGAACAGCTAGAACAGTCTAGTAGGTTCAGAAAACTACATTACTGTAATGCAGCCTTTAAATCCAGGAAAAGACAACACTTACAACATCCAAAATCTAAATTGATACCTAGTCTCATATTGTGATATTGATACAATATTGATACATCGCCCAGCCCTAGGACTCAGGAGTATACTCCTGTGAAAAACAGTTGATATTGCCTGTGGTTCCTGGGGAAGCTTCCAAAGTCTGAAAAGTAACCCAGATGACATTATCAGGGTCAGTTTAACAAGTTATCTCTGATTGGCTTAATATGTATTAAATAGGGCTGACCCAAAAGATTTGAAGCTTCAAAGTTTTGTTCGATGGCGCAGGATTCGATTGTGGAAAAAAAAAAAAAAATTAATATTGATAGCAGTAGTGAGTTGCCAGTGTTTGGCCTTACTAGTTTCAATCCAAAATAGTGTTTTTCTCTCTGCATCCTGTCTCCACCCTGCTGTGTGTTTGTATGTCTGTTGGTGGAGTGTTTTGACAAAGACGCTCCTGTAAACCGGATCATACATCATCAGATGAAGCACTGTGATTGCACACTGATCCGGATTTCATTAATTTTTTTCTACTTCAAAGTGACACCCTCTCTGTGTCTTTCCCACGCACCTTCAGCACAAACTTGTTGAGAAACTATTTGAGTTCTTTATAGTCACATTGCCGCATGAGAGGATGGAGAAAGAGGGATGATGTGAGAGGGAATGGGTGTTTCGGGAAAAGGTGGATGAATAGGAGAAGCGGAGGATGAGTTGGATTTACAGCTGGAGGTGGGTAAAGTTTGAGGTAGACGAGGGCAGGGTGTGGAGGGAAGAGGTCAGGCAGAGGGGAAGAGGAGATGTAAAGAGAGGTCAAAGGTCAGTCAGCCCTTGCTAGCTTTGTTTAACCAAGAAAGATGATGAATAGCTGCCTTGTGAAGAGGGAACATGCTCAGTGGAAAAGGGGTAGGACAATAAGGAGGAGAGGGGTGTCTTGGGAAGTCTTCTTGGGACACATGAATACTCAAATAGTTTTTACTTGCAGTACACACTCATTGAGTCAGTGTCACAGAGTCACAGATGGAGACATGTGGTGGTCACCCCAGTGCGTCTTGTCAAAATGTCCACCCATGCATATGGTGTCCCATATGAGAGACGGCAGCGTGCTAACTCGCTGATTAACCCAGTTGACTGGAGAGGTCTCGTTCTGTCTTCTGTCTCCACCAGGACGAACAATAGCCTCTGATCAGTGGGGGCGATGATGGAGTGCTGTGCTGTGTGTATGTGTACATTATTTTCTTCTGACTTCATTCAGACTAGAAAATCACTGCAACACAGGAAGGGAGGCCAGACTGCTCGTGCTTGTCTATCGTGTCTCTTATTAGTGGCTCGTGTGTCTGTCTGCCAGGCTTCCATTCTCTGTCCATTTACATTTTCTGTCAGCAGTGTTGCCTCTCTCTCTTTCTGTCTCTTCCTGACTCACACTACTACTAAAATTGTACCAGTTTTTTCCATGTGTAATATAAAGACCTGGGGTATTCTAATCAACATAAACACTATGCTTAGGTAGTATCTATTTTTTCATACATGTTTACCTTTCTCGTACTCATTTTCCTTATTTAACAGAAAGACACAACTGTACACCTTCTGAATTAAAGTTTCTCTCTTTCCCTGAACTAAGACTAGCTTAACTGCTTTGTTAACTCATCTATAAAACACACTTCATTCAGACTTCAGAAAAAAAACACACACACCAAAACTGTCTTGATTAGTTTTTGTTTTTTTCACAGTTACAGCAATCCACCAGCTCTGGTTTGTTTGAAATAAACCCTTAATTCAAATGTGAAAATATGCTGGCTCTACCACTGTTTTTCCCAGTTGTCTCTCTCTCTGTCGACACTGGTGGGCCTTATTCCTGTAATGTTATCCCCACCACTCACAGCTGCCATCTTCTAAAGCTCAGCTGCCTGTTCCACTAGTAGATAATGACCTCTTGTGGTGTGCGCTATGTGCTGCATCATCTCAATACAGCATCACTATATTAGTTTTCTTTTAAAAAAAAAGGAGCATTTGTATTTTTGACGATACTGACAATCATACCTTTGGTATTCTAAATACCCTGGTGTGCTGGCCTGGGTCCTAGACCTTTGCATCCGCCCTTTCCACTAAGTTCAAGTTGACTGATTATGGTCGGGCAATGTGATATGAAACAGCAGTTTCTGTGTCAAAATAAAAAAACAAACAATGAGTGCCACTGGTGGACAAATGATTAACTAGTCAGTGCCATGGGGGACTAACGCCGTTGTCATGCGGTTGTCAAGCGTTTTGAAATGGTGCCCTGGAACTAACTAGGAGCAATGACTACAATGACAGACGCTATAGGCAAGATACATGCTGCTATCTAAGTGACATATTTTTTCAGTGTCAGCTGACATAGCTAGTTTGTTTTATTTTGCTCTGCTCTGCTCTCAAATCTCGCCTTAACAAGTGTATGAATCACTATGCATCAGTGGGTCTGCTCCATTTCAGTGCGCAGGTGCACTGCTTAAGATGTAATGGCGAGGGCCAGGAAAGCTGTTGTAGTAGAATGTAATCTACCAGCCAGCGGCAGCAACCATGCAATTATCAGCTGACAAACTTCAATGTCAGCCTACAGGGCAAAAGCCATGGTAGTTGTACTAGTTGATGAATGATTGCCTGCATGGACAGTAATGTTGACATTACGATTTTATGTAAGCCTGAATGACATTCATCAGTTCTCTCTTATCAATCTCCCTTTACTTGGTTGTGTTTGTATGGGCCATGTGGTCAAGGTAATGTAAGCGCCACTCGTGCTTCTGCAATTCATTGGCGGATTCAGCATATCTGCCAACTACAATAATTGTCAAATTCGTGCAGACTCTGTGTACTCAGCACACCGCAGGTGTATGCCAACATGCTAATGGTGCGGACCCAAAATGGGCTTAAAATAAACTCAGATCTTGGTGGATATGTGGATCTCTAGTAATTGGTTTGGGAAAATCAAATCTCTCTCCCCCATGGAAACTAGTAGACGCAATGTCAGACTGAAGATGAAAACGCAGTATAACGAGTTGACAATTCTGTCTGTTATCAGGTAACCGGTGCACTGTCCAAGATATCACCCAAGCTTAATAAACACCAAAAATTAGTATTTTTGTCAACTTCTGATCCAGATTACATCTCGGGTTTTGGGTCTGAGTATGGTAATAATAACAGTGTGATGATCACTGTCTAACACCCCTCGAGTTTTCTTGTTTGCATTGTGTGTATCCTTGATGTCTGAACAAATGTGTTTGCTTCCCCCATAAAACATTTCCGAAAGCGTTTTTTATGTTTTAAACCCAGCATGGTTTACATCCATGTTTGCTGGCTGCCTTTTTCCCTGCCCCTGGCTTATTGCTTATTGCTGCATTACTAGTCACATTACCACCACCTGTGGACCATTGTAACAGAGTGAAACCATTGGCAGGATTTAGTTTTTCATCATTTGCATAGACATGCACATATAAGAGACAAACAAAAAGGAGAACCACTAATTAAAAACTCCTCCATTAAGCTTCTAGAGGTCAAAAACTCTGCAGGATACCTTTAAAGGGCAAGGAGTGGAAAGTTGTTGGTAGGACCACCACTTTGGTCCAGACTAAAGTATCTTAAGAACTGCTGTATGTTATGACATTTAGTACAGATATCTCACTTGCTTTCAAACTCCTGTGACGTCTCAGTGAAATATCTCAACATGACAGATTGGCACAAAATTTGGTACAAACATTCATGGTTCCTGGAGGATATGTTTTATATTGGTCATCCCCTGACTTTTCATCTCATGCCACCATGACATTAGCTTCGTGATTAGAAGGGAAGTGTCTCAATGTCTGTTGGATAAATAGCCTTGACATTTGGTGCAAACATTCATGTCATGTCAGAGGGATTCATAATAACTCTGGGTACCTCTTCACTTTCACTTTAGTGCCATCATCAGGTCAAAATTTTTATTTTTCCGATAGTTTGGTTTGTGATGAAATATCTACAAAACTAACACCACTCCCAGCAGCCCCAGCTGTACTTAATTCTAATCAGCAAATATTAGCACGCTAACATGCAAAACTGTATTGTCCAAGTGGCCAGTAAAATCATTGGCCTGCCCTTTCAGACATTTTAACCAAGTCACATGTAGGGTTCGGTACCAGAGCCCAGTGCCAATGTGGCACCAGTTTATATACAACTGGCACATACTGGTCCGAATCACATTACAGGTTCTGGTGCCTCATTTCAATGATTGATTGCGTGTGTAGCGAGTGTGTGACTGTGAGAGTGTTTAGGTTTTTTAAACAGTATTTCACGTGCAAACAAACAAACTTAATTCAAGTATAACTGCTTCTCACTCATACACATTGACCTTTTGTTGTATTTTCTATGGTGTGTGTTATATTCAAACTTTTAATGCCTTCTATAGTCTCCTTGTTTGCTAAAAAGACTGTCCTCTTGTGGGACACTAAAGATCTAAACTGAACTGACAGAACTCAGTAAAATCAAATGATAACGTATTCAAACTTATTCAAGTAAATCAACTGTATTTGAGCAAGAAGATGAAAAACTGGCATTGAAGTATTTGTGATATATTTTGTTACTGTTGTGTCTGTGCTTTCCAATGTTTCAATTCTTATGGAATTTGTATTGACTGTGTGTGCATGTGAGTGAGTGTGCATGTGCACTGAAACATGGTTCCATGTGTATATGAGGTAATGCATGAAGTGCTGAAAGTGAATGCCAGTGTAATCAGAGGTTAAATCAGTGTGTGTCTACATAAGTCTCTGCATGAGTCACACTTTTGAAGCAGTTGAGGTAATAGTTTTGAATTCTGAACTAAAGGAGAAAAACAGTCTCTTGGTTACCTTATTCAGCTGGAATGTCTGTCGCAAAGCGAGTCTGGAAGAATTTATCTCCATACTATAGTATTACCAAACACGTGCTGAAGCTGCTCAGGGTGAATAGTTTGACTCTAAAACACTACATCCATCATATGATAAGCACTGCTATCTGAAATTTGTGACTCAGCATTTGACAAATACTGTTGATGTCAGTGATAATAGGTCGTTTTTCCTGCCTGTCTTTACTTTGGCAGAGAATCCTGACATCCAGCTTAAGTGTTCCTGTACACCTAAGAGAACTGGAATAGATGTTGTCCCTGATTTTTTGCTTCCCTTGATGTTTTAATCCCCCTAAAACCATATTTACTTCCAGCTGAACTGCACATTGAACTACATCAATACATAAATATGATTTCATTGTAAGTTTTAGTGTCAGATTAAGTTTAGTTTAATTTTGTTTAGCTTGTAAACTGCTGAATCTTACCCACTCCTTCTCAGTTTTGTGTGTTTGCTGCTCAATGCTGCAGTCATTTTTGCTGGTGCAGGTTAAGCATTAAAGCTGCCCCGCAAAAAATAAAAAATGAAAAATAAAATCACAGGTCCAGTGTGTAGGATTTTTATTGGCATTAAGCGGCGAGGTTGCACAACTGACACTTTTTCTACGTGCCAAGCATGTAGGAGAACAAGGGTGGCCAACAGAAAAATGCAGAAAAGCAAAAATGGGAACGGCCCTAGAGCTACTGTGTGGTTTGTCCTTTCTGGGTTACTGTAGAACAACATGGCAGACTCCGTGGTAGAGGACCCACTCTGTATTATAGATTTAAATCCCTCCAGACTTTTGCAGGCTGTTTTTGTGACATCAGGGCAGCTTATTTTAAAAATTGTAATGCATGTTGCAATATTGTTAGCCATTTTTTCTATCATAATAGGAATAAAAAAACAAACAAAACAATATTATTTTTGGAAATTAGTTATGTAGGATGCACATCATGGTATGGTGCATTTTCAGAGCCAATATTGGCATAAAATAAAACAAATATTTAAAAAAAAAAATCTTTAGTTGTCCAATTTTTTTTATTACATTCATCAGAGCAGGTAGATCAAATTTAAAAGGCAGCAGCGAGGTTGACGAGGATTACAGTTAAGGTAGACACTGCAGTAGTGTTAGCATCAGTGGGTTAATGTGTCCAGTGTTCTAAAGTGACTTGTTAAATGTCATTGTGTGTATGAAATGAAAAGCAGTCTTGCTATGAAAGATGTTAAATTTCACCTGCCCTGTGCTGCAGGAAAGGAGCCCACTCAGGGTTAGCTGCGGGGGGCCTTATGTGTTTGTATGACAGTGCTGCTCACACCAACACTGAAATGGTTCGACTCAGTCATTAAACCTGTTAATAAATGTTGGGTAACGCTAGCCATCTGATGCTAACATCTCCGTCACTGTGTGTGACTCTGTCCCAGGCACAGCAGTAGTCTCACGATCAAACGGCAACCTCTTGCACTGAAAAAATTAAGCTAACACAGAAGTGCTAAAAACTGCAGTTCTTTGAACGGCCATATGAGGCTAGTTCTGGAAGCCATTCAATCCCCATAGACCCTCATCTTAAAATGGCCACCTTTAGAGCAGAAATAAACGTGTTTACAGCCTGATAGAAAAACGGTTTTGGTCTCTATGGCTAATTTCCCCCTTCATGACAACTGTATGGAGGACACATTTTTATATGACTCAGCCGTTTACATTTTATTAAGAATGAAAGTTGCGCACCATTAAGTGTGGCCGCTTTGAGTGACAGGCTGTCTGCTGATAGTGTCCTCTGCTTCTCAGTCAGAGTCAAAAACACAACGATTCTTATTTTCAGGTGATTATAAACCAATGAAAAGAATTATGAATATCATATAGGCTAACATTTCTGCAAATAGACACCCCTAAATCCTACACACTGGAACTTTAACAATGGATCAGATGACTATGTATGATGCAAAAGGTGTCTAACAGAGGATTAAAACCTTACTCTGCAGCTCTATTCAGCTAAAAGAGCTCCTCGGCCTTCTTTGAAAGTTTATCAGCTCTCCTCTCTACTCAACTTTCTTTGCAGTTGCAGCGGTTTTCAGCTAAAAAGTTTTGATAAACTTACATGCTACATGCTCAGCACCAGATTGCAGACAAAGTTAGCAGCCAGCTGGTATAGTGAAGCATTTAGTTGCTAAAGAGACTGTTGTATTCCTTAGGAGCTGGTGGAGACCAAAACAGAGCTAAAAGGAGAGTGGATATTGGACTTATATTTATCAGCTGGCCACAAACACAACTCCGACTGAATGCAAATGTTTCTCTGTGTGTGCTGGATGTCTATATAAGTAAAGACATTTGCCATGCCAACTTCATTAAGTGAGAATGTTATGTTTTCAGCTTGTTCTGCTGCCCTGAAGTGGCAAAAAAATCAAATAGTGCAGCTTTGTTGTGAGTGGGGTTGCTGAGGCTAGCTGGAAAGAACTTTTTTGTCAAAAACATCTGTGAAAAATCTCAAGAGTAGAGCTAAAGCTAAGGTAGGGCAACTCAGCACCTCCCTTAAGGTTCCAAGAATTCCTGTGAAATTAAAAATGACTGGGCAAAAATGCCTCTGATAATTAGGAGCAACTCTGCAGCCAGCTGTAGACAGGCCCAACCCAAACACACACTGCTAAAAATGGTACACAATCCAGCATTTTAAAAGATGCTGGTTGGAGGATCATTCTCTTCTTCAAGGCCTTTTGTAAAGGAGTGTGGGATATTTGAGAGATGGCTGGGCATGTGTCGATGCATGTGTGTGTGGATCTGTGTGTGTATAGATGGAAAAGTGTGTTTAACTGTGTGTGTTTGCACATTTTTATGCACGAGAGTGCCTGTTTTGCCCGTGCGTGCTAATGAGTGTGAGGCAGGAGATTATGCGTGCGTCTCTAAGGGAACGGGAGTCTGTTCCCAGGAGCTGTAGTGCCTGAGCTGAGGGGGGTATGTGTACACCCTGACCCCAGCTTTTGGGGGTCCCGGTTGCCTGTCTGAAACCATTTCCTTCCTTTGTGGCCCATTTGAGAGCCAGAAGTGTGACGCGAATGTGAAGGACTGGGGCCATTTGCATGGGTCCTGCAACACGTTGAAACAGAAAATAATCAGTGAGGGCCACATCTCTGAATGTACTGGCAGGGTCGCCTTTAACTCTCTAATACTGAGTCCCCCACCCCCATGCTTCTCCCTGTCACCCATATCTCCCCAAGCGACTCCCCATATACTCCAGCCACCCCCTAAACAATAAACAAACTCTGAGCGCCGGGTGCATTGCTAATGATGGGAAACAATTAAGGGCTCACAAAAGGGAGCGTCCTGCTATATTGCTCTGTGCCGTATTTACATAGTATTTTGAGGTTAAATGACTGGAGCCTGGATTTCTGGTGAGGGCAAGAGGACTAAAATAGACCGGCCTGCTCAAGAGATCTTCCTTTTGTGTGGGTTTGTAAAGAAGGATGTGTTGGACTACAAACCACCCCAGTGACATTGGGAATTAAACCCTTAAAGTAGAAGGAATTTCATTTTGAGCATCCCCACGCACAATATACCCCTCGAACCTTGTTTCACCCAGTCTACCCCTCAGAAATAAGAGAATTACAAATGTGCAAACAAGACAAGTGGCATACCAGTGGATGACTGGACCCCCCCAGTGTCCGTCCTACTGGATAAGCTCTGGTGTGTGAATGGGTAGAGGCTGATGGGGAGAGTGTGAGAAGGCTCAGGAGTGGCCAAAGAGGCCACTGAATAGACTCCCAGATTGAGACATTCTGCCTGTTTAACACAGATGTGTATAGGTGTGTGTGTGTGTGTGTGTGTGTGTGTGTGTGTGTGTGTGTGTGTGTGTGTGTGTGCGCATGAAAGAGGCAGAGAGTGAAAGCATAAGTTAAGTCCTATACAGACATGGAATATGTAACATTGCTAATGCTTTAAATGCATTGTTTTTTTCATTTAGGTGTGTGTGAAGGAAGTATTTAGATCCTTTACTCAAGCAGAAGTACTAATACCACACTGTAAAACTGTTAAAAGTAAAAGTACTGCATTGAAAATGTTAATAAGGTAATAGTACCTAAAAAAGTATTGTACTAAAAGTTAAGTTCTCAAAGCAGAAAATTGTCCGCTGTGACGATTATATCACTATAAATGATGTCATTACATTATTAGTACTCATGTATTAGTGTAATCGCAGGATTGTACTGTCACTTGAAGTCTGTCCCCCTCCCGTCAATGCAGTATCTCAGGAACGCCTCGAGGGAAGTTCTTCAAATTTGGCACAAACGTCCACTTGGACTCAAGAATGGACTGGTCAGAATTTGGTGGTTGAATATCATGGGTCACTGTGACCTTGCATCCATTACATTTTTGTTAACGTGATATTTCGAGATCACTTTGAGAGAATTTCTTAAAATATGACACTTGGACTCAAAAATGAACTAATTAGAATTTTGTGGTCATAGCTCAAGGTCACTGTGTCCTCACATGGCCATAACTGAAGAATTCATACACTAATCATGATGAAACTTCACACAATTGTCTAATAGGATAAAAATGACACCACCTTGCGGCTGGGGGTGTGACATTGTGTGTAAGCATTCATATTTTCACAGACATGGATGTAAACCGTAACTGTAACTTGATGGGTGTGCAGAGACATACAACCACAAGGCTGTAGTTCTTCCTTGTTTGTACAAGATTGTACAGATCTTCTGTGCTGCTGGGGGGGTGGGATGTGCGTGAAGCATCCATGTTTTCACATAAACTGTAAGTTCTAGAAATTATTTACATTATGGATTCATCAAAAGATCATTTTTCTTCAAAAATCAATTGTCTGTTTGTGAGGAGTGCAACAGTGACACATTTGCAATATTGCTTTTTCCAACCGATACTCCAAAATTAAAATTAGTTAACTAATTAAATGAAAAATTATTTAACTGATCATAATAGTTTTCAATTAATTTTCTGTCAATCAACTAATCGATTCATGGCTGTTGCTGCAGCGGCCCGGGTTCAAGTCCAGCCTATGGCCCTTTGCTGCATGTCTCCCCCTCTCTCTCTCTCTCCCTTTCATACTTAACTGTCCTGTCCATTAAAGGTAAAAAATGCCCCAAAAAATATCTTGCAATGCAATATTAGGCATGTGGTACTGGGAGGTAAACCAGCTGTGAATCAAAAAGTTGCAGTATGGCTTTTACAACTTACTTTGCCATTGAAGTTTTAATTATGACTATTGTTAGCCCAAAAAAACCTTTGTTATCCTTCATTAACTGGATATTTCTGCTGCATATTTTATGTTGACAGTGCAACAATCAACATTGTTTCATAATGCAGAAACAATGCAACAAAAGCATACTGTTAGTTTATGTCCTTTCCCAAATATCTGTGTGGTATTTGCTTCCAAAACAGATTAGTTCATTGCAGGCTAAAACTCTTATTCCTGTGGTCTTAATGACTGTTTTGGATGATGTGGTTAGGGAGTAGACACTTTGACAAAAGCAATTAAAGAGGGTGTATCGCTAACACCTGCCTGCAGCTGGGTCAGACTCATTCTGCTGTCTTTTATGTTGACAGTTGACTCCTGACAGTGTGGAAGTGAAACCAGAGGATTGTTATTTGGTCAAAACACAGCTTGTGCACTGTCTCATTCCAGAGGTATCAATTCCCACAAAGTGGTGTCCCTTTGAGAGAATAGAGAAATGTTTGAAGTCCTCCTTCAAACACAGAATTTCTGACTGACAGCAACTTATCCACAATTACTGCTCACATTCAGAGTGCCATTAAACCCACTTATCACCCCTTTCCAATCCCTTGAAATCCATATCGAGATTCCCAACCCAGCAGGTGCCAGCCAGAGCCTTGGCATGGCGGCGCCTTGGTTAACACTGTGTGGATGCCAGGCAGAGACCTCCAGCCCTCCCCAGAAAAGCCCCCTTGCCAACATGACGCGTCCTGCACAGCCATGGTCATTATTTCAGCGTAACTAGATTAAGCTAATCATGTTATGTAGTGGTAAGGCGTAGCCGGGAGATGGAATGAAGGGTCGGCTGTCCTGCTGTTGCCATGTGGCTCTGAAATACAAACACTGAACTGTCACATAGAGCTTGATAAACATCAGAGTTAATGTAAGCCTGTTTGGGATTCTAACCCTCCAAATGAGCTCATGAACCACCAATTTTAAGAATCTGTAATGTATTGACAATATACACCATTCAGAGCACATCCTATACAAGAATCTCAATTGTTTTCAAAGATTTTTGAAAGGTCTCTGTAAACTAAGATACACTGAGATTTTTGTTTCACACCTTTTTGTTGCTAGAAGTCTATTTATTGTAACTGACTCATCTTCTAGCACTGCCATAAGGTTGATATTTTTGTTTTTATGTCTCTTCTCTGGCAAAAGCCGTGGCCAGAGGCATTATGTTTTTGAGTTGTCCGTCTGTCCTATTCTTGCGAATGCAGTATCTCAAGAACACCTTGAGGTAGTGTTTCAAATTAGGCACAACTGTCCATTTGGACTCAGGGAAGAACAGATTAGATATTGGTGGTCAAGTGTCAAACATCAAGGTCACTATGACCCTGCATCTGTCTCATTCTCTTGAACATAATATCTCAGAATGCCTTGAGGGAATTTCCTTAAATTTAGCACACACATCCACATGGACTCATTGATGAACTAATTAGAAGTTGGTGGTTGAAAGTCAAAGGTCAAGGCCACTGTGACCTCACAAAACATGTTTTTGGCCATTGTTTGGAAATGTTTGTCATTGTCATAACTACTGTATGAATTCTTGAGTTTTGGCCAAAAAAAACTAATAAAATTCATACAGTATTCAAAACATCAGAGGTCAACTTCACTGTGACATCATAATGTTCTGCAAAAATCTTTTCTGGCCAATACTCAACATCATAACTTAGAAACAGAGCAGGACACATTTGGTCAGATACTGAATTGGTGACACTAACCTTGGGTGTCCACATTGAAACTGTGCTGATTGTAAAGATCCAGTGCCACCGGGGGGAAAGTGTATGTGAAATATCCATGTTTACACAGACATGGATGTAAACTAAGTGCAACTTGACTGGTGCATAGAGGCATACAACCTCGAGGTGATAATTCTAGTTTATTGACATGTCTCACCCATCTCAGATGGCTTCCATGGAGTTAGGCTGGTGAATCCTAATAACTTTGGTGAACCTGGTGCCATCAAATTTTTATTTTGTCCAGTTATTGCATTTATGACCAGTTACCTTCAGAACTAATGACATTCACATCAACCTCAGCTGTACTTTGTGTGTGGGGCTGGTGAATGTGGTTAACATTACACCTGCTAAAAATCAGCATATCAGGGTTGTAATTTGGAGCATGTTAGCATGCTGATGTTCACGTGTAGGCCGATGCAGGGCTTTGCCAGATGAAGTCACATTGCACTGAGGCAAAAGTTGATACATGACCCTGTGTTGTTGTTGTTGTTTTTTTGCTGGAGCACAACGTGTTGGCAAACCCAGTTTTTCCATGCAGAGCTTATGTCTCTGTAAACTTGGCTGTGGTCGCTAATTTGGATCCACTTCCAAAAACACTCAATCTGACAACTTAAATCAATCTGACTACCTGCCTGGTAAACACCAGTGTGTTTGAAAGTCAGTGCCCACTATAATACATGTTCATCATACATCATCATCATACAACTGCTTTCACAGGCTGAGTTTACTGACTACCAGTAAACTGTATTTTACATAACAACATGTGACATGTAATGAGACTGCATCTTCCACATCTGGACAAATATGAAGGTTTTAATATGAAGGCTGTAAATTGGATCCTGCTCTGCCTGGAAATAAGAAATCATGGGAAACAGATACAGGGCTTTCCTTCTGCTAACTCAGTTCCTTGTGCTAATAACAGAGGAGAGGACAGTCAGTGAACTGAGGAGTGAGGAAAGTCCAACAGATACTCAGTCTGGTTTATCATTCAAGTGTTAGGTCTGTACTGTGATTGCACACCCTAAGCCGCTTTTCCAACACGTTGCCTTTTAGGATTGATGAGAAGAAGAAAAAAGGTGTCATTAGTGGTCATATGTTACTGTTAAGTCACTGTGGTTGTTAGTCTGGGAATTCTTTCAGAAAGGGAGCTGGTATTTTCCTTGCCACGCTTTGATATTCTACGGTCTCCCCATATGAAAATTCCTGCGAGTAGTCCCCCCAATATGCCAACCACATGGCCAATTTTAGCCCTGTCCAGCATGCACACACACACTTAATGGAAGCCTCATGGCTGGATGCCATCCCAAAGTGGCACATCTTGCCTTGAAAACACATCCACTTTTTCTCTTAAATCCCCGTATAGAGCATTTGCACATTCTGGGCATTAGGTACATTAAAGAAAAAAGTTTTAGGAATGTTAATGTATTGAAAGTCTTTATAATGTTGTCTCTGTGTCTTTGGTGTTTGATTGTGTATTGGTAGTACTTAACATTTTTTAACTATCACAGTCAAACCAAAGGCAAATATTATGGCCAATTAATTTTTCATTCCATTCTTTGTCTCACTAATGCTGACTCTGTTAATTGGTTAATTAAACGTTACGATAAATGCCATTTCACAATATAACTGTGGTGGCTAAGTACTTTTACAACATAATAACTATATTATTGAATTTTGGTGAGGTTGTCTGGCTTACAGGGGGATTAATTAGACCACTATCCCCATAGGGCTGAACCTCATAGTAAAAATGGCGGCCAGCTGAGCAAATATGCCACAAAAATGATGTCACATTTCCCCATGGTTGGTCGTTAGGGGGCAAATGGAAACATGATGCAGGTTTCTCGTAAACTCACGGCAGGAAATAGTCAAACTTCCATGGCTTGACTTTTCTGTTTGCTCTCCAGAATTGCTGATGCCAAGTTTACAAAGCAGACAGGAAAAGGACTGGGGGGGTAAGATGATCTACAGTGGAGGAAAAACAGCAGGCTGCGGACAGACACAGAGGGATGTTTAACTGGGGCGGGGAGCGCTGTCAGGGAGTTTCTCCAAAGAGTTGCGTAACACACCTGCAAGGAGGGAAATGAGATGCCATGACCAAAGTTGGGAAAGGGGGGGAGGAAGAGGGTGAAAGTAAGAAGGGAAATAACAGAGATTAGGCTGTGTTCTCTTTTTCCTAGTCTTTGTTCTGCCACCTTAAGCCCCTTACAACCTTACTTCCTGGGTGGACTTTAGACAAGGGGTCATGTCTAAGATGAATGTGAGCAGGAATGTGCATAATTTATTTGTTTGGCAAGGTGTTAATTTCACATATTGCAAATGAACTAAACTAAAAGAAGAGAAAAGGAAATAAAAGTAAAGAATTAGAAAAAAGCTAAAAAAAAAAAAAAAAAAAAGGTTTCAAAGCGACTCACACCACCTGGACTCACTGAAGTCCCATCAGGTCACAACATTTTAACACTAACATTCAACCTTTTGTCTTTTCTTGTCTGCAGCCAGAGGAGTTGGAGACTCTTCATTCCCATACGTTCAGGGTGAAGACTTTCAAGAAGGCCAAGCACTGCAGCGTTTGTAAACAGACCATCAGCCAAGACGGACTCATCTGCCGAGGTCAGTCACCTGCCCTGAAACTCATCTCTGGGACTTAATGTAGCAACTCTTTTCATGGTGGTCCCAGACCCCCCTTTGATTGTTGTGTTTGCTGACCTTTTGCAGGCTAACTTCTCACCTTGGTGGACTAATGTACAGGGACCATATTCACAAACATTCTATGAATACTCTCAGAGAGCTCCTTACTTAGCCTAAAAGATATTAGTAAGGAGTCCTAGCTTAGGAGTGATTTAGAAAAGTTCTCAGAGCAACTCTGAGCAAGGAAGGGACAGAAACTTTTACCTTAGTGAGGAGGTTTGGTTGACCCTGTTGCTAAGTGTGATGCATTCTTTTAACAGATGTGATTGGTTGTCACAGACACGCCCCTTTGTGAGCCTGCATGGTGTGGACACCTAGAGGAAATGAAGTGAACTGCTGACTATGAAAGAGATGTCATTGTTAGTGTGGTCACTCTGCTGATGGAAGGTTTAGACAGAACCAAGCCATTACTGCTGCACTGTTGCATTTTTCCAGTTTATTAAATATCTTAGTATTGAGATCATTTATTTCTGGCACTATAGTGTTATGGCGTTGCTGGTGGGAAATATGTGCGTATCCCTAATGAGATCAACCACATATATTACTCTGCATGATCTAATCTGTAGCATTTCATTTACTCACCATCATCCTGTTTTTCACCTTTGGAGCTCTTTTAAGGGCTAAGATGCTTTGAGAATAACTTTTCTTTTAACAAGGACCTAGTCTTAACTTTAAGGGGAAATTCTAAGCAACACGTTTGAAACTTTCAACCTGAGAGGGCAGCAATACGTTGCTTTTCAGCCTGGTGTTGAGTTATTCTTTTGGATCAGAGTGTGTAATTTTAAAAAAAAAAGACTATATGTTCCAGAGCCTCATGGCCAACGTAGTCATTATAGCTGGTCCGCCTAAAAGAATGTCCTTACTTTGTCAATGGAAGCTTTTAGTTGCAGATGTTGTTAAAGCTTTTGCATGCCAAAGGTGTGTAGGATCAAAAAGTCTTCAATTTGACAAAGCTGATCACTTGTATGTACTCATGACTGTTGTCAATAACTTTTAAATTACACCATTAAGGTACAGTAAGGACTGAATACAAGTGTGCTTTGGCACGTGCGTATACAGTCGCACACTCCCATGCTCGCTTGAGCACGCATACACACACACACTCATGCACACACACACATACGCTTATGCTCTCACTCACAATTTTATTTGAGTTCTATACGTGACTTTTGTGTTGTTTTTGCTTTTTGATTCCATGTTTTCATATTTGTTTGTCTGTTTTTGCTATGGACTTATTAATATCTGTTCTTAATGCTGATATGGTGAGATTCCCTCTATAAGCCTCTCGGGGGTTTTTCAATCTCACCTGCACAATCTGCTTGCAGTATTCTGTCGGTTTTGTTTGCTTGATTTTTTCTTTTTTACTGTGCAAAATAAAAAAATCTGAAATCTAAGGACAATAATTTGACAGCGTGCAGGATTCTGTGGTTTCTTCAAAGTTGTTTGTGGTATTCTGTCTGAAAAGGCAGTGCAACCTCGAAAAATATCGACTGTCAGATACTTCCATGCAAAAGCCCACCATAGTCACTTTTTTACCCTTAATGATGCCTTTGTTGTACAATGTGGTTCTTGTGGTGTCACTGCTGGTAAGTAAAATGTAATTGTTGTAACATTTTGACAGTAACCTTTTAGTTTGTAGTTAGAAGCCTCTTAGATATAAAGTACAATCACATTCATACTATTTCCAGGGCCTGTTGTTCCTACATGAGGTCCCAACTCCCATTTCTGGGAAAATTTTCTCTGAGCCAAAATGTAATCTGTTATGAATCATTGCTTAGAATTAAAACAAGCAACATAATTTGCATTCAGCAGACTTGTTGTCTAGACTCAATTGTTTGATTACTTCAGTTTCTCCAACCTTGAGCTAAGGCCCACTAAGGGAAATGGCAATAACTGTTCCAACCTGCTGGGACAAAGAAGGCAATATCTGTTACAACATCCATCGCAGGTGTTAGTCATCTGAGGTTACCTGAGGTTGTCTTTGTGTCAGGGTTTAGTCAGTGAAGTGACAGAGGAGAGAAAAGAAGTGTCAGAAAGGCTAAAGGTTAACAGCTTCTCAATTTCCCTAATGGTTTGTACTGAAGGGGCAATCAGGTTGGCTGATGATGATGAGCAATTTGCACAGTTTGATTGATGCAGTCATCTTAGATACAATAGAATACAATTCATTGTGTCAAGATGTTATGTTGGTTCCTAAACAAATATCACTCTCTGTTGTTTTTAGGCTAACATAACTTCATAAGGGTCCCAGTATTAAGTAGTATTTTGTGCTTCTTTTGTTTTTTTTTCTATTAAGGTTTTTTTAGTCTACGCAGGTGCCAGTTGGGTGAGATTGAAGCTAAATGTGAAACAACAAACAATAGCAGGAAGGTAACTGAGATTCAGATATAGACTTCAGTGTGGTCACCATTTTCCAAACAGTCCCCATGCAGTAAACCTTCCCATCTGCTGATCCAAATGGGTTGTAACAAAATTGAAGAATATATGACCCTGGCCTGCTCACTAAATCATGTTTCAGTGGAAATGTCTGTTTTCAGACAGATAACGTCAAGTGAAACCATACGGATACGGCTGGATGTTTGGTTTGGCACACCAAGGGGGGGAAATATTCAGCCTGCAGCTTCCCAAACCTGACAGAGGACGGATAGATGTTTGAAGGGCACAGCTTAGAAAAACAAGAGCATTCTCTGCACATTTGTAACTTTTATGGACCCTAAAGGGCATTTGACAGAATGACATTTTGTTCTTGCGCTGTACTGTGTGCATGCTCATTTTGATGCTGATAGACTGGTCAAGTTGACAGCTGTCCTTCACACAATTTAACACACTCACTATGATAGTGTAAAGTATGGTTCCATGTGCTCTACCCTTACAGTACAAAGACTATAGAGTAGTGCAGGAATGAGTCCTAAAATCCAGAAATGAGTTTGCAGTTTTACAGTTTCCTCCTGTCAAAGGTTTTGAGAAGTCTGTGGTTTGTGAGGTCTGTGGTTAACACAAAGACTTTCATGTTTTGTGCTATAACATAAACTTGTGAATTCTGATGCTTTTACATTTCTTAATAAAAGCAGTTGCTCAAAAGCAAGTAAATGAGACTGCAGAACGTCATCATGCTGTTGCACATACACCTGGTGGCTTCTGACCTCATCATATGATGTGTATATGTGTATATACTGTATGTATATATATGTGTGTGTGTGTGTGTGCCTTGCTCAGTGGCACCTAGAGATGGTAATGAGGGAGAGGAATGTGTTTCCCTTTTACTCCCCACAAAGATTTCTTGTGCTAGCCAGGGATCAAAACCTTTCTGTCAGAATCTTGCCTCCCTAACCTTTAGACCCTTTACTGACCATTACAGTTTGTAGTCAGACATAAACTGTGCTATGTCTTAACTGAGTTGAGCGTTCACGTGGATTTTTTTCTTCGTGTAACAACATGCCAATCTAAAGAAATTACAGGTTAATATCTTAATGACAGACGATGTCTTGTTACCGCCTCTCGGAATATACGTTGTGTTGTAGTCTATGTTTGGAATCCCTGATTGTCTGGGAAGTGTTGTTGTATAAAGCGACTGACTATCAACGCCACCTCCTTTATCTACAGCGGAAAGAAAGTCTTATATAATCATGCGAATTACCCTCTGCATTTACTCTGCGTCTTACTCTGTGATCTCTCATGTGAGTCCAGATGTTGTTGTTATTCAGTGGGATGTGTATGCCATTAAAGCTTGGCGGCGTTTTGTATTACATGCTCAGTGCGCTACAGACAGCTTTTTGCAGAAGCATATTTGTATCTAGTGTGACCCCAAAAGTGACTTTGCTGAGCACTTAAAAGAGTACCTGTCCTTCAGCCTCTTAGTAAAAGGAACACAGATTAAATAGAGTGAACCAGAGTGTGCTCTAAGCAGTTTTCATACCCAGAAACTTTAAGAAAGCAGTCTCTTAAATTTATGGAAAATAAATCTTACCATCCCTCCATACTTATCAAATAGGATAATTGTAAAGAAAATAATCACTGCATTATTAAAGTGATAAACAGTCAACTAAAGTTACCATTTCTTCCCCCAAAAAGGATTTGTTGAATTTTGGAGTAAAATGTTGTTTATATTTCGGATAACTTTCCACAAATTGCACAGGCTGTTGCTATCACTCTGTTCTGGATAAATAATGTTTAATTGTGTGTGCAGACAGTCACTTAAATGTTCTCATAAAATGACACAAGACAGCACCTGAGACCATCATTGATTTATGGTGGAAATAAACCCTCATGACAAGGCTGCATTTAAGTCTGTTCTGATTTAATTGACCTCAGTTTATTCTCTCTACACAGTCATGTCTGGGTTTGGTCACGTGTACAAGCAAATGGTGTGTGTGTGTGTGTGTGTGTGTGTGTGTGTGTGTGTGTGTGTGTGTGTGTGTGTGTGTGTGGTTTGGACGGATTTACGAGGACAACACAAAATGGACAGGAGATTTCTACTGCAGACATCAGCCACTCTCTTTTTTCTTTCCCATTTCCCCCCACACTGATAATAATCTCCTGTCTGCAAATATGAGGCTACAGCCAGCAGACGGTTAGCTTAGCACAAATACTGAAATCGGGGGAAACAGCTGGCCCTGTTCACAAAACAGCACATCTTGTTTGTGTGAAGTGTGAACAAAACAATAGCCATTTTACAAGGATTCGTGTAGCTTACTGATTAAACAAGATATAACGTGTACGCCGCTAATGTTGTTAGTGAGCTTTAGAGTTGCTGATTTTGATAGATTTTGTCACTTTCGGACAGAGCCAGAGTAGCTGTGTCCCTGTTTCTAGTGTTGTGCTAAGCCAAGCTAACCGGAGTTGTATTGATTTTCCCATTTTCTCTTCCAGAAAGTGAATAGGCCTATTTCCAAAAAATGTTGAATGCATCTGGCTGCTGCAGCAGCTGGGAAAATAAGGGTTTACATCCAAAACATAGAAGATTCCTGGTTCGAATCCCGGGGCGAGGGATTTGAGCCTCAGGGTGGGGGAGCCCTTCTGTGTGGAGCTTGCATGATAGCCCCGTGTAAGCGTGGGTTTTCTTCAGGTACTGCTGCTTGCTCCCACAGTCCAAAGACATGCAGGATAATTGGTGACTTTAAATTGCCCATAGAGGTGAATGTGAGTGTGAATGGTTGTCTGTCTCTATGTGTCAGCTCTGTGATAGTCTGGTGACCTGTCCAGGGTGTACCTCTCTCCCATTGTCAGCTGGGATAGGCTCCAGTCCCTCCTGCGACCCTTAATAATACAAGCTGTTATGGAAAAAGACTGAATGAAATGAAAATCCAAAACAATTCATAAGCTTTTACAGGAGGCACTGAAGCACTTCAGCAGTAAACTACACTGTATCTTAGAGACAGATTCATCAGTTTAAAGGTGAACACCACCTAATTTAAGAATGAAATTTCCATGGCCTTGGAAGGTTCAATCATTTTTTGTGAACATGAGCTACTCTCTCTCAAAGAGAAATAAGTCTCAAACTTATGATCAGATATAGACTGAATGACAATGTTTATGTACAATAACTTATGAAAATGCTGCTGAGCAAATACTGCCTCAGCTGATTCGTTTTTAGCTACTGAAAAAAGGCCCACCTAAAACAATCAAATCTAGTTTTAGGAGCATTCTATATTTGAAATATTTTCATTTCTTTACTTTATTGTCAGACAGCCCTTTTTGACGGGGAACTGAAGCCGCTATGTCAAAGCCACCGGACTCTATTGACAAAAACAGTCATTTTACTTGACAGAATGGTGGAGTTGCCAGTCTGTTGGACAACTCTGTTTAACTATGTATCTTAAAAGATGACAGTTATGGCTGGAAATTACAAATTTGCTGATTTAACATATCTCCATATTGGTGATTCGGTCTATAAAGTCTGGAGCTGCTCCACAGTGAATGTGAGACTTTCCCTATTCATTGTCTATGGAGCAGCTCCAGACTTTATACTCTATGACATCACAGATTTGAGTTAATACTCTAGTTTTTGGATTTGAAAGAGAGTGGTTCATGTTTACTAATGTTCATGGACTGTCTTAGACCAGAACAACAACATGTATGAATTTTAAAGTTGGGCGTAGTTCCCCTTAAATATTCTGAAAGGAACCATTATCATGATGAAGCCTTACAGGATCCAGCCGCTCCCTCAGTTATACAGTACCACCCTTCTGCTGCTCTTGTTTACTAACATTCTCCAGTCACATGGTCTCGTAATGACACAAGCACTTGGACTTCCTCTCTCTTTAGCGGTTGCCAGGATACAAGGTGTTAGTTACTTTGACAATAGCATGTTGACGCAGGTCAGGACCGCAGTTTTCCAGTAAAAAAAGGGCCCTCTGTGGAAGGGTATATTTGGAGAGCTGGCCCTGAGGGCAGGAACTGGCTTTTATATTCATTCACTGTAATGCTGTTCAGGTTAAATAAATGGTTTGTGTGCAGAGGCAGGTCAGTAGTGTTGTTCCCTTAAAAGGTAAAGAGAATGAGACTTTGGCCACAGATGTTTAAGTACTTGATTAAGTTTATTAGGACATCTTTTTTGTTTGTAATTGAGTTTTTCCCCCACACTGAATGAAATCACCAGTTTTCTTCTACTACTCACAGCTGCTGCATTTAGCTTTTGTACAGACACTGTACAAGGCCCTTGTAGCTCTAAGAAAAACACCAAACCACCTTCAAACAAGTCTACAAAGATTCAGGACTGCTTTTTTTTGCAAAGGGTGTAGCTCTTGTTCTCTGGGTTTGTTGTTGTTCTGGAGGCGACCACACCGCCACGCCATCCCATAGGGATCCACTGTAAACACAGCTCTTCAAAGACTGGCTGGAGACACACCACAGTAGCAGGTGTGTGTTTGTGTGAGTGTGTGAGGGAGAATGAAGGTTATCATAGCTCTGTTCTTGACTGCTGAGTTCATACAACTGGTATGCAGCAGATCTCAGTGAGTATTAAAACACAAACATGCAGGCAGAATTGGCATAATAGGGCTGTAGTACCATGCATAGATGTTTGTAAGTTGTGAAAACAGTTACCCTACTACAATATAAAGTATACACAGACTGTGTAGTTTCTTATCACACACCACACACACACACACACACACACACACACACAGATACATTTAAAGTATATATAAAGAACATAGACCCATAGCAATTACTTTAATCACCATTGCTGTAGTGTCTCATTTGCTTTAGCAGTGGTCATTAGTATAATAAGTGGAGCAGATGGATGAAGATGATCATTGGTTTTCTGTGGATGATGGATAGTGACTGTCTCCCTGTCTAATATCATTATCCTAATCTACTTAACTGACCAGACAATGACTTTCAATGAGCCCTGCCAGGGGACAGAGGTTCAATCTACTCTACTCTTCATTTGGTGCTGATGTTATAAAATTTAAAAAATTAGCTTTTTCTTCCTGCATGCACAAGAACTTTTACACTCTTGCCTGCCTGCATACCAGTTTCACTATCTGGTAAACTTCACTTGCACAGATCTGTGTCACACATAGTGTGACTTGGAAGATCACACATATCGAACATACTCCCAACAATGGGAGCTCCTGAGCAGTTACAGTAATGCAGTTACAGTGCCACCTGTTGGATGACTTCAAACATTACAGTTGAAGTGTATTTAAGTGTAATTTATGTCTTGGGGCTATTGAATTTATGTAGTTAGATATATAGTTCAGCTCAACATATGAAGACATACCATGGCAAATTTAGGCATCAATTTGTTGCTGTTTATTTATACCAAAATCATAATAATATCAATTAGGCTTTGCCAATATCTCTTTTTTTTAATTAAATTTATACCTTCCTGATTTTTCACCAGGGTATACAGTATGACATTATTTCTGTTTAAAAAGAAAATGTAAAAGCTGAGACACTGTTCACAAAACTGGGTTGCTTGCTGGGTATAAATACTTTTATCCATCCAGTCCATCCATCCAGAAGTCCCTTTGCCCTGCGGTGCTTTCCAGCTCCTCCTGGGGGACTCTAATGCGATTCCTAGGCCAGATGAGATATGCAATTCCTCCAATGTGTTCTGGGTCTACTCCAGGGCCTCCTACCAGTGGGATGTGCCCAGAGACGCCAAGGAGGCATCTTAATGAGATACCCCAACCACCTAGACTGACCCTTTTCGAAGAGAAGGACCAGCGACTCTACTCTGAGCTCCCTCTGGATGTCTCTGCTCCTCCTCTAAAGCTGAGCCCAGCCACCACACGGAGGAAACTCATTTCGGCCACTTGTATCTGCGTCTGATTCTTACTGTCTGCACCCAGAGCTCATGACCATAGATGAGGGTTGGGATGTAGATGGACCAGTAAATTTGAAAGCTTTGTCTCCCGGCGGTGACTATCTCCTAGCCCAGAGGGGCCAATCCACCATTTTCTGGCAGAGAATCATGGCCTCAGATTTGGGGGTGCTGACTCTCATCCCAGCCACTTCAATTTCGGCTGCCATCCGCCTCAGTAAAATAATATAATAAAGAAAGGTAGGAAAAAGGCACCCTTCTTGTCAGAGGACCCGATGGTACTTGCCCAACACATCAGTGGGCTGAACAGGGCTGAGTAGTGTGTTGCATAAAGTTATATGAGTTTTAAATAACTTTTGTACTTGGATGAAGTCATCCCAAGATAAAATTGTATGGGGCAATACTCCCAAACAGGAGCAGCAGCATTTTTCTTTTTCACTAGTCTTTTAACATTATCCCCACCACTCCCAGTCACCATCTTTCTTGGCTCAGCAGTAAAGGCTGACCTCTGGTGGTGCTTACTGTGCACTACAATAACAATACATTGCCTCAATACAGCATCTATGTATCAGTTTAATAGGAAGAGGAGCATTTGTATTTTTGATGGTATACAATTCATATGTAAGGATTTTTAAATCTCTAGGAAACTTTAATATCTTAATACAGCTTAAGCCTAATAGCGATATTTAAATTAATCACAGATTAACTCAGTGATACACCCTGTGATTGTTTCCTAATTGAGAATTATATTTAAAACAATACAATTGTTTTCTTCATTCCTGCCAATATTTTCATATACAGATTTTTTTATATTGTGCATGCATATAGTTTTTTAAAATGGAGTCACTTATTAAGGTACAATGTTTATTCTTGACCTGGCAAAAAGCAGCTCAAAGGTCTGTTTAGTGGCTGTTCTGGAGCTTTTGATCATATCACATGATTGACATCAGCAGATAAGGTTAAGAACATCTACTGCTAATAATCATGCAATTATTTATCATTCACAAGCATATTCATTATCTACATTTCAATGACAACTTGTAAAACTCCATCTGCTGATGAAGACCTCATGATATGATTGAAAGCTCCAAAGAACAACTCAGTAGATCTTTTCATGAAATTGTTTTAATGAAAGTTATTTATTTTCTCCCAAGAGACAAGTTTTTGTAGGACTGAGGACTTTCTTTTTCCCCAATACTGTTTCTAAAACGATGCCTGAACCAATAGTTAAAAATTAACTAATAAAATAAAGTCAGTTCAATTCAATTTTATTTATAAAGCTCAGTATCGCAAATCACAATTTGCCCCAGAACCCCTTGAACCCCCAAAACACTTTAACAGTGCTAATGAGTATGCAGTACTGTATAATCCATGCTGCTCCTGTGTCGTTTTCTACCTGTAGCTTCTGTCAAAGCCACCAGGAGGCAGCAGAGTCCTTTCTTTCCAATGGTATACCTTTCTCAAGCTGCACAGCCACATCTGCTGCTGACCTGCAGTATAAATTTTCCAAATTTTCAGCAAAAACCTCAAACCTGAACTTGTGCATATTGCATTGTGCCCATTTGTCGGGCCTCTTGTTATATTTACACGTTAATTTGCTGTGTTTTTGGTAGCTGCCAGTTTGAATCAATGGAAACAGCTGTTTCAACCAAACAATGTCAGACTAATACCCTTAATGACACAAAAAACAGTCAGAAAGGTAAACAAACAGAAGTTCTGTTTTGTCAGGTCCAAGCAAACAATTGACAGAGATCACAGAGTGATTCAATGGGAACTCTCACTCAGGATTTACTCTGTTGCCCTGCAATGTGTTTGGGGAATCTCCCATGTTAGGAAAGCCTTAGCAGCTGGATGAAGGTGGGGCTTTACCCACAGAAACCCAACACTGGCAGGGAGTTTGGTTGGGAAAACGTGTGGGCTGAATGATGACACCCTTGTGCAAGTCCAATGATGAATAGCAATGACTGAGTGTCAATAATTACTAACATTAATACTGCAATGAGCCCACAGAAAAACACAACAGACTATTAGAGAGAGTGTGTAGGCACGTAAAAAGAGAGGTTAAGTCTTGTCAGGTCATCAGCTGTTTACAGTCACCTTTGTGAAACAGCTAAGTACCTTTAATAAGGCTGCCTGTTTCAAAGGATATATTACATGACCTGAAAGCACTATATATACTGTATTGTACTGTACTGTAAATATTTACTGTTGTGTAATTGTGTTTATTACAGATTTGATTTTCTGAACAGAGATGTTATTCTCTGTTTCTCTGTCTTAGTCTCTGCATGTTCCTTAAGTGAAAACCTACTTGGTGATAAATCTCATCTGATTCTGAGGATTGGTCATCAATGATTACTGCACGACATATTAGGCTTCCTGTTTACATCACGCAGAGCGTGATGGGAAATATAGTCATCCCATAAAAAAAGCAAAGAGTGACATCCATAAATGTTAGCTTTTTACTTTTTACACTTTTTTTTTTCCAGTACAAAGGCTCAACATGTCCCATCAACTTGGTTCACATAACTGGTTTCCTCTATTCACAATAATTTCAAATTGCGTAAATTTTCTTTCATAAAAACTGTCCTAAAACATGATATGCATAATGATTTTAGAATAGCCCAAATTACCTGAAAATAATTACATTTGGCATGCCTATGTAGCTAAGATGTTTTCAGGTAGCAATTAAAGATACATAGAAAGACTCCAGTTCAACAGGCACACTGGTTTGTGGGTTGTGAACAGTTTGGTTTGAGGTTTACAGTACAACCTTTAAATGGATTTTAATTATAGTTCTGAAATTAAATTAGAGTTAAGTAGGGCGAAGACCTGTGTCTGCCAGGTTTTGGCACCTAGCATCAAAATGATGTAAATTGTTGAGGACTGATGATTATGGAAGAATTATAATAATTATAATTATAATAAGAATTGATTTTGTTGTTTTAGCTTACCATGAGCACCATATGAAAACTGAAATGTATGTGTGTTATTTATTTCTTCTTCTTCAAAAAAAAGAGTATGTGTCTGTACACACTAGTGACGTACTGTGTATGTTAGTACGCTGTGTGTTCACGTGTTGGTGCTCACGTGTTTGTGATTGTGCAGAAGAGGGGGAGAAAAAGGAAAGGGAGAGGGATGGAGAGAGTGAGAGCGAGGTGGGGGGAGAAAGAGGAAATTCTCTTGCCCTGCCCTCTGATTGTGTTCAGCGTTGTAAGGGGGTCCAGCCCAGCCCTGTGGGAGTATACGCTCATTCCAAGGGACCAGGGGAAGGAAATCACCCAGCCTCAGTCACACACACCCCCACCTCTATCATTTTTTTCCCCTCCTCCCTCTCGCTGATGTTGTGTAGCATACCACAGACCCAGAGTCAGATAGCAACCAGTGTTCCACACTCCTCATCATCTCCTCATTTTGACCAACTCCCATCCCTGCTGTCCTCTCATTTGCTTAATGACTGATGTGAGCAGCTGTTGCACCCTCGCTCTATTATTCATCCTTTCCATCTTTTCTCCAACATCTTCTCTTCTTCCTGGCATCTTCTTCTCTCTCCTCATCTTTTGTCCCTCCTCATCACTGCTCTGCTTTTCTCCCCCTCCTTCTTCCTTCCCTCCACCAGGAACATTTCTGCTCTGTTTATCCTCCAAAGCTCCAACTTCCTAACAAGGTAAAGCCTAACCCGAGCTCCCTGGGCTCGGTGCTTTCACACCCAATATGGAAGTCCTGCCTCTTCCCATGTGGCCTAGGAGTGTTGTTTACTGGGGACTCACGTGCTGGGAACGGTACTGGACATTGTCCTGATGGACAGGCACATGGCTTTTATGCTTATCAAGCAAACAGCCAAGTATGTTTGAATGTCACATCTATGGGTGCATTCCATGTAACGTATGTCACATCTAGTTCGTCAAAAATACTTTGTGCAGGTCTCCGTGTGCTTTCTATTTTGTGCCGTAATTATACAAAATAGTTATAAATGTGATGTAAAGTACTCTGGCACATGTGACAAACCCATCAGGACTTCCCATTAAGGGCAAAGAGAGCTTCTAAAAACCTTGTAACTCCAGTTTTAGTCAATTCTGCATTTTCCTCTCAGGCAATAGTAGCGCCAAAACAGCTTGTCTGTTGACGATTGTGATAGTTAGTCGTTGTTAAAGGATTTATTGAACAAAAATGCCAAATATTAGCTGGTTCCAGATACTTAAGTTGAAGATTTATCTGTTTTTTTAGATTTATATGGTCATAAATGGAATATCTTCGGATAAAACAAGCTATTGAAGACGTCACCATGGATATTTTGTGATATTTCATGAGCTGAATGAGTATTCAGCTATTGGATTAGTCCAAACACTTGATAGACAGAATATGGAAAATAATAGTTGCAGTGCCATGGAAAGGTTATATGCTCCTCTGTGAAGTGATAAAATGCTTTGGAGCCTTGGGATACTCAACATTTGACCAGAAATGTGAAATGCTAACCTCATTCATTCATTGTGTTGTTCCAAACTGAATATAATGTAATGCGTTTCATTGTGTTCGTCAAAATCTGTGCCCTCTGACAGACTATGTGGGTCATGTTGTGTAGTAGAACTCTTTTTGGTTTGACCCTGGGAACTCAAGTACTTTTGAAGATTTGGAAATGTGTATCCCGGTAGGACTTCGTGGTGCCACCCACAGCTGAAGGCCTCTAATTAAGAAGTCAAACTGACTTTCTAATGTTACCCCCCAAGTGCAAATATAGTCCTGCGTGTGCTTAAATAGAATCTAACTGCACCATGATGTAATTACACATTTGGCTCTAAAAAGGAAGCTTCTCACTTTTTCTATACACTCCTTGTCTACCAGTTTATTGAAATAGAAGTCAGTTCAAATTCTCATCTTATGTACATCTAACAGTCAACATAACTTTGTTGTACGCTTGATGGAAGTTATCAGGTTAATTAAATAAAGCATGCCTGCATGTTACCTAGATACAAGTCTCCTCAAAATGAAAGAATGATGCTGCTGTCCTGGAAAAAAGGAGATTCAGATGTCTGCTGGATAAGATTTAAGGTCTTGTAGTTATTGGTGGACTCCTAGCTGCTCTAAACACTTAATCTCTGACCCTGACCCAGGCCAAGGGCTGTTTAAGATTTATAAGAAGCTATAAAGTTGCAAAGAAGTGCAAATATTAGTTGGCAATATTAGACGAGCAGAACCATAAATACCACATTAAAAGCGAGGAACAAGTACAAACCAAGTCTATGACAAACTCACGTCGATTAAATGTGTTGATAATGATTTAGCTAACCTAAACTAAATTAGACAGTCAGTCCGACAAGATGCAAAGGAGCCTTGGAAAGATCTGATCTCTACTCTTGCCTTATTTTGACAGGCACTTTAGTGATATTCCCCCATTTGCATTCTTGACCAGTCTTGGAATAAAATCCAGAGTCCCCTTTGTCCAAATTCCTAACAAGACTGAGTAAAAATGTGGTAAATGCTGAGATGAGGTCTTCAAAAATTCTCAACAGTGCCGTGAATATATGATAAGGTTCTTTTCTTAAAATTGATTTGCAATGTCAGCACTGTTGATAGCTGTTGCACTTCTTTTATTAAATCAGGTTGTGCCAAGCAGTCGGTCAAAGATATCCACTGGGTCGTTTGAGTTTATTTGGCCCCAATATAGCCAGTGAACTGGCTGTACAGATGTTAGCTGTAACAGGCTATCATTTATGCATTTATGAATTTTTTTCTGCTCGTGTTCAAACATTTTCAGCTCCCAGGGATATGTCTTCTCCAGGCGAATTGTCTAACTTCGACTTTCCATTGACTCTGTAAACAGTCGTGCCCTGAGAGGAGGGAATTTTCATAACACACATTTTAGCACATGGTTTTAAAGACGAAGGTCTGCGCTTGAGAAATATCTTGTGTGATTAATGGACATACATCAGAGATAACAAAGTGTTTAAGAAGCGTACTGTATATCTGAGGCAACAAAGATAACAGGGAGTGCAGGGTTCAGAAAATATACAACATAACATAGATATAATATAACATAGGCATGATTTCCACTCTCACAATGTGAGGACTGGCCACCTCCCAAATTCATATCAGTGACTTAACAACTAATCACAATAGATATTACACTTGCTTTGAAAAATGTGTCTGGAGACAGGAAGAATAACTCATTACATAAGGTGTAGGGTGTTCCAGTAAAAGCATACAGTCTTCTCCTTTATTTGGAAAGCTTATGCCTTGGCACACTGAGCTGTATTTTGATTCTCTGTCCTTCGAGGGACTCAAGCAATTTATGAGCGGCTGGTCCAGGTGCTCTCCCCCATTGACCCTTATTTGTAGACCCAGTGGGAGTCCAGAGGGAGGGCTTGGGGCAGAAAGGAAGCTAGAGAAAATCTGTTGAAATTCAATAGTAGAACAATGTCTATCTTGCTTGATTGTGTGCTAGATTTTAATGAATTGCTTTCAACTTTGTCTCTCACATAACATAGCACTGATAAAAATGCTTGTTTCTTTAAAGTAGCAATGAACAATATTTTAATATTAATATTGGCTCTCATAACCGCTTGTATGTCAGCCACACGACAAAACCACAGACAATTATTATCTGACTCTGTAGTTCCCCTCAGTTCTAGAGCTTTATAGCACCTTTTAGCTCATTGTTTTAGTTTTAGGAATCAAAGTTTTACTGTTTGGTTTAGTCTTACCACTCTCATCAGTGTTGATTCCAGCTAAAGCTGTTTTAATAACAAAAGGTCAGATAAGCTTAGTGCTATTAAGCAAATGTTAGCATGCTGACAAGCTAAACTAAGATGATGACAATGGTACAAATTACACATTAGCTATAGAGGTTTTTTATTGTTCGCATGATAATGTTTACATTTAGCTTGAATTACCACATAGAGCTATTTTTCCTCAATTGCACCGACCAGGTCTCACTCCAAAGTTGTCGAAAACCGGCGCTTGGTCAGTGACTTCCAGGGTCAGACACCCACGAAAAAAGTTGTCCTTTCATGGCGGCATGGTACTGGGCTGGTCAGCATTATTGTTGAATGGCTCTCCGCAGCAGGGAAACGTGACGGGACAACAACGAAAGTTTAGGTGGCGAAAGTCCGGGATGGTGAATGGGTCCAACAATCTCTAACTGTAACCTTGGAAGCTGGTGTTTCCTGCATGATTGTAAAGCCAAACCCTGCTCTTTTTAACTAAACCCAACCACATGCTTTTGTCGCCGAAATTCAACCACGTGCGTGTGTTGGCTAAATGTTACCACGGGCATTTGTTGTTTCAGAAAAAAACGTCAATTTGTACTGATGTAGTGCAATTACTTTGAAAGAGACTGTATGCAAACTGTACATTTTCTGTAAAAACGGAAGTGTGTATTAAAGTCAGACAAAGCATGTAACAGGCTGAAGTTGACAGAGCATTAACAACCAGCACACCCAGGGTACTTAACACATCGTATGTTGATGTGGAAAGTCCATGACCAAATGTCAATATGTGACAAGGTTGGAGTGAGAGTGTATTGATTACACAGAGTGTTAAATTTAAGTATTCGAAATATTATTCTCGAGATATGGATGGGAAATTCTTACCCATGGTTTCACTTACTCTTCAAGCAACCCAACAGTCAGAAAAAATTATTATTGGCATTGTATATTTCTGCAAACAACGGATACATTCCGTTTGCATTATATTATGTAGTGGATATGTTTCAAAGGAGTAAAAGCAGCAATGTCTCCTTAAAAAGCAACTGCTGTTATTATGCCACTGTGTTGGCAGGACAAACATTGTCGTCGCTACAAAACACCGCTGTTTGGAACCTAAAAAGTCAGTAATGTCTCACTAAAACATAAACACTTTTGTTGTTGGTCTTGAGCAGTGGTCTGCAGCTTGGCAGGCGTGTCTCCGAGGTGAAACACCATCCATCCCCTCCAACTCCAGATGACAAAGTCAGCTCATTTGCTATGTCACTTTGGAAAAGTTGATGTGATACAGATGAAATGTGAAAATGTCACCTATTCATGGTTTGCAGAAACAAACAGTACCAACATTTTCTTCTGGCAAATGGGCTGCTTCAAGAGTCATTGAGATGTAGGTTAGAATTTCGTAATCCTTTTTGTCTAAAATCAAATAAAAAACGTTTTCCAACTGCAGACCTGTAGAGAAATAAAGAAATATCACTTCATTTTAGGAGTTAAGGGTTTAAGGTTAGCCATTGCATATGTGTAAGAGAGACTAGATAAAGGTTGAATTACTTGCTGGATTAAAGCTGTTCAGTCTGGAAAATGTTGTGCTATGTTCTAACTGAGAGGGATGCAATGCTTCCTTTATTGCGTGCAGTTGAGTTTTGTCTATATTGTCTCGATAAGCATCTCTTTAGAACATCTGTGCAGCTGTCTGTAAAGCTCTGCTCTGGTGTGGTGAATGAAAAATATGTTGAAGCTATCATTCATCAGAGCAGTTTCAGTCAAAAGTTCCACATGTTATCACTGACTTTATGTTAGGCTATATGTTTGACGCAAGAGTACTCTACTGATCATAATCTTAAAGTTAATTAAACCAAACAACACAGACGTCAGATCCTTTAGTATTTCATAATCTCTCAGAATAATAAATTAAGTCTTTGATACGGGGCCAGTGTTCAAAGAGCACAAAGCTAACATTGGGCCTTGAGCATTAGCCTGCTAACAGCAGATGATATTTGACTTTGACCACAGAACAAACACGTTGTGGAATTTGAATGAACCTCTTACTTTTTCATACCTCCTTGACAACTACTCAATGTCATGATTCATGCTGGACCACAGTGTTTGGGGAGATTTTTATGAAGTGTGAAGTTCATTTTGTTTTTTTTTTTCTTTTTTCTGTTTTCTCCAGTGTGCCGAATAGCCTGCCACAAGAAATGTGAAGTCAAGGTAAGAGTTAAACTATTTTGTATTTGAAAACACACACACACACACACACACACACACACACACACACACACACACACACTGACAAAAAGAATAAAAAAAAAAAGCTTTTCTTATGGTTTTATGCATCAGACATGTGTTGCTTTCTACGTGGAGAAGAACACAAGAAAGATCTGAACTTGCCCTTTAATATCCATTTGAGCTTATCAGGAGGAAATATTATGTTTTAGGTGGAGTCAGCTACTCTTCGGTATGTGCGTGTGTCTGAGCGTATATACATGCAGATGTTGGGGTAGGTGGAGTTTGAGAAGTTTATGCTCTCAAAAAATCTTAAGAATGTCTAAACAAGTGCTCTTTGTACCAGAATGTGTTTATATTGGACAAAATCTTGCATCTTGGAGATCACCCCGCGTCTAAAAATAAAAGACCTCTGGATGGAGCCGTCGCTTGATTCATCTTGTTTTGGAAAGGCAAAAAGCACGTAGGAGAAAATGGGAGGGAAAACAGATGAAGCTGAAGTTCCTGCAGGGTTGTTAAAAAGGGAAGGTTGTGTGTTTTTTGTGTGTAGATGTACAACTGCCATGAAGGTTTACAGGAACATTTGCACACATGAGCACGTGAATACCCACACACACCTATGTATATACACACCCTTCATCTGGCATCCATTATTGAAATGGGTGCTACTTGCCAGCTTTGCCCAATCCCTCTTTTACTGACAGGAAATGCCAGGGGTGCAGGGCAGACCGGCTATGCTAAATACGAGGTGGGGGCTTTGGTCAACCATGCAGGACAGGCAACTAGTAGAGCAAAATGATTAAAATGATAAGCCCAGCCAATGCCAGCTTTCACATTTGTCTCTGCATTGCAGTATTTTAACCGTTATCCAGAAAATGTGCATGTAGAATTGGAAGATTTAAAGGAATACTTCACTTGCAAAATAACCATTTGTATATCAAATACTCACCACATGTTACCTTGACTTTGTTCTTCCTGCATGCCTCCACAATGAACGAATCCAAAAGGATTCAAAAAGAAGGCAAACATTTCTCAATTGTAGTAAATGGGGACCACATTAAACTGTAGCCTATCAAGACATCAGTTTAGAAACTCTTATGCAATTCATGAAGAATGTTCACCTTTTTTGGATTCTCCATTCACTGTGTAGGCATGTTAGAAAAACAAAGTTTTCCTCACAAATTGAAGGTAACACATTAAGATGGTCATTTTGCAGTTCAAGTATTCTTGTGACGACTGGGTTCAGCAAAATGCCAAATAAAACCCCAATGTATTAACCCACTAACCTGTAGTGGTATCTGTTAGGGGTGGGGAAAAAAAGTTGATACAGCATAGTATTGCAATAGTTTTATGGGGCAATATTGCATCATCATACAATACCAAGTATTGCTTTTTTTATTGTGTGAATTATTAATTACAAATGAAAGTTTAGGGAGCCTACTTGAAAAATATAATCAGTTGCTTTTTCAGTCCATTAGATACATTTTGCTGCTGCTGCTGCAAAAAAGACTGAAGTGAGATAAGACTGAAACTTTATCTTATTGGATAAAATAGATGTTGACAAAGTTTTCTTTTGGGGACATTATTTGCAGTATAAAAAAAGGTAATAAATCGCAGTATATTGCAATAGATTTTATCACAAAACATTCGTAACACATTCAAAATCACACTAATATTGTATTGTGACTGAAGTATTGTGATATTATGGAGCCTCTGGTGTTTCCCAGCCCTTGTATTTAGGCATGCAGTGTTTTATTTTTATTTACCCAGGTGCTGAAATATTATGACTCTTACCTGCCCTGAGGTGGGAGCTGCTTATCTCTATTTTGTTTATTTATTTATTTATTTTTTACATGACTGGTCTATTTTTTTCTTTTTTTTTCCTTTAGGTGGCCAAGTAGCACTCCTACAGTTAAAAACTGAATAGAACAGAAGAAAATGAATACAGTCTGTTTAAAATGGATTAAAATGAACATGCAGCATAGGCAATGCAACACTGCAGAGAAGATTTTTGGGGTGTTTTTGCATTTCACATTAAATTCAGTCAATCGGATCAATGCATCAATGATCCTGCAGTTAAAACAATCCAGTTAATTAATTCAGTGTCAGGTAATACAGCCTAAGCCTGCGTTTCTAAACCACCATCCATATGAACTACAGTATCACTTGACAAAACTCAGTATGTGCACAGAAGGTGGCACACAATTACACACTACAAAAGATGGAGTCTGTGTCACGGGTAAAAACTCTGCTCTGCCCTACACACGTAAAGCGTCATGTTCGTGTCGGTGTATTTCTGCCAGTAGAAGGTAGGAAAGTAGTTACAGTTAAAAACTGGTCACAGTTTGAGTACTGTTGTGTGAATATGTTTTTCCAAATGCAGAAGCTGTGGGTAACTGATTTATGCCTGAGGTCCCTGTAATGACTCCTGTGTGAATAGGTCTTATTGAGGATAAATAAATAGGGTGCAAAATGTCTCTTATCCTCCATATTCAAGACAACCCACTCAATTTTCTATGTCGCTGTAGCACAGAACAAAGTGTGATGTACAAAAGCCTATGCTCCATACTTGTTGATAACGTTTGAATTTCAGGAAGTCACAGGTCAAATTTGTGGGAGGAGACGTTAAAGGAGCCCAGAACATACTCCCAGTGTCTATATATACAAAAGCGAAACTTTCCATCTCCAAAAATCACAGCAGCATTTCCTTTTCTAAACATTTCAACTCAACATGTCATAGCCTTGGCAGGAAGCAATTTGCTAACAAGCCTGAGATGAAAAACAAGGGAGTGACCACGACAGGGTCAAGCTTGATCACTATCGGTACTCAGTCAGGCCTGCAAGACCGTTGGGTACATTTTTATGAATTATTTATTTTAAAAACCAGATGAAGCCCTTCTCTATGTTCTGTCAGTCATATATGACCTTACATGTTAGGAATTCAATTCCTGATCATAACTCTCAGCTGCGACAGTTATCCCAAGTACACACTACAGTTATAAATCTCTGTCTCAAGATAAGACTAATATGTGGCCCATATTTAACCTGGCATCTGCAAACAAATGGTCAGACCGGTGTATGTGTGTGTGTGTGTGAACACATGTGTCCCTCACTCTTAGGTGTGTTTGCTCACACCTGGAGGTGAAAAATGCTTTAAATCTTGTCAGTAGATTTCACTCCTGGGTGATGACAGGAGAGAGCCACAGAGAGCGTATCAGGTCACCCTGGAGATTAATGGGGGATTTCAAGGTCAGTTTTTCCCAAATCATGTTACATTTGCACTGAATACCCTACCTGTCAATGTTTTTTACAACTTCGTCCTCTGCTTTAACTTGACCTCTTTCTAAAAAAAATAGTGGCAGGATGTCTGGGACTTTCCCACTCTGCTGCTGTGAGAGCGTTAATGAAAGGTAAAACCTTAGAATACTTAAGAGCTCTTGGTGTGCTCACGCTAATTTCAGCCATACAGTGCAATGGTGGGCACAGCTGAAGCTCCGGCCTTGCACCTACCATTCAATAACAAAGCTAATTAAATGAAAGTTCGCTATGTTCACTTCAATTGTTCACAATGGGGTGAACCCTGTTTTCTAATCGTTCACAAATCACTGACATCCTCTTCCTGTTTTGTGCAATTAACACATAGACACTCAGTATAAACATACTGATGAAATATTATGCCTCTCAGTCGTGGTCTGTGGTCTCTGTTGTTTATGGCGGCAACACTCACCCTTATCACTTTCAACCCCAGGCTCTTTTTCTCCTCAGTTTTCACTTCCTTCATTTACAGACTTTTAGCTCACAACAATATAAACGATAGGGCAAAATAATGAAACGATAGACATTTTTCTCTCGTCACACGATATATAATTATATCGCACAGCCCTATTTGGAATGGATTAAAAACGGCAGCTCATAACCTCTGGACAAGTAGACAAATTTTAGGTGACGTGCATGTCATGTCACACATGTTAATTACATCACGTGACATGGTCATCCATGTAAAGAAGTATTCCACAACTGAAAATTGGTGCTACCTGACCAGGAAAAAAAAAGAAAAAGGATCAATTTGCTATAGCGACAGAAGAATGATTTCAGTTGTCATTGTATTTGTACATTGAGGGGAACCCCATTTTCTAATCGTTCACAAATCACTGAAATCCTCTTCCTGTTTTGTACAATTAAAAAACATTTCACTTTCAGTTTGACACTCAGTATAAACATACTGTAAAAAAATATTGGATCAAGAAAAACCTACAACTTAAAATTGAAATTTAAGTTTGCACATTTAGATATGAAAGAACAGAGAAAGAGTAAAATAAGAACAGTTTACAGGTGAGGTAGACACCCAGGAAGGGCTTTTCTTGGTACCTCTCCTAAAGGGAAGAATGAAATATACATAGATTACAAAATACAACATGATGCAAAGTAATGTCAGTAATGATACATATCTTCCACACAGTCAACACTACTGAGAATAAATAAACATAACATCAAATAAATTAGTACTATGCAGAAACACAGCAACCACACAACACAGTGATGATTTATACAGCTCCATATCTTTTTGTCATTGCCTCACCTTTTAGTTTCTTTTTGTATTGGAACAGAGACATAGAGTCTGGCAAAAAGTTCAAGTTCATGTTCCATAGTTGGGCTCCATGGTATTTCAGTGTTACTGCCTGACTACCAGAATGCACTGCACTGCACCGGACCAATAAACGCTCCCACTGGTTGGTGACATAATGGGAACTTGTCCGTTTGACATAACAGCGGCTGGCGGCTGGCAGCTGGCTTGCTTTTTTCAACAAACGATCTGTTATCATATGTTATATGTATTACAGTAAGCTAAAACATGTTTCTGAAAACATTAGAGGTGAGAATTATGCAACGCAGTAACAAAATCTTGGTTTATATTTGATCAGCACTGCTTAGTTTTACTGTTTGATCTAAGTTTTTTAGCCTCTGTTTTCACTATGCAGGAAACAGTATTGCCCCCCCCCTCCTGATACAAATACTCGCTATTATAGCTAAACAAGACACTTAATTATGTTGCTATAAACATTTTAGGCAAGAAATAGGTGGTGCAGTAACATAACCCTGGGTTATATTCGACCAGTATTTTGGTCTGAGAGGGAGAGAGAGAGAGAGAGAGAGAGAGAGAGAGAGAGAGGTGGGTCTGTCTCTCAGTCTCCTCTATACTTTTTATGTCTGTGGTGGCAGCGCGGGTGGCGGGCAATATGAAAATTTGGAAGTACAGCCTGCAGTCTGAGCAAGAGGGGGGAACAGGGAGAGCTGGAGGGAAGTTTACCACAGTTCATTAACACATACTACCCACATTTTTAGGATACAAATCTGGTTGAAAATTGGCGAAGCATCCCTTTTAAGTTATATAACAAGGATACCTTGAGCATCATAGTTTGAGGCGTAGGGCCACTGTCCAAGTTGCTATATTTGAGGAGTTGGGATTGAGAATGTGTAGATTGTCTAATAAGCTAGAATCAGCTAAAATATGAGGCTGTTGATACACTGGTCAGGCTCTGCTGGGTTGGAAACACTTAAAGTCAGGAATAAGCTGAGGTGCTGAGTACAACCTATTAGATTTCACTGATCCTTCGTTGCCTGTCAAGTGTGTTTTGAGAAGGAAACTACTATGTTCCACTGTTAATTAGGAAGGTGGTCTGAGAAAGCAAAGTGGAAGAACATGAACACACTCTCACTCCACTACTTTTTCATTGCTCGCTCCAAAATGATGAAGCATTTGTTTTCATTTTTCCCAGCTCCTGAAATTCTGCGAATGCGTGTTTGGAGAAAAATTCTGGGTTTCTTAGTGCTGGCTGCCCTCCGCTGTGTGTTTTTGTTATTTCAGATTTGTTATTTGTGACCCCTTCATTTCCTTTCATAGAGCACAACATGCCTCAGTAAGAGATCTGCTTCTTGCAGCTTGCTGATGGATATGTCCTTATTTTGCTCATCATGTTTGCCAAGTGAAAAGCTCCAAATTGCTTCTTTGTGTTGCTGGATAAGGTAACAGTCTTAATAAGAGTTCTTAGATTGCTTTGAATCTTTTTGAGCTTGGCAAACGTGAGTAATATTTAGAGGACGAATGAGAATAGACTATAATGAGGAATTTATACATTATATTTAAGAAAGGACAAGCAATCAATCAAATCGATAATTTGTGTTCCCTAGTTGTAGATACACCTGCATATTTGTGATTGATTACTTAAACCTTCTGCATTCCAGGAAGTTTCTGGATTAAACTGCAATGCACTGTGTTTAAACAAGCAGTCATTCTGGCACTGTGTGCATATCAGTGGCAACCGTTTCCCGACATTTTTAACATTTCTGAGCGATCATCTGGAGACTGAAAGTCCTTGGTGCGGCTCAGAATAAGACAGGTCATCTATCTCTCAGTATTTATTGCCTCTAAGTCTTTGACACATCCAAACACCTGTATCCACGCATGTGAGGTGTGTTTCTGAGAGAGAACATCAGGTTTGCAGCTGGTGTTCCTCTTACCCTCTGAACACAGCTTGGATTTATGGCTGTGGAAGGTTACAGTAGCTGTCTGGACACCAGGAGCTTCATGCACAAAGCCAGTTAGTCAGTCTTTAAAGAGACCATACTTCAGTGGCAAAACCGAGCTTAAAGGGATAGTTTAGGATTTTTTAAGTGGGGCTGTATGAGGTACTTGTATATAGTCAGTGTATTAATTTCAGTAAATGGCTGGTGGTGAGCTCCCTGTTTGCAGAAACAGACACTAGAACCCCAGAAGCTTAGCAGCACATTGCTGTGAATGGGAGTTGACACTGAAATGTATTTAGCCTATCAAAAAAGCCTACCTAAAACATTCACTGTCAGTCTAAGTAGACGCTGTTGAGGAAACTTTTGCCGCTTTACTTTGCCATCTTAGCACTACCATAAAACTCCCATGCTATTTATTTTCTCTTCCTTTGTAGTGTTTGAAGTAAACTCTCCCTTTAAAGCCCAAGAAACAACTGTCCAAAATCCTAAAGCTGATCAGTTTACAAATCTTAAACAGAACAAAGCAGCATGTCCTCAGATCTGAGAAGTTGGTTCTGGTTTGAGCCATGCCAGCAGTGGGGCTCTCAGGGTGGCAAGATCAGTCAGTTGGTCCACCACTATGGTCCAGGCTGAAATATGTTGCCTGTTATTGCATTGATTGTCATGAAATTTTTAACGGATGATTATGGTTCCCAGAGGATGACTTCTAATGACTATGGGGCTCCTATGACTTTTCTTTTTGTGCCACCATGAGGTTGACCTTTGTAGTTTTGAGTAAAATGTCCCAACCATTATTGGATGGATTACAGTGAAATTTTGTATAAACATTCACCCCCTTCCTATAATTCATCCCCTCAGGATGAATTGTAGTAGCTTTGGTGATCCCATCTAGTGCCAACATTAGGTCCAAATTTATTTATGTATTTATTTTACCTTCCTTCACTTTTTTGGGTTAATGACCAAATATCTGATATCAAAAAGGTGACATTTCCATCAGCTTTTGTTAATTTAGTGCAAATTAGCATGTTAGCATGCTAACGCACTTAACTCATATGGTGAACACTATCCCTGCTTAATATCATCGTGTGTGCGTTGTCATCAGGTGTGTTTGATGAATGAATGAATGAATGAATTGGTCATCTTAACTGTTGAATACTTTTCTGCTGCTAAACTAATGGTTTACTAAACTTACCATTTCAGCACTAATACCACAACTTTAAACTTTGATTACTTTAGGTAGTTTTGAGGAGTAGCCCAAATGTGCAGAAATAGATGGACATGAAATCTGTTTTTGTCCTCAAACTCCATTCTGTCTCATGTAACCTTTTTCTCCAGCAGCAGCTGTCAAGATCATTTGGTTTACCCTCTGTTCCAGTGACTTCCTTTAGATACCACACATTGCTACAGGGCTGATTTATCACACAGGCATTAATTGGAAGCTTTGGAAGCTGTGTCAGTGTGTTACTTAGTGCTCTTAGTGCCTGTGCTTTGGCACGGGCATAAGGGATTTCAGGTTTTTTTTTGGGTTTTTTTTTTGCTTATAATGGCAGTGCCTTAAATACCTGTTAGAGGTTGTTTTGACTTTAATGTCTACTCAATGGTAATGCAACACCTCTCAGACTAAATTCAATTTCTGTTTATTCCTCAGACATTTATAAGACTTGATGACATGTAATTTACTTAAATTGGCAATAAAACTTTTACTGTTTGTTAAGATTATAAGGTATTGTTCCACTCCTCAGATAGTGTGAGCGGGTAAATTGTGCAGCCCCACTCTACAAAAAAAACAACTGTTAGTGGTCAAACCTTTTGATGCTTATCATTTACACAAGGTCACATGCATTTGCTATCACAGACTGATAATGATTTCACGCTAAAGCTGGTGGCTTTTTTGCACTTGTCCAATTTGTAGTTTTTAGCCATTCTGATATAAACTAGCCAATAATAGAAAGACACAAGATATTATTCTTTGACTGTAAGTACAGGAGACGTTATGTAATCCCAAGTGAAGTTTCAAAGACGTCGCCATGGTATTGAATCCCAGCAACAACATTAACAACTTCCTTCCTTTTCCATGCGGTGGCAGCTCTGCAGATAGTGAGAAATGGGAGCTACAGTAAGAGGGGGAGCAGTAGAGTGGAGGTGAACTCCTGTAAAAGAAAACATGTGAGAGTCATATTGTGGGTGACTGAGGGGCTGATATGGCAAACAAGGCAAACATGAAATGGATGGGGTGGGGTCGTGATCAAAACATTCCCTTGACTCTTTGCCATGGTGTCTGTATGTGCTGTATTTCCAAGTAAGCAGCTCCGAGTCTGATCAAATACAGAGCCAGCCAACAGCTCTGAGGCTAATTGAATTAGCAGTCACAGGACAAAACACATGCTCACTGCTTTGCCCTCCTCCTCACGACCAAGCATGTGGGTATACAACAACAACAAAAGCACGGGATAAATCATAAGGCCTCTAATTTGCAAGATTATGTTTCTGATTTTAGAATAGGTCACTTAGTCAGAATATTTGCAATAAAATGCATCATATTTAGAGATGTATCAAAATGCTGACAGTAATGCAGTCCTGGGAGAACACTAAGATGACTTTGAAGCTGCATTTATTGATTATTTTTGGCCAAATGGGGGCAGCAAAACAAGCTGTAAACACAACCCTGACTTATTATTGCCTTACAGACTGAATTAACGTGATGTTGCACGAACGACAACAGTCACTTCCAGGTAGACAACTGTCAATTGATTTCAATTACAAAGATATGAGAAATCGGCCAACTTGTTTATTTCTGTTGTCATTTTCAGCCATAACTGTAACAAAGATGTATGGTGAAACACAGTGGTTCAACCTATTTGATGTTGCTTTTGTGCTTATTTTATCTTCTGTGTTGCTTTGCTAGCATTTTTGATAGACCAAATCTAGCAGCTGATTGTTAAAGGAATTAATATATCTTTAAGTGGATGCTATATCTGTGTAAGCTGATATAGATTTTTTTGGATGGGCCTTTATTAGGTGGCTAAAAACTTAAATAATAAAGGCAGCATTAGCTCAGCACCATTTGATTTTATGTTGTGATTCAATCAATAGAGTTGTTACGGCTAACATGTTGGCTAACAGTTGCTTATTTAAACATCTGGCTGACACAGAGTCAATCAGAGAGTCATCTTTTTGGCCACTGAGTTAATGAGAGCATTGAGACTGAACCGAAACAATTAAGTCGCGGACTGTAAAACCAAAACATTGAGCAGAACAATGCTGAAGTGCTCTGGGGAGCGTATCTATGTTTCCCGTGTTCTATGTTCCCCACTTACACAAAAAGGTTCCATGTTTCCCTGGTTCTATGTTCCCCGCTCAACCAAGCGGGAAACATAGAACCGTTTTTGGTTGAGCGGGGAACACAGAACCCTAGAAACATAGGGATGACCCCGTGCTCTGTAGAGTTGAGAGGAACTGGAGAGTCTGGTGATAATTCTCTGGGGGTTTATTGAACGGGACATCTCTCACATTACACATACTCTCTTAATCCACTGTTAACAAAAATATTGTGGGCAGCTTTAACTTGAATCATGTAAATAAAAGATGCTGTTGTTGTTGTCTACCTAAGCCCAATTATGAGCTTAATTGTGGCTCAATAGTGACTGCAAGAAGAAAAACAGGTTCATTGACCTGTGAGTTTCATATAAACCAAAAACACTCATCTGTCATCTCTCCTTGTCCCAGTGCGTGAGCGAAGCGCTTACACAAGAAGTAGTGGCTTATGGCCATGTATTTAGTAACTGCATGGTAGTGACATGTGCATAGATACAGCAGAGAAAACAAACAGGAACGCCCAGCCTTTAACATGATGGAGTAATCAAGAGTTGCTGGAAAGAATGTCAACAATGGGCCAAGTGCATGCAGGAGACAGCCATGGAGGCAATAAGGGAAGGGGATGACTTTGTAGAGCATGCAGTTGCGTAATTTAAATGAGAGTTATTTTCTCTAGAACCTTTACTTTTGTGTGGAACAGTTGCTGAGCATGCGCCCTCTTTTCCGCTATCACTAATCTTCCTTGACCACTACAACAGCTGTGTGTGAAATGACTCGCTGGAGGACATCTCCTCATTACATGCTGAGGGAGCTCTGAGACTTTTTTGTTCAAACTCCCCACCCACATATCTCCAGCCTGTCTTTTGATTCAAAGTGACAACTTTTCCATCCCGTGCCAGCTTCCACCGAGCTCCTGCTTCTTAATCATGACCATCCAGGAGAAAAATCCATGTTAAATCTGGTCTGTAAGCTGCATGGGCGTTGGTGTAACGTTCCAGTGGGCGCTGGGGGACAGTCATCTGCTGCCTGGGAAAGCCTGAGTCAGACTCGTGAAACTGGACCTCACCCAGATAGCCCTCCTTCTCCATGTCCCTCTCCTCCACTTATTCTCTGTTTATCCAGCATGCTCTCACTCCTCATCTTGTCAAATATGGCAGCTTGGTCAGTAGCCCTACACTTCAAACCGTGATGTTCTAGGTACCCCTCCAGTATCAGTTTTGGAAGTGTCAGTTTCTGCTTGTTGTATGCACATTGAGTCTTCAAAATAAAATAAACTTCCTGTGTACGGGAAGCATACAGGTCCAGTGCAATTTTCACAGGTTTAAGAAATGACCACGTATGTGATGTTTGTTTGTTATATAACTTAACTTGACAAGTAAACTGCCTAACGTCAAGACGATGTATGTCACAAAATAAAAATAACTCAGTGTTGACTTTTGGTTACATGGGATATGAACAGCGGTCTACTGGGTAAAAGTCCTGTGTTTGTTTGACCAATCTGTCCACCCTGGCCTTCCTATGCAGACTTTCCTGCTCTTTATACTACCTCAGTGGCTCTGACTGTCCAATAACAAACGCTAAAGGGTGCCTTGGTGCGTTGAAATTGGAAACCAAGGGCTACTAAATAAGTTTCAATATTGGATGAGTTGCTTTATTATTCATTAGCTAACTAAGACTACTGTACTTGTTTTTATGGCTCCTTGCCAGCAATAGCCGTGGCCAGAGGCAATATGTTTTCTAGTTGACTGTCTGTCCGTCTGTCCATCCCATTCTTGTGAATGCAATATCTCAAGAATATTATGAGGGAATTTCTTCAAATTTGGCACAGATGTCCAGTTGGACTTAACAATGGTTTTTGCTGGTAGAAGGGCAAAGATCAAGGTCATTGTGAGTCAAGGTTGAACTGATTAGAATTCGATGGTCAAAAGTCAAAGGTCACTGTGACCTTGTCTTTCGCATTCTCATGAGCACAGCATTTTGAGAACACCTTGAGGGAATTTCTTTCAATTTGGCACAAACATCAACTTGGATTCAAGAATAAACTGATTAGAATTTGGTGGTCAGAGGGCAAGGTCACTGTAACCTTGCACCCGTCTCATTTGATATACGTGATATCTCAAGAAGGCCTGGAGGGAACTTTCTCAAATTTGGCCCAAGGTCAAAGGTTGAATTCACTTTGACCTCACAAAACATGTTTTTGGCCATAATTTATATGCCAACTTTGACAAAATTTCCACTTCCACTTTCAATTTCAGATACTGAATTGGTGACACTAATCTTGGGTGCCCACCTTGCTGCCAGGAGGTGTGACAGTGTGTGAAGCATTCATATTTTCACAGACATTGATGTAAACTGTAACTGCAACTTGATGGGTTTGCAGAGACATACAACCACAAGGTGGTAGTTCTAGTTCTTCCTCTGTCTTTGTCTCTTTCCATCCCGCTCATTCACTCAACAGCAAAATGTGCATGGCACTTTAGATCCGTGATCTGTTCTTGTTTGTTTATTACTCAACAGTTCTGTATGTTTTTCACATTTAAAGACACAATCTGAAAAACACTCCCAGCCCAGCCATAGGTGGACTATGACTTTGTTGAGTCATGTACAAAAGGACTCATGCTGATGACGGGATCTGTCTAGGATTTAGTGGTCTGTCTTAATCGGAATTGTGTTTTTCTCAAGCTACTACTGGAAATCCCTGGCCCACACATTACAGACAGCATTCACAGGATCATGAGGCCAGGTCAAAGGAAATAGACTAGATCAAAAGAAGCATATTATAGTCTCAAATACAAACAGACAACTTTCCCATACTTTACAATCCCAAACTACAGAGACGTAACTGTTGCTATGCATAATTGCATTGCAGTGAGTGTGGCAACACAAAGCTCTAAATACAGTTACTCATACCCACTTGGACAAACACAGACAGCAGAAAACAAGGGGAAATCCCATTTCCCACAGTTCTGCCTGGTCCCTACTTTAAAGGTGTGCACCCCACATAAACAAGCATGTTGTTTTGTTACCATAAACCACATGGCTCCTCTGTGGCGGCCCTCCCTTCCTTCCTGGCCCTTGTCATTAATAGCGAATTAAATAATACTTACTGCGCCGACATCTGGTGAGCATGGCTTTAGTTAAAGGTGTTACGTTTAGAAGTACCTTCCGTGTAATTACTTGAGAGCAACATCAAAGACAGTTGCCATTCTTTCCATGTTGAGGTGTAGTACTTAATGTGCTACAAATTTGTACCAAACATTCTTTGGTAATGTCCCTTTTGTCTGCTACTGGATAATAGCTGGTAAGGCTGTGGAAACGAATTAAATGTCAGAGCGCATACTGTACTTTCAGACTGCCCAACTACCATCATGATTCTAGATGAGATTAAAGACAGTCTACCTAAACGAATCCATATTTTTATATTAACAATAGATGAAATTCCTATTTATAATGTGAAAGCATCATTTTTGGTTAGGAATCCACAGAGAATTATGGCGTGACTTTTGACAGGATCCAGAGTTTTGAATCTGCCCACTACACTGAGTCTACTGATACATCCAGCACTGTTACATGAAACAGCAGCTTCTCAGCTGAAAAACAATTGATCAGTTGATTGCCATGGGGGGACTAATGACTGGCTGATCAGTGCCACGGGGAGGGAATAACATCTTTGTCAAGCTGTTTTACATAGATGGCATGTCTTCTCAATTTTGCCCGACATTGTAATTTTTACTTTGCTTCACTCTTAAAACCCCAGCAAAACCAGAATAGCATGGCATGGCTAAGCATCACTGTGGATGCCATTAGATTCAGGCAGACATGTTGGTTAGGGAAATCACTCCCATTAGAACTGGTCAGAGTGGAGACAATGTACAACTGAAGGTAGAAAGGAAGGTTAACGAATTGACATTTCTGTAACGGGCAAACCAGACTCAGCCAGACTAAGCTCATAGACTGTACAAAAAATGGACGTATCTATTGTAACGTCACTCATTGGTTTGTGCACTGCTGTGGAGGAATGAGGGGTGGATCTGACACTCAGACCATAACCTGAGCAAGCAGCTCTGCTCTTAAACATGCCCAACTTTAAGACTTAGTAAGATGTAAATAGCTGAGTTATATGAAAATTAATCCCTGTACAGTTGTCATGAATGTTGAAATTAGCTATAAAGACCAAAACCATTTTTTGTACCAGGCAGTAAACATGTTCCACTGTAATGTCGAGCATTTTAACATAGGGGTCTATGGGGATAGACTCAATTTGGGAGCCAGCCTCAACTGGCCATTCAGGGAACTGCAGTTTTTGTCACTTTCATTCAGGTTTCATTTTTTAAGCCCCTAGAGGTTGTTGCTAGGCTCAGCTCAACTGGGGATGTGGGCATCTTTGAGCTCAATGATTTAGTTTTACGGCTCACAATTTGACTGATTTGATTGAGTCTCAGTGCTCTCAGCATCATGTCCAGCAACTGCAGCTTTAAGCCCTGTGGACAAACATGCTTTTCATTGCAATGCTTGAGAGGTTAGGAGTACCTCTGGAGAGTCAAAGGACAACTGAAAATGACTTCATTATCATTTCTACAGGCTAAGGAAATAATGTGTTAACAGTTTGACAGTAAATCAGTAATCCTAAGATTCATCCCTTACTCTTAATGTACAAATCACAGCTAAACACAACACAGACCTTACAAATCACTGTATTCTTGCTGCTCCAACACTTCAGTTGCCAAGGGTCACCAAACTACAAACACATTTTGAAAATGGTCAAAAGATGTGTCCAGGGATATTTATAACGGCAACACTTGGTATACTGATGATGTGGATGTTTGTATTCCACTTCAAAGGACATTGCTGTATTGCTGACTGAAAATTGTCCTGACAAAAGTAACTGGGGACGTGTTTGAGGAGTTAAATCCAAATCCAAAGATTACATTTCCATCTGAGCACCTTTTAGATCCTACCACACATCACATCATTGAAATTATTCTATCTAATGAGAGAAATGTCTCTTTTTTTGGATTAGTACTGTAGGTTGTCATGATATGTGGACGCAGATTGACTTTGGCTAGCTACCAGGAGCAGTTACCAGTTTAAAAGGCACTCGAGTGACAACTCGCATGTGCCATTTGAGCCAGAATTCTCAAGTTTGTGTATATGTATTGATCTCTGTTTTCCCAAATTTGACAGCTGCAGATAACTTTTTACTTTAAGTCGTCTGATGACTTAGCATCAGTAATTCAGGTAATGAGCCTCATCAGAAAACTGAATCAGCTTCTTGGTGTCGAACTTCACAGCAGCGCCACCAGAGCAGGGGCCTTACCAACGTCCTCAACTTGATTAAGATATCAAAGCTGGAAGCGAGTTAGTTTCTAACAAAGAGCTAGTTATTAATATATTTATTTCCATATATGTATATTCTGCATATGAATGCCACAAAGGTGTATTAAATTTTGCAGTGTAATAATTAATGTAAGTCAGCAGATGAAAGGGTTAATGTAGTTTGGAGGAAAGGATGACTACAAATTTAAAGAGTATGTTTGCATACATTCCAGGTAAGCACATTATAAATATGTCTTTTTCGTCACTGTTAGGAATTAATGTAAGGGACAGAAATCAAATCGAGATCAGCAGTTGTTGTCAACTGGCTTACTGTATTTTACTGTACTGTACTGTCCATGTTTTCAGGTTTCAAAGTTCACACTGATATCTCATTATATCAGCATATTAAGACCGAGTTGAACTCTTGGAATCAAAACAACGTGATTTATTGGCGTTTCGAGTTTAGAGACACACAGAGCCTTGCGACGGATAAGTATGTATATCCACGCTGCTGTTGACGCTGTCTGACTTTGGAGTTGCTGTGAAGTCAATGGATTCATTCATGGTACAGTACTTTCTCTCTCATTGCAGCTGTAGAGTGAGTGTGTGCGTATTTGTGTAGTGTGTGTGTGAGAGAGAAAGTCAGAGAGAGAGGGAAAGAGACAGAAAAGGCGGGTGGAGGGGGGCAACTCATATTTAACCTGTAACTTGAGAAGCTGATAACAAGGAGCGAATGAAGAATGAGCTTGTGAGGAAAGTGTGTGTTTGTGTGCATGTGTGTGAAAGAGAGAGAAAGACAGTGAAACAGAGAGAGAAAAGAGCTGTGCTTTTGTTTCCCGAGCTCATGTCCCGTTCCCCCTGATCTCCCTGGGAAATTCAGCTCAATATTTTTTCTCCTTTCTCGTTACTCATGTGTCTCCCCGTTTGGGAGGCGGGTGAAAATGGACTGAACAAGAGGGAGGAGAAAACCTGGGCAGAGGAAAGAGAGGGAAAGAGCTATAGCCTGTAGCCAGACTTTGCCTGCTTATTCAGCGCCGAGTGCTGCACTGCGCCGTTTCCAGTTGTGGGATGTTAAGATTTGCCTTTGGCTGCACTTCTCCCCACTCTCGCGCTCACATAAAGACTCTTAAGACATTTTTATGCTCATTTTCTTGGAGGAGGAGTGAGAGAGGGAGAGACTAGCCAGACCTATTAGCCTGGAGCCTGAAACACACACACACACACACACACACACCAACTCTCTCTCTCCGACACACACACACACACACACACACACTTGTACACTCCTCCAGCTCCGCGCTGCACCAAGGTAACAGTGAGTGGATTTAGCTTTAGCCATCTGGTTGGAGCGCAGAGAAAACCTCTCTGCTGCACAGAGGGGATAAGGGAAAGGACAATGCAGCACTAAAACACAACCGGACAGAGAAAAGCAAAGAGTGAAAGAGAGAACGACACACACTGAGACAGGATGGCCACCGCAGTGTTTCAGGTAAGGACTGTGGTTGTAAGAGGGGGAAAGAGCAGCTGCCTGTCTGGCATCCGAGCGCTTGGCTGTCCCAAGTGTTGGCTGGGCTGTGCTCTGTTTCACAGCAAACCCTCCGCATTAGGGGTTTGCTTGATTTGGTGGGGAGCAAGCGAAAGCTTTTGGTGCTGTTAAATGTATGTCATAATAGATATGTAACCTGGCATAGATGCCAGGTGGTACTGGTACTACTGGCTTGTAGCCTACTATATGTTCTGTTCTTGCATATGTATTTATACAGTAGATGTACAGTATGAATGTGTGTGTGTGTGTGTGTGTGTGTGTGTGTGTGTGTGTGTGTGTGTGTGTGTGTGTGTGTGTGTGTGTGTGAAAAAGTGATTGCAATCCTTACATGTGTCTGTGCACAGCATTGCTTCTAGTATGTCCTCTCTAGCTAGTATGGATGACAGGGATGTGTGTAAATGAGCATGTAAGAGGGATAGATTGGAGTAAGTGTTTGTTGTGTTACTGTGTATGTAAAGTAAAGCACTGCCTGTTTCTGTAGTGCTTGTGTCTGTGTGTGGTCTCCTTGGCTTACCATGTTTTGTGGTTGGTGGCCCATGGTCATGACTGGAATGACAGTGGTGGTGTGTGTCTCCTCTCGTCTCTTTTCTTCTCTTCCCAGCACCTATGCAGGACACTGTAGTTTGTCTGTTTTTACCATACTGTACTAACCTAACCCTTTCTGACCCAGAGGTCAAGCGCAGTTTAAAAAAGAAACTATCAACAAACACTTGAGGTGAAATAGTGATTTTACAACTATTTAAAAAATGTATTGTGTGTTTTATGTGAATGTGAAAGTGTGTTTGTTAGCTTTCTTTCACTGATTTCAGTGTTGGTGTGTCTGCAGCCATGAATTTAGCCGCAGTGTTTCACAATAGGCCCTTGCAAAAGTTGTTGCACAGAAAACATCGCCCCAGGCGTGAGAAAACCCCACAGCACTTTGGGAATTTTTGGCACGTAGAGTGAGTCACAATTGCCTCCAATTTGCTTCAAATTGGGGAGGAAAAGGGATAAGGGCATACTGTGAAAACATGGAACATATTCTTAAACAGATCTGCAGGATAGCACTGTACGCTTACAACTGTGAGCTTCCCTGTCAACCGTGTCTGTGTGGCTGTCTGGATTCTTATTGGATTTCTATTTGTGTAGGAGGATGTAGTGCTGCCAACAGCTTATTATATGTTAGATAAGTCTTAGTTGTGTTTAGTAGTTAAAATATGACCCTAGTAGATAAATTAATATACTATAGTTCAATGGAGATGTTCAAACACCATGGCAGCCGAATGCAGACCATGTTGGTTGTTGCTGATATCATCCCTGTGATGTTATAGAGAGGTAGGGCTGGGTATCAGTACTCGGGACCTTTAAGGTATCAACTGAAATAACCCAGTACCAGGTAGTATTTAAACTTCTCCAGTCAAATGATACCTGCGTTTCATCCTGTTTCGACCCAGTTTTAGAAAAAAATGGTTTTGCTCGCAGCCAGTCATTGCAAGCGTTCTTTGTTTTAATGTGACATGTGATTGGCCCACTACGGCAGCTGCTACAGCCCATACAGTCTGTGTTGTGGTGAAGTCGAGCACGGTGAATTTGAAGGAGCTGGAAGTTCAGCGTACGGAGATGCCACTAAAACTTAAAGTATGGCTATGTCTGGTGACATTTTACATGATGGGTATGTAATGACGTATGAAAAAAGGTGTCCAATGAAATACTCTGTTGGTATCTGTATTGCATTAAGGATACTGGTATTGGTACTGATATTGTAATTTTTCAAATAATACCCAGTCCAATGGAGCAGTCTTGCACCAGGCTACTCTAATCTGTCAAAGTTACATGGCTGTTGGCTGCTGTACACCTCCAGCTCTCTGTGCATTGTGTATGTACCCTGTGACTTCCAAGTTACCATCAAGTACAGTGTGCACTGCAGACTACATTGTACATGGCAGCTTAATTTCATGCCCAGAGATCCAGAAGCCAACCAGTAATCCTATACTGGGGTTGTTTTGTAGTAACTGGATTAAATACCACTTTGTTTAGGAATATGCATCACGTGAGCACAATATAAACTAAAATAACTGACATCTTAAAACTAGATTTTATAACAGGACCCCTGTGCAAGACAGTTTCTGTCTAAAATTAGCAAAATCATTCGATAAAGTTAAGGGCAACTGCAGTGTGACAATTCTTTGTGGGTTCATCAACACTTGTGACTTTCACATCTCACACAGTCATTTGATCCATTGTTTGTATAAAAGTATTGATTAATACACTTTTATATGCTGTAATGTGCAATATTTGACATCAGATTTGTTGTCACTTGTATGATTGTGACCCACACATTCCTTGGAAGCTTTCCTTGTCAAACATGAATGTAACACAGCACTGTCCTGCATGGACAGCCCATGACTCCTGGTTGTGTGGGAATGGTGTACATCCACTGGCAGGGAGCCCGCACAGGACTGGATTTCATAGAATACATTTTTCATCATTACCATCTGCCAGGGAAACAGTGCTCTAGTCAACCCCCTGTCCCTCCTTTAGGCAGCTCATGATAGATGCCTAACCACAGACACACACAACCGCACACGCAGCCAGGACGGGCACATAGGAATGGATGGGCAGTTCGGAAAGGTGTGTGTTGAGTGACTACATCTGTGTGTGTGAGATTCTGGGATTAGGGATAAGGCAGTGGTCCATGGACCATATAAAACCACCAGCATGAATTCTCATGCTTCTCTGCTGAGGTAATCCTTCCTTGGTGTGTGTGTGTGTGTGTGTGTGTGTGTGTGTGTGTGTGTGTGTGTGTGTGTGTGTGTGTGTGTGTGTGCGTGTGTATGGGTGTGTGTTTCAGTCCTTGCAGAGACAGCGTAACCTCTTGCATTATTATGTATTGTAAAAGAGAGCATTTATGTCAGTTTTTATCCGTTTTCTCATTGATACAGACCACTGTTACTGTGAAAGGACTTGTGTTTGATAAATGTCTGTCTTAAAAACTCCTGTGATAAGACTGGACGCCTTGTTTCAAATCACATCACCACATAAACCACGAGAAGGATAGCTGGATGAGTGTCTAAGCCAAATCTTTATTTCCTTTGCTCAGTTTGTAAAATTCGCTGGGTTCTTCTTTTCTCTTCTCCCAATTCATTTAAAGATGGATGGATGGATGAATAGATAGATAGATAAATGGATAGAAAGAAAACTTGGCCATTGATTTAGGAGCATAAAAATACATTGAAATATGAGCAAGTGAGACATATTTTTACTCAATGTTATGCTCAAGTACAAAGTTTGCAGATAGCATTGGCTAAATAAATACATGGTTTGATACATATCCAGCGTAATGTAATACAAATTATGTTATACTGCTGATTTGTTTTATCCTCACAAAATGCTCTGCAGAACTGTAACATGTATATATTTGTATCCTTTGTCCTCTGGATGAAATGCTGGCACGTACTGTGGTCCTGCAATACATTAGCAACATAAATAATCTATAGCTGTTCCAAAGCATCATGCCTTACAGTTGGGCTTTTAGTATGATTAATAGTATCCAATGAAGGCACAGTAAAAGCGTCACGTTTTTCAAGGGCGTCATATAATGTTTCACTTATGGTAGTTACTTAGCAGGTCGTCTGGCACATATGAGAAACTGCTGTCATAGGCCCAGAGGAAGGCGTTTAAAGAGTGTATGAGGGAACATATCCGGAGACTAATGTTGCAGTTAAAATGAACAGTGGACCCCCTTAGAATTTACTGCTTTGAGGCTGTAACAGCTCAGTACCTCTAAGACACGACAAAGCCCACCAACTTGGACCAAATCATGCCTCATTCATTCACTTAGAGCTCATGTAATTTTTTCAGATTGATTGTCTGGTTTTTATTTTGTGCCACAACTCAAGCTGGTGTTTCAACAAACTTGTGCGTCAAATCAGGTTTGTGTTTTAGACGTTTTGGGTAGAAAGTTATGATGACTTTGTTGGTTTCCTCTCAAGAAAAGCTCAACTCTAAATGAAACCACTTGCCCACAATCATCGTTTCTCCTCATTTGTCCTTCAGTGATAACTGGTGCCAGCATACTCAGACCAAAGCTTTCTGCAGACCCTCACAGTCTAATACCCCTTAAATAGAGGAACTTCTCATAATACCCCTAAAAGAGGAACATTATAGTGAAACATTTAATGACAGCTAATCTTTTAAATAACTCCATGCAATCAAGCTTAAAGCCTGGTATAATAGCCCTGTCTTGAACAGCGTTTGCGTTTGCATTTTCATAGTCGAGGAATGAGAAAGAAGGGGGGGTGGGGAATGTTCCCAGTGTTTGGCATGGCTTCTTAGTTTGACAAGGGGCTTTACATTTTTGATCACCAAATGACATTGTTCTCTATTTGCTGTGACAACACCGAGATGACTGCCTGATCAGTTGCCAGACTACCCAAACCAATGGCTATCACATGTTGTAGCTGTAATAGACATAGCATCATATAGTTGGAGGTAGGTGGCCTTATTTGACCCTTGCAGGGCTCCATCTCACAAACAAAGACCTTTTTTTGGCTTCAAAGCAACATGATGTTTATTGAATGTGGCGCCTTCAATGAAACTCAGCTGAAGTTTTGTTATGTTAGGGCCATGTGGAGAGTTTTGAATTTGCAGATCTATAGATTTTAATAGCTTTTGTTGCCCCAATGCCCTCTGATGCATTGGCTTGGATGTTTTGCATTGGCGGAGAGGTAGAATTAGGTGTAGCCTTATTCTGGTTAAACTTCAGTCTCTGTTTAACATCAGTGTCCCTCCAACTGGTGAAGCTTTGAGTCAGATGGACATGAATCTTTGCTTTGGAAGCTACAGAGTAGAAGTTCCCTTGCAACCCTTTCCCTATGGAACCCAGAGGAGTATAGGGTTTGGTACTCAACAGTACAAGATTTATGGTTACATTGGGCTCAACCAGGGTTGAATCAGCATTTGATTTTGTGTTTGAAGGGATTAACCGGTGTGGACTGACTGATTGAGGTGGGTCAGACCAGGGTTGATTTCAATCTGAGTAGCACACCAGCATGGTCACTTGCAACCAGGGCAGGACAAATTATGTCATTAGTTGCAAATGAGGGTGCACGGTCACAGGTTGACGCAACCCATAAACAAACAGTGTGATGGCAGCAGGAATATTTTCAGCTAATGTTACATTTATTCCAAATATGATTTGCAACCCCCACACCCATTTCCAGCACGTAAGGTTATTGTTATGCATTGTTTCAGGGTCAACCACGTCATATCTGAGTTGTCATGATCAGGGATTATCTCATGTTGGCTGGCCTGGTTTGAATTGACAAAAGAAGGGTTGAACCCTGATCAGACAATCCTCACTCCAACCCTGGTCATTGGTTTGAAAGAGGTATAAGATACTGTACTTTCCAGTTTACTTTTAATTCCAATTTTTAGGATGGTTGTAACTGGTTTGAAGGATGGTTTGACTGGATGTTTTACCCTCTGAATAGTTTGGGGAAGAGCTAGTCTATCCCCAGTCCTACTTTACTCTGTGAAATAGTGATTTGTTGAATCATTTCAAGCATGTCAAGATAGTCAACAGTCAATCAACAACACAGTCAGTACTGTCATTTAAAGAAAGATTTGCTACTGAGAGTATTAACTCAAAATACAGCAAGAACAAATCTTTTAACTCTGCAGGATGATTTTGGTGATCAGGTATCATACAGTAGCTAACCTTAATATGGAATGTAAAAAATAGAAAGAGAACCAAAACTTAGGATGTTTTAGTTTCATGGTTTCAAACCCAGTTCCAGTTTGGCTTTCTTTCAGTGTGTTTGTTCAGAGGGCATAAGAGAGGCGGGGGTTCATGATGTCATTTTTTAAGAATTCACCTCCAACACTGCACCAGTCAGTTCCTGTCATAACTCTGGATTTACTTGCTGACTTTAATACTTTGACGTGAACCTAATGGACTTTGACAAGATGCCGTCGCTTTGAACCTCAGTGGTCACATATTACATCACTGCATACAGCTTCTTGTAAGATTTACAGCAGATTTAGAGAACCTGACTGTGCTCTAAAGGCATCAACTTGCATTAGAAGTTATTGGAAAGCAGTGGTACAGCCACCAGGGTGGAAAAGAATGGTTTGGGGGCGTTTGCCACCCCATTTATTCACTAAGGTTTTCTAAACTAACTGGTTTAAACTGTTTTTCATCATTGAATTTCCTATTTTTATAACCTTGACGTAATACCCTTAACAACCATTTCTGAACTCTGGTTCCCTTAACTCCTTATCCCCATGTTGCTTCCAGTAAATGCAGTCTACAGATGACGATGGGCGTATTGTTTTTCATGGGAAATGTTACGAATTAAAACTCCCTTTTTTGATCTTTTGAAAAATAGTATTAGCCTGCACAAGTACAATCTTTTTACAATAAATCTTCATAATTACGATGTTATGCAATACAATGACAGCTCTCCGATTGTGAAGAATTTATATTTTCTGGCAAGGTCATGGACAAAGCGTGAAATTAGTTGGCTTTTATTCACATTCAGTTAAATCAATTATTGTAAAAACATGGGTGAAAGTGCAGTTTGATTCCATATAACTGAGCACCCATGTGAACACTATGTGAAATATGTGCCCTGCGAGTGTATGTGCCAGCAGTCGACTGGGAGGGTGAAGAGGTTGTTTTCTTTTTTTTTTTTTTTTTTGTTCTTATCAAGCCTTCATGTCTCTCTGAGGAATGTTTATAGAAAGCAGACCTGGTTCCTTGGTTTTGCCAGAAAGCCCTCATGTTGTTGTTTGTTTTTCATGGCTGATTGATGGGGAAGGGGGCTTGGTCTCGAACAGAAAGGCAGGAAACATCGGTGCCAGGTTCCCGAAACTCTCCAGGCGGCTGAGACTTGAGGACTGGTGTGCTAAAAGATGAGGAAATGTTTGTGCAACCATAAACAGCATGTATACACAGCATTAATGCGTCTCTTCGTACTGTTCTTACTTGAAAATGTACAATTTATTATTTCCCCTCAGTAATTTTTTGCATTTCATTTCCACTTGCTTTATGTGTTTTGGTGATATTCAAGATGCCCATAGCAGCATGGTTGCTATGCTGGATATTTCTACAGTAAAAGAAGACTGTGATGACTGTGTTTTAACCATAATCTTTTCCTAAACCTAAACAGATATTTTTGATGCCTGAACAAAACTGTGACTGTTTCACCATTTTGGGTATGCCTCTACTGGCCTACTCGCAGGTGCAGCTTGCTTCATGTGAAACATTGTAATGGTAGTGATGACTTCTGATAATGGCGATTAAATGGGCTGATAACATTCAAAAAAGGGGGATTTTAATCGCTGTGTGAAAGCTGGCCGTCAGAATTTAATGGCCTTGATCATTTTGCAGAGCTTGTTTATGACTTGCTAAGAGCAATGTTGATTTTGCCTCCCGAGACATATTAATAACATTTATTAGTCATATTTGTGCAGATGTAATAGATTCTTGCAAGAGTCAGGTTAAGGTGATATGAGAATGTATAAGTATTTTGTCAGTAGATTTCAATTCCAAATTGAAGTCAAAAAAGTTAAGTGAACCTCAAAGTTTATTCTCAAATCTTCAACATTTCTCATTTTAAGCTGTTGCGTGCATTAGGATAACAATTTTGTATAGAAAAAGGGAGTTGAAAGAGACATAGATAAAGGAGGCAGAAGACAATGAGAGGATGAGAAAGACAGGGAGAGACTTGGCCAGAATAAATGTGAAATCCAAACCCTCCCATCCATCTGTCATTAGATACAGCAAAGTGTGTAGGTGTGAGGGTGAGTTAGTGTGGCAGTTGCATCTAAGATCCATGCATGTTAACATACATTTCCTTTCCTCCTCAGGGCCTTTTGCCAGAGTTATAAGTTCATAGCTCATCTTGTTGGAGTGTACTAAATGCCAGCATGGTTGACTCTCAGCACAGGCTCGCCTCAGCTTGTCCAATTTCCCTCCTGACAACAACTTTCCAAGAGTGAGGCACTCATACAGTGTCAATATAGCCTAGAAAGACAGATGCTATTACAGTACAAGCTTCCAGTTTTGAAAGCCCAAAAGCTACTAAATGGACCTTGTGGGGAGATTGTTTTTGTCAACTCCATCCCATCTCATTTATCTGTCCTCAAGAGCATATTACCCTGATATAAGATTGTGGTTTAAGACTGTGGCAAATCCTGCACTCTACCATGTTAAATATTAGTGTGCAAAGTTACCACAATAACTGTAATAACCATGATATCATATTATGTGGCTTTCTTTCAGTGTACTTAAGGGTACAGTGGAAGGCATACATCAACATTTTCAATCATTTTTTGGAAATAGTTTCTGACTTGGTAGTCAGTCTTGTGGTTCAAGGGTAGACTAAACTTTAAAGGGAACCTATTATGCTAATATTTAGGTTCCTACCTGTACTTTATGTTTCTCTAGAACATGTTTGCATGCTTCAATGTTCAAAAAACTCTTTATTTTTCGCATTCTGTCTGTGTTGTACTGGAGTTCCCACAGCAATATTATCCAAAATTATGGAAAAGTTTCCCTAATGTCAGCATGTAGCTACATGTAGCAGTGTAGGTGACATAATGTAAAAACTTAAAGTAATGTTCCTGGAGCAGATGCCCATATAAAGAAATCATCATGAGCTGTCATTAGCTGGTTTTGAGAGCAAAAAAAAAACCATTTGAAATTCAGAAGGGTCAGAAGCCTGAGGTTTTTGCTCCCAGAGATTATTTTTACATACTGTATGTTTATGTCATTATTTAAAACTCTGGCTATGTTTAATATGAACATCTCATATTGTAACATTATACATATGTCATAAAATAAGGAAAAGCATAACAGGTCCCCTGTTAAGTCTCCTGCCTCCAATCAAAAAGACACCATGCACTTAATGAGCCTATATCGCTGAACGTCCAAAACTGACATGAGGGTACCTAGCACGACGTATTTTGACGTGGAGATCTACTGACAAAGCCGTGGTTTGACAAGTTGGGATGAGAACGTGTTGAACTTACATATCAAGTATCAATGTGAAGTATGATGTGAAAACTTGAAGCTGCAATAAACTTTTCACTGAAGTAGGAGACATCCTCTGTCCAGCAGTTCAACTTTTGAAATGAGTATTGACACAAATACGTATACATTTTTTTTAATACTATATGTCCTGATACGTAACAGAAAAGGATCTTTAACTTTTTCCCCTGATATATCCCATTTACTTTGGTGTATATTCATAACGACAACCCTTTTCCATCCAGTCTCTCCTGTCTGACTTGTTCTGTGGCTCTGTGTGCATGTCTTTACCCTGGTTCCTACAGTTACATCTCCTGCAAGTGAGCAGATGTCCAATGACATCATGTGGAAAAATGTTTTCATCTTAACAGTGTCACTAAGATACAAAATGGGGAGATGCTGAAAGACTATGATTCACTTTTGACAGAGCCTAAAGTTTTCCCCTGCTTCTTGTTTTTGAGTTAAGCTACGCAAAACCCCTCCAAGACATTTCTCAGTACTGTACGTACAGAGATGAGATAGATATTGATCTTCTCATCTGTCTCTGGGTGAGACGGCAACCAAGCACTTTTCCCAAAATGTCAAAGAGATGGTTCAGTGCGTAATGACTTGAAATTGGATTGGCAGTGAAAACTTAAATTGGGTTGCTTCCCATCAAAAATAGCACTGGAGATGGCAACCTTGTATGACTGGGAAAACTACCAGCTCTTGAAGCAAGGGACGTTTACTATGAATACCAAAGAGTGTACACTCCCCTTAACCCTAATTCTTCATGGCTGCCTTCTTCTCTTGCCCCCCCTTCTCCCTCCACCACTTGGCCTGATGCCAGACAGTGAGAGCCATGCTAAATGTGTAAATTAGCGTGCTGGTAAATACCGGCTTTTAGCTGAAAGAGCCTGGGAAGGGAACGTGACCCCTGCTGTAACTTTGGAACAAAAGAAACAAGCCGTAGCTTCTCCCCTCTCCATGCCGTCAGTCCTGTCCAACAAAGACGGGGTGAGAATGAACAGGCGCTCTGGTCGGCAGAAGGCCACTTTGAGTCCCGGCCGTGGAGAAGAAACATGGCAGGGACATACAGAGGCCGTCAGAATCCCTCTGGGGCTCTAGCTATTCAAGCAGAGTAACATTAAGTACTGTATGTCCTCTTTATTATGTTTATTTGATCTGTCACAGCTTTATCTCTGTTTGGTTATTTGCCACTGCAGTGACGTTTGTTGTAATCTTTAAACAGTACACCTGCACACACACACACAAACACACACAAACACAAACACACAAACTTGTTCCATGACGCTTTCATTCATAGTACATACACATTTCAGGCCTGAGAGTTACAATGAACAGATGACCACATAAAGACATCCATCACGAGCTGACATCAGCTTGTCGCAAGAGTAGGAAAAACAGTTGGGAACAACATAGCACTATGAAGCCTTAGGTTTTTGCTCACGGAAATTACTTTTACATATGTGTACCCCATTATTTGAAACTCTGGCCAGGTTTAATACGAACATTTGATATTGTGACATAATATACATATATGTATTCCAGAAAATAAGGAAAAGCATAAATAGGTCCCCTTTAGGCCTGGAGGCCAGCCACAGAGTTTTGTGGGCAGCTTCCCGGCTTTGGGGGGCTTAGCTGTGCTTTCTCCCCCTATCTGAACCCAGCTTTGTCCCCCAGGTGTGGTCTTAGGTACTGAAATCTGGCACAGATTTAATATGAATCGGTACTTGCTAAAAGTGCTTGACACTTTGTACCTGTCCACCACCCCAACCTGCCTCCTTATTCAGACTACTTCCTTCTTTACTCCCATCAGCGCATTGATCATGTTATCACAGCCTTCCTGAAATACGTGGGTTTTGCACAAACTACTGGCTCATGAGTTCGTGGGGTATGTATGGATTCTGGTGCATTACTTTACGTATAGATACAAGCAGAGCTGTGAAAAGACTGATTTAATACAGTATACTTACAATACTTATGCACAAGGATGCAATATGAGAAGGTTACAAACATATATGTCCTGCCATTCCTGAAGTGTTTGTTATGCTTTGAAACATAAATCAGGGGCACTGAGACAATGAACAGTGTTTGGAGACTGATGTTCAGACTTATACATGTCCTGCAGTCCAATCCGCGTAATAAATCTGAGAACATTCCTGAAGGAACAAAAAAGAGGCCATCGTTTTCAAAGAGACAGAGACGGACAGAAGAGAGGGGAAAAAAAAGATGTAGAGATGCAGACCGACAAAAAGAGTGTAGACAGAGATACAAGTAAATACTTATTCAGTATACATACAGTAGACGCGTGAAAAATGTTACAACTCAATGATTATAGATGGAGAAGCAGAAAAACACAATGTGATAAGGGCACTTGGACCAGAGCTTGCCCATCATTCCTCTATGCTTTGATAACGTCCCAATAAGTCCATACGGACCAGCACTCTGGCACACTCCACCATCACGGCGGCAGAAAAGCCTTCTGTTACTGGTTATGGCTCGCAAATTGAATTTGCACACTGAATAGTTCTGCTGGGATGTGCCAGATGCAAGGAGCTGGATAAACATAAAAGCACTCAGGGCAGCCGTGTGTTTATATGCCAGCGCAGAGGGCCGGGGAAAGTTTCTATAGCTGCAGTGCACCGCCCTACGCTCTTTTCCACGCTGGAAACAAGCTAACCTGCGTGGCAATTATTTCACTCCTCGGAGCGAAGCTGGAATGTGCCACAATGTATCACTCTGCTGTTTGATTTTTCCTACATTAAGGTTTAGATTTATGGACATAAGCATTACAGAGTTCTTACTGCAGCTTGTTTACCCAAATAATGACTCAATTCATCATTTATTCAATGCTCTGCTCTGGTCACGTCATTAGTGAGGTCATTAACATATTCAGACCTGGGAGACCGACATCAGTTACATAACAAGACTGTGTCTGGAGTGTGTCAGTAGCTAGCAGGAAGCTGACTACATGTGAACCCTGTCCTACAAACCAGAGACGTATGACATGAACTTTTGTCTGCAGGAAATGGGCCCTTGTTTAATGCTGTTAACGCAAGCATGTGCGGAATGCAACAACACAATTATTCTTTATTATATTACACTCATTTGAATACTCCCGATAGCATCAACACACACTCACTCACCAGGCCTCCTCCCCACGCACCACAGAGCACGGACAAAGGCTTTGTGTAGGTTTTCAAATGGGATTCAGAGGCTTTTGGTTACATCGCTTCAATCCTCTGCTTGATTCAGATGTAAAAATACACATTTACGTACCGCTCGAGGCTAGTGGCACGTTCTGATCTTGTCTTGTGAAAGCTTGAAAGTATTTTTACATATGCCGTGTGAGTGAGATAGATCTGAACTCATCCCTTTAATTAACTTATTCTTGAAGGATGCAGAGACACAAGACTATGGATCTACAGCCATGCTAGCAGCACCATGAAGCTGAACTTTACAACAGTGTTGCTTTAAACAAAATGGCAACATCAACATACATATATGATGTGAACATACTGTTCAGATAAGATTCTTTTTTTTGTCAGTTGTATTTTTAGCATAGTGGTTTCCCACTGCTTGACCTGCAGCCACACGCGTCTAAGTGCTCACCTGCCTTTAGATAAACATTCCCTGTGGTTTCTGGGAGATCTCGGCCGTGACTGTCTTACCACACTGCAAAGTTTCACCTCAGCACCAAGTTAAGAGGCAACTACTTAGCATGAGTGAGAATGTGAGCTATTCTGTTGTGGGCAGACTACCTACCCACTCAGTCTGACCTTTATGTCAGAGATTTTATTACTCTGGCGACACTGGCTGGGTTATCACTGATGTCATCTCAAACATAATTGACTCTGTTTAGCACAAATAAAACTTATACATTTTATTAGACATGACATTTAACCAAATGTCAGTTGCCATAGCCTCTTTGATGTTTGGAGAGGAGGCTTGTTCATGAAGTGGCTCTTTGTGTTATGTTTTGCCCCCTTGTCTTCTGGCACAGTGTCTCTACAAAATCACATTTCATGATTAGATTTCACATTAATTCCTCATAATGTATGAGACGTACCAGTCTATCTGACGGCTGAATGTTTGAATGAAAGGTTGCCCAGTTTCATTTTACTCATTAATTTGCCTAAACTGTGCCTTCAGATTGACAACAGCATTAAAACAAAACAGATCTGGAGCTGTACTGGTTTGGGCTTGTTGCTACAAGGTACAACTAGAAGATGAATTCATAAACCAAGACGTCCACTTTGATTCTTTTACAATTTTAACCACAGCCATTTTCTCCTCTACCTCATCATATGCAAAAGGAAAGCAGCCTAGCACAGTGCTACAAATATTCTACCTGGTTTGGGTGCTTACACATATTTGATTGATCAACACACTGTTTCCAGATAAGGTTAAAGTTAAAGTGGTATGGCAAAACCAGGGTCAGGACCAATTATTTTGCCAGACTTCTTTGCTTTGCACATGACATGATAGAGCAAAGTAGGACATGCTCCTGGATCAACATTGAACATTGCAATTCAGGAACATTGCAATCAACCAGCCACAGCCCTGTGACATCATCAGTGTGCTGCTGCTGTACTTTTCAAATTTCCTTTGTGCTTCCTCAGAGCAAAGCTGTGTTTTCCAAATTGAAGTTAGTACAGTCGAACGAAAGTGTCAGTAACACTGAACAAAATCGTTATGAGCTACTGCAGGGTTAGAGACTTAGCTTGCTAAGTAGGTAAGCAAGCTGCTAGAATGTTGTTCACTAACACTAAAGAGTAAGGATAATATCTTTTTTCCATCGCAGAGACCTGTTATTTGCACATCCTCCTTCCTTATTCGCAGCCTGTTCAAAACAGTTTTTCTTTTGCAAGATTACAGTGCTAGTGTTGATCCAGGACTGTCACTGCCATATTGACTGGTTGATCACAATGTTGGTCCAGGTTGGCAATGTGGGATGTTAACAGACACAGACTCATCAGTGACCTCATGTTTTATTTACTCTGGCAGATGTGTCTGGTCACCCTTCGCTTTAGACAGATTTCAAACAGCTTGAGACGTGTTGAGTCAGTCACAACAGTTTATCCAATATGGGCGTGTTTGAGTAGGACACTGTAAAGAAGAGCGATGTTGAGACATTTTTAAAAAACAACCAAAATGGCTGTGTGATGTGGAACTTTCTGTTTAAACCCCTACGCATCAGTATTGAACAAACTAGACAGAAGAAAGAAGAACAGTCAACAATATTACCAATAAGCTTTTCTTGAAGAAATATGTGTTTGCTGTACTTCCAACAGGATGTGGAAAAAGTTTAGTGTACCAACTCAAAGAACACCAGCTCATCTCTGCACGCTGTCGTCTGTTTACATTTTTCTATTGCTCAGGTGCTCTTTTTATCCCACTCACTCTCACAGCAATTCCTACCCTACTGTGCTGTGATTGGCCATAGTCACTCAGGGATAAAGCACATGTTGTAACCTGTTGATATTGCCCTTTGGGAATCAAAAATGGACTGAGAAGTTCCAGACTAATTCACATTTGTGATTTGGTCTAGTGATGTCAGACTACCTTTTTGCCCCCCCACTTCCTGCACTAAATTCTGCAACAGTTCTTTACTTTAGGAAGTTGATTAAACACGTACAAGATGCCTTTTTTTTTTTTTCAGAACTGCTTCACACTCGTACATCTTCAAACTATCTCACAGCTACTTACAGCACTTATAATGTTGACCACTGAGCACCTACATGAGAAATAGAGAGGTTGAATACTTGACCAAACAGCAACTTCGTGGTAGTTTCTTAAGGAGAAAAGGCTCTTAGGGTTGATCTCATGTTAGTTTGGACTGTATAAGAAATATATAGTTGAAGGTTATATTTAGAATTTGAGCAGCACTTTCTGATATTAAGGCTTATTATGTTGGCTTGGGTTAAAGCTTAGCAGAGCTTTGTTGGAAATGACATGAGGTCACCAAAATCCAGAATGTTTAAGTTGTCCTACCCCCACAGGCAGACCAAAACTAACAATAGTGTAAGGGATGTGTCAATCAATCACTGTGTGCACGTGCCCACACAGTCCTGAAAGGAGCTCTGACCAGTGTACCAAAGTGAAAACACCTGTGTGGGGGGATCTATCGATGGACTTTAGTGCACAGGCTCACTTAACAACATATTGCAGTTTTCTCTCAGGGATTCTCAAAATCAAGACCATTTTCAGGTTTCTTAAAACCATTATGTTTACACGTTCAAACATTTAAAAAGGAACATCCAAACACTTTGCTGAACTTGGCTACTAACGTGCATACCAATGTCCCAAATGACTTCAGACTGCAGGTGGACTGGCTGTTAACAGCTTGCAAGGCAGAGGCAGTGTCAGGTGTAAACACTGACCAGGCCTAAGAAGTCAGGGCAGAAAGAGGCGCACCCCAAGGAGCAGGGCCTCTGGGAGAAGAACGGCACGTCGTCATGCATGCAGTGATAAGGATGGTGGAGTAGGAAGGGGGTTTGGGGGAATTGAGGGGGGTTGTGGGAGGGTTAGAATAACTTGTAGTGGACGTGCCAGACGGAGATACAGTATCCTGTAAACTCCAGACACACTACACCATGCCAGACGAAATTCTCAAAAACAGAGACGCATTCCACTAGGATGCCATCATTCAAGTAGGCTGTCGATACACACAACGTGTTGGGTAACTGTGACAAACAGCAGTCGCAGAGGAACATTTTGATCCCATGAAATATGTAACAGGATACTTCCTTTCACCTCACTTTTGCCACTAATATGGCATCACCTTGGAGATGTCGTATTTTACATCTCACAAGCTTGTATGAGAAGGTAACAGCCAGCATGTTGGAGGAGGTCCTAAAATCAGGCGCTGCCGTTTTTTCATATCAGTGTATCAGCTGCTTCTGCCACTAAAAGGGCATGTAATCTGATAAAGGTCATTTCCTGTTTAGAGTTAACATTCCTGTATTCCAGATGGGCTAACAGCTCTAAAAGAGATTTTAACGACCCAAAGCGACTCACACATCCTCAACTATGTGAATCTAGTCAGCTATTCTAACATCGCAACGGCTGTCATCCAGGGCTCCATGTAGTTTAAATTTGGAAGCATCCACTACTGGTGGATACTCCAGTATACTACACCTTGAATAAAGTCGATTGTTAATCTTGTTGAATAATGCTTTTACCATATTACAGTAGCTTTTGGGGGCACTGTTGCTTTTATGGGGTTGGAATCAGAAACTGTAGGGCAGTATTAGCTTATGTTATACATGTCCATATCAGTGTAAAAATGTTGAGCCAGTTTATGAAAAGGTGTCCTGTTCAGTACATGACTTGGTCAGAATTCTTAAAAAGAAAAAAAGGGTCCTTATTGAAACTATTTTCATATAATGTTCGTTATTATATTTAAAAGAAGGATCAGCTAATATATTGTGTAACTCTGAGTCCAATTTTAGCCCATTAACATTCTGTAAAGCTGCAACAAAGTTTAATGTAATCACAAAGTGTTTCAGATAGGCGAAACATTAAGACATACTCAAGAGGGCCAGGCTGTTTTTTATTTTTGCGGGCAGGTGCGGAATGTGCTTCCTTCAACAGTAACACAAAGCAGACCTCATCAGAGCAGAAGGGTTGTGGTCATGCAATGACACAATTAGTCTTGGATAAGGAGAGTGGTAGAGAAGTAGTAAAGATGAAAGGGGCTTTCAGAGGTCAATCGTTGTGATAACCCTGAGGCCTAATCTTTCAAAGCTAAAACAGACACAGTTCTGTGATAGTAATAAAAGAGGGATGAAGGAAACAAACAAATCAAAAGCCTTGTGAAATCATAAAGCTGTCCTGTGGTATTGTTTGCTGTTGTCAGTTATCCACAGAGGGGATGATGCTATACATGGCTAACTGGTGAAAATTAAGTTTGTAGGGATTTTTTTTCCATGTACAGTGTCAGAAGAATGATGGTGAAACAGAAGCAAAGGGACACTCTACAGTCATGCACAGGAAGGAAATACAAGAGACGACATCCTGTTTGTGTTCATCCTCATCAGACGCTCATCTTTTTCTGGAAGCACTTCATTTGAATGTTCTGTTTGAGGCCATTATCATTATATTCTTCCTGTTTATCAGCCTCAGTCCTCATGCTCTCGCTCCGAGCTCAAAGAATGATTATAGAAACTGTCGGATGGTAATCGGATTAGCCCGGGCACTTGACAGATCATGAGTTCTGTTGGAGCAACCTCACTACTGACAAACTGCTGCTGTTCCTTAAATAATATCTTTACAGTATATAGGATCTGAGTTCTAGTTGGAGAGTTGGTTTTCAATCAATTTATTGCGATGCTATTACAGTCATTACTTTGTCCTTTAAATCAGATAGCATTACTGTGTTCTGTAGTCATTATTGCAGTGGGATGCTTAACCAGTACCAGTTCTAAACATTGTCTTTTCTGATTTAAATGCTGCATTTGACACACTAAAAACATCACAGACAGCCTTATTTAAAGCTGCATCCATTGATTTCTGGCCACTTGGGGGCAGCACAACAAGCTGCTCTAAACACAACACTGATATCACCTTTACAAAGTTGATATGGCTAACATGTTAGCAGCAGTCACCTACTTTCACACCCAGTTGATTGATAGCAATTAGAATTCTATTCTATTCTATTCAGTTCTATTCTATTCTATCATGTGTTTCACCATGCACTGTTGTATCATGATGAAACTAACTGAAAGCTAACTATAGCCTTTCTGTCTGTTGTTGGGTGCTGGGCAGGTCGTGTACAATTAGTTAATCTGAGTTTTCTTATTAAAAGTATTAGTCTGATGGTGCTGTGAATGAGGTTGATTAGAGTTGTGAGAGTGAACCAAAAACAGTAAAGCTGTGGGCCGTAAACCAAAACAATGAGCTAAAAGAGCTATTTAAAGAAGAAAAGGCTCCGTAGTCTGGTTATGATGAGTGGGTTCATAGCTGTTAGTGAACCTCTTCACATTATACATGTCATTTTTAACAAAAGATTAGTACAGCTTTAAGTGTAATGAAGCCGATCCCTCTATACTTGTTTCCATCTGCATGTGGCTATGGAATACAACATTGGCGGCTTGTTAAATCGTGTTGGGTGCACTTTCAAGATATGAAGCCATACAGCCCAACCTAAATGCAATAAATGCAGGACCATATGAAGTCCATTGTTGTTTATAATGTCCATGTCACTGCAAATAGTAGCAATATGACTGACCAGTTCTATTTTTGTTTTAGGTGTCTTCATCTTGTGTTCCAGCAACAAACTATGAGTTGGTAAGTAACACATTTTTTTTTTTTTGTCTTAGTAATTGCTTCCATGTTGTACGTGCTCAGCAGGCATTATTGGGTCCTTCCTGGTGCAGAATTATTGCAAACAGGGTTGGAAAGTAACAGCCTCTATCAGCTACACTAACAAGGCACTTACTATTGCACATAATGAACCATTATCTGGAGGCCCCCTGAGACAATCTTGTGATTTGAGGCTATACAAATGAACCAAACTTGAGTCCACTTAACCATTGTCCTTCTAACACTGTAAAAAGGGCATTACAGAGTTTTGGATCTATTGGCTGCTGTTGCATGAAATTAAAAAAAATCCTCTAGATAAGAAAGGTAAATATAAAGCTGTGTCCTTGCATCTGCTATATCATGATGACGTCTTTCTGTGTTTGAGTCTGAGTCTGAGTATGAAGTGATTTTGCGAGAGCAATAAAAACACATGCTTGCTCTGTTGCCTTATTTGGTATTGGCATTAGAAGCGGTGTTAGACTTGGAGATCATTTGCTCACTCTCTTTCGCCTATGTTGTGTGTTTAAATGGTTTTGGGTGCTTGACAAACCAAAGCAAATATCCCCTGCACTTTTTGACGCTCAGAGAGAAAATATTTCTGGAAATGTCTTGTTTTTCTTTCATAAAAGCTGCAGTGATCAAGCAAGAACATGTTATTATCCTCTGCAGATGCTTTCGCACTAGATGCTTTCTACATGAAGACATCTGTTTAAAATGTGCAGCCACATGGACTAAGCTTTCTGGGCATTGTAAAAGGGCTGCTCTGGACCTGAGCTCTGAACTGAACACAGAGTACAAGAACTTGCCCTCCCACACTAGATGTTGGCCTCCATATGACATAAACATTACACCACACTTATTTAACCTGCAGTCTGTTAATGCTACTTCTCTGCTGACAGCTCTGACTATTTGTTTAAATGTCAGTCAACAAGGTTGCTACTAGATGATCCTTAATACAGTTGAGTATGACTACAGTATTTACAATACTGCATAGGACCTTCATAGGTAGATCTAAAATTGTCACTTCCTATGACCACATCTGCAGTCAGACAGTGTCAACCCAATCGCCAGAATAAATGTTGGCATTGAATGTTTCTGCACACTATGGATATCTTACATCTGCACATTATTATGTAGCAGATACGTGGAAACAACACTATGGTGATGCTAGTTAGGCTCAGGCACAAAACCACTTGGTTATGTTTAGGAAAAGTTCATGTTTGGCTTAAAACAATCCCGGCAGGAAAAGCAGTGGTGTCTCTGCACCAAACAGAGGAAAAACAGCAACAAGTCAGTAAGAAACACAAACATTTGGTGCCAAAAAAGCTGCTGGAAACACAGTGATCTTGCTAAAAACCAACCGTTTTGTTGATTGTTGGTCTTAAATAGTAGTTTGAAGCTTAGCAGGTGTCTCACCTAGGTGACATGCCATACACCATCCCCTCCACCTCCTGATGACAAAGTCAGCTCAGACACCGCATCACTTTGGAAATGCTGATATGATACAAATGAAATGTACAAATATAAAGTGTCGGTGGTTTCAGCGGTATACTATAAAACCATATGCTGTAGTATGAAAAGTGATTGAAATTTGCTTATCAACTGTACTGGAGAGAAAAAAAAGCAATTGGGTGAAGAATCTCAATGGCGTGTGCATATCTCCTTTCCTCTCTTACTGTCTGTCAGAATTTTTACACTTCCATTAAAATTAAAATGGTTATCAAGTTTAAATAACAGTCAAACATTTTTCTTTAGCAAAAGAACAACAACTTTTTTTTAAATGATAATTTTGTAATACCGTGCACATTGATAGCAAGTTATCATACTGTAAAAGTCTCACACTGTTGCAAACAAAATGCCAACATTTTCCTCTGGCAACTGGGCTGACAGTATACAAGAAAATATTTGTCAGTGAAGTTGTTTGGCGTAGTTGACTTAGTTTGCAGTGAGTCATTGCAAACCCAAGCAGAATCGGTTCTTCCCCATCAATTATCTCTTTTAATAGAACGAAAAAAGGCTGAAGAAAATAAAAGCTGCAGGGCATCGCCCTCCATTTTATCTCTCTTATCTTGGCTTGCCAACAGGAGTCTTCCCAGAGGCTTTTGTGGCGGCATTAAAGGTGCTGATTGCGCCCATAAATGCTGATGAGCTGAGGTGTAAAACATTTGTTGGTGACAGTGGAGGAAAAAGAAAACTGACTCAAGGCTTACAGTGCTCATGCTGTCTGGTAGCCTAAAATACATGGATAACATGGCCACTGGAAAAATTTAAGCTCTAATATAAATATGGACTGAACACAGGTTGCTTTTATGCCCCTAAAGGTGAGTTGGGGTGTGGACCAGCTGTAATGTCTTCAATTTCTATTAAAGTAGATAGATGAGTAAGTCATTCTGCTTGTTTGCACAAGATCTGTCACCCCTCTGGCAGTGGATCTGTATGACAGGAAGTGGATGATGCTGTTTGTGAGTGGACGTGCGAGCATGCATGCCTGCGAGTGTTCCCAGCAGCGGTACTCCAACTGAGGTGTGTGTCAGCTCTCCTCAGACCCATGTTTGGTGAATTCCTTCGCTCACAGACTGAGACCAATATGATTCACTGCCCCTCTCAGGTGCAGACTGATTGCAACATCGACCATATATTAACTTAGTCCAGGAAAAATGTTTGATAAAAAAAATAGAACTTTGTTTCTTTGAGAATCCAGACATTCCACTCAGATGGGACGAGCTACAAAAAATACACAGCTCTATTACCGGATGATAATGTTCCATTATGAATGAAATGAAAATCAGATAGTTTCATGCAACAGGAGAATAACAACTTCTGCCTTTTGATTTGCTGCCTGTTTTATTTGGTCGAAGAGGTGCTCTTTACTATTTCAGTTTTTTATATCAGATATTATATTATTATATTATATTTTCAAAATTTCTTAACTTAAACAACAGGTAAGTTAAAAATGAAGGTTATTGTCTTTTGTGAACATACTTGTTCCAAATGACAGAAGCCAGATCAGCAGTTAAACTTAGATCACAAGACTTTCAAAACCTCATTACTTTTGTCTCAGACTGTTGTTACGATGAGGGTGCACAGCGTACTACAACTGACTTCAGATGAAAGTTTATTACAAAATAATTCTATTTGCAGACGTTCAGCTGAGGGGAATAATCGCAACATTCGAAGAAGTCACTGTGTGTGTAGACAGCGTCACAAATCCCAATTGCACTCTAAATCGGAAACTACAAACAACTTAACATATGTTCTGCCTTGATAAAATCACACATTGTTGACTGAATTCATTGCACGGACCATTTAGTAGGTTTAGTAGGTGTGATCTATTACACAACCTTGTAGATGCAGACTGTAGATGTTCAAATCTCTGGGCACTTCAATGGCCTCTTGTTGACTTAAAGGAAATTCCACCAATTGTACACCTAAAAGTCTGTTCCCCAGGTGTCAGGGGAGCACAACTGCATATGTCCAGAGGGTTGTGTAAAGCCTTGTGTGGCTCCAGAGGGAACAGCACAAAATCTGATAAGTTGTTTGTTGTCATTCTGTGGATGTAACTGAGAAAAATAAAGCACTAGCACGTTACAAGACTCAACTGCACCAGCATGTACAAGTAAAATCTGTGTAATTATGAAATTAGCAGCCTCTTAGTCCTGATTCAAATACAGTTACCCACTAGTTGCGAACTACAGAATTTACAGAGTGAATTTGGAAGCAGCCCACTGTGGGAAGGTGATGCCAACTGGCAGCCCATTTATTGTAATTGATGATGTGTGGTTGGAAGATCCCGTCCAACAACGATGATGACAGAAGTGACTACCCCCAACCAGCCCCCCACACTTGGACATGCATGGCGTGCTGTAAAACAGGCTGGGAGCATTCCTTAGATGTGCCCTCATGTGGAGCCAGCGCTGCCAGGAATAGGTTTCTTTCTGCACAAACACAAAGCCTGGATGAAGGGATGGAGGGAGTGGGTGAGAGATATTAGGGATTCTGTTGAGGTAGACTGTGCATCTGAACACATGCCCCCCAGAAACACACATAAAGTATGCATGCACCCACAAGCACAGATATGCACACAGACTCAGAAAACCAGAAACCACTGACACCTACGTCATCCAGCTTCTTTTTTTTATAGGTCTTGTGTAGTGGAGGAACAGGGCCAGGACATTGCTGAGTAATGAGTAACTGCAGGGCAAAGATGGTCTAGATGTGGTCCAATTAGTGCTGTGTTTAGAGCCACACATATTTCCCTGATGTGCCCTGTATTACGCTGTGTATACAAGCACCAGCCGGGCATCCTGTAACAATATACAGTATGATCCAAGTTCCACAGGAATGTACGAAGTTGGCTATAAAGACCATGTTAAATATTGAATAGGCAGGCGTCATGCATTAGTGTCTCATATATGTACTATGTGATAATCCAGCATTATCAAGTGTATAAATATTACATAAGACCTAAGGGTGCTTTTCGAAAGACTAGACATCATGGTCATTTTTTCCCTACAGGCATCCACTTTAGCTAAAATGGAGGAAAGATAGAGTGAGTAAGTGAAGTACTGGGTCAGAGTGATTTCCTCAAATGGTTGATGTCTAAAACATAGTGAGAAAGTCACTTTAATGCATTTTTGGCAGATGCTATTAGCATCCATCCGTAGCCAAAAATGCTATTAGCACTCGGGTTTGAATAGCCAATTTGGCTAATATAGCAGTGTCAGCACAGCTAGTGGTGCTGACATAGGTAACAGTTTTAAAGGAGTTTTGTGGCTTAAAATGAAGCCTTCTTCTCACTGGGGCTGCATGTTCGGACACCAAAGGGTGGCTACCACGTCTCCACAGCAACGGGATGGTGGTGGTGTTACCAGTAATCGCCAAATGAGCAGCACCGCTAGCTTGACATGGGTTACATAACATATACTCTTCCGTGAAGAGAGTCAAAACAATCCGAGTCCTGCTCACTATGACCTATCATGGACTATTCTGCATGCCATAAGCTGTAATTAACCCCCTCCTGTGTTCCTACCAGTGTTAGAAAGTACAGTATGAAGAAACATCAGTTCAGGCTGTGGTCACCTTCAGCCTGCTTAGTTATGTCAGGCTTTCCAAACTTTAGTAAGTGGCGGTTATCAGATGCCAACATCCTCCTCCTTGTAACCAGCAACCCGTACAGTTTGGTGTGGTTTCAGATCTTTTCCAATAAGTAGCACTTGCTGATTCTTATTCCTGTGAGGTATTTTAGTGCCACCCAAGCTTCAGTTTTACCTTCACTCTTCTGCTTAACTAAAAGAGACTATCCTCAGCAAAAAACACAGCTTTGGTTGCCTGTTCAAGTCTCCAAAATGACTTTTACTGACCAGGGGCCTCATATATAAAGCTTGCTTACACACAAAACAGGGCTTGAAAGTGGCGTACGCCACTTCCCATGCAAAGGTTGTGATTTAGAAAAATAAACTTGGCGGGAGAATGTGCGCACCTGTTAGCAAACTCTGAGTCATGCGTGCAAACATTTTGGAGACACTGGGAAGTGGCGACGCAGACGGCGAGGTAGAAAAGTGGAGTCAGATTTTTTTTGATGTCTCACACAAATTTAATGACACGCTATATCCACCTTAGATCCTCATTATCACTGAAATTAAATCCAACAGCTTTATTTTGCGCTTGGAGTGGGTGATAATTGTTTCATTAAAACGTTGTAAAATCCAACTCAAGTCCTGAATTGAAATTCTTTCTAAATATGTATTTAATCCGCACTGCCTCTAACATCTCATTGTCCACTCTGTGAGCGCAGGAGGGGGAGAGGATGGCGCGACTGCATGGAATATATTTATTTATTCAGTTAAATATTTCCAGTGCATTTATCATGTCTCGAAATACAGCCATTAAGCACAACCGTTACACTCACTTCATCAGCCCAACTTAGACATTTGCTGTTCATGTCAAAACCGGCATGAAGAGATGTGTTCGCCTATACACTTTTATCTTTGAATTGTATTTCAAATTGCACGTTGTTTTTTGGTACAGGGATACCACTGGTTCATGCTGTAATTCAGGTCAGGAGTCTGATCAGACTAATTGCCATGAACATATAAATACTGCTGTGACCCTCGTGCGTTATTGCGCAAGAGGGCACTGGCACATACTCCTTTTTGCCTCCACCTTTCATAAATGTGATTCTTTATGTCGCACATCAGTGTCAAACATCCTCAAATTTAAAAGCAACACATTAACTACATGTTGGTAAATGAGTAGAAATATTTGGTCTACCTTTAGATCAGACCACTTTTTTTTCTCTGTCACTGACAGCATCAGCAGCGTTGATGTGTTGCCACTTTATTTGCTTTCTTTTATTAGTGATCCTGCTGCTGTGGCCACCTAATAAAATCTTTCCTCAGTCCTCCAAGGGTCTCTAGCTCAGTTTTGGAGAAATTCTGTGTTTTTTGGTTCGTTTCTCACCCGTCGCCGTGACTCACACAACGAGAGAGCACTCGCATGCCGGCTTATTTATATGCAGATCGCATTCATGAGGTGATTTGCATGACCATTTATGGTTGAACTAGGGCGTGTAGAGGGTGGAATATGAGGCAGATCTGGGTGCGCACAACTCCAGGAGGTCTGTGATTTATAAAGAGAACATTGCAAGCAAGTGTGCGTGCGCACGGTTTTATAAATCACATTCTTTTTTGGCGCACGCCATTTTCAGCTTTTGGGTGCACGTCAACTTTTAATATGAATCGTAAGCACTCTTTTATAAATGTGGCCCCAGGCGTCTAGAAAAGCCACTCAGCCTTGCTTTTAATCTTTCAGGGTGGCCACGGTGGTATTGCAGCAAAAAAAAAATCCCCTGTAGCCCAAAAAGCATTTTCCCCATAGACCATAGTAAAAGACTTGCCTCAAAAACTTTTGACAGGACACTTTGTACTGCAAACAAGGTCAATTATAACTCTTTCTATTATGAATTTGTGAGCCATGGTGGTTTTCTATTTGTAAAATGTTCCTCAAGCTAAGAATAGTGATTTAAAAATCTGTGACACCATTACAGAGTAAAGTCTATGAGCCAAGCGGGAATTGTGGACAGGGCAGGAAGCATTACTGTGCATATTCAGTGGGCCGCGTACTTTAACTAGGCTTTGGTCTGTTGTCGTGCCTAAACCTAACAGGATCCTGACTGACCAATCAGAAGATGGACTCAGTTTGAGAGGTACTGACATAGAACCTATTGTGTCATTAAGGTTATTAACTACAGTGCATATATACATATCTCTTATTGTATTGGGCAGAACATATGGGGTTTCACATGTATGAGAAATTCAGTCAGGCCAAAGTAAAATAAATATTGTAGTGATGAAGTACAGTAGTCTAGATAAGGCTTGCGCAACTTCTTTTCACATTTTTTAAAGGTTATTTTTATGATGTTTCTGTGTTATTACCATATTGGGACATATGGAGAGTTGAAATATTAATAGTGGAGGAGAAAAAGTGACTTGTTTAGGGGGTGAGTGTGTTCATGTAGGTGTGACTGAGTAGACCCTTTACTCACACACACACACACACACACACACACACACACACACACACACACACACACACGCACGCACAAGGAGTAAAAATACTTGGCAGATGCCTTTAGAGAGTCCCTCCTCTCTCACATGTTGCAGTAGGCTTTTGGTTACATAACAGAGCGAGTGGTCAGGTCCGTATCGGTAGAAGCAGGGACAGGCGGGGTGAGAAACACAGAGATGCCAGAGGTGGTTTAGGGTCACAGACAGCTCAGGGGTTTTTCCCACAGCGTGGACCGTCCACTCTCCTCTCCTCTGGTCCTAAGGGATCCCTGGCATTTTAGAAGCCCCCCTACATCAAGGGTGGGTGGGAACGGGAATAAGCATACGCACTCCAACCTGAACCCTAACCCTTGATACACACTGGCCCAAACAGCCCCTCCTTCCTCTGCACCATGTTTACATTTCTGGGACATGGCTGTGTGAAAGCAGCAGATGAAGGACCGTAGAGCATGAGAGAGGAACAGCTGTGTGTGTGTGTCTGTGTGATTGTCGTGTGTGTGTGTGTGTGTGTGTGTGTGTGTGTGTGTGTGTGTGTGTGTGTGTGTGTGTGTGTGCGTGTGTGTGTGTGTGGGTGCCATTTTGCTTGTGAGTTATTGAGACTGATGAAGTGGTAGGGCTCGGCCATAATTTCATATTATTATCAACTTTTAGAGCCATTGTATTGTTATAAAAAATGACCATAGTGTATTGTTGATTTTACAAAATTATTAGTCCAAATGAATGGAAGAGTGGAAGACAGTTTGTTGCATTGAACATCAGTTTGATTATTTTACATGTGATTTTGTACACATTTGCCATCTTGTTATATATCGCAACATCACAAAACTATTTTATTAAATGGTAATATGGATTTCCTCTATTTATCTGGCCCTATGAGATGGTGTTACTCTCTTCTGGGAGGAAAATATGTACCTATAATTATTGTGCAGAGGGGCGTTGATGTAGACAGTACAGACAGTGTGTACGCACTTGGGCCCATTGGATGGATGGGCCCGCTGAATGCTGAGAGAAGAACAGGCACTTGCAAGTTTTTCAGATTGCCACCTTAGAAATACAACTGTGACCAAATAAGAACTCACAGTGAAATAGATAATAGTCCCATTTGCTTTTTATGCCTTAAAAATGCAACCTGATCTCCATCATGGTTTTCTTTTTTCTTTTTTTTTCAGGAAAAATGTCACTAGCAGCAAGATTATATGCTTATTCTATATAAACTATAAAATAAACAACAACTTAAAACTATTAAAAAACATTCAATTAAACAAATCAATTCTTATTTTTATGATTTTGTCATGTACAGGTATTAGACTGTTAAAATAATGGAGGCAGTTACCATGATGTCACTCGTCGGTTTGTGTTCTGAAGGCTAGAGTCTAGTATTTTGGCAGTCGCCATCTTGTTTTTTTTTGGAGCCAGAAGTGATTATATTTGGGCGAGAGGGGGGAGCTGTGGAGGAGCGAGGGGTGGATCTGACTGAGGAGCTGAGGACACTATCAGCAGACAGTCTGTCACTCAAAGCAGCCTGCCCTAATTTATATCTAAAAACTCACGTCCCGTACAGTCATCATGAATGGACTATCGAGACCAACACAGTTTTGCATCAGGCTGTAAACATGCTTTTCTGCTGTAAAGTTGGGTATTTTAACATGGGGGTCTATGGGGATCGACTGGCTTCTGGAGCCAGCCTCAAGTGGCCGTTAGAGCAACTGCAGTTTTTGGCAGTTCTCCGTGGCTCATTGTTTTGCTTGGTATAGATATGCAAAGATGATTGCCTGATAACATGTATGTTGTTACTGACCAATATAAAGTTTCTATTTGACCATGTAATGACAAGATACAGTATACAGTAGCTATTTTAGTGGCAAGAGCTAGCACTGAGGCCCCTCTTAACTACCTTACACCACTGATTGTGCATATGTGTATAACATATATTTGGCATGAGAGAAAAGGAAGCAAGAATGTTTGGATTATTTACTACAGTGAACTAGCAGCCTTTCCAGGTGACAACGAATATTCATTTGTCCTTTCATTTTTAAGGGAATACTTTACCCTTAGAATGAACATTTGTGTATCAGTTACTCACTGTGTGTTACGTGGAATTTAACAAATAAAGTATATCAAAACATCTGTTTACAAACTCTCGCACAACTTTTGCAGTATGATCCATGTCTCATTTATCCAGACATATGCTCAGTGCTCCCCCAATACATGCATTTTTGCTAACATGTTGCAAAATCAAGCACGTCTACCTACCAGCCCGCCCTGAGTACACCAGAACAGAGCTCAAATGAGCATGCATGCCTGGACACACTACTTGGTCATGCATGAGACTGTATGTACTGACAGGTTTTAAAGAATGATGTTTTAGCTAAAATACATGGGTTTGAGAAGTACCAAGAATACGACTGCAAAAATGACACATGGATCATACTGCATGAGTTCTGTAAGGCTTTGTAAACAGTTGGTTTTATGAAGTTTTGCTGGGGTCAAACACGGCCACCATTTACTTCAGTTCGAGAAGAATAGTCGCCCCTTTTTTGGATTCTCTGTTCTCTATGGAGGCATGTGAGAAAAATTAAATTTCCTTCATGAATTCAGGGAAGCACATGGTGAGTAACTGATACAAATGGTCTGCATTGAAGTATTCTTTTAAGCATCGTGTTTTCAGCATTACATTTTGCATCTTTCAAACCAAGCAGGAATTGGCTCTGGTGCTGGCTTCGGCTCTTGTGAAGCAGGATTGCCTTTTTAGGCAGCCACTAGAAGGGAAAACATTTGTTAAGGCTCTTGCCAAACAGCTGTGCTTTTACTTTGAAGGCAAACAAACATTCACCGTTTTCACTCACTTCATAAAAGCAGAGAAGCTCAAAAAGCTCTGTCATTGAAAAAATTAGCATCATTTTAAATTTAAATTTACTTTGAGCTTCAAGAGCAACAGAGCAGCTGTTGCTGTTTCCAGCAGCTGATAGTTATAATGTCTGAATGAATTTTACGGGTTAAGGCTACAGGTGAATCGTCATGATGTCATCTTGTGTCTAGGCCTGCAATTGGTGTTTATTCCCACTGGAAGGCACTGTTGGACACGTAAGCTGGGAGCCTCCACAGGTGTCCTGTATCCCAATAGGAAGACACAGAGACAATAAAAGGGAAGTCTTTTCAAGAAGATTTAGTATTTGAGTTTTACTTCCTGTCCTAATGTCGTTACTTCAGACCTTTTTTCCCCCTGTTTTTGGGATGTGTTTCATTCTCTGCAAATTAGGCCCATTGACAGTGATTTAGTTTAACATGGCTTGCAATTGCACATTTAGCTTTTCATCTTTTCATGTCATTACCGGCAAGGAATGCTGCATCGTTTCTCATCAAAGCAAATGAGAGTTTCTGGATCATCCACGCAGCTTAGCTGAAACACAAGCACATCGAGGCATGTCTAAGACCGCTAAGCTCTCAGTGTGGGCCAATGTCCAAAATGCAGTGTAAACATAGGAGGAGAGCTGGTGCGTATAGCCACGCTGCTGCCAGTCCAGATGGTGTGTTTTTTTTTTAATAAGTTTCCAAAGAATTATCCTACAACTGTACAAGGCTGTGCAGGGAGGTGAAGTGAGAGGGAGAGGTGGGGGAGAGGAAAGGATGAGTGGCACTCGGCACACACCCCATACTGACTCACACACGTATATACACAAGGATATACTCTGAAAACAACAGCAGAGCTTCCCATGTGTGGTTAGTGACACTGCACTCACTCCTCCTGAACACACACAACAAACGCAAGATCTCACACACAACAATCATGTACATATACAGTATAGCTATAAATAATAATTTCAGGGTTTTCTGTTTCATTCTTTCAGTTTCACACACACATCAGTTGTTGCATGCTCAGCTCACTGGCTGAATGTAAACACTGAATCGTTCCAACACTCACAATCAATGCTGTCTGTTTCCTCTCACAGAGCGACGCAGCCACACTCACACACCCAAAGCGGTGATTTTAACCACTCCGCTGTCCACACTGAGCAGGCTGGGCCGAGCTAAATGGGCTGTGTCTCGAGCTCTAAAGATGCACGGCTGTATATTTAGCCCTGGGTCATTTCCCCAGGGGCCCTGCTTCGGGCTACGTTTATCCCCGCCACTCAGGGGGGGGGGGGAACTCCCAGCATGCTAGCTACCTCTGCCTTCCTAAAAGAGTGGGCTATAATTTGGTAAACTGGTGAAAGGAACCACTGTGCTCATGTGAAAGAAAGCACATGGTATAGTGTTGGTGGCGATAAAGAGCAGTGGGTGAAAGTCACACTCTGATATGCTGTACTTAAAGGAGAAAGACACGTGGCTGTGTCGACAGTCTCTCATCATCTGTGACAGATTTTATAAGGACACTCGAACATGAGTAACAAAGCAGAAGGTTCCAAAACTCAGACCTGTAGCAGGTAATTATAGCTTGTCTGTTAATTCGCTGTGTATTATACTTTTGAGGGTACTCTTATGTGCAGCCTAAAAGTATAGTGAAGGGAAATTCAAATTAATGACTAGTTGGGTCTCATTTTTATAGATTTGGCTTTCATTCTGTTTGGTAATAAAAACATTGTGTTCACCAGCTTAATGGCTTTGATCTGGAAACACTGATGACATCATTTAGAATATGGCAGATGGGGCAGGAAACATGAGCGATCAGATAGGTTGTAAACAAACCCTCATGTCAGCTAAACCCTTTTGAAAGAGAAAGTGCAGGCGAACAGCGAAGCTACCACAAAAACTGTGTGGTGCAAACATCATTCACAGTTTACAGACCCAGTTCCTGCTTCAGCTTTGACCCACTGCACTTGCCATTGTTGTGCAGATACTGATTTCTTGTGCATTGATATGTTATTAGTAACATTTCAGGTGTACCCCCTTAACTTTAACCTCCAAATAAAGTTCCATGAATCAGTGGCATGACAATGTCCAAAGTAAACACTTTGATGCACGATGAAACCGTCAGCTTTATGCATTATAGTACCACAATTGTCAGGACTGAGACAAGGACAGAGACAGAAGGACACAAGGACATGTGCATGTGTGTGTGAGTTTGAGAGAGAGAGAATGACAGAGAAGGGAGGAGAAGGTGGAAGGGGGACTATTGCACGCAGTATGTCTGTAAGTTATTAAAATCATACTTGGGATGCTACAGTGGCACTCAACCCCCGGTCGTGGATCATGGTCCATGGCCTCAAGGAAGCAATGTGATTCATGAAAACAAAACAAAATGAAACAAATTAAATAGTAATTGCAAAGTAGTTTTTTTTTTTTTTTGCATGGTTCATAGTTGCTCCCCTGAAAACTGGAGATTCGTGTTATCAGTCAGAGAGTCCACAGTCGACTGAGATTGCTTGCAGTGTACTTCTGGCGACGTTTTGGTCCCCATTTTGTTGTAGAGTGGGCACTCTGATTTTGCTTTTCGGCACAGGCGCCGCGGACACTGAGGCAGCTGCCTGGAGGAGGAGAATCTTTGCACCGTAAGGCTCTGAAATAACATTATCTTCTGCCTTTTGCTTAAAGGTGCTGAATTCACAGGTCACAACAACTTAGTACAATACAGTCTCTGGCTTTTGTTTGATATCTAGTGATGGCAAAAAATGTTGCACATTACTGAATCGTTGTTACCACAGTTAGCTTGTTTACTATATTACGTGAATGTCACTGTTATACTGAACGTCCCGTTCAAACTTTTAAACTCTGTATGGAAAAAAGGAACGAAAAGGAGAATGTTTGTATTTAACAGCCAAATCTGATTCGACTGGCATAATTTTTAGTTGGGTACAGCCCTAGTTGTCGAGACGTCGACTTTGGCACTACATCTCTGTGTCGATCCTTCCTCCTCTCCCTGCACTGACAATAGAAGGATACCTACTTTGAACTAAGCTAGATCATGCTGTGGTGGAGGTAGGGCAGGTAAAAGGTCTAATGTGAGTGCAGTAATTTCTTAACATAGGACTTACTTAGAGTCTTTTGTTTTGGTTGTGATATCCTAGATAGCCTCCTCCTGGACCACAAGGAAGGCGACAATGTAAAAACAACCCTGATGGAAAAATGGCTTATCATGGATAAAGTGTTTCAACTTGTCTGACTTTTCATGCTTCTTGCTTTGTGTGGCTTTATTTTAACCATATTGCCATGTCCACAAATCAGAGCAATTACTTTGTGAGTTTAATGCTGTTATAACTGATGATGACAAAATCTATCAAAATAAAATGTTTAATAAACAGGAATATTCCTTTATCTTATCTGTAAAGGTGCAGTGTGTAGGATTAAGGGGCATCTATTCTCAGAAATGACATAATATTCATAACCATGTTTTCTTTAGTGAATAATCATCTGAAAATAAGAGTTGTGTTTTTGTCACTTTAGAATGAGCCATTAATATCTACATGTTGAGTGGGCCCTCCTCTACAGAGGCCGTCATGTTGTTTCTGTTGTAGCCCAGAATGGACAAACCAAACACTGGCTCTAGATAGAGCCAGTTTTTGCATCAGCTAGTTCTCCTTCACGCTTGGCACACAAGAGATGTTTCAATTCTGCACTTTCACTGCTAGATACCACTAAATCCTACACACTGGACCTTTACTCAGTAAAACATTGGCAGAAGTTGTCCAAAATAGAGGGCAGTATTAGTAAATTGTAACAGAATGCAGCTGAAAGCACCTATTGAAGTCTCTTTTATCACTTGTATTGATCAACAGTAACTCTGCCACCTCCCAGATTTAGTCATTCTGAGCTATGAAGCAGGAAGTACTGAGCTTGTTTGCCCTTTAAGCAAAATGTAATCATACTGTTTGTCTATTTTTATGTCTGCTACTATTTTTCTACCACATGGGATATCAACAATCTGCATTTAGCTCCTCTCATGAGAACAAATGCAATATGATGCTCAGCTGACTTGGCTCAAGGTAATGGCATGGCTCTGAGCTATGAATGTGCCAGGGAGTCAGAAAACCCAAGCATCTGCAATGGATTTTTTCCTCCTCTCTTTTAAGTCAGTAGAATTACTGTCCAAGCAATGTCCATAGTTGAAGGGAATGTGTGTATTTTGCAAGTCATGAAGTGTATACTTACATATTTAGTGCACTGCAAGTGCCAGGTTTGTGTTTTCACTCTGCCTGCAGGTGCTGCAAAGCTCTTGGCTACAGAACAATGATTTATTTTCTTCTTGCATCTTTTGTAATTATGTTTAAAGACCATACTGGTGTTTCTGATTTGTGGCTGACATTGGCTTTTGTGCCATATACATTCAGGTGCACTGTGAGGAGTTCTCACATGTCAGCTGCTAACAAATCTGCAGTATCACTGTGACAAAGAACTGCATGATTCTGGATGTAACGTCCACCCTCCGGTTTCCGCCACCAGATTAACACAGTTAGCTCTGTCAGCACCGTAGCCTTTGATAGCACTGTTCACGCTGATAATGCTGTTAACCGCAAGACATTGGCTCAGCCAACTCCATGTTGAGAACCATGTGCAGACAACCAAACTTTTTTTTCACTTGCATATCTTCAAGAAATAGGTGGTGTCACAAGCTTGGTGACATGGGACTACTCGCAGAGCTAGTTTGTGAGCATTTGTCGCCTGTGCCTCAACACCACCACTAGTCAGTCGGAATCGCTCTCTAAGCGTTTTGTTCTCAGGGAACTACTGTAGGCTACTTTCTTCTGTTTTGGACTCCAGGTCTTTGTTCCCTTCAAATCACTGACAACACAGTTTGCTATTGGTCAGCAGCACTTATTCGCTTGACTCTGAACACAGTCCTGGGCCCTGGGGATTGACCTCTTGACCTTGAATCTGAACATCACTATGACACAGCAAATTCTCATCATCTTAGTCTATGAAATATACAGTCTGTGAAAGCCAAGATCCAATCCTGGCTTTAAATTTGTGATTAGACAGAGATTTATTGTGCAGGGCTTGCAAGAAATATCCTGATTTAAAAAAAAAAAAAAAAAATGTCTGTGATACCATCGCTGGCCTCCGTGCCACAGTTCCCCTCTAAATGTTTCCTTTGAAGAAGGCTAAGAAAAACTGCAAACACTTCCTCTGAAGAATATTTTGCTGAAACACAACTTCCCAGGCTTTCTCATGCTCTCTGACTAAGTTGCAAGCCTGAACGACAACACACACACTCCGGCCATCTGGCTGCAATTGTATGAAACGGAAACGCACATGTTAGAATATATCATTGTGAGAATTGTTTGTGTCTGTGTGTGTTTTTCTGGGTGTGCACACAATAGGGCCTATTTGCGTGAGAATGCCTGCGGCTGCAAAATTTGACCTCCGAGCAAATCCACAGTCTGCATTTAGAGGCTCAAACTTCAGTCTGGTGTTTCCTTTTCCTTGATTCCTAGAAGCAACTCTGTCTTCCACTTGTCTGATGTAAAACACACTTACTGCTAGAGAAAGCAGATAGTAATGATCTGACATTAAGTAAAAATTTCAAACTGTGTTGCCTTGGTTTTGTATCAGTAATTTAATCACCATTTCCTTCATTCTTTGGTTGTTTTAAAATGTTGTGAGTTGGTATGTCACTGGTTAGGATGATTCCAAAGTCTCTCTCTCTCTCTCTCTCTCTCTCTCTCTCTCTCTCTCTCTCTCGCTCTCTCTCCCTGGTTGGTGGTTTATGCTGGGCGTTTAGACTGTATTCTGGGACCTGCACAGCCAGACTATAATTTACCCTTTGCATTTACTGTTTATATTCCACTGAAGCTTGCAGAGCATCCCGGTGTCACTGTCCAGCTCTCTGGGCAGGACAGTCCAGTGAATACTTCCACTATAAAGTTTTTTTATTCTTTTGATACAAATTATAATTTTCAATATTTGGCAGCAAAACTCTTCGGTGTTTTGTATTTAAGTTTGGTGATATTTTATGTATATGCAACAATGAATTTATCCTTCTAACAAGTATTCAGTGCATATCCAAACCCTGATATACCTTCTTCCTCTCTTCCATAGAGCTGTTCTTGTCCAAAAACTATTAAAAACACATCAGTGAGTCACACTGTTGCACTGAGTGACATGTTCCTTTATTACCATGAAAACACACACTGTATGTTATTTTGACTCAAGCCCATATGCACTGTCCTGCTGCTTCAAATTCTTGCTAATGTACAAATGTGTATTCATCTGCTGCTAGAAATAGTCCCCAGTAAATGCACTATTTACTGCTGTTTGAATAATACTACAGTGCCCAACTGTTTGAGGAAATTGCTTTGCCCTTTTTAAAAATTAAACAGTATGGTTGTGACCCATTTATAAAGAGTTATGTGGCCAGGAAGAACAAGTGGGCTTCGGAAATCACAGCCACAGAGTAGGGAGGTTACAAAATATCCAGAGACAGATAAACACATGGTTATTTTAAGTCTTTTCATGGGATTTTATTGACAGTAATAAAAATCTAGAATATTGTTGGCTGTACTCTTAAAGTCACCCTTGAATTTTAAAGCCATGGGCTTAAAATAACCTTTTGATACTTGACTTTCAAAATATCACCAATCATTAAGGCTGGTGATTGTTGGGATTTTTTTTTAACATCCTTCCGATACAATACCCACTTATTAGTACTGTTGCCAAAACAGTGCTTCATTGGGGAAGTAATGTAGATATGGCAATATAAACCTGTTGAAAACCTTTGAAACTTTTTTTCCCCATTTATCAGAATGGTCCAAATTTTTCTTACTCCCCAATGGCAGTGGCCCCCCAGCAGGAAAATGCACCATGCAACACCACAAAAACTGTTCAGGAATGGCCTGGAGAAAGTGATAATAACCTCAAAGCATCGACCTGGTCCAGATCTCAATCTGATTGAGGATGATGTGTTGGTAGTCCACCTATAGCCCCCAGGACTCAAAAGATCCACCGCCAGTGCCCTGGTGTCAGACACCTCAGGACACCTCCCAGAGGGCCTTTGTCAGTCCTTCAACAAGGACGCCGCAACTTGGATTTGGGGTACCTCTGGGGTAGCAGCACATCCCATGAAGTTCCTTGGGCCATTCCTGAGCAGTTTCTGTGGTATGGCATGGTGCATTGTCCTATATATATATATATATATATATATATATATATTATTGCTGATCAGTCAAGATGTAGACTATATATACTATGTACCATGTATAAAGTTTTGCTCCAATAAAGTTTTGCTCAAATAAAAAGTGCCCATAGTCATTTCCAGTCCTCTCTGCTACATATAGATATGACTGATGATTTCAGTACTGCTTAGACTGAATTTTTTATGCATCATTTAGTCAGTAACATCTGTGCATGTGTGGTAGTCTGCGGTTAGCCAAGCCCACACAAGCTCATGACATCATGGGTTGCTCTGATGTTTTCGTCTTCTGCTCTCTGCCATGAACCTCTTTCTTTACCTTCATCCCTCTTCTTCTATACTCCCCGGCCGACCCTAACTGTGCATCCACCCACTCCTTATTCTCTTCCATTTTTCTCTTCTCTTTCTCTCTCCTTTTCTCTTTCTCTCCTCTCTGTCCCGTATTTCTCTCTCCTCTTACATCTCTGTTGGTCTGATCCTCTCTCTCTCTGTCCATAGCTGTATATGGCGTTGAAAAAGAGAGCTCCACGGATGGACTCTCTGGTCTTGGCTAATGGAAGCAGACTTGTCTCTTTGTGTAAATATTTGCACAGAGGGATTATAGATGGTCCCACGCATTCAAGGTGGAGCCCTCCTCTGCTTCAGGCCACATTAGGGCAAAGAATGGCTCTTAGTGGCTTCAAAATAGTACGAGAGGAGAGGATGTGACATGACACAACACAACATAGAGAGAGTTTGAGGTATTAAGTGTTATAGGTATTGATCTCACTTTCTGTTCCTCTCTGTCTTTTCTAAACAGGCACCGAGCAGTGACCTCCCTCTCAAACATGTAGACACCATGGTGAGTTTCAACTTATGTGACTTTTTTTTTTAAACCTCACTCACTGTTTTTTTTCCCAGGTTCAGCCATCTCTTTTGCTTAGATTTCTGAACTGAAGGAGCAGATCAATCTGCGTCTGTAACACTGTATTTAATGGAGTAGATAGGAATGTTTTGTGAGTGGACAGAGGTGTTCCAGCTGGCATGAATAACAGCTTCTTATACAGCAAATGCACTTTAAAAAAGTTAAAACTTTATAGATACATCAGAGTCTACAAATCATTTTTTAAAGGGGACCTATACCCATTTTCAAAATTCATCCGTGTTATCTCTATGGTCTAAGAGAGTCCAAAAATATGAGTTAACATAAACAGCTCTCTCCCTAATCCAAAAAATAGAGTGCTAAACCTCAAATTTGTGATGTCACAGGGTTAAAAGTCTGGAGCTGCTCCATAAAACAGTGAGTGGTGAAAAGTCTTCCACGACACTGAGAGCACCCAGGAGAATGTTCTGAGTTTATTAGTGCATTTTCTGTTTCAGAACTGACAACAATGCAGTAGAATAAAGCTAATTTGGGTATAAAAAAAAGGAAAAATAATCATTCTGTGGATCCATAAAATCAGGCTCCCATCCATTGTCTGTATTTGATGACATCACAGCCTTCTTTAGTTTCTAGTTTTGAGAGAGAAAGCTCATGTTCACTCAAATATTGATTGAACTTTCCTAGGCCATGAAAATAACATATTTGAGTTCTTAACTTTAGTAGTGTTCCCTTTTAATGAAATATGAGTGTCCACAAGAAGTACTGTTTGTTGGAAGTTCGGACTGACCTTAGGCAAGGCAAGGCAAGGCAAGTTTATTTGTAGAGCACAATTCGTACACAAAGTAATTCAAAGTGCTTTACAGAAGAAGAAAATGCATTAAAATCACAATACAAAATAAAAACATAAATAATCATTATAAAATTAACTTTAAAAGAGAAGAGTGCAGATAAGATCCTTTCAGTCATATGCACAGTGAAATAGAGCTGTTTTGAGCCTAGATTTGAACATTGTCAGAGTAGAGGCCTGTCTCACATCTTCCCGAAAGACTGTTCCAGATTTTAGCTGCATAAAACTGGAACCCTGATTCCCCATGTTTAGTCCTGACTCTGGGTACCAGCAGGAGGCCGGTCCCTGAGGTCCTCAGAGTCCGCAATGGTTCATATGGCACTAACATGTCAGAGATGTACTTTGGTGCTAGGCTGTGGAGAGACTTGTACACAAGCAGAGCTGCTTTAAAGTCTATTCTCTGAGCCACAGGAAGCCAGTGTAGAGACCTGAGCACAGACTAATGTGCTCGTACTTCCTGGTTCTGGTCAGGACCCGAGCAGCAGCATTCTGGATGTACTGCAGCTTAGAATAGTACTAATCCAATATAGTGGCCAAAAAAAAGTCACATATCCTTCTTTACTTTATTGGTGGAAGAACACACACACGCACACACAAAAAAATTCACATACACAAAGGATAAGTAAGAGTAAGATAAGTAAGGTGTAATGGACTGACATACAGACACCAGTGTAAAGCAGTTATGATGATGTATGTGATGATATGACCAGAGTCCAGGAGTCAAGATTAGATTAAGTGAAGTAGTGTGTGTGTGTGTGTGTGTGTGTGTGTGTGTGTGTGTGTGTGTGTGTGTGTGTGTGTGTGTGTGTGTGTGTGTGTGAGATACATGTTTGTATAAGAGGCGCTTATATGATATGTCCAGTGATCCTGGACAGGTTGGTGGTTGGAGTAAGGAGCATGGGATATGTGGCGAAGAAAAAGGCAATAAATACATGAAGTAACAGCAATATAATAATAATAATAATAATAATAATAATAATAATAATAATATGTTAATATTATCTATCTACAATCCAATCCAACGGAATACTTACCTTGCTTATATTCCTTCAGGGCCCATTTATGATCAATGTTAGATAGGTATACAGACATGGATGGAGCTTTCTTTCCGTACTCAGCAATAATTTTGTCTTTATTTGTGCTTGTTTTGTGAAAGCTTACGGATATAGATGAAACAAAGCAGAACCATCACTGATCGTGGGGGATGTTTAGCGTATATCAAGTGAGATCCAACCATAGCAGATGACAAAGACATTTAAAAAATGGCGGAACAGAGTGAATCAGTAAGATAGTGAAAAGAATTCTCCATCTACATGTTGTGATGTAATTATTGGCCTCACAGACCACTGCTGTCTACAACCTGTCTGCAGCCTCTGTTAAAAGGTACAATGTTACGACCTCCTCCAACTTTTGCCTCTGCTCTCTAGTGCCATCGATTGGCTCGATTGGCATCGATGCGAACACAAAGGAGAAGTATGATGGCAATGGTGTTTACAATGTTTGAAACAGATATATCTCTTGTTGTATGTAATAGTAGTGGAGTATAAATGAGCCCTTAAACAGTAATGAGGAGCGAGGCCAGACCAGGGCATTAAAATGGCAAGTGAGAGTCCACCCCCTTCTATCCCCAGAGACCCCCATATCCAGTGTTCACATCTAACACAAAGTACCAGCATTTTGCACTAGATGATGACTGACTTATCATATTATCTTACTGGAACTAAAATCACAGTGTTAAAACAAGACATTCGGGGATTTCTGTGCTGGGAATCAAGCCAGGCTGCTGATTCTGCTCCTATTAGATCTTTTTTCCTTGACTGTTTTCAAAGGCACATCAGACACAGAAGGCATCACCGTGTGGGATTAGCTGCTGATGTGTGAGCAGGAGGATTTGTCAGTGCTATGTAACGTGATGCAGAGTTTTCTATGTGTGCCTCTGAAGGTTAAAGGTCGAGGTCGGCTACACAGAACAAAAGGTTCACAATTCATTAACAAGCTGACCAGGTTTTGGAAACTCTTAAAGCAATGTCAGACATTTGAAACCTCAGTTTTCACAAAATGATACAAAGGCTAACGCCAGACAAAGATGTCAATATTAGACAGTATTGGTTGATTACATGACATAAAATGCTTGCTGCCTACAGTAGCTGTGTATGGCAGTGTTCAGGTTAGGGAAAGATATGCGAAAGGTTAGGCAAATACAACACATGGTTAATCTTAAAGAGGGATTATACATATGGTTAATAACATGTTAATTTAGGGTCTGTAAAGGGAGAAGATGTCTGTTCTCCTCCATGAAAGTTAGCTTTGTTAGACATCCATTCACCACCCCAACCTTTCTTACTCTTACTCTTATGGCATGTTTCCACCAGAGCCAATGATGGAGGGTGTCTGGTCTCTGCACCTCCTATTCATTTTCTGTGGAGAGCAGGAGAGGCAGTCATGCAGTGCATGGTGGGAGTGTTGGGACAAGTTTGGAGGAGGTATTATCGGGCATTTGCCTGTTTGTATTTGCATAGACATAGATTAAATTTAATGTAATGCAAAAAAGTCTGCCCCGTGCAATGCACCTGGCTTGGACCACGCTGTCAAACTAGGTGATGTAGCTCTAAAATGAAGCATTACTCAGCAGTGACATTACCTATTTCTCACCTATCTCTCGATTGAATAACAGGAAGTTTATAAGCAGGCAAAATCTTATTTCCTGTTTGAATCCATCACCAGAGAGCCATGTAACGCCCAATCAGCAGCACTTTTATCCAGTCAGGTGCATTCCATGATAGTGTCCAGGAGAGAACTGTACCTGCTTTTTCAGTAGTCACACTAAAGCCAGTTGAGCGGGGCAGCGCATCCTCCACCAGATCTGGTGGAAATTTCACATCACTGTGCTTGATATATAGGTAGCACCACTTTCTGTACTGGGCTAAAGCCCAAACTGTCCAGTATGGACAAACTTTCTAGCAGTACTTGGATGGAAGTTACAAACACATACAGATCTAAACAACTTCTGAGGCCATCTTACCTTTTGGTCCCATTATTTGTCATGACCCCTTTTATCTTGATTCCTATCTGTTTTTGATCCTTTATTTGTTTTTGTGATGTTGTCTGTCCCAATTTGTACCTGTATTTGAATGTTTTTAAATTCCCTGCCTGTCTTGACCAGGAGCAAAAAATATATTTATATATATATATACTGGCCTGCCTCACATTCAACCTGTTGCAGTGTAATCTGCTGCTATACATATTGGAAAATACATTTAATCACAATTGTTTGACAAGGACACATCCTTGAACACTGTAGCGTCTCTCTACATCACCTTGGGCTTTCACCATCGATATATTGGATTTCAGCCCAGACACCCGAGGGAGTGATGGGTAATAAAACACTCCTGACTAATTCTATGATATCACCTTTAGGTCTACATATGTTGATGGAACTTTAATGAAATAGTTCTGATAGCTTCAGGGTAACAACTCTCCTCCATATGCACGTTAGGTCAACACACACACACAAAATGAGAGCGTACATGTTTGCCTTGGACTCACTCGGTGACTATGATGCAACTTCCTGCGAGTTGTATTTTGTCTGGGAAAGGAAGGATCAAGTAACTGATTTAGAGTTACCACCCAAAGCCATGTGCCCACTTTCTCCACAAGGACCGAAATAAACACAAGTGCACCAGTGTGCCCCGTGCGCGCATGTGTGTGTGTGTGTGTGTGTGTGTGTGTGTGTGTGTGTGTGTGTGTGTGTGTGTGTGTGTGTGTGGTTGCTTTTATTGGCATTCCCTGTGTTATTCTTCAGTTTTCTCATACAGTGTAGTACAGAAAAGCCCAAGCTTCTGTGCCTCCGTCACGCAGGAGCTACATATCAGACAGTGTTTTGCTCGACTCATGAGTTTTTCCCTCTCAGGTCATAATTTGGTGTGCACCTTAACCAAGGGGCAGAGTCTGAAACACACAGTGATTAGAAGTGTGTGATTACATGAAGATCTCTTTCACACATACTGTCTGTATAGTATGCATGTGTTAGAGTGTATATGCATGAGTTCATAGCTGTGTGTGTGTGCAGCTGCTGTCTGGTCATGGCCATTTGCTGTGTGGTTGCACTGTGACGTCTGGGAGAGGTTTGCCCCGCGCTTCATCGCCTCGGAGCATCGAAAAGATTCGTCTTATGACTACATGAGCTTCTCTCGCTTCACTGGGTCAGTTTCTTCCTCGGTGGGATTGGTGTTCTGTTGCTTTGCTCTGTTGACTCCTTACGTTAAGTTTTAATGTCTATAAAATTAAACAAACCGTGTAGTATTTGTGACAGAAAGCGGAGAGAATTACAGGAAATAGAGGAAAGTTCTGAATACTTGTAATACTTAGATATGATACGGACGTTATAAACGTAACAAAAACAGCAATTGAGTGTGTGCTTGTTTGTGAAATCACCTGTGCAAAAGACACAAATGTCAGACGAAGATTTCATAGTCGGATACACAGACACATGTTTTGGGAAAACAAAAACAAAACACATTTCACCAGACATGACTTAACACACAGAGTGGTCCAGTCAGCTGATTTATGCGTGTGTGTGTGTGTGTGTGTGTGTGTGTAAAAACATGCATCATGTGTGCCATGTGTGCCTTAAGAAGCAGAAAGCAGTTGGCATTGAGATCCCTACCCAGATGAGAAAGAGGGAGGGAAAAGTTGAATATGAGGGGGAGAGATAACGTGATGGGAGGCAGAGTGGGAGGGGGGAAGGGTGGCCAACACAGTCACAGAGGGAGAGAAGGAAGGGAGAAGACAGAGCGGACAGAGGACGGAGACAAGGAGCGTTGTGGAGGAGTCTGAGCCGTAGCATGCAGTGGCCCACTGCAGGCAACTGCCCAAAATAGAGCCCTTGGTGTTTTTTTTCTTCCTCCTTCGCTGTCAGAGAAAAGGGAGAGGTTTCACAGAGGAAACTTCACTGCTTGGCAGAAAGCAGTGAGAGGCAGAGGGAACTCTCCAGAGATGGACCGAGGAGGGTCTTTGAGAAGGCGGCTCTCCTCTCTGAGGGGGGCATGGCGATGGAGTACGGGCTACCTTTTCAGAAAGGTAGGACGCGTTTGGAGGGGGTGAATAGATGGATGGTTGGATGGATTTATTCAACACGGATGCTGTCGCTTGCATTTTTTTTCTTGCCCACTCTTTCATCGCTTGTTTCTTTTCTTTGTTATAACAGTTTCTCTGGTCTCCTTCGCGGACTTTTACCAGCCCCCAGCGTCTTCCTCACTCCCTCCCTCCCTCCTTCGCTCCCTTGCTCTTTCTCAGATGGTTAATTTGAATGGCCTGCTTGTAAAGTCAACCTCCACAGATGGTTTTCATCTGGAAACAGGCCTGCTGGACCCCCCACTCCAGTTCCCACCTCCGCCTCCTCCTCACCCGCTACCTCACCTCCCCCCCTCCTTCCCAACACAAGTTCTAAGAGGAGAGTAACAGGTCGTAGGGTGCGGATTGTGTGGTGTTCGGGAGCTAATGTCTTCTACTTTAAATCTTGCAGCTCTAATTAGAGAATGGATTTGTTCAAGTGCTGCACAGTACACCCCATTCATAGAATCACAGTGCTTGAACATCACCATATCTTTCAGTTTTTCACTGACAAAGACATCAATGTGACCACAGAGAAAGTTATAGTCTTATAACTGACCGTAGCTTCACTGCGACACTTTTATTCAGCCAGATGGTTGCATTTTAACATAAATATTGCGGCTCATAAAATGCTTTGCACACCAATGCCGACTAATTTGAAGCAAAAACTATGAATTAACAGCCATCTTTGCAGCACAATATAAACACCACCACTTCAAAACTCTCTCCCAGTCTCTAATTAAGATACTTGTTTGTATGCTGGTTGAAGTGGTGGCACCATGTACTGTGTGTCTGCATCCAGACTGAGAGGATTTCTTAGACATGTTTACCTTGTTTTTAAAAAAAATAATCAGAGGATGATTTGATCACCTCACAGGAGTCCTTTTAAGAGCACTTTGTTCTTTGCTTGACTTTTGTGCACAGTAAGTCCCACAGCTCCACTCAACACAAGCACTCACAGCCCTCTTCATGCTCTGCGTTGGTCTCTGAACCCTCTCTTTTAGGTCATTTCTTGCTCATTCATCTCTGTCCTCTTCTGGCGACTCTGCGCTTTATAGCCCCTGGAAACATGCTGAAACGTTTAGGCCAAAGCACAGACAGAAAATGGGGGAATTTGCTTTGTGTCGCCTCAGTCGGGCCACTGACTCATGTGAGCACCAAGATGTAAGATAGAGCAAAGTAAGGGTGCATAGAATTTGTTGAAATAATCATTTGCTGGGACATTGGCAAACACTGAAGCATCTCATTGTTTATGTCTGTGTTTGCGTATATGTGTGAGTATATGTTCAGTCCCTCCAGGAATTTGAACACAAATTTAACCAATATGTGCAATATCAAGAGATCTTGCCTTTTAAAAAAAGGGATGGATTTTTTCCCCTTCAAACTACCGTAGATCTAACGTTGTTTCCTTAGAACATAGGTGGTACTAAACTGGAGCAGGGTAGGGCCAAGGTGTAGCCCTCCGAAAATTAAATGATTTCCTTGTAGCCACAATAAAAACATATGTTCATGCAATGTCCAGCCTTAAATAATCCAGCTGTTTTCTTTTATTTGACATCTTCTATTTGACTTTGACTCAACAAAGTCAAGAAATCTTCAAGGTCAAGAAAAACATGGTTTGAGCATTGTTTAGGCTGCTTGGAAGTGCATTCAACTTTGTTGGTAGCTAGTTGGCTAGCACTAGCACTACAGTAATGCCCATACTAGCGACATCCTGAGAAATTTCCAAACTTATTTTTAGTATCACAATTATTTACAGCTAATTGTTTATTTTTAAATATTACTTAGAGCGTATTGCAAAGTAAAACAAAAAGGTTGCAGATATTTAGTGATGTATTTTTTTTAAATAAGATGCTGCACACATGTAGTTATTTTTGGCTACAATAACACAGCATGGGAGCTTTATCCACGAAAAGGTCCACTACTTTGATTAAAGGGATATTTTGCCAATTTTCAACCTGCTCTGTATCCTATTTATGTAGGTATACCCTCCATCTTACCAGTGCCCAGATCTTCCTACTTACCTTCAAGCTCAGAGAGACATGCCCCTCTCTGTCTCTCTCTCAAACGCAGACCAAACTCAGAACAAACTACAAAACTAGGCCATGCTGATCAAGATTCTGTTACTGCATTGCCTAAAGTGTTTTCAGAAACATACTTTAGTACACTGTTTGGCTGTAATTGGGGATCGATTGATGACTGCTATATTGTTGTCTTTGCCAAACAGACTAGCTCTCATTACATCACCCACTAGCGAGAGCATTTATTGGTCCTGTGTTGCGCAGTGCATTCAGGTAGTTGTAGGTTTTTTACCTCTTGAGCAACAGCAAATGCCACAGTCCTTTTCCTCTGTTTCCTTTGGTCATGTAGCACCAATTTCAAAAGCTTATGCATCTTTCTACTGCATAGACAGTCCGGTTTCATGAAAAGACCATATTTCCAGCTGTGAAATAGTTCTTAAACTATACACAAATACTCTGGATGTTGTCTCTCTTAGTTTCAAATGTGAACACTGACAGACAGTCCGGCGTTAGGAGAGCAGAGCAGGCTGAAACTCATTCAGGGATGCGAACGTTGCTCTTGACACCGATGCTTAGCCAGCCAGTCTGATCTAATGGATGATGATGGATAACAGCCCCCTCCTGTGTACATGTGACCCAAACACCACAGGGGAGTGAACAAGACCACATGGCCTTTGACCCCCTCCTTGAGCTGGGCTGAGGGGGAGGCGAGGAAGACTAAGCTTAGTGGAGCCAAACACAGTCCATCACCTTCAGCCGCACTTCCTCTACAAGGGCCTCTCGGCTTTGCTTTGTGAGGGCAGCATGTGATGCCATCCTCACGATACTGCACAGCATCGAAACCACAAGGTGCACTTTGCACACAGTGTGTAAAATGTGGCCTTAGATATATAGTTAACAATAACAATCTCTCGATGTGCTCATTTTAGAGGGATGAATACAATTTCAAACTACATGCGACTGCCTGTTCATACATGAGTTTGTCCTTTGTCATGCTCATTTCAGCCACATTGAGTACTGCTTCGTTGAAGATATCTCACTTACCGAAATGGAACATGTCAGCGTACTTCCTAAATATGGCACCATCAGAGAACAGCTTGTTTCTTGAACTGCCTTACTTTATAAAGAGTAAAATCATGGCTCCATAACAGGTAAATCCACAATCAGTGGAACTATTTGTGATATTATGGACTTACTGATACTATGGAAGTCTTGATGTAAAGTAAAACCAACAGAGAACTGTTAGAGAGGGTATTGAATAAAATGATTGATGCTGAGGTTGTTTCAAACGAGCTCTGTTGTTGGACATACTGTAAATTTTGATGTCCTCTATATGTTTATTTTTTAAAGCACTATTGTATAGCGCTGCAGTGGTAAGTCTATCAGTCGATTAGTCAATTGTTCTAGAAAAAGAAAGAAAACTGAACTGTTAACTCACTAATTTTTGAGAAATGAGACAAAACCTTATTTTGGGAGAATTTCGATTTCTACTTTTCAAGTCAGCCTGGAAAATAAAATTATTAAAACTTGTGACAGACTAACCACTCGGTGATTTAAGTTTTTCTTAAATAGCATACATAATAGATGTCAGAGGTAAGATCTGACAGAGCTGACACCTTATGGATTTGACAAAACGTATATATTTATAAATCTCTCAGCAGGTGTAGTGCAGAGCCATTTTGTTTTTCAAAGTTGCCAAGAGTTCTCTTAACACAACTCAAAATGCAATTTTTTAAACCATAATTCTTATTTAGTTTGGTTTATGGTTGAGACACACCAGATAGCCACATTACTTAATAAATGTATCAAAAAATAGAAAGCTTACAGGTACATGGCAGCATTTCCACCTTTTTGGAAACTGAAGTGAGACAGGAGTCCTTGGGATGTAACCCCTTTTATGCCTGATTAAATGTTGTTTTAGAAGGAGTTTGATGAATTTGACAAAAATTTTGGATACATCTTTAAAGGGCCAACATTTTCATTAGAGACATATTATAAATTAAAGATGAATGTGACAGTACACTTTGACCCTTATGTTATTGGTTAGTTCCAGATTTTGAAGTCTTCTAACACATTTTTTGATTGTTTGAAGTTGTGAATTCTTGTCCGGAACAAGGCTGTTTTTTGGCACAGGGCAAGTTTAGAAATTAAAAAAAAATAAAAACACAACAAAAATACTTTATAACTCACATTTCACACACATCCATATCAGTCCTTTGAAATAATGTTTTACCCCAGAAATGGAATTAGTGTGTTGCTAAATTTATTCAATTTTTTTTTTTTTTTTTTTTTTATCATATTAACCTTTTTTGGTAGGACATGATTTAACCCTCCAGAATGGAAGTATTGAAATCATATCCATAAGCATATGGTAAAGTTTTTGTGTTTTTCTTTGTGTTTTGCAGGGCTCAACAAAATCTTCAAAGAGCATGGAGTCCCGGCGCAGACCATCAAGGTAGGAGCGCCTCTCTTCTCTTTGAGCTGCAGGTTTCCCATAAAAGGCTTAAGTCGAGACAACCTTATCCATCCACTATCATATTATGGAGCATTAGAAAAAAAATCGATATAATATGATATTTGTCGATTTGACCTGGGGAATTAGCGCAGCAACATGCCCTGTCATTGAACTGGACATCATACTGTTTTGTTGGACACAAAGATATTCAGTGTCGGCCCCTTTCACCTCGGCCCTCAGGGAGTCACAGATGTTGTCAGTTGTGTAATTAATGTGTAAAACTTGACACCACAACAGCTCATGCTGAGGTGCTGTGCTCAGCTTGAGTGACAGTTTGATTCCCTCACAGCGAGTCAGAGAGTTGATACGGAGTTATAAAAACAGTTCAACATCTGATACATCACCACTATTAACAGCACATGCAGAGTGATTACGGTCATTTTCCATCCATATAAAGGAAAAATCAAAGGCTCTTCAAAAGTGCATAACAGTCTGACAATCGTGTGTTATGTAATGCTCTGGCTGAATGAAGGTATCCAATCAAAGTAGTGGGCCCAGACAGGCTTATTTACATTCTGATAAAGACAGACAGTTTTATCTGTATGAAGGTTTGAGCTGCACAATGCTACACGGCTGATACACCGATAACAAGCCCTCATCCACTGCGCAGTAAAATGTGATTTAAGCTGAAGTTGAATTAGTAAGTACTTACTAATTCAACTTCAGCTTAAATCACATTTTACTGACTGAAGCTGGCATAGACAGCTTTCAGTTTTAATTTTGATTTTCTACTTTGTTAATTCTGGTTGTTCATGGATGCGCCCCAGTTAACAATGTCATTAATTCCCAAACATGACATACTATAAACTACAGCAGAGACATCCATTTTTATAGGTGAGCTGACAACTTTGGTTTGCAATGTCTCTTTCATACTGTAAATGTTATTGCATAGATTCAGAATTTTGAAACGTAGTGCAGGTCACGCACATTTAGGAACATTGCAAGAGATATGATTTACTGCTTATCAAGTGGAGCGGCTAATGTATTACTTAGGGCTCATTTATACTCGCTTTATGGATAGAAATAGTTTCAAATTTGATAGCATAGATACAGCCAATGGATGGCACTATAGGGCAGAGTCAAAAGTTTTATGCAACAATAAATGAAGGCAACAATGGAGGAAGTTGTAATATGTGTATCCTTTAACACCGTCAACGTTGTAGATGGTGGTGGTCTATGCGGTCATCAAATACATTGCAACACAACTGACAGACAGAGTTCTCTTCACTATATTACTGATTTGTTCCGTTACGCCATTTTTTAAATGATTTCATCATCTCCGGTGGCCGTATCACGCATGAACTACACTACACTGCCCCTCTCTGATAATTCCGCTCTGTCTCGTCGGTATTCTCAAGATTTCAGAAAATTTAAACAAATATGGACAAAATGAACCTGGAGTACAGACAGAAGGTTCCATCCCTGTCTGTATACATATCTAACGTTGAGCATCAATGAGCACTTACAGATCGCAACAACTCACCTCTGAAATATATCTTTGAACTAGAAGGGCGCTGGGAGGGAAGTCCAATATTTACTCTAATTTTAGCTCTGTTTTGCTCTCCACCATTCACTCTACTGTCGATAACTTTGTCTGTGTTTTTTGCTTCACTGTTGTTGGAAGGTTGAAGAAAGAGGAATTTGTCAGCCTGAAAACCAGAAACAATGAGCTAAAATGGCTGAAACGCTCTGAAATATCTGAGATTTTATACTCTACTATTTTTTTCACTACATGAGACAAACTTAACATATAATCACCTGATCCATTGTTAATACAAAAACAATGATCAGTGCAGCTTTGAGTATCAATATAAAGAAATAACATTTGGTGTTTGTGCGGAAAGACGAAGTATCTACTTTGTCTGTGTCTATGTTGTCAAACCGTTCTAATGAAGATGATCAATTCCATCCAAATACTGAGTTTAATTTAGACTGATCATTGACCCTTGAGATCATGAGAAATTGTTGGGATTCACCAGCAGGAAGTACAGTATGGGGTTAAGTAGGGTGCTAAGTATTTAAGATAGAAGAGACAGAAGCCCTGGTGGTTCACTTTCATGACATGACTGGCGAGATGTTATACAGCCTTGTGTCTCAGGTGTCCTGATAAAACATTCCTAATTCACCGCTGGTGTTTGTCCAAATGCACAAATGAGATCACCGCAGCGCTGAAATTGAGCGTGTGGAGATAATGCGTCATTCTTTAAACGCGACGTGCAGAAAAAGAGCAATCGCTTCATCTCGGCAGCTGATGAGAAGCAGGTTGGCGCTCAGCCGGTCAACGCATGCTGGTGGATCTGGAATAGGACCAAACCACAGGTCTATATCGGCCCTGACTGCAGCCAGAGGCCAAAGACATACATATGCAGAGACGGAGAGGGAAACAGAGGAGCAAAGGAAATACTAAGAAAGTGGGAAAAAGAGAGAAAATTGAGAGAGAGATGCAGCTCTAAAAGATAGAACAAAAAAGTTTTGGCAACTCATGAACACGAAAGACTCAACCTTCAGAAGAAATTTAAAGTAAGATGTTTGTTGCGACTCATGAGAGAGAACATGTGTGACATATCAGTTTCCCCTCTATCACTCCTGATGAATAATTTCCAGTAAGCAAGTTTTGAGTGGGTCCAGATGTAAAGTACAGAACAGGTTACAGTACTTGTATAGTAAACCCAGAGAGTGCTTCTCTCCCAGACATATGAGCAATTTCCTCAGGGGCTACTCACAGCTGACAAATGTGGGAAATATGCTGCAGTCTGAGCCCCAAGGGTCCAGACGCCTCGCCCTTAACCTCTTCATCTCACTGTGCACATTCTCTGTAGACAAGTCTGTTAGACAAGATCTAAAAAGCTCAGGCATTTAAAGGAATAATTCAACCTGAAAAAAAAAAAGGGCATTACTTTTTTAAAGTTGGAGAAAAATATGTTTAGTGTTTTGGGAATTCTGCCAATAACTTTCTGTGTATTACCGTATTAAAGTAGAATGTTGGCATTGTAGGTTTCTGCAAACCACAGACATGTGACATTTGCACGTTACTATGTACCACATACGTTGAAACTTACGGTTCAGCAATGCTGTGGTTAACCTGTGGTTAGATTCAGGCACAAAAATCACTTGGTTATGTTTAGGACAAAAAGAAGAAGAAAGTGTTTTGACTCAAAGTACCCGCTTTTGAGGGCACAACCTCCCTCCCCCTTGAAAAAGCAGCTTTACGTGGCGTTATCCTCCCTGATGTGTCGCTGGCAAACACCAACATTCGGTGCCAAAAAAGCCAATGGAAACACAGCAATGACTCACTAAAACATAACTGGTTTTGTTGTTTGTTGGTCTTAAACAGTGGTTTGCAGCTTTGCAGGCATCTTGCCTAAATCACATGCCATCCAACATCTCCTCCACCTCCTGATGACAAAGTCAGCTCATATACCACCTGACTTGAAACTTTAATATGATATGTATAAAATGTGCAAATGTAATGTATTGGTTTGTAAAAAAAAAAGTACAATGGCAACTTTTTTGTCTGGTGATTGAGCTGGAGATGAGTGTCCGATTTTTGAACTCTTAATGAAATCCATTGGCAGCAAAGCATTATATTGTGCTGCACATTTAACAGCAACTTAATGTTTGTTTTGGAGCAACGTCAGATACGTTATTGTGTGCTTTTCGTAAGAAGCCTGAGACTAAATTACAGCTCAATCAAAGAATTTTACCATGGGGTAAATGAATTATAAGTGACTGCGTTTTTTTCGTAGTTCCTTTAGAGGTTCTTTCTCCCTTCAACACTTTTCTGACCTGATTTGACTCCAGACACTAACTCTCCCAATGACCATCACATATTGTTTGGTCTGTGAGGTGCACACCTTCTGTAATCCTTGGTATGATGTGATATTTTCATAATCTGGCATGTTTAATCAATTCTTCCCCGCTCTGTTTCCCCTCTCCGACAGCCAAAGTCTAACAACACAACATGTGTTTAATACAGAGGGGAGAGCTTACTTTTTGGAGGCCAGTGTGAACCCCTCAAGGATTAAATGATGTCATTGTGGATATGGTATTTATGTGCTGGGTTGCCTTTTCCATATTAGGAAATTTGCTTCTTGTAGAACAGTGTTGTGTTGTGTGTTCAGCTGAATCTGAAATGGGATTTGCTGTATTAAGGACATTCATGACGTTCAGTGTAATAAGGTTTACAGAGGAAGTAAACAGCCACATTTTTTATGCTGTATAGCTCCAAATCAGTGACTCTTTGGATATGGAACCATAGAGATCCATTGTCAACAAAGCCCAGAATTTTAATGCTTCTAAAGATCATCTTGACAGATTGTTTCTTATGCGAGATTACTAGTTTTTAGAGTCAGGACTACCATCCTCAAACAATCAGTTTGGTGTGTTGTTTTGACCATGTCGTTGCTCTCCACACACCCTAGCAGTGATACTCAACCTGGGTCGTGAGAGTGTGCTTGGTGGCCTTTTTTGTGCTTTCAAGTTGGGATGCACGACAATATCAGCATGTCATCAGCCAATACTGACTTTAAAATTAATCAGATCAGAATTGGCCAATGTGCTTTTTCTTATTTTGCACAATGAATGAATATTACATACATTGAAAAGCATTATATTTCATGTTTCCGTCTGCTGGTGGGCCATCACGATAATAGTATGCATGCATAATATGACGCTACTTCCACTACTGATGATCACTAAAATTAGGTTGGGAAAAAAGTGGATATATCGATATCGGTATCGGTTATTGGCCAAATAAGTTGTTATATAACAGCATATCGAATATTGGCACAAAAAAAACACAATATCGTGCATCCTTACTTTGAATGTAAATTTGGTGCCAGAGTTCATTGAACAAGTAATAAAACAGAGCTTGTTTATACCCTGAAGCCACTAAAGTTCTCAAATCCTAGAAATGTTCCTGCAAATCCTTGACCAGTGTGGGGCTGCTCTGAATGGATCTGCCTCTTGGCAAAGATGAGTGAGAGCAGCAAATGTTGAAAGCTTCAAAAGAGACAATTCATTTATTGTATACTAATAAATATCATAATTTGTTTGTTTACTGACCGTCTGTCAAAATGTACGTCAGTCCTTATGAAATAAAGCTTTTTACCTATACTAAGTAAGGTATGGTCAGGGGTAGGAAAAAAAAGCTTCCAATTAAATAAAAGCAGAAAAAGTACAAACACACCAACTTTAGGCCTTTTGGTTGTCATGTCCTGGGTATGCTATGGTTAAAGTGATCGTGCAGTAGCTGGCCTGACAAACACAAGCACATGTGTATAAATCACATGTGCTGCGTTACTTCTCCATATTAAATTCCTAGCTATCTTTCGCGCTCCAGCAGTCCACCTCTATTTTGTTTTTTGCGCAGTGGGGCCATTGAAGTGAAAAATTGCTCAGTGCAGTTTGAATCTTCACAGTAACCCACACCGGAGGTTTAATGCTTCTCTATTTCTCTGACAGGAGTGTGAGTCTGCTGCAGGCCCTGGAGGAGAGCTATGAGTTGGACCTGATCTACATCACAGAGAGAATCATCTCCGTCTCCTTCCCCAGCAGTGTGGAAGAGCAGAGCTACGCTGCCAACCTGCGGGAGGTTGCTTCTATGCTGCGCTCCAAACACGGCCACAACTACCTGGTATAGTCTTCCTGTGTATATCTGGATGATCCTGACAGGAATACTGCAGTTAACTCTCAAAAAAATAAAAAAAATAGCTCAAAAAGGCAGGAGAGCTGCCCAGATCAGCTGATCGTCAGCTGATCTCTATCAGTCCCAAATATCTCCACACGCATTCACATGTGATTGGTTGGTTATGTATTATATCTGTGTACATCTCTGTACATCTGCTGCTAATGTTATTGCAGTCTGGTGTTTGGTGACTACTACAGTCAGGCTGAAAACTCACCACCCTAAATCCTTCCTTTCACCTCTTTGAGTCTCAACACCTTCTGTGTGTGTGTGTGTGTGTGTGTGTGTGTGTGTGTGTGTGTGTGTAAAACAATGTTAGTTATTAAATCGTGAATAGGACATTGTCCAAAGTGGATCCCTGTGGCACACCCTTAGTATACGGCAGGAATTGACCATTCACTAAACCCTTTCCCCAAAGTGGTGACTGTCCAATAACAGCTCAGCAAACACAACTGAGCACTGTGGGTCTGTCAAGCTTTGGCTTTGTCCACATTTATTCACAGAGGAATCAGAAGTTTATATAGTAAGAGTCTAGCAAGTGAGAGTGATAATCAACAAACATTTGTAGAGTTGATGTTTTTTTTTTCAACTGACCTTTCCAAAACAAATACACAATAACTAGTTAGTAATAGTTTAAGGAGTGGATTTTACAGTGTGTTTATCTGCTCTAATTAAAGTCGCTAATGTTAGCATGTCCAGCTAGTTAGTCTGATTCATACTTGTATTTTGGGGATCTGCTTAAAATGTGTACATGCTTTAACGCTGAAAAACACTATATTGTCTGTGCTGAAACACATATCACCCTCTGTTTGAGGGTTTTGAGGCTCAGTTTTAATGCTTGCTTTAAGCTGCACTCCTGAAAAGGCCAAGTCTGCTCGGATTAGCCTTTATTTCTGGTCATATTGTTTACATTTAAAATAAACATCTGACAGTGTAACATTATATGTAAATATATATGACAGAAAATAAGGAAAAGCATAAAAAGTGTCCTTTGATGAAGTTGTAACCTTGCCAAAGCCAGCCAAGGAAAACATCTGTAAGAGTGAAGAATGACTGCTGATCAATGAGAACAAATGAAATAATATATAATAGCATTTTTCTTCTCTGTCTACATGCAATGTATTAGCAAAAAAAATAATATGATCTTTGCTTTTACTTCTTCCTTAGCTCTTCAACCTCAGTGAGAAGCGTTATGACATCAGTCAACTCAATCCAAAGGTAAGCCTGACAGCTTGATTCCTCTCTCCTCTCCTCTCCTCTCCTCTCCTCTCCTCTCCTCTCCTCTCCTCTCCTCTCCATGAATCTGACTGACAATCTCTTTCCTCTCTCAGGTGTTGGACTTTGGCTGGCCTGACCACCATGCTCCAGCCCTGGACAAAATCTGCAGCATTTGCAAGGCCATGGACACCTGGCTCAGTGCAGACAGCCACAACGTGGTGGTCATACACAACAAGGTGAGACTGAGAGACGAGAGAATGCTGCTGTGAGAATGGAACAAGTATGTGCAGACAGTAGAGGGTGCTCTCAGGCTCTTCTCAGGACCCCCACTTCCTGAGGCTGCAGCTGTTCTTTGTGTAGTGACGTTCCCCCTGAGTGAAACGCTGACATTAAGGGTGGAGAGTTTGTGTGTGAGAGTGTGTCTCCCTGTGTGCTTGTTTGGGTTGGGTTGTGCTGGACGGGTTAGGAAAACACAAATTAGGGAGGTGAGGCACGCCGCTCATCATGGCTGCTTAGGGTTATTTACCCTTTTACTCGTAACAATACCATAAAGACTGAATTGACCAATACTTTCCTGTTGTTGCCTAAACTTACTTGCATCACATTATACTCTTGTGGCAAACCACACTCGTCTGGCTCCTCAATATGCCGACACAGGCCATAAAAAGTATATCCAAATGCAACTACTTGACCGAGGTCCTAAATGCAATACCTAATCATTTTCAAGTTAACCCCACAGTGTTCCTGATTGTGTTTTGCAACATAAGAATTAACCATGGGATCCCTGCCTCATTCCAAGATGTTCCCACAGGGAGGTTACAAACAAGTCGGCTGCCATAACAACTGGTGTTATTTTACTGCGAGTTGAGTAATCCTGGTGATGAGTGTGAGTGTGGGCTTAGAAGTTGTGGTGGTCACTAAGGAAGCAGGCTGTGTTGGGTTTTCGCATATCAACAAATCATTTCCACTGGGCTCCACGCTGTTTAAGCGGCCGTGATATTTATAATGTGGAACACATTTATCCTCCACAGTGACCCTTGTTTTAAAGATGAATGGATATGTAAAATGAATGCAGTCCGAGATGTTGCCATAGAAACCTGCGCTTGGACTTTGGCTCAGTGGAAATGCCTGGCCAGTTTTGTTTTTTTTTACCATATAAATAACAGGTATAGTCAGATAATTTAATGTTTTATGATCAAAATTGATAGAATTAATGTAAGCTAGTTTTGAGGGGTTGTATTTAGCTTTTTACAACTGTGTTAAAATGTCATCTGCGGTTCTTAAGGAGGTCTCTTCAGTCTGAATAAATAACTCTGATGATCAGGTTTGGGCATGGAGACTTTACATGTAAAACAGAAAGTTACAAACTGGATGAATGGAGTTTGAGAGATGTGGGCATTTACTAGGCAGGAGAGGTTCAACAAAAAGATGCTATCAATTTGCATTATGGTAAATGTAGGATCCTGCAATTTTGGATTTTGACCTGACTAAAATTCAGGATTCTGCCTTTAAAAACAACACCAGGATAAAACTACTCAAATAACCATTAACTATGAAAGAAGATTCTATTTTATAATGATGTGGATAAATAGTTCTTTGGACACTGTCATGACCTGGAAGATAAAATCTGTGGTTGACTCTTGCTTGTTTGATGTCTTCTCAGGGCAACAGAGGCAGAACTGGAGTGGTGGTGGCAGCCTACATGCATTACAGCAACATATCTGCCAGGTAGGTCTACGATCTCAACTGTACCTGCTGAGCGGTAAACTGCAGCACACTCTTACCCTTTTTTCACTAACATGGAACCAGTTTTGTTGTGGTTTCTGCACCTATGTTTGAACCATTAAGCACATTTCAACCAAAAAGTCTCAGATGGAACCCAAAAAACCCCAACAAGTTTTCCATGATCTGAAGGGCAAACCATGATGACATCATTGGGTGTGTCATATTTTACAGGTTAGAAAGAGAGAATAGAGAAGGCAACAATAGAGAAGTCATGTGAGAGAATGTCAGTAATAGTTGGTCCATGCTTTCTTTTGGGTACAATTAAATATCTGTAATAACAGAACAAAAGTTTGCAGGTAATCAATATCATCTGCAGTTTGCTACTACTGTTTACATCCATTGTGCATTGTGCAGTGCCCTTTAGAATGGCACATCCTTGCCAATGGTTTTGCACAAAACCAGTGGAAACATGGCCTAGTTCTCTAGATAGCACCAAGGTTCCAACAATCATGAAAGAAACTGGTTCAAGAACCAGAGCTTATTTGGTGGGAAAGGAGTATTTGAGGTCCAGTCCACACATACATAGGTAGTTTTGAAAAAAGGTTTTTCACTCCCTTTAATCTAAAAACTCCTGTCCATACAAACACTGTTATAAAAGCTTCCCTGTCCAAATGAAGATGCCAAAACAAAGCACTGCATGCCAGAGCAACAGGCGATGATATAACCCTAGTCCTAAAGCCTCACCTAGAAGAAGAAGACGATGTTGGTCACTGAAGAGCTTGGATAAAAAGCTACTATCATGAAGGCTACCCACAGCAGTGACCTTTGTAGTGCAACACACTGATGTTACATGTTGAAAAAGTTTTTCCCTGACTACACATCCACACTGAAAGCTGAGGATTTTTTTTTGTAATTTTCACCCTGGAAAGAGTTATATAAAAGGTTTTTTTTTTTTTTTTTCAGCAAATGAAAAGAAGCGAAAGAAAAGTTACGTGTTTTTAATATACACAAGTACATGTGGACAAGGTGAGAGAGAAAGTCAGACAGAAAAGGACGGAGTAAGCGAGATGAAACTGTAATATTCTGGAAACAGAAACACATAGAAGTGAATAAAGTAAAACATGGAGAAGGGAGAGACATGAGTAGGAGACATTAGAGGAAAAACTAGATAAACCAGCATTGTTCATCATCACAAGACTAAAGCCCACATCGGAAGAACAGATGGAGTTGTGATGAAAAGAGGAAGGAGGGGTGGAACATGAGACTGGGGACAACACTTTTATTTGGAGAAATACAAAGAAAATCATTTGATTCAATAAGTATGAGAAAGCAATAATTTAGTATAAAGTGTCATCAAATCATATGATTTAAATTATAAGTGGTCATTTTTCTATCTTTTTTATTGGATTTGGATAGATAGCATTCTGTTACAAATAGCAAAGAGATGTAAACTGTGAACAAACAGAAGAGCACATGACTCCCTGTTGTTTCTGAAATAACTCAGATAGGCCTGAAGAACATGTAACACATTCACATCTCCGCAAAAGTATTAGATTTCTCTATAAACACATCATCTCACAAATCAGTTTAAAGCTGGCAATTAGTCCTTTTGAAACATAACAGTGAAATGTTGGAACATGAAAACACTGACACTTGCCATATGGGACTAAAGATGTTACATAAATACTCCAATAAGATGTTCTACTATGTGCTGCGTAATGGAGGTTATGTGGAATAAGCTGTCAGACATCAACACTAAGGCCATTTTGTCCACAAAATCTTGAGATCCATACTGGACAGACTTGGCGTACATTGCGTAACGGATTATGTTCTTCTTAGGCATGACAGGTGCATCTCATGTTATTAATTCTGTGCCTGTCTTTGCGTTGGCACTCGTGTGCAGTGTGATGTCTGACATTAGGCATGCTGAAGAATGGTTTTGCAAATACGAGCACGTGCATTAAAATAATTCTATGCACAAGTCATGGTTTGGAGACTTGTCAGATGTCTGGCACGGCATGACTGAGCTTACTGTGATGAAGCTGCTCTCACATACTGGAAATGGAGGTGATTCAAAAGTATGTTAACTTTATGTGTGCCATTTATTTTCTGTTGTACTGCAGTGCTGACCAGGCTCTGGACAGGTTTGCCATGAAGCGCTTCTATGAAGACAAAGTGCTTCCTGTGGGCCAGCCATCTCAGAAAAGGTCAGTCTTCCCTCAATTGTTGTTTATAGTATGAGTTTGACCCGAAGTGAACTGTCTCACAAAGAAACCTTTGTCTTTCTATGAACTAAAAATATCTAAAGCTGCATTATTTCATTTTAATGGCCACCCAGAGGCAGCAGAACAAGCTGACGATAGTGTTGATATATCTAACTTGTTAGCCAAGTGTTTCTGCTCAGTATTCATTCTTCTCTTCTCTGGTTTTAGCAATATGTATGGCTTTCTAGCTACTTAATGATGTGCTGTGTTCTCACAACCCAACTGCCAGAAAAAATGTTGACACTGTACATTTCTACGAAACAAGGATACATTACATTTGTATGTTATTATGTACAAATGTGTATGTGTTATGTATGTTCTAACATTGTGGTTAATATGTAGCAATTGTTAGGCACGAAAAGCATTTGGATATGGTTAGGAAAAGACCATGTTTTGGCTTAAAATACCCAGATTCTGCACCACAAAAGTCGCTGGAAGGAGTTGACGAGTCTGCAAAAAACATTGGCAGCTGGCACCAAAGGCACTGGAAAAGCATTGACAGGTCACTAACAAACGATGAAGTTTTCTGCGACAAAAGCGTCTGGAAGCGTCAATGAGTTGCTAAATTCACATCCGCTAGTACAGAAGGCACTGGAAAAGCATCAATCAATGCTTAAAAACACTGACATTCACTGGCATAAAAGGCACTGGCAAAGGGTAAACAAGTCGCTAAAAAAAACTAATGTTTGGTGGCATAAAAGGTGCTGGAAAAGAGTCGATGAGTTGCTAAAAAACGCTGACATTCACTGGCACAACAGGTGCTGGAATAGAGTAAAGGAGTTGCTAAAAGTCACTGACGTTTGCTGGCACAAAATGCGCCAGAAAAGAGTAAATGAGTGGCAAAAAAAACACTGATGTTTGCTGGCACAAAAGACGCTGGAAAAGCGTTAACAGGTCTCCAAAATACACCGATGTTTGGCAGCACAAAACCCACAGGAAAAGCCGTGACAGGTCACTAAAAACAATAAACACCTGTGGGTGACTTTCTGTGGGTTTATCACTACATGCAGCCTCTTCACATTGCACAGATCCATTTGATCCATTGTTGATCTAACAAATATTGATCTGTGTAGCTGTAAAGTGTTTAATTGACTGACTGAGTTTATAGTGAAAACAAGGAGCAATGTTGGCTCATTGAGCACGGCTGAAAACATTCATTGTTGTTACTAGAGGTCAAAGACTTTGTCTCTTTGTTGTGATGAACACAGGATTATAACTTCAGCCCTTTGTTGTAAAACATTAGGAGTCCTGATACAGTTTGACAGACGGGAACGTAGCAGCAGGTTCATGTCTTCCTTTTCTCCACCTCTAACTCGCTCAGGTATGTGGAGTACTTCAGCGGCTTGCTCTCCGGGCACATCAAGATCAACAACAAACCCCTGTTCCTTCACCACGTCATCATGCACGGCATCCCTAACTTCGAGTCTAAAGGAGGTGAGTGTCATGCACAGATGTGCACTCACATATAAGGAATTTATATTTAAACAACTTTTGAAAAATTGTGTTCCAGGTTGTCGCCCTTTCCTCAAAATCTACCAGGCCATGCAGCCCGTGTACACATCTGGGATCTAGTAAGTCTTAAAACATACTCACACTCAAATGCTTTTACAAGATTCCAGGGATAGCAGGCTCGTAATGGTTCAATAATAAAAACCCTTATTTTCCTTTATAGCCTCTCCCGTAACTCCCCTGCCCCCCAATATCCACATACACCATCACTCTTGCCAGTTTACACTCTGTGCTTGCCTCACATTATTGTATTTAGCTAGCCTCCCCAGCTGCAGGCTCTTGTTTCCCTACTTTAGCTCCTGCAATCACTTCTAGTGTTATTTGTGACTGGAGAGCCAATGAAACAGGCAGACAGGCATCTGTGTGGACGCCCGCAGGGTTTTCCTGCTAGAGGACCCTGCTGGTTCCCAGGGCCAGACAGGAAATAATGCATTCTATGATTTTCTGTTGTTGTTTTGGGAAGAGGGGAGGTTAGAGGAAAGGACAAGAGGGGGGAGCTGCACTGCCCTCAGAGGGGCCAGGCGAGTATGCAGGCTACATTTACACCACATTTTAAGTATTACAGTTTCAATATAACACAGACTTGTTCTTATTTGAAAAACCTGCATGCCAAGATCAGGTCATTCAGTTCCCTAAAAGTGCATGTACACTTAACTTGTATTTTATAAATTAAAAAAGTTATAAATAAATGAATTAGAAGATTTTCTTATTGTCACCAATTACAGGGGCTTGGCTGAGGCAGCATCAGCATGGAAGACTCAACAACTAAAAGAGCACAATATGACTGACTGCATATCAAATCACATTTATTTTTCACACAAGTCATAAACAGCATAGCATGTAGTGAAATTATTTTGTGTTTATCATCAGAAAGCAATTAGCAAATAATGAAAAATGAGAACTGGATAGACCATTGGCAGGGGGGCTCCATTCATTCCTATGAAAGTTGCTCAGTCATGCCTGACGCCAAAATGTGTGGCCCATAGAGCAGGCGCACGAGAGACTACCACCAGCTGAGCCAGCTCCTTCCAGTATAGCGCTCTGTCAACTTGAATGGGGATAAAATGGTTCAATTGTTTGGTTCTTCTAGACTTACCAAATGTTATCAACCAAACAGATTAAATCCTGATAGTGAAATGAGTAATTTCATGTGGGTTGTCTATTTCTCCATGTAAGTGTAAGGGACAAAAGTATTTTTGGGGTTGCAGGACATCACTTGACAGATCCAGAAGTTTTAATTTCACTGTTTGGCCACTACGAAAATTGGCTTCAGAGCTCTTCCTGTGGCTCTGAATAGAAAGGATACTATAGAATAAAATAAACCAAATGAAATTTCAAAAATTACAAACGAAATAATAAAAACAATATTACTGTACTTGGTAGGTACTTGGGGAACTAAGTAAAACTTTAAAGGTTTGAAAAGTAACTCTGATATTTTCAAACCACATCTTTTCAACAAAAATATTTGTTCATGAACAGCTATAAAGTCTGCATGTTGTTCATTAATGTGGAGTTGTGTTTCTGTCCTATTATGAGTAAGTCCACTATTCACTCTTCTTTTAGCTCTGGTTCAACTCCTGATGGAGTTTAGCAGCTAAATATGGCTATTAAGGTGCTAAATGATCCAGTATGTTCACTTGCGTATCACAACTTTGTCTGCCATTTGATGCTGGGCATATAGCATACAGCAGGATTATCAGTGATGTTTTTGGTAAAAAAAAAAAAACAACACGACAGCTGCACGCTAAAAGCTGAAAGATGCTAAAATGCTCTGTTGAGCAGAGGGGAACTGCAGGGTTGGGCGATCATTCTCCGTGGGTCTGTTGCTACATTAACATTGCACACGTTCACTTAATCCCCTGTTACTCTAAAAATATGTCTAAAAATAATTACAGCTCTAAACTCCCTGGTCCCTCCACCCTGCCATGTCTCATTCTCCCATTCTTTGCCTTTTCCCCCATTTCAACTGTTGAGTTGTTATGAAGTGTTTTTAGTAACTACTGTAAATAGCAAAAGCTGGTGGTGTGAAACTGTTTCTACTGTCTATTCTTGTAAATACTATAAACACATTCTGAGCACACACCATAACTAAGTGTGTGACACAATCCATGCACATATACTTCCAGACTGACAACCGCTTAAAGCCCCAAATCACATTCCTCCCCACTTTCTCTCACATGCTCTCTGTTAGCACTCTCCACCCTTTGATCCTGCTCTCCCAGTTAGACAATCATGTCGACACTAATACCCAAAATTAGCCCAGCGCTGCACCGCTGTTACGCTCTGTGATGGCCGCTGTTAACGTAAATAAGGGATTGTTAGTGGATGATGTAGATCATGTGGGTTATAATACCCAGACAAGCAACATCAAAAAGACAACTGATGCAGTGGGATGATGTTGGACTGTGGTGTGAACATTTTCACAGCTATAATGATGAAAGCAGGCTTGTTATCTAACATGTTTTTCTTTTTTTTTTCTTTCTTTTTTTTTTTTTTTTACAGCAATGTTCAGGGTGACAGCCAGACAAGCATCTGCATCACCATTGAACCGGGTCTTCTTCTGAAAGGAGACATCCTGGTAAGAGCTGGCGAGATCTTTGAGTAATAGGGTCTTAGTTGTTTGGATCATATTTTGTGAAAAAAAATCGACAACATAACAGCCTCCCAGAAGTGAAGCCAAAACATCTTGATGGCCCCCTGGTGGCTGGTTGCAGTATAAGTCATAAATCCCAACTCCTCCATGTTAGCGAATGGGACATGGGCCAACTAAAACAATCAAAGTACACATCAAATGAATTCTTCCAAAAGATGGTTTCAGTAATTTCAGGTAGTTGTTATCACGCAAGTTTTATTTTTCTGATAAGTTTGGATTTAAGTAGTTATTTGATGCTATAAAAAGGGGACAGCTGTGTGGGCCCATTGAGTGCTCGTGATCAATGACAATGCTTGCAATTAGTTGGAGGGCAGGATTGTGATACCCCGGAGAACACTACTGCACAGACTCTGGCTCCATATGATGCCACTCGTGCAAGACGGCAGCGGCTGAAGCCAGGATATTTTGGCAGCTGCAGAAATGTACAGAGGATACACTCATTTTTATTGTTTATTGGATCCAGTTGGTTTTTCCGATCTGATGTTGGGTGTGTGGACTGTATGCATGTGCTGCAGCAGTTTATAGTGTCCATTCATAGAAGAAATATCGCCATAAAAACCAGAGGGAAGACAGTTGGACCAAGTCCTGTACCTCAGTTTATAGACCCTCATTAGCACACAATATGTTCACTGGAAAGTATGACGTCAAAGTGGCAATGTACCTCACTGCACTTCCTTTCCAACACTGTCTGGGATACATAGGCTGCTATTTTAACATGACATAATCCCTCAAAAGTAAGTTGGATGGATATTTTTAATTCTTTGTGAGAGATATTTTCATATTATGGGGATTTTTATGAAATCATTCTGGTTCCATTTGCACTTTTAAAATGAAGGAGAGATCTTCATTAAAGTAGCACCTGTGGCTTATTTTGCATGTCTTTCCAGCAGAAGAACTGCACACATCAGCAAAGTTTCTGCTTCTGCTGTCATTCAGGCCATAATGTTATCCATGAGATGTCCTCAGGGCACATAATTTCAACACGGAGAATTTCAAAGGAGCACTTACTGTATGCGCAAGGCTGTTCCGTTTTGGCCCCTCACTGCTGAGCTCATATCTCATCCTTTATTTAAGGCGAACTAATGGATTCTGCTGGATGCATCGTTGGACTGAGCCATGGCTGCCGATGCACATTATTATTCAGATAACACAGGGACTGTGAGCTGTAGCATTATGGCCAAATGGGAGAGACATTAGTCAGCATGGAGTGTGCTCCTGCATTTAAAACTGCACTGGTATGTGTTTGTAGAAATGAATTGGGGATAATATGACTGCCAAAAAATGACTAATTGCTGAATGGTTAGATTAAAAAAAAGATAATCACAGAGGAAAACCTTCATAAACATTATTCAGATTCTTCAGGTTTTGGCTGTTTGCTTCTCTCGTTGGCCAGTGTTAAGTCAGTTTAATTCCAAATTCAATTTCAAGTTAGCAAAAAGTTAGGGACTTTAAGTGAATAGCCCGACATTTTGGGAAATGTGCTTATTCACTTTATTGTTTAATGAGAAGATAAATACCGCTCATGCATGAGGAAAACAACTTGCTTGCCTGTCTAAATGTTAAGCACTTCCTAAGTCCCACCCCTTTTCGCTCTGTGCTGTGTATAGTCCTTGCCATTGGCTTCTTGAAGCGATATTCCTTGAGCCCTCCTAAAAAGTGAGTTTAAGCCTGTTTCCCAAAATGTCGAACTATTCCTTTAAGATTTTTTTATTTACACAAGTGGGAAACGATTTTGGTTAGTTTTAAGCCAGTGCTTGAAAATGAAAATGTGTTAGGGCTTTAAAGGCAACATGTAAGCTTAAAATTAATGTTTTCCTCATACTTATTGTTGTCAAGCTCTGCTCATGAGACGGACCCCTCAGTGGGAGGTTTGCCATATCCCAGAAAGCTGCACTAAGCCACAGGATATTCTACTTTGCCTTCGCCTCCTCCTCGGTCCTTTATGTGCTTGTGTGGATCTGGGAACCTTATATGTTTTGAATTTATTTGGCCGCACAAGAAGAAAATAGGTTTATGGAAAACAAGTCAGTCCCACCTTCTTCAAAATCATATTTCAGTTTTGTTTTTAGCTGCTGTTGATTTCCTGCAATTGTCTTTTTTGTATCATGGTAAATTCCATATCATTTTCTCAGTTTTTTTTTACTCTTTACAGCCACAGTTTGTGAGCAGCATATTGTTTTGGTTGAGGGATATTCCTCCAGTACCTGTAAATGTGAGGTCCTTGTAAAAAACTAACAGGTCCAGGCTGCCCATCAGGAAACAGCAGGAGGGAAAGAGAAGATTTTTCTGTGTGGGATTTTAGTGTCGCTCTTTAAGCTGTTTGGGTTGGGAGAAACAGTTTGTGGAGAGGCCATACATTATGAGGAGTATATATAAAAAAGTCCCTAAATGCCTTCTCTAGCTCTGAGTCAAAGACTGATCCCTGAATCAAGCTGGCATGTCTCTGGCTTCTGTTTCACAAAGATAATTTCCTATTGTGTTCACTTGATATTCTGAGCACTACACCACTGAAGCCATATTCAGCTCAGCTAAAGTTATTTGATTTTGCAGTTTATTTTTGCTTAAGACCTTTTTTTCTTATCAGAATTGACACATTGTATTGAATAACCACATCATGAAATGCTTATTTATTTGATATCCAGTGTAACAGTAGAGTTTAAAAAGAAATCTGTCCAACTGCTATCCAACACTATTTGAATTCTGCTGGCACTGTCTGATGAAATACCACCACTGTACAGTGTTGTTTGAATTTCCTCTCATGGTTTTCACCCTCCAGCTCAAATGCTACCACAAGCGCTACCGTAGCCCGTGTCGAGACGTGATATTCCGGGTGCAGTTTCACACCTGCGCTGTCCACGACCTGGGGATTGTCTTTGGGAAAGACGAGCTTGATGAGACATTCAAAGGTAAGACATTAAGGATGAAGTCCTCAGTAAGTCCACAATAACTGGAATTATAATTTGTGTGAAAACATTTGAACCTCTTGCAATATATCTCATAGTCAATACTGTATTCAACGGATGAGTTGCGCTTTAATTTGTTTTCTTCTATCCATTGGCCGCTGCAATGTTCTGGTATGATTGATGAAGTAATAAATTCATCATTTTGCTGTAAACCAAAGACTCATGTTCCCTTTTTTATCTCCTGTGTGCAGATGACAGGTTTCCAGAATATGGAAAAGTGGAGTTTATTTTCTCCTTTGGACCAGAGAAAATACATGGTAAGAATACATGTGCCCAGTTTTATTGTTACTCTGGAAAATTATCCACCCTTCATTGTACTTTTGAGCATGTTTGCCTTTAACTGGCAGTATATAGTAAAGATGCAGACAGGGAATGTGGAGGAAATGACATGCAACAAAAGACCACAGCTAGATTTGAACTAGACTTGCAGTTGGTACATGTCTTAGCCAAAAGGCTAATGTAACACTTGCATCTTTATAGTTCTAATTTTCTTTTTGTTGTAAAAATGTATTGGTTCTTCAATGAACAAAAAACACAAAAACTCAAATCCATATTAATCAAATAAAGGGTTAAAAAGTTAAACTAATAATTAAAGCAGAACATTAAAAAAAGTCTTTATTCATTTTCACATTTTGAATATAATTTGTGTATTTGTTTCTTATGATTTAAAGACATTCACATGTTCTGCTCCATGTCTTGTTTACTGGTCAAGGTGTTGATCAACTGGAAAACGGGCCGAGCGTCTCGGTTGACTATAACACACAAGATCCTCTGATCCGCTGGGACTCCTACGAAAACTTCAATCAGAACTGTGAGGACACCACAGACGGTAAGTACAGCTGGATTACAGATTGTATTTTACATTAAACTCTACAGATTGCATACTTCACTGGGTAAAGCTTGGCACACACACTCACAGAGTTGAGTCCAAACATAATTGTGGCACACTCCTGGGACCCCAATCACTTCATCAGCACCAAACAGAAAGCAGCAAAATGGGTAGACAGTAAACATGGAGGGATGCCGGTGGGGGCACAAGAACAAGTCTCAGTTCTCTTGTACTGTGGAAGGGAAGGAGAAACCACTGGAGTTGTTGAGTGAAAGAGTCTGTGTTTAATTCGGCATGTATGTGATCCTCCAGCCAGCACTTATGTTAATGAGAAATCTCTACTCTTACTAAATTACCACAGCTAGCTGTTGGAGGCTGGTAGTGAGTTAAGGTGACAAGATCCAAAATGTTAATTTGTTACACAAATACAGTTTATCTTTATGGATGATATTGATGCTGAATTGACAAGAATACATTCAACACACAACACCTTTTATCTTGTGTTTCTAGAGTTATGGGATTTTGTGGACATGTAAGGAATTCTTAATATGTTGTACTGCAGGGAGTTTGGTGTAATATTTCTCACGGTATTTGACTAAAAATTTACATTGTCTTTAGATGTGATAGACTGTCAGACTTCTGTCTTGTAAAAGTCTTCTAGTATGTGGGCAATTTAAAATTAATACATACATATTTTATACAGTGTCTGTATGTCTATTACACTAAGGTGACAAGTTGTTAATGTTTACAGTCATGGCAATCATTTCCCCACACCTTGTATTTCTAACTTATTTTGAGCAACTAAATTATCACATCCATGTAACTGCATGGGAGACATTAGGCTTCCACCGGACTGCTTAAACTGTTTTAATGCTTTTAAGCAAAAACCTCAGTAGGAGTTAATTTGCTGCACAAGCCTTCTTCTTCATCAGCTGCCTGTATCAGTGAATAGATTGTGTTTTGAGGAGTATTTTTAGTGACATACTCCTCATGAACTTCTTGGTGAAAGGTCACCTGATCATGTAAACTGTGCATGTGACTGTGGAAATGCATTTTAATGTGGTTGAGAGGAAGCTGGAATTCTACTTTAGTTTTTTCACACACACACACACACACACACACACACACACACACACACACACACACACACACACACACACATAAGCAGCATGTAACCAAGCTGACCTTTGTAACAAGGCTGTTTTTGTTTTTCTGTGTGACGCAGAGGAAAGATTCTGCCTGCGTCCTAATAGAGTTTAAAGACGTTTTCACACTTTCATGTCTTTAAAACTCCCATGCAACAGGGTCAAACTGAAGCCACATTTAAGCTCAAACCAGTGGCAGAATATATTCTGAGACAAGACACAGGGTAGCAGGTGTGTTTCAGGTATAAATGCTTAAAAGGACAGATTGGATCTTTTGAAGTGGGGTTGTATTAGGTACTTAACCTTATTCAATGTATTGCCTTCAGTAGATGTTAGTCAGCACACCCCGTTTGGAGAAGCAGACTGGAGTACGTCATGGAAGCTAAGTGATGTACTGCTTGGGAGGGGGGCAACAGCAAAACATATTAAAACAATCCTACGTTTAAAAAAACAAAGCTAGAGTCCTCTTAGTCTACCCCTGCCTCGATTAGTTTGTTTGTTGTGTTATAGTGTAGTCTGGTGTTTAAAAGGTTCATTCAGATTCACAAAAGTCACGCAACAAGTCAATGTACCTTAGAGATAGTGGCAGCGGTAGACCAGCAGCTCTGATGTTCAGCAAGCTAAAATTACTGTTTTTCTCAATGGAATCTGGTGGCTTCCCCATAGGAACAGGCTGTCTGACGGAAAGGTTAAGGGGTGAAAATACTCTCAATATGTGCGTTTACATGGAGCCATGTATTCCTTTTGCATTCGGGTTGGAAGCCCTACCCGAATAGAAATACTCCTTGTAAACACCTCAACCCGAATGAAAACAGCCAGCCCGAAAGAAAATCTAATCGGGTGCACAGGGTTGGAATATTCCTTTTCAGAACCCGAATGGAAGAATGTTTCTGTCTTGTATACACCTCTTCCCAATTCCAGCCATTCCGTTCTCTCTGCGCATGCTTGTTTCCTTGCCCTTCTGGCGCGATGACATATAAAACGTAGCAACGGGCTGAGATAGAGCAGTCGGAGTCATTGCACTCCCCGCTTTCCATTCGCCACAGCACGGTCCTCTATCTCCTTTGTTCGACCTTCTACCTCTCCTCTCCTCCTCAACAAACGTATTAGCAAAAAAAGGTTGTTGTCGTACTGTTGCTTCAAGAATATACACAAAACAAGCCCGAAAAAGGCACTAAGAACGGCATCGTCAAGCATCTTGTTATCCGGAGCGAGAACTACAGTGTTTTCTTCCGGTAAACGTAAACACGTAACATCCGCCCCACCCCTTATCCAATCAGAAACCTTCTCTGCCCCAAACCTTGCGCAGACCCAAAAAAAGGCGATTAAACTGATCTCCCATGTAAACCCTCATTCGGAATGAATATTTCCCATGTAAACTACCTGGAAAAACTTTAATTTCGAATGATTTCATTCAGATTTATTTCATTCTGAATGAGAAGCCATCATGTAACCGCACCTAATGTAATGTATACTTTGATATACATTACAGTCATAATGATTTTTTTGGGTGGCTAAAATACGTTTTGGTGCGGCCTTGGGCCACGGCACTACATTGCTCAGCTTGTGTGTTGGTACTCTTGCCTGCTTCTCCAAACTGGGGGTGTACCTACAGACATCTACTGTATGTAATATACTGACGTACCCCATACAGCCCTCATTCAAACAAACCAAACTATCCCTTAAAGTATTTGAATATAGAGTACTGTTTAGTTACTTAAGTGCACCACAAAGTTGCTCCCACATAACACTGTATCATCATAGGAGAAAAGCTGTATGTAAATCAAAGTGAAATAAAAAGTCTGTTTGTTTTCAATAATCAGCGCATATCAGCATTACAAGGTTTTCATGCTGTCCTAGATGTAAATAGTAAATCATGTTTTGAAAGGGAGGAGAGGCATTGGTATCACTGAATTCATTTGTGGTGAAATTATGACCACAGAGAAGCCAAAGGGCCTGTGGGACGTGAGCGCAGTGTGAGACATTCCTGGGTTCAGCCACAGGCATGGACAAGGCCTTCCTGTTGAGGGAGCGGTGGTCACTCTGTGACCAAAGTGCTACTTTCTCCGCCACCCAAAAAAGGAAGCCCTGCTACACCCTCAGTGATAGCAGCGGACCTGTTGTTTTGACTTCCAGAGTACTGTGATTGTTTGGATGGTCCGGCTGTTGTTGTTTTTTTTGCCTTAGTCACTGAAATAACTTTCCTTCTGATATTTATTATTAATGGTTTTTAAAAGAGTAGTTTGTAGTGTTTTGGTTATGTGTTACATTATTACATAAAGAGGATTGTTATCTGAATTCCTTTAGATATCCCATATTCAAGTGTAAATCATCATTTGCTCTTGCAGTAATTACAAAGTCATCAGAATGTTTTCTGCATTGATTTAGCAGTCCATTATATCAACTCATGCACAGATTAAGTTGTCTTCGCCAGTTGTCAGCACCTGCAACAGCTGCAAAGTTACTGCTATTAGGAGCATTTTCTCATGAAGTGAAAAGTGGCCAGTGTAATTTACAAAGTGACAGTGACTATTTTTAAGAGGGATGCTTATGGGATATTTAACGTCCTTGATCATCCTCCTTCCCCCTGAATGTTTTTATTGGTCCCCCAGATAGGCAAAGGTCAGAGGTCACTTGGCTACCCTCTATCACTGCCTATAAAGTGTCTCGGCGGCAGCTTGAAATAGGCTTTGCTAAAATAGAATAGGTGTAAGTCTCCTCTCATTCTGTTTCAGTGGAGGTGAGCGTGTGTGTGTGTGTGTGTGTGTGTGTGTGTGTGTGTGTGCGTGCGTGCGTGTGCGTGTGTGTGTGTGTGCGTGCGCATGCTTTTGTATTTGCACATATCACCAGTCCAGCCCGGCCAAGCTGCCTGCCTCATCTCGCCCTCTGTCATATGATGGTGATACTGTGATCAAGGCTGACTTTGACTTTAATGGCATCACACACACACACACACACACACACACACACACACTACATAAACAAAAGTACAGCTTTAGACGTGTGCAGAGATTTAGCTGCTTGAGACATGGAGTTCTCGATAAGTATCAGAACGTGTCCATGAGTAGCCTTTTGTGTCCTGACTTTTCTCAGTCTGCGCATCACACTGATACACTCTGCATTTTAAATGGGCTTAGCTTGCAAATAGCATTTAAAGAAACAGTTAAAAATGGCTCAGAGAAACAAGAGAGAAAGGGTTTCCAGGAAACTGGAGTGTTTCCACTGTCATTTGGCTTCACACTTGTTAGTGCTGAAAAGGCACTTAGTGGCTTTTATGGGCAAGAGGGGAAAGGCAGAGGATGTATATCTTCACAAGTGTTCGTTAGAAACAAAAAGCATTGTTGTTGGGTTTGCAGTTTGCCAGGACTGCTGTTGCTTTTCTGAGGAAGGCGCTAGGCCTCTTACAACAGGGTTTTTGCCCTCTTTGCTTATCAAGGCATTGCATAAAGCTTCAAATTATAGGGCCAATGTTTTGTTGGAATCAAGATTGGGCAAGTGATGTCTATGTGGTTGTTGGCTTCCAAAGATTGATGTTGACTTTTATTGTGTTTATTCCATAAAAACAGCTGCAGCTGCTGTGGGTGAGTTTCAGCACAGGGATTTTTGTCATGCCAGCACCTTGCATAAACACAACAAGAAAATACCCAAAACATCACAAAGAATAGATCTTTAAAGAGAGTTGTCAAAGAAGTCATCAAACATGGATGCACCTGACCTTATGCCCTTTTGCTGCTTGGTGGGAAAGACCTCAGCACCATGTTACCTTTGACTTCACATTTTTCTCATAGTATAGAATTGGAATCCCCAATCTGGAGCCTTCTGCTGTAGTCTCTGCAGTCCATGAATCTGACCAGACTGTGAATTGCACTGCATTACAAAAGACACAGCTGAGTTTTTTGATTGTTTCAGGTGCCTGTGAGAAAATATTGTCCAAGAAGAAATAACTTAAAATGGTTTATAATAGTAAAACTCAGCAGCCACAATCCTCTAATATCCTCTGACTTTATGATTCAAAGGTGAACTAAAGATTTACTATAAGTCATTCTCTTTACAAAGTAATATACCAGGAATGTAGACTGTGTTTTATTGGCCAACGCAGTGCTTTGCCAGATGATGTTTCATGGTATTGAGCCATGTTCTTTTGGTAGAGCCCTCTCTGTTGGTGCTCCTGCTGTGCCAATGTCGCAAACATCAGTGAAATTAATGAGTACAGTTTTGTACAGTGTTAAGGCCTTTACAGACTCGGGCTTGACAAATAAATAGCATTAAAATGCAAAATACTCGACAGCACCAAAACTATTCACACCAACAGTGATGCGAATATGCAGCAGTTGCAGAAGGTCCACCACTATTGTTACATGATAGTCACGGTACAAAAGCTCAGAAATATCTGAAAAAAGGCGTTACTGTGTAATATTCACATACTTATTTTAAAGTATTGGTACAACTAATCAGCTGTTTGGCTAGATGACCAGTCACATCCAATCATATTCAAGCATGTGAAAGGTGAGGAGATCAAATTTACCAGTATAATCATCTGCTAAAATTCAGAAATCCTTGCCATAAGTTTCTCTTACTTCAGTCACCTGCATTGTGCATCAGTGTAATAACCCTGCTACATGCCAAGCTACAATGACGCTGATGCCAGCAACCATTAAAGAAACTGTTTGAGGAGCAGATCTAGACAGTCTGACAGTTCTGCATTGTTCTGACAGTGAAGGGTGGATCATACTTTTGTCACTGGATATTGATAGTCATTTGCGAAATGACAGACCCTTGTGCTTTTGTTTACCATTCCAACCCAGTGATTGACTCAGCTCGCCATCCCACATCATTTCTGGAATACTGGGATGAGAGGGGAGAGATGACAGAAAAAAAACAGTGAGACATATATAGAACAATTACAGAGACTAAAGACAGACAGATTTCACAAGATGGATTGATAAAAAAAAATATGAGAAAAACAGATTTTTGCACAGTCACAGTTAGATTAATTTCCAAGGCAGCAAATTTTTCAGTGATGATTTTCAGCATTAGAGGTTTCGGAGATTACATGTAATATATCCATATAATTTATACAAAGCTATATTGGCAGTAAAATGTGTTTTTTTACAGAACCTCCTCATTAAGATGAGGATTTGGCTGAAAAATCACAAAAAATAGCACTTAACCAGTCAGTGTTTTGCCATTTCTAAACCTCATTTACCCTCTGGCTCTGAACAGTTTCGTCATTTGGTCAAAACCTTGGCCGTGTTAAATCTTTAGTAGTCTTCAACTCCCCTTTAATACTACTTACCCCTCTCTTCTAGTTCTGATCCTCCCTCTCTCCTCTGAGGGGTCGGAGGAGTTAAAGGCAGGCTGTGGAGCTCTTTTGTGCACACATTCACAGGAGGAGGCGTGACAGAGAATGTCAGTGTGGGTTTGTGCATGCTGCTGCTCAGCACAGACAGACAGTTTTTAAGGGTTATATGGTGAACTTGTGTCCAGCTTTTCTTCGATGTCCCTTCAGCATGAGGCAGCTGTCACCTTTTTTGAAGCTTTGATAGCTGTCGAAGAGTTCAGCAGCGAACCTGTGTCCAGTCTGTCCTCTGCTCTTTGTAACGCTGGAGAGAAAAGTTGACACAAATATCAGCAGCTGACGTCTTTCACAACATGTGAGTAGGATTCTCAGTACTGTAGAGGGAGTGAATCAGAAACTTGATTTTCATTTTATCTGGGAATGTATTGAAGTACTTATTGACATTAGGATGTCTATTATTCAAATACGTGGTCACATTATGTTTTATATGTTAATCTTTTTGTACTGTTTCAACAATGCTCACATGGAAAGTTATCCTTTGGAGTTTAATCTTTGACAAATGCTTTTATCCAGTGCTGATGGATAGTTGGCATAAGGCTGTTTTATAGTGGCTGAGAAAGGATTATTCTGATTCATTACAACTTACCTCTATACCTGTCGGTTTATCATTTTTGTCAGAAATACCAGCATTGTACTGTACTTACCAAGTTAATTGCGGAGAGCTGCAAATGTGACTGTATAAACATGATTGCTCAGCTGACCTACAGGTGTAAAATAACCCCCCCCATCTTAGCGAAACATGCTTGGAAGTAATGCAACCAATGCAAACTTTAAAATGATCACATAAACTCTGTTTTGAACATCTAGTTTGCAGACTGACTTCCTGGTTCAACTGTGGTCAACTTCATTGAAGCAATGCAGTAGTGTTCCAGATCTCAGCAAATAATGACCAAAAACTATGAACATAAGACCCAAGTTGTAATAAATCTGTATTATCGTTAAAGTGGTTGAGTTCCATTAAATTAAGTTTTCAGGCACTGCAGACAAAATGAGTAAAGTCTCCTTAATGTCTCTATGCAGGCTTGTTTTCTGATAAGTTACTGTTTCTCCAAAGTCCAATAAGCATTTCCGTGTTGAGGAGAGGCAGCCCAGGTGTGTGTGTGTGTGTGTGTGTGTGTGTGTGTGTGTGTGTGTGTGTGTGTGCGTGCGTGTGTGTGTCTTTGTGTTGTTTGGCATTCTCTCTCCAGGAGGTTAATGCTTCCTCTTTGATCCCATACACATTAGTCAGAACGAGACGTCTGCATTCCCCCACAGCTTTAACTTATCCAACAGAGGGGATGAGTTGACCATCCCTGTCCCGTTGGGCACAGACTATCTGTTGTTACATTCCTCTAGCAAGAGAGCAGGGCTCAAATGAGTCAAGTCATATTTAAGTCTGTATTTGTGTTGCCTGCTGAGCTGCAGACAGGGGTGGGGTTGGGGGGGACGGGGTTACATAATTGTGGTGGAGATAGGAGTTGATGCAACAGAATGATATCACCGCTGAGGATGTTTTGTCCCAACGGATGAGTGAGATTCAAATGGTCCATTGGCCAAGGAGTAGTTAAGAGCCAGGTAAGCAGTAAATTACCACAGACAAAAGTGAAATATAGCCATTACTGATTCTAAATGAATGCACTGTTGGCTGTTGACACATTACAGTTGCCAATACTGAGTGATCCCTGGTCATGAAGTATTTGACTTTGCCTGGTACTCAAGCTTCTCTCGGCTCAAAATAATAATCTCAATATCAATTTGAAATTCTCCAACTCAAATGTTGCCGTAGCTCTCGTGTCTTTTCTTACTTTTTAAAAATGGTGCTCAAATGTTGATACTTGAATTGATCTCACAGGGAAAGTCTTTGATTGGCCCCAACAGTGTGGAGGTCAGCTGCAGAGTAATTGGAGTTAGCATCTTGCTCATGCGTCCTTCAGCAGGATAAGAGAGGATAGCATGAATACAATCTGCAGATGTTGTTCAGATACTTTAGCAATACGGTTCCAGATGAGTTTTGTCATGATTAAGTGAAAATGAGAATAACTTGTACATGTCTTTGTGAATAATTGATTTGAGGCCTTTTATAATTAGGGTTGTCCGATGCCGTTTTTTTTTCGCTCCCAATCCGATTCCGATACTGATAAATACTGTCTTGCCGATACCAATCGATACTGATCCAATATTCCGATCCGATACAGTTTGCTGATACACAGTTGCAGTGCTGACTTCAAGTAGGCCTACATTAAAGTTATTAATACCAAAGCAGCTTATGCTTCACAGATGAATTACATGAAAAAAATGCCCACATTCAAGCTGTTCCTTAATGCATTTTTATTTAAGAACTAGGCTTATACAGCAAATAATTGGAGCCATTAGGAGGTAGGTGCCAGATCTTAACAGTTTGAACATTTCTGGTCACTGGCCAGACAAAAACAAATAACAAAAGCATCAGGCCTTTAGTCAAGAAAATATTTTTGACTCTTCCACTTAGTGCAACATTATTTTAACATTTTACTTGTATAAAACTAGAACAAGATGTGCTGTGAGGTAGTTTGACATCACTACAGTGTATGTGGCAGTGTAAATCTCAAGTCTTGTAGCAGCTTAACTTAAAAAACATCTGTTTCTTTCTACTTGAAGTAGCAGCAATAAATAAAATAAAATCACAAGGAAGTTTTTTTTTTATATAATCAAGTAGGTCCAGTTCTTAAACTGCTGCTTCAAACAAGGTTTGTGCCACAGATAAAGACAAAAAAGCATATTCTTTTGCTCACTACCAAATGTGGTGAAGATTCTTTCTAAGGAACACAAGCTTCTCAGTCATGTCAGCGGACATCGATTACTCGTTTCAGTAAGGATGTATGAGACTGCACTAAAGAGTCTCTCAGAGTCCACACTCGTACAGGGCGCAGAGAAACCTGGTGGCAACAGCAGCCAGTAAAGGATACTGTTTAGCATGTGCCCCCAGAACTGTAGTGGACTGGATGATCTTGGGATGGTTTGCTCACCAAGGTAGGTCTGTATTACACCTGCTGACGAGGAGCTCACAGACCCTGCATCCACCTCCCTTTCCTCTAAGATCTCATCAAACACACTGCCAATGCTGCAGTGGGCTTCATTTTGACATAGTGCTTTTCTCACAGGCTCTGCCTCAGCCACTGGCCCTGGCTCTTCACGGATGGCCCTGCCTCCCTCTAGCTTCTCCATCTCCAGGATGAGCGCAGCCTTTGCCTGCCTCACACTGTTGGGATGCGTAAAGTATCTGAAAATATAGATACAGATTGAGTGTGTACTTTTAGTGTAGTAGTTTAGTTTACATTTAGTGCATAAGAAACAGTTGCATAATAATATGCTATCTAAAAACAACACAATACAAATATTTAATAATTAAAAGCAAAGAAACACATGTATATATACACATGGAAAGCAACTGAAAACATTGTGCAAAAGATCCAAAAGATCGGATCGGAATAACACTACTTATAATATCTGCTGCCTTTAACACATCTGACACTTCCCTGCCAAGTGTGACAACCTGACAACCAGTGACGCTATGAGCCAACTTCCTCCATAAAAATGTGATCTCATCAAAACACAGACTTTGTCAGGCCGTGGCGTTCCACCAAGAAGATGCAGAGGTGAAACGTCTGGTCCTTTGTGTTGGCAACAGGCTATCATGCTATCAATCCCTCAGTCTAGTCAAGGCTTTGGGCGGATTAGGCTGCTTTGACTTCGAACTTTGCACAACTCTGATTGCATAACAGCCAAGACAGAAAGAAATAAAGGCCTTCTAGGAAGACTGCATTCGGACACAAAGAGAGAACAAGCGGCTTGTGTTGCGGAGTGTCCTCGTTTGGACTGTGGCCGCGGGGGCACAGGGACAGGGGTTTCTGCTAGGCGACAGCCACTGGCTGTGGGGCACGTCGGAAGTATCTGTGTGCCTCAACTCTCAGACAGAGACTTTTCTCATACACAGATTCTTAAAAGCTGGAATTGACCCAGGAAAATATATGGTATAGTACTAAAGGATGAGTATTGTAAAGATATTTGCAGGACATGGCTAATCCTGGGTGAGAGGGTTATCTGCCATCCATAAGGTCGGGGATTAAATGAGTGGTCTGTTACCTCCTAGTGGATACAGCTTTTCTCCAGCTGTTGGCTCCCACTTTTATTTTCTGGAGCCATCTTTACACAGCTGATCTGGCTAAATGGGGATGCTGAGCCAGGATGTAATTCATCATCATTACTTTCTCACGAGATCTTTTATTCAGTATTGATGCATTTGTACTGTAGGAGGAGGACCCTAAGAAATTAGTTTATCTCATTAAACAGTTAACTTTCTCTCATGGATGACATGGTATTTAAATAAGACATTTACAAGTCTGGTCAAATCGATAGTAGTTACCTGCTTCCAGCTTACAGGTTGCTTGATGTAGGAAGGCTTTGCATAGGCACCAGCAACTGGTCCCACTAACACTCTGCCCCCTAACCCCCTCCCTTAAGCTGTTAGTCCTTCAAGTGTTTGCACTAAGAGGACACTAGGAATCAAGTAAAAGCAAGGATGGAAAAATAAGACCAAGAGTTGCACTTTCTTTGACAGGTTTTCTTTGCTGCTTACGACTGTGTTATTGGCCTGAGGCATCCTGCTGCATGGGTCGCTCAACGTTCTGAATAGACCCCTCCTGAGCCAAGGGGTGGATGGACACGGAAGATGAACTTTACAAGGCAAAAGGGACTATGTTTTCAGCATGAACTCAAATGCTTTCATTTTGGCTCTATTGGGAACGCTGGCCTCTCCTCCCTTGTTATTATCTTTCTTTTTAAAGAGAGTTCTATTCATGTACCGGCCTTTCCTGGTCTTTGTCATAACAGTTTTCTTCACTATACAAGAAGCACTACTTTAAAAAGCATCGTTATCAGTGGTGTAGTGGAGGGTATACGCAGGTATACAGGGTATACCCACTTCTTTTTCTGGCCATTTACAGTATTACCACCTATCAGCCAAAAAGTATATAAAGTATAACCGAGAGTATGACCTGCTTATCCACTTAGTAGTACACCCACCTCATCAACTGCTACTACACCACTAATCGTTATACTGTCCATTATACTGCCAGTGACATAGAGGAATACATACTGGCCAAGTCCATTTTTGCAGTTGTGAACCTTCATCAGTTGGTTTAAGATTCATTCAGCTCCTGATAGCAGTACCTGAGATTTATTCATGTGTTCCTGTCAACACAAAGCCAAGCCCTTGTCACTGCACAAGTGACTCCTACTGGTTGTTCAAGACACCTGCATTGGTAGGGTTGGTATCTGAAGAGATAGCAATAACCTCTGCAAGTGTTACACCATCGTAGTCATCTTTTCGGTCCTTGCTGGCAGGTGCAAAGAAATGACTGTTGGCACAATGTAAAGGCCAACAGATGGATTGATACAGCGGTGCAGTGAATTTAAGCAAAGGGAAATTGGCCAGTCCAGATTGGGGAGAAATTGTCAGGGAAATTTGAAAAAAAGAGGATTTTGGCGATCATTGCTTGTCCTTGCTTGTCCTTTCTTGTCCGTCCTTGTGAGCTGAAGTCATTAAAAACATCTCTTTTTCAAACTGGTTAAGGCTGTCAAGAAATATTCTGAACAGGTTGGAGCAAAAAGCTACAAAAACACTACCAGGTGCCAGATAAATGCCTCAGATTGGGACATTCAAGTGTTTTTTTAACATTTATTCTCTCTGTCTGTTTTGCATTTTTACATGAAGAATAAAAGCAGTCATTTGGGACACTGGAAAATTCTACATCCTAGTAATCACAAAAGATTTTCGACAGTCTAACTCGATGTATAGTATCGTATTCATACATCTCTAATATCAAGACATATCTGGTCAGGAGCAAGACCAGTTTGTGTCTGAAGCATTTACCACAATGTTGACTGGCACAAGAGCTGACGAGAGTTGCTTTGAGGAGGATCTGCATAAACTATCAAGGCTTCAGGCAAAATGAAGCGAATCCGTCTTTGTAGTCTCTCCAGACCAAAGCTAGCAAGAGTTAGCCGATGAAAGCTTCTCCTCACCTCTAGAGCGAGATAGCTACAGCCAGCTCATCAGAAGCTCTCCTCATTTAACGAACGCTGATGACTTTTCCTGAGACACAGCTCATCCAGAGTGAAACATAATGCTCTGCATGGATGAACTGTCTGGCTGATATATAGCACATGGTTTGTGTGTGTGTGTGTGTGTGTGTGTGTGTGTGTGTGTGTGTGTGTGTGTGCATTTGTGTCTGTTTTCAGCAGTATTTGTGCTAAATATAGTCTCGACCTCTGAGCAATAATGGCTACAAGTTACTAGTTGATGAAGGTTGCAGTTTGTTGCATGGCACTTTTAGATACACTCTGGTATGAGAGATATTGTTTTAGAAATTCACTTGTGTTCAGTTTTAAAGGATTTTATAGGAAATAACAGCCTACCGATAGCCATACCATAAGGGCAGTGTTTGAAGGTGAACAGAATATCAGTATCAAACACCATCCTGCCTCTGTTCCAAGCCTCCCTCCATTACCTTGGCCTTTGTTTCCCCGGTCCTAGCGAGCTTGCACTCACACATTGATTCCCAGTAATCTTTGATGTATATTTAATGAGCTGCAGGGCAAATGTTCATTAAGCTAGAATGAGTTCCTGTACTTACTTTTGACTAAGCGCTATGGAGCTATTGATGTTGGCAATAACTAAACTGTATTTAAATTTACCATATATCCTGGTGTGCTTCTCGGCTAGTGTGCTGAGAATACCCATCCAGATGTCAATGTCTTGCGTTAGCATCATTAGCATCCTTAGCATCTAGCATCGTCTGACAGATTTTGAATTTGCAGTAACATAAATGCTTCAAAGTGATTAATTTTGTATGGTAGGCACCAACTTTTTTCACAATCAGTAAGCCACTTACAGTACAGGGCAGCTATTTCATTGCTTTATTTGATCAGGTCTCTGTTGACTCTTTTAATTCATCTTCTCTGATCTTTAGTCAAATGAATCCATGTCAAAAGATGTAATAACCTCTTGTGTAGATCATTTACAAGGCCACAATATTACGTTAATAGCTGCCCTTGAGCCCTCTCATACAGTACAGACATGCTTTGTTGCCAAATCAATAGTTCAGCCATTAACTTTAACCAAATACGGCACCAGGCTATACTTACATACTGTTGGACTGTCACATACAGCTACTGAAGCTTTTTACTCTCTCAGGCTTTTTGAATGTAAATACACTTAAGAGTTTTATTCTTGTCAGGCTATTAGTGCTTGCAGCAGTTGGAGCCCAAGGGGACATTCTCAGAAAATGTTTCATCATTGCTTTCCATTAATGTCACACTTGTGGCCAGCAGACACAAACCCTCAACTGTTGTGGAATGCCCACACATTCTCACACACATACACATGAGCAGAGTGGCACATGGTGTGTTTGTCCATGTAAGTTAGAGGGGATACATGCTATATCCGCTGTAAAGGGGATCTACTGCCACAGGGGTCAGAGCTCAAAGTTTGGAGATCAAAAGGTCACACAGTTGCACCATCTGGCCCACAGGATTTAAAAATATCTGGCAAGCACCTTCTACCTACAGCGTCATATTTTGTAGAGTTCAGTGTTGCTCTATGGTGTTGTGCATCTGCAATATATATGTATTTTTTTTTACTTCTGACTGTCCAGACTTGCACATGTGTGAGAGTAGAACAGTTTGAATGCCCTCATACTGCATTTTACGATCATGATGTGCTTTTGTTTTAACTTGGTGCTGCTTTTTAAAGCATTCTTTGATAAATCAAAGCATTTCTAATGCAGAGGATGTTGTGACACACCAGTTGGTTGTTCCAGACTGGTCACACATGGTTCGCTCTCCCCTGCTGTTGTATAATTAGTTAGGGCAATGGGGTCAGGATCGCAGACATTCTCCTCTGACTAATGTGCTTGGGATCACAGAGCAAGTATTTCCCTCCTGGAGTGTATGTAAAAACACACTGACGTGGACACACACACAGTGTACAATATCACACATACATATGCCCTTTCTTATCACATGAAGGAACACCATCAAAGGTTATTTGTAGAGGCTTACGTGTGTTCATTTCAACCAAACGAAAACAGCAGCAGACATAGCACCACACACAGAAGCAGTCTCAACATAAATAGTCTGCTTGGCATAAAAAGTGACGGATTAGATTTCCTGTAGTACAAATGGGGTCCTGTGGATTGCTCATCAGTCACGTCATCTCTGAAGTGAAGACATGAGCTAGTTAAAGAAGGCTGGCTGAATCTGGCTCTCATTTGATGTGAGAGTTGGACCATAGGACCACAGCTGGCCTCATTGCATTCATTACCAGCATCATCATCATCATCACTGAAAGAATAGAGTGAGAGGCCAGGAGAAGGATGTGGGGGTTAGAAAGAGAGAGAGTAAGAGAAGAAAGAGTTTAAAGAGAGAAAAGAAGAGAGTTGGTGGAGAGTCAAATGAGGAAAACCTATCACAGTAATCCAAAATCATGTCACTGCCATCTGATCTGCTTGAAATAAGGGTGGATGTAGGAAAAAAACGTCTTGTGGAGGCCAGAGTCACATGTTTATTGTTATCAGCCTGAATGACGAATGCGGTATTGTTTTGGATTGTGGCGTGCAACAGTAAAGTGACTGTCCTGCATGCTAATGTGTACAGATGACTAGGTGATATGAACAGAAGACTGGAGAGCTTTCAAACTGTGGGAAAAAAGGTTGTGTTTTGTGTGTTTATTAGCACAAGTTACTCTACGTAGCATTTGTAAACCATTCTTGCATCCCAGTGAATAACTGCTGTAAATCATCTACATCTGGCTATTCTTTTTAGTCTTAACCAGTAGGACATTGAACGCCTCTTTTATTATTCATCATATTTAGGGATGTCAACAGTCAGCCATCATTAATGAGTTAACTGCAGAGGATTTTTTTGAACTGTTACGCATGTTGGTTTATAAGTCAGTTTACTGCACTGAGTCTGGTGGGAGCAAAGTAGCGGCACAGCATATTTGTCAATTCGTGGACTCATTTGAATGTCAGGATTGGATATATTTGGTCCAATTACATCTCAAAAGTCTAGAAGAGTTGCAAGATCTTGCAAGAAATCTTTTTATCCCCGTTCAAGTTAGTGGGCCTTTAATGGGCCTGATCTATGGGTCCAATAATGTGGAAGCAGTGCAGATTAACTGTGTAATTTCATACTGCGAACATGGAGCTTTTTTGACTTAATGGACAAGCAACTTTCATAGAAATGACTGGCGTGCCGCCTTCAGTGCTGTATACATCAGTGGTCCTGACCTGACAGCGTTGCTGTCAGAACATTGTACCCACCCTCTTGTCTTCCTACAGGTCGCCGTCAGTGAATAAATGGCTCAGTTTTGAGCAAACCCACTCAATCATTGTTAACTATGTTATCACTGTTGCTCTGTGAGCATCATTAGCAGTGTCAGCACAGCTATTGGAGTTGAAAATTCGAAAGGGCTTTTGCAGCTCAAAATGCCAAGACGGCACGACTAATGGTAATTGCTGATTTAGCGGCACTGCTGACTAGCTCCCACCCGATTCAGGTGATGTGGAGTGCAGAGCAGAGAAGGCTTGCTAACTAGTGGAAACTGGAGGGTGGGCACCATGTTTCCATATGTTAACACAGCAAAGCCAACAGATAATAAAATGAAAGGCAAGACATTTAACATTACATCACAAAATATTCAAATTTCACCACCTCTAATGGACAGCACTTTGAAATGCAGCACTAAAGCTCATCGACTCAATGTAGCGCTGGACTAAAGGGAAAGGCCTCTTGTATTTCACTTTTTTTTTCCTTAAAAATTAAACGGTTAGTTACCTGTCAATGGGTGGCAGGCTACTGAAAGCAAATATAACTGAAACTGACATAATCAGATCAGATCAACAGCCGCTCAATGTATTCATCTTTCTATTTTTTACCCACTAAGCTTTTCTGTTTTCTCCATCAGCCTGAAGCAGGGTGGAGTTTTCTCCCTGCTTCCTAGCTTGGAGAGAGCTCGTTAAATGACTGTTGTTGGACGAAGTAACTCTTTCCATTACATGAGTGTTTTCAGCACCAGTGGGCTAAAGGAGGGGCATCTCTCCTATGTGTGCATGGAAAGGGCTTATTTCTACAAATGTTGGTGTATGCCTTATGTTTTTCAACACATTTTTTTCAGGTATAACTCAAACAAGTCTTATACAGTTTAATTTGTAGACAGTTATTGGAATATAGCTTAAATCTTTTATTTGCACAATAGGGGTAAGTGACAAACTGTACATCCAGGAAGTAGGTGTGTGAGAGAGCCAAACTTAAAGGGACTGACGTCATTCTATCAAACTCTAGATGCTGGATTTCAATAGCCCCTTACCCCCCGCCTCCCACATGCACCGCCAAACAGGCTGTTGTGATAGACCTCCCACATACGCACACACAGCGGGAGCAGCCTTTAGACTAGTGTGAGCCACTGAGCAGCCAGCAACAGCAGCAGCTCTCCTGATCCGGCCAGACAGCTTTTCAGGAGAGGGAGGAGAAGGAACAGTAGCTAAAGCCAACTCCCCCCAACTCCTGCTGTAATCCCTCATGTCCCACCCCAGGGGCTACTCTGCAGGGTTTTTCATAGCTTAGACTGGGACCGTACCTTCATCCACTGCTTACACAGGTAGGGGAACCTCTTCCTGTGGAGGTGTTTTTGCTATTTCCTTTGACAAGGCTTTGACATACTTTTAATGTGACTTGTTAAAGTGTTGTAGTTCAGACATTCAGGATGTGAAATCAGCTGAGCTGTGTGACTGATCATCCTAATCACACAAGTCTCATTTGGCTAAGGGGTAGATGATTATAAAGGTACTGAAATGGAGAAAGTGAAGGGAGCTCTTCTTTCACGACTTCTGTCTATGTTTATCTACATGACTGATGCATTAAAAGAGTGTGTGCAGTCATGAGGATGGGAATGCAGCCACAGTCCCAAACAGTCCCAAACTTGATACTTGCAGTTTCACGAGCTGTATAAATGTGTTGTGATGACTTGATTTGGAGCCTCCTATCATAGCAGCTAACTTTTTAGGGGAGACAGCATTGACTTAAGTGGAGAATTTTAAATTAACAGCTAGCAAAAGCCTTAAAGTTTGGAGAAAAAAATTAGAAGTTAAAGTTTGTGTGGTCTATTATTTTAAGCTCTGGTCTCTATTGACTATGATAATCATGACAGATATACTGAGCAGACTAGATCACATGTACTGACTCTGAAGATACTTTGTCCAAATGGCAGGTGATACTGCAACAGGCTAGGGCTGCACAATACATTATTTTTTTATTTCTAAATCCTCATGATGATTGATGACATCATGATGACACATTGTGTAAGACTTCGATATTGCACCTAGAATGTAGGAAGGTATTATGTTTATATCTGTAGGTGGTATTTTGTCTAATAAGCATCATGCTGTTAACTCTCTGGCCAATCAGACAGAGCCCTCGCTGTCAGACATTGTCTGGTTGGTCAGAAGATAGCTCCTTTTATGCTGCCTCTTCATGGCGGGAATTTTACGATGTTATACTGCTTAGAGTTGTGTATAAAAGGTAGAATTGTGCAATGGGGGACAGTGTTGTCTCTCCTATAAGCCAGCATCGGAGGTAGTTAGAGCGCTGAAACAATGTCAGTATATGGTATGGCAGAATGGTTATAGTTGGCGGCAGGGGTGTGACATTTTGATTACATGTTATGCATGCAACCCACTAGGCAGATTTAAAAAGTAAGTGGTAGCAGTTAGCAGCTAACTCAAAGAAGAAGAACTGCTGCAAAAATGTCCTCAATTTGGGAAAACATTGGGGTGTGTTTGCTCCTTACCCTCTAAGCACAGGACAAGATTAGCTGCCATATAACAAGGACGGTAAATGATTGTTATTGCCATGTTAAAGCCTTTGTTATTGTTTGTAAAGTGCTGCCGATGCATCTGTTATATGTCACATTAGAGGCTGACATTGTTGTGTTGTTTGTCACACCTTTTTTGCTTCCCCAATGATGGCATCCTCTCTAAAATCACACACTGGAGTGACATGATGCTGCCGTTGTTGGTTCTGTGTAAAAATGCAAAGGCAGCATGAAGAAGGGACTTCATAGCGGCCCTATAGCACAATCTCTGTGTAAAATGGGCTGATGAGTGCAGATGTAAGAGTGAATGACAGGATATGATGTCTTAGGAAAATAGCACATTAGATGTCTGGGCAAATTTTGGATACGGGAACGACGAGGTGGTATGAGCGCAGGTACTGTGAAAGTCTGAGTCAAGAACTGACTTCACACTATCTGTTTATTTATCACAATTAACATTAATATCAGGGTATTCAACAATGTTATTGGATATTTTCCTCATGTTATGCAGCCCTACAACAAGCCATTATCAGACTTGACATACTAGAAGCAACCATAACCTCTTTTCCTCATGAGGTAAACCAGCGTACCAATAAAAGTAAACTCACTAACAGATTAGTAGTAGAAAACATACGCTGTGTTTGTCTGTGACCGAGAGCCACCAGATTTGTTTCCACCAGCAGCCTGACAGTGCAGCCGCTACAGTGCGCCATTCCCTTGGCAAGTTGCCCCGGGCCCAGCCAAGGAGACCTTGCAGTACCCAGCTTGTGTACGCCCACCAAGCTCCATTACAGAGCCCTGTATTCACTGAAGCTGAGCTTGAGATATCTATAAGTTACAGAGACACAGACAGCTTCTTTGTGCAACTCCTTTCCTAGCTGTAGAATCTGATTTGGCTATCAGGACATGCCTCATCCTGAGGTTATGAGGTTTCTTGGGAACTTTAATGGGCAGTAGAAGAGGAATTATTGGACAAGGTATTGTTTTGTTGTTGAATGCGTAACTACACAAACTGTTACTTAATGGTGTGGAGGAGTGAGCTGAGGTAGTTGTGATTGTTCAGACATTACACATAAATCTGTCAGTATTGATGCAGTATATTGGCTGTATTAGAGAATGCAGGAGGGAGGGAAAAAAGTACATGTAAGCTTGTGTGTGTGTGTGTGTGTGTGTCAACCTTTTCAGTACGTTGAGCTTTTGTTTTGCTTTGGGTTTCGGAGGCCAGGAAAAGCCTCCTTGCCTTCTCTACTCAGTGAGGCTGATTTTCCAGTGATGACTAAATTCTTCTGATTGGGGCACCCTACTTCCTCTACACTGGGCTTTGGGTGTGGCTGTGTGTATATGGTTATGTGCATGGCCATATATGCAGGGGTGCCCCCAGAACTTTTTCGTAGGGGTGGCCAGAAGGGGCCCCTGAAAAATTTTGGGGTGGCAAATGAAAATCAAAAGCCATAACTGAATTTCAGGAATTTGATTATGCTGTTGAATTATATAGACTAGTTTAAAACTATCTTAATATGGGAGTTAAGGAATCATATACTTTGATTCTTACTTTACAGTTAATAATTTTGATTATCTGATGTGCAAAGACTAATACTGGTATAGTTAACATTTTGAGCTCCACAACAATCCTGTTTTAAAATGTATCTGTGCATCTGTCTGGAGATACATTGTTTTTCAAATGTAGGCTGGTTGTCCTTTCCTTTAAAAAGTCAAATATACAGCTTTAATTCAATGGAGTACTTTGATTGTAAGAAACGAAACATCTGGCAACATCACTTCTCAAGCTTAAGGGAAACTTGTGGGTTTCCCTTGCATAAATTTTGCATTATTTTGGAGCGCTAGTCAGTCCCCTTCCTGACAACTATGCTGACATGAATGGTACCAATGGATGACTTAGAATGCATAGGATAGCACTATGTTCATGCGAGCTCACCCACAGCCTCTTTGAGACAGCAACTGTATCGTAGGGGCCATGGCCCCCATTTGGGGACACCACTGCATGTATGTACAGTATATGTGCATGTGCATTTGTGTTCAGTGAACACCATCTGCATTGCAGTATTCCATCCGAGCTCATGATATATACATACATACTCACCCTTACAACAAATCAGTCGATTGGAAGTCTGTGATGTCCATTAAACCATCCGTTTTCCACATCAGCTGATCCTGTTCACAGTTGGGGGGATCAAATAAAATCAACACGTGATTCATCTTCTATTATGCCGGTATCTCTCAGGTGACACACATTAATCCAATTGGCTTGGGAAAGTGCAAGGCAGGCTCCTGTGATTTCATCTTTTTTCCACAGTGCATGCCACGGACCCTGCTCATTTCCTGAAGCTGGTAGAATAGGTGGACATGAGCCAGTGTTTAATTTAACTGCAGCTGTTTTGGCAGTGCCCACACAATCTCCAGATAGCCCTGCTTCTCTCTGTGATAGTCCCTGACTTTGCCTCTTGCGTCTTGATGAATCCTGTGTGCCTATATTTAGAGGATTACACATTTATTTCTGCAATAGCCAAAGTACTTTGGCTCTGAAAGTACTTCGGCAATTCAAAATGAAAGGGTTGAGGAAAGCTGAATGATTGTTGATTGTCATCTTTGGTTTTTCTAACTCTAATGAGCCTCTGTCATTCTTGTTTGTTTTAGAAGTCATCCATACCGAAGGGCCCCTGGACGGCAGCCTCTACGCCAAAGTTCGTAAAAAGGAGTCAGTTGAAGGAACGGTCACAGCAAATGGCCTCCCGCCCACTGCTGCTGAACATGCCCTACCTGCGGTAGACCATGCCTTGTCAGTGAGCAGCGACTCAGGAAACTCTACTGCCTCTATTAAAACCGACCGAACTGATGAAGCGGCAGCAGTTCCTCAGGCTTCCACAGTGAGCCAGACACACGTTCCTGTAGGTGACGAGCTACCCTCAGTTCATCACCACGCCCCACCTGTACAACAACCAATCAGTCCCCAAGAGAAACAGGAGCTAGAGCAGCTGCTGAGTGGCTTGGAAGGGCCCATGCATCGACAGGGCTACCTGTCCACCCCAACCTCTGCTGTTGGAGGTATGCTTCACCTGGTGCCTGCCCAAGTCCATGTCAATGGGCATAGTAGCATTGACCGTGAGACTGACATTTTAGACGATGAGCTGCCTACCAGTCAAGAGGGCAACAGTGTGGACAGTCTAGGGACATTCTCCTCCACGGATGGTCGGGCTACACCAGCTGATCTTTACTACCAGCCTGAGTCACTTGTCAATGGCCAGGACCATGTGCCGTATCTGGAGCGCAGTGTCCCAGAAAAACCTCTGGAAACTGTCCAGCCACAGGTTGGTATATCCAACAAGTCTGGCACTTTGACCCAAAGTGATTCAGCCCCATCCTCGGGTAATTACATAGCTACCCAGAATGGAAATTTGTACCGCTCTCAGTCATTTGGAGCAGAGCCAAATGCTATGCCACAAGCTCCCACACGCACCACCAGTAGCAGGGAGGCCGTCCAGCGTGGCCTCAATGTTTGGCAGCAGTTTGGTGTACCAGAGGAGCCAGTAACTGACGGCCTTACTTTTAGTCCACCTCCTTCTGTAGCAGTGATGCCCAGTCACCACAGCCTCCCACAATTCCCTCACCGCCACAGCGCCTCCCAGCAAGAAATTGAGCAATCCATTGAAACCCTTAATCTCCTCATGTTGGACCTGGAACCAGGCCGTTCACTGGTGCCAAAGTCTCAAAGTGCTCCACTGCGGGAAAACAGTGTTGTAGTAACCACCCAGCCGTCCTTCTCTCAGAGCCAACCCAGGCCCTCCTCCCAGGCAGATGCCAACATTCGTACCCACTTTTCTGGCCCCACATCTAGTCTGGCCAGCCACTCGCCTCCTTCTGAGACATCACCTGGGAAGCCTAGAACACCAGAGCCTGCACCTGTTCAGGGATCTCTGAGTTACACACCTGAAAGGGCTGGAACGAGTCCTTCCTCACAAGCTTCTCCGGCTGCAGGTGGTCAATTCCAGCTCAAGCCCGTCACTAGCTACCCACCAAGCACATTGTCCCAGTCTGCAGAAGTTTCGGAGCCCCAGAGAAGCCCCAGTGCTGCCTCAGCATCACCCCAGCCAAAAGATATGGAGCAAGATGAAGTGTTCAACGTGGAAGGTCTGGTGGCTCAAAGAGTGGCTGGTAAGATCCAACATTATTTTATCTTGTTACAATCACTCCATTTGTGACCTCAATACCTTTTAATTTAAAGAATGATTTTCCTTTAGACGTATTTAAGTGGCCTCACAGATTTCTATAGTTTCTACAGAATGATAAAATATTAACCAACAAAAACAATATTACAATCCAGTATTTCCACAGACACGGCACTGTTCTCTGCCCCAGCTCTTTTTAAGTGCACCCAACACTGAAGAAATGTAACACACTATGTGACAGACTGCTGAGGTCACAGATGTGACTAACCGACATCCAGACTTTGCCTTTACTTGCAGAAGGAAACCTCATTGTTTAGTTTTACATAGTACGATGAGGCAAAAGACGTTGTACTCTGATGTTAAACTGTTCTTTTTATTTGAAAGCCTGCTTGCTGTCCATAGAGCTGAATCTTGGTTGTAACTTCTTCCAAGAAGCACCCACAACTACATTTGGTTCATTATTTCTACAACCAATCCTTTATCTAGTAAAAATTATCCCATTGTTTACTGGTCATTGCTTGATTTTAAGTTGCATATTGTTAGGTTCAGTCAGTATCATTCATTGTACCATTTGTCTGTAATCTTTGTTTCCGTGGCAGCAAATGCAGGACAGAACATGTACTAAAGAGTAACATCGATGCCACCAGCCGTGCACTGTACACATAGACTCTCAGAAAACACTGTTCTGTCCTTATCTCATTTCCTGAATGTCACCTCATCGGCCCCATCATTCAGGCTTAAACAGGAAATGTTCTCTCCAGTCCAGCAGGTTGACTGTCCCTAGATAAGCACATCAGACATCCTGCAGAGCAGCAAGAAAGTCAACATAAAAGAGTGTGATAGCTGAGCCCTCAGATAACTAAAGCCAGAAAGAGGTTTCTAGAATCAACAATATAGCTCACTTTAATGCCATTAAAGTTTGAGCAATTGTCCACGTTACACAGTGCTGAATGGCAGTTTAACACCATTAGGAGTTAGAAATGTAGTGTATGGTTTATGTGAAGTAAATGAGACCCATGTTGGCTTGTTTTCAAAATCCTTTTTTTTTTTACTTGTTTGGAGACCATCAGGACAAAACTGTCTCACTTATGGTTTTTATGTGGATTTCAAAGGTTAGCATGCACATCAACACTTACAGGTTGATGTTAACACTGGTAACTGAAACAAGTGGGTTTTTTTTTGTATATACATGGAAAATATCTGTCAGTTACCTTCCTGTTCTTTCCACAGGCGAGACCCCGTATTGCTTGTTTTCTTTTTCCCTTTAGTTTTGTCATCATCATTCTTCTTTCTTTCATCATCCATCTGTTTATCCAGAATACTCGGCTCGTGTCCAAAGCATCATCCCCAGCATGACCTCTTCTCAGTCTGAGCACCGCCGCTCTCACTCCTTCTCGGGTTCGTTCTCCCATCCTGTCCAAAGAAAAACTTTAAAAAAAAGGAGAGGTCCTTTTTTTTAAGCGTTCCCAGTTCAAGTCTGTATCTGCTTTGCCTTTGAGTGCAGTGGCCTTTGATCTGCATTTAACCATTTCTTGTTTCATAATTGATTGCCCCATCTGCAGCTACTCATTTTGTTTTTGTTTCGCTTCCTCTTTCTTTCTTTCATACATAACACATGTTTTTCTGTCATTCTTGGGTTTGCAGAGCAGCGTCATCATCCAACTAACCACTGATTCCTCTCTGCATACATACTCACCCTTCATTCCTTTTGTTTGTACTGAGTTGCAGTTTTCTATCTCAAGGTTAGAGAATTACCTCAACTGTGGTGTAGGAAAAAAAACCCAACTGGATAATGTTAAAGTTTCGCAAGAACGAGACAGAGGAGGCACAAAGGAGGCTCTGTCCCTTGCCAGGAGAGTGCATGTCACAAGATCCATTTTGCCAAACTCGGGGAACAATATGGAGGCCAGGATACACTGGCCTCATTCAAGGCTGCTTTTTTCACTTGCACTGTTTTGAAGATTTACAAAGCCAGACAAAGGACACCAAATCTAGGAGAGAGACCACAGTCCTAGTTGGAAACATCACTATAGCTGTATGTGTCCACTGGGACACAGCAACCACAATGCAGACAGGATTGTTCTGCTTAGGGCCCTAGGGTGTCAGGGGCCAGTCTGGCCTCATTACCGCAGACAGCAACATCCTTTCTGGTGATGCAACACAACAACAAAGTGAAATGATACAAAATAGATCTTCTATACTACAACGAGCATTCACGCACGTCATTACCTTAGATGACCTCTCTCAGTTGCAGGTGTGCACATGTGGAGACTGTGGGTTCCCTCCTTTTAAAAGAAAAAAAAAGATCACCTATCAAGTTTATGTTTTTGGAATCAACCCCATGCTTATCCACATGATGACTGGACTTTAAATAGCTGGGAAATGTCAGTCCCCTAGAAAACTCCAGCCATCCCAGCTGGAAACCATTAACCGTCGCCAGGGCAACAGCGCAGTGTTTGACAGTACTCTGCTGCTGAGCAGTGCATCGTGGGTACATCTGGTTCTCAGTTTTTAGGCTCGGCATGATGGTGGGTGTGTTTCTGTTTGGGGGTGTTGACTACATGCTTTTCAAAGCTGTCAGTTCGAAGAGTTTTTAACCAACACCCTGCCAACACTATGTGAAGCTGGAGATACATCAAGCATTCTAACAGATGGCATGATTGGCACTTATTTATCACAGATTTTTTTCTATTATGTAAAAATACTACACATTTCTATAATAAATACATTGATTTATTAACCATAGGATATAGCGATAATACAAAACAATGTAAGACAACGCAGCAAAAAATCCTTTTATTACCTCAGATTTTATACTTGGGTGGCAAGTGCAGCTAACTTCATTCCTCACACTAAAGTGTTTGATATTTCACAGCTGCTATCACTAAATTTTCCCCACAAATATTTGGCCAGGGGTTTGCACCTTCACTTCAAAAGAAAGCTGCTTGAAGACGATCTTATTATTTTCATGTTTCCATGATGGTCAGATTTGGAGGTTGTGTCGACGTTCTTTTTTTCCCTCCACGTGTGGAAAGATCTGTGCATCAGGCTGACAAAAGCCGTTGCTATTAGTTTGGGTTTGTCTTCAGTTTCCTGATGAGATCATTCCACTTCTGCTGAGACATTTTCTCATGTAGGTGTGAAAGAGGAGCTATGAAAAACAAGTTAACAATAAGTTAACTCAAGTTCAGTGAAACATATTCTTAATCATTTATTTCAGTGACAGAATTTGAAACATCAGCACTTCAAAAAAAAAAGCTGCCTCAGCACAAACAACTTGGGCTCCACAGAATGTTGTCACATGGCAACAAGTACGGACTGAAGTAGCATATTTTGTAAGAAAAAAACTGAATTGAATCGTGGAAATGATTACATCATCTTTTTTTTTTTTTTTTTAACTTTTGGACTTAACAACGCTCTGGAGTTATTGGGAATTTTTGGATCACGTGTCAGAAACAGTCCCCTGCAGCCACCACTGGAATCTAATTTAACAAATACTATAATACTACTGCAGCCTGAACTTTAACTGTGAAGAAATACAGAGTTTTAACAGAATGAACAGACAACATCAGTGTTATAAATAAAGCTGTTGGAGCTGTTGAACTATTTGATACAGCCTTACAAACAACACCACTGAATTAATCATCCCAATTGTCCCACTTTTTTCTTAAACTCATTGTACTTCCCATTAACCTTCATCTTGTTCCAAGGAGCAGGGCAGCCAGTGATAGTCTTTCACACTGCCCGTGCAGCTTTGCTACCTCCACCCGCCAGTCAATGGCATTGCATATTAGCATAAAGCTCTTAAATCAAATCCTGTTTGTTTTATGCTGGTAGCTTTTCCCTTTCTCTCTGGATCTCTCAGTTCACCAGATTAACTGAAATGAGCTTACTGGCTGCTTTGAGGTTCAGCCAGATCTGGCCACACGGACGCATTAGATAACAAACATATAGCTCACACCAGTGTATCACAAAGTTTCAATTATTCGTGTAGGAGAACATTTCCATCTGAGCAATCCAAAAAAAAGTTTTTTAGTTTCAGCTAATACAAGAGGGGTGATATGAAGCAAATTTCCAAGGTCAAGCTTTTATTTTCACTAAACTTGAAACACCTATGGTAGTTTGTGTGTTGTGTTTTTTGGGGGGGATAACATGGAGTGGGTTTATTGATGAATTAGAGAATTTCTTTAATTCTTGTGTCTTGATTGGCTTTGGTTTGATCAGCAGCTAACCCTTCATTAAGCTTGTGTGTGAGCATGTTAAATTTAAAAGTTTAAAGCCTTCTGCAAAATGCACACAATGGTCTGTGCGGTGAGCATTCACAGTGGCTGACAACCATTAACCTGTGATGACGGTGATGGCATTGCTGGAGGAAAGCAGTTTAATGGAGCAGCAGTGACCAGCCCTTGCTGAATTTTAACACTCACCGCGTGTCATCTCAGGTGTCCAGGCCCGTGCAGCATCTGTGGATGAGCCTGCGACTCTGCCCCGTCACCGCATAATAAGCGACGGCCAGTACCAGAATGGCCCCGACGATGGTACCTCTCCTGATATCCCCCTTCGCTCCCCCGTCCGCTGTGTTTCTCCAGAGTTTGTCAATGCCATAGCGATGAACCCCGGAGGACGACCTAAGGAGGTAGACAGCATACACCTTGGAATATGTGTTTACCACTGTTTTCCATGTTTACATGTTTGTTTTTTTTGTTCTGTTCCACTCATTAGAGACACATGCACAGCTACCGTGAGGCCTTCGAGGAGATGGAGGGTGGCCCCATCAGTCCTACACCTGTAGTTGGTGGTGAGGTGTTTCCCCAAACCCCTGCCTTCCCCATCTCGCCGCAAACCCCTTACTTCAACCTGTGTAAGTTCCCCCTCCGGCTGACAGAGGGCACTGTGGAGCTCAAGCGTAGCTTCTGTAGATATTCAAAATGATAACACGATTTACTTCAAATCCTTAATGAAGTTTGTATTTGGCAATGGTATCATTCTTATCTTGACATTAGTCTTGAGATGTGTCCTTACATTCACTCTTGAATGGCTTATTTTAGTGATAATGTTAGGTAGCATTGAGGGATGTCAGTGTTAACCGTTAATCAATTATCAGCTGAGATTATTTTTGACGAGTTATGCATGTCATCTATAGGTTGATTTTACTACTCTTCAGTTTACTGCACTGCACAGCAACCAGGTCTGGTGGGAGCTAGCTAGCTATGCTGCTCATTGGCCATCCCAAACCAACAGCATTAATGTGGAAACATTGTGCCTACCCTTCCCCTGGGTCGTTTGATGACTAAGTCACTCAATTTTTGAGCCGCAAACCCCTTTTAGCATTGTTACCTATGTTATCACTGTTAGCTCCGTTAGCATCATCAGCAGCATCAGTACGGGTAGTGGTGCTAACATAGTTAACAAAGCTAAAGGGTATTTGACACTAAAAATGATGCCGCTTTCTCAGCACAGCTACCTGTGGGGAGACCAGAGGGTGTCCACCATGTTTTAGCAGCAACACTGTCGCACTACCAGAATAGCATTACCAGTGGTAATCGCTGAGTGAGCAGCACTGCTAGCGTGCTCCCACCTGATCGGGTTGGTGCTCATTGTGGAGCAGCCAAGGCTTCGGTTAGCTCCCTAGTTAAAACTGGAAGGTGGGCAGTGGGTACTTTGTCTCCTAAAATTAACCAGTTAGGTACCACTTAATGGGTGTCAGACTATCAAGAGCAAAGCAAAGCATTTAATAAATGTCTTGTTTTAAGTGGAACAACAGAAATGCAGATCAATGTGAACTTACTGTAGGAAAGGTCTTGAGGTGTAAAAGGTTCCGTCATGTATTGAGACTCTTGGCAGACACTCAAGGTACTTTATCTTGACTTACACTAATTTCTTTCTTTATGTACTCCATTTGGTACCACATATTCTAAGCAGTGAAAAAACAACCTCATTATTACCTCATCTCATTTTATTCAGATTGTAAATGGGCTGCATTTCAATGTACGAGTGGGACGGTGCAGGGTTCTGGCCTTGTGTTGGCTCATCAAAATGCCTTAGTGGCCACATCTCGTAAAGACTGAATCCCTCTTTTCTCACAAGAATGTCTGCAGTCATCAGTCAGTACATGCAGAATAAGAAAAAAGGGAAAGAGAGACAGAGTCAGTTTGGTGTTACCTGTGTCCAGATTTCAAGTGTGGCCTGCTACTTGATTACATGTAATCTTCATCTTTCTCTTCTATCCAGCCTGTCTCTGTTCTGTTTCGCAAGAAGAAAAAAGTTGATATTACAAGGACGGCGTGCTTATTTTATTCACTAAGTCCAGAATATAGAAAGGATATATACAGACCAACAGACATACACATACTCATCTCCCCAACTCGTCCTCCCCCAGCCCCCTCTCTCAGTCTCATATACACCCCACACTAAAACAAGAGTCATGTATTAGGTAACGCGTCGTTGGCCAACTCTACCAATGACCTCATCCAGTCCTCTAGCCTATCTCCCCCAGGGCACACCCATAAAAGTTAGTCATAAAAACTCACACCATATTTTTAACACCCGCTCTGTGGCATAACATCCCTCCTTCTCCTAAAAGTGAGAACATTGCGTACGCAGTGACGCTGAGCAACAGCCTTTTCTGAGATAAACAAAGAATGTTGAATCTTGGGTGAATTAAAAGGGACACATTGATATAACATTGTTGCATTAGATATGCATTTTTTTAAAAGTGTTTTTCATGGACCTCGATTATCTCAGCTGAGCACAAACTGTAGTTAACTGTCATCAGTTAACTGAGATTAGTTTTGCAGTTTTTTGCAAAACTTGTTAAAGGCGCATGGGTAGCTAATTGAGTGCACGCCCCACCAGACTTACTTCCCATTACACCGTCATCTTGAGTGGTGCGTCAAATCACGTTCCTAAGTGTTCACTCAGCCTGCCCCACACACACCTCCCACCATTAAATGTGGGGCATCAAGGCTGCAAGTACAAAGAATTGATTTGGATTCTTTGGTAAGTGGAGGATGCACGTCTCTCTACCAGAGTTCCACTGTCCCACGACGTCAGCCAAATGGATCCCCTGTCCCTCAATCCCTGTCCCTGCCGAGTGAGCTTTACCCATCACTTATCACAGTCCTGCACTGCTTTGGCATGAGAGCCACACGAGAGCAGCACCGGCGACACAATGGACACAGTGTAGAACTCATATCAGACATAGTCAGCAGTAAACAAGTCTTTTGCTGATAAAATAGATACATGTCATGCAAAAACAGGGAATAACCTCCATTTTCATCAACTGAAAGCACACACAGAGGCTGCGTTTCATTAGTCATTCAACATGCTCTCATTGACTCCCCTTCTGTACTTGCCCTCAGGGGAATCCCCACTGTCGTCATGAGAGGCCTTTTATTTGTCTTAAAAACTGAAGTGAACTTGGTGAGATTGCTTGGGGGGCTGAGGGAGTGAGTCTGCACACCATTTGAGAACCACTGTTAAAATCCCATAGCAACAATTTTGAAGATAACCATGATAGAGATGACAAACATATATTTCTACATAAGAAACTGATGCAGCTAATGATACAGTGCCGATGTATTTAAATTATTTGCAGAAGACACCTTCCCCCCATTGAAATGAGTCTAAAGGGTTAAGTTAAGTTAATGAGAGGAAGAGGAAACTACTAATGAAACGCAGCGACAGACACAAACACACATCCATAGACCCATCCAGGTAAAGCACAAAGACATGCTGCTGCTGCTCTCTGTGTTGCTGTTGTCATCTGTGTTTGGGTTCATGTTGCTGCCTTGTTTCACCACAACCAGCACCCTGCCTGCCCTCCCCCAGCAGTTTGTATTACCCGGCTAGTAGTGTCTTCTCCTTTGATAGTTGTGCTAGCAATACATGTTTGTTATTACAGGAGTTGAACCCCACACACACATTATTTGTGTTTACGCTGTGTCAAAATACCTTGTCTTTCATGGCCAGTAACTGTGTTGCAACTTTTGATTCAAAGGAATACAGGGAATTTGGCATTGCTAATGTAAAACTAAACAACTTCTGTAAATTAAACTCACAAACATGAACAACTGAGGAATCTGAATTCTCCTGTAACATGACAGGTTCATGGGAAACCATGCACCCTTTTTTCAGTTTGACCCAGCTCTGCCTTGATGTCAACTTGTGTTTGACACACACCTTATTCTGCTGATGGTAGAGTGAGGTGGTGTCACTGCCAGTTTGTCACATAGTGATTAGTCACATGCATGTTTTGCCCTTCCATCATAGCATGAGCGCACCCCTCTGAACATGTTGCTCTTGTGTGTGAAGCTGTGTTGATGCTGTACTGTCTTGACAGCTGTTTACCTGGTTATTATTGTAATATTATTATCAAGACTGAAGGTCAACTTTAAGCAGGCCATATGGAAATTAAATGGATATTATGACATTTAGAATTGTTGTTGGCTGCTCTTATACACTTTGACATCATTTTCTAATTTCTGAAATAAGTGATACTTTTATTGTTAGACTTTGTCAACAGGTAGCAGCTGTCAAGATGTCAGTGATGCATGATGCTGTGTGTTGATAAGTGTCCCATTCTCTTCAGGTCGCTCCCCTCCTGGTCTTGCCAAGACTCCACTGTCAGCCCTGGGTCTGAAGCCCCACAATCCAGCAGAAATCCACCTAATCAGACAGGCTCAGGTTGGTTGTAACTCCCACTTTATTCATATCATTCACTAACTATGTTAATCATTGTTTTCTAATGCTGTTAAAATGCTTGTGTACAGTTCTGCTCATAAGTTTACCTACCCTGGCAGAATTTGTAATGTATATATGTAATGTACATTCCAATATCCCTCCTCAACTCCTCTATCTTTGATCACTTGACCCGGTCGATCAAGACCCACCATCCTGTAGGACATCTCAGTTAATTAGATGCACACAAAGGAGTCAAGGAGTCGAGGAGGAAGGAGACTTTCAGTGGAGAGGGAAGCAAGGATAGGCCTACATGATTGCAGCCTTTGCAGAAGTCTTTTGCCGAGCGACACACCCCCCTGATAGAATACCAGTTATTGACTGGACATCGCAGCGCTGCAGCTGATTGGACTGATCCAATACATCACAATATCACCGGAGTATTATACCAGAGGGAAGACAGATAAGAGATTAAACTCGAGTGTATACACCCAAGTTTTGTATTTCATTTGTTTTTTTATTTATCAGAAAGATTTTTCTCTTCGCAATCTGTTATTTCCCTCGTCAAATTTTATTATACAACTTAAGTCAGAGAGAGTCTGTTTGTCTGCCTGCAAGAATCACTTTTACATCAGTGATCAAAATTTCAATTCAGTCACACACGAGACATGAGATAATTCGTGAGTGTCGGGTTGATGAGTTACTACAGAATTTCAATTTTCTTGGTCGCTGAACCGGTTGTGATCACCAAGCACAATGTTTGTGGTCATGAACCCAAAATTCAGTTTTGGTCTCATCATTCCAAATGACTTTTGCTTCAGAAATTTTGGGGTTTCTCTAGATGCTCTTTTACATTTTGTAAATGGCTGCATGATCAGTCACATTATCAGTAAAACTATTTAGTTTTTACAACTTCTGCCAGAGTATGTAAATTTATAAGTAAAACTTTATTTACAGTTTCATAAATGACAAGTTGGGCGTCCTGTCAACCTTCAACCTTTTTCAGAATGCATTCTTATTTCGTGCAACTGAAGGCTAAATGGGAGCACTTTACCACTAGTAATATTCCTCATGAACTGTGCTCTTTTGACATTCCCTGTCACACACACACACACACACACACACACACACACACACACACACGACAAATTAAATGGGTATAGCACAGATAAAACACTCTTTCCAACTCCCTGCTGTACCTCTGTTCCTTTACGTTATTCTGTTTCTCTGGATTATCTCCAATGATGCTCCGCAGATGATGAGAGCAGTGAGGGTGAGGAAGGTAAGAGTGCTGCTCTGATGCCACAGATCATCATCGACATTCGACGTTTCAATCTCCTCCTCCTCATTTTGCTCTACCTATTGCTCAGTTGTAGTCCACTTACATATCGTGTGTGGCAAAACCATTTCTGTTTTCATTTCTTGTCTAGAAAAGTCACAACCACTCTCACGGCAGCATACACTATTGCATCATAATATTTCCATCTTGTGTCACTCTATTTTCACAGTTGTCTTTATTTTGCAAGGCATAATATCACCGTCACACACCTACAGTGCTACAAATACAGACAGAGAAAGCAGAAGCGGTGTAAATGTGTGGCTCACAGACAAACTCTTTCTCTCTGTCATGCAGCACCAAGAAGCTATGTAGAGTCTGTGGCGAGGTCGGCTGCAGCAGGCGGAGAGCAGTCCACGTCACCTCGGAGCCATAGCCCACCCGCAGAGACTACAGGGCAGCAGAGAAGTCCAAGTCCCACGTCCCACACACTGAACCCGCCTTTGTCCAGCAGCAGCCCCATCCAGAGCTCACAGGGGTGAGCCAAATACATAATGCTCTTTCACTTTTTGGTCCAAAGACCAGATCTTAGGCCAGAAATGAGTAATTGTGTTAAAAAAAATTGACGTGCTTGTCCTTCATTGTGTTTAAATCAAAGAGTTGCCTTTTGGAGCCATAGGTGGCTTCTTTGCAGGGACATATCCTGCCAGTAGCTCATTTTTGTAGTTAGTGTTTTGCCTTCAACTCAAATATTCAGATTTTCTGCTTAGATAGGTACAAATGAACAAAGTTAAAAGGGTGAGTTTGGATCTTTTGAGGGAGGGTTGTATGAGGTATGGATGAATTGTCAGTGTATTACACACAGTTGATGTGCTCCCCATTTGCAGAAGCAGGCAGGAGTACCAACACGGAAGCTGGGGCAGCAGCAGTCCACAGTAGTACATTGCTGAGCTCCCATGGTGGTACTCCTGCCAACATCTCCAAACTCTGTTTTAGTCTGCAAAGTCATCCGTCCAAACAAACAGTTTGATGTATGTAAAACTTCATTAATTCATAAATAATTCCAATTGTCTTCCAGTGATCACCCATTGGCAGAGAGCAGCATAAGCACTCCGTCCCAACCAACTACTGATTCGGGCTTCCGCTCCCAGGCTACAGAGAGTGCCTACCCCACTCCCACCCCCTCGTATCAAGCCCTGAATACCCCCACGTCTTCCTACCTAGATTCCAGCTCTCCGACCTCTTCCTACCTTGGCACTACTACCCCTACACTGTCCTACCTTGGGCCAAACACCATACCTGGGAGCTATGTAGCCTCAGATCCCAGCCCGCCCACCTCAGAACCCTCCCAGACAATGCTCAGCCACGGCAGTCCCCATGCACAGCACCGGACAAACGTCCTCGGCTCCACCTACAACCCCCTCCTCCAGCAGCGCTCGTGCGCTAATCAGGACGGTCCTATCATGGGTCAGCAAACATCACCAGCTGAAGGCTTTGATGTGGGTATGGTAGGTCTCAGTGGCAGTCCCATCCTTGGTCGTTGTCCGTCTCAGGGAGCTCAGAGCAGCCCAGTCCTCAGCAGACAGGCCTCTTTGGGACAGGGGTCTCAGCGGAGCCCAGTCCTCAGTAGACAGCCGTCCCTGGGTCAGCCAATGCAGAGCAGCCCAGTGCTCAGCCGACAGCCATCTGTCACACAACCACAAGGAAGTCCAGTTTTGGGCCGCCACCCATCTGTATCACAGGTATCCCAGAGAAGCCCCAGTCTGGATCGTCACCCCATGCACAGCGGTTACACCACCCCGGATGAGAGACATGGAAACCTGTCGAGACAGAGCAGCTCCTCTGGCTACCAGGGACCTCCTACTCCTTCCTTCCCCATCTCGCCTGCAGGCTTCCAAGATGGGGGGATGATGGGAATGGGTGTAGGGTTCCGGCAGGGCAGCCCAGCCCCTGGTTTCCAGCCCCAGCTTCCAGAGAAGAGGCGCATGTCGAGTGGCGACAGACCAAACGGTGCACTGTCCTATGGCACCCTGAACGGGAAGATAATGTCTCCAGTGAGTGGAGGAAGCACTCCCAGCTACTTCCACACCCTCTCTGACTTCTCAAGGTTTAATATGCCAGGTGAGGACATATATTACCTGAAGTGACATTAAAACAGATGTGGTTCTTTTTTTGCTCCTTTCTCTCCGTGTCTGTGACATTCTTTTGTTTTTTGTGGCAGATGGAAGTCCTGAGAGCAGGCTGAATGTCAAGTTTGTCCAAGACACGTCCAAGTTCTGGTATAAGCCAGAAATTTCCAGGGAGCAAGGTGAGATGCTGATAGACTATTCCCTTAAATGACCTTTAGACAATTATTGTAACATTTCTTGCCCTTTAATTGTGTTTATTTGAATGATTGTTTTTCATTTTTTCATTTTTGTATCTGCCTGCTGAGGATTGGAGGTTCGGTGTGTGCTATTGTAGCAAAAATGTTTACACAGTTATATTACAGAATATTCCATCCACCTGAAACCTATGTTTTACACAGAGCAAACATTTAAATGCAGCACTTAGTTTTGCTCCAATTTTGGGTTTAAGTTAAAGATCTAAGACTTTTTCATGCACTTAATAGATATATTCATCTCAAATTTTGATTACAAATTTGTTAAGATCAGTGTTAGTGAGCACTTCTCCTTTGTCAAAATATTCCATCCACCTGACAGGTGTGACATATGAAGATACTAATTAAACAGCATCATTACTAAAAGTTTGAGCAGAAATTCTTCGGTTGTGCCAAACAGGTGTTGCATCAGCTGTTGGAGTGGCTGGTCTCAGATGATTTTGCTGATAAAGACAATATGGAAGTTCTGAGCTGGTGTGACTAACTACATGTGGTTTTTTGTGAGGGTGGTTGGATGTACTGCCAATTTCAGGGAATGATATTGGAAAAGGCTAATGATCTTGAAATGAACATTCAGTTGACCGGCAACCGCTTTGGTGGACATTCCTGCAGTCTGCATACCAATGGCACGTTCCCGTAAAACTTGTAACCTAAACCTGTAAAAAATGAGAGCAAAAACAAAAGTGCTGTGATAAAAATTTTTGCTCATTGTAAATGTATCAGGGATTTACCCCCATCCCGCAACTATGTTCGTCAGTGACAGAGTGACTGCTTACCTTGCTAAGATAAGTATAAAAGGAACGTGTTTTTAGCAATATTTTGTCTGATTGGTTGCAACACACAAAGCACAGTAATGGACAGTGAAGAAGTGGATTATTCTTCAGGAGTGGTTTGAAAAGTTTCTATGAATGTCCTGGTACTTTTTCAGGGTCCGACATTAACGGTTGCCCAAATGCCCAGGGCAAGTAAAAAATATGCATGAAGATCAAAACAAACACATACACATGCTGTGCAGGTATATACACATCTCTATATGTGTGTGTTTGGTTGTGAGGTCAGTGGCTGTTGGCTGTCCCATCTGTATTTGGTCATGGCCAGTATTGGATTATATCATGTTAAATACAAGCACATGTTCAACTGCAATGACATCACACACACACACACACACACACACACATACACACATGCACAGTTTAAACTTAGTGCCATGCACTCACAGAAGAAAAGCCACACCATATGTAATGAATTAGGGAACATCTGCATGTGTTGCTCATCTCATCCATCTTCCTTCCTTAAACTATCACATGTGGACAGGCTGAGGCATTGAACTTAATAGTGAAGTAATTGATCTAAAGCACTTCTCTTTGAACAATAGCGCATCTAAAACCAACTGTCATGTTAAAGGTTGTAGTTTTAATGAAATACAGACTGACAGCAATTTTTTAAACAAAGGGTCAGGACTTGACTCACTGCTTTGCTCTTGGTCATTCTTGTAACTTTTAACTACCCTTTTCCTTTAGTTTAACTTGATCCCTTAATGAGCTGATTTCTCTGACCTCCAAAGTCTGTTTCCCAAATTTAATCTGTGTAGTATAAAGGCATTCAATTGCTAATGTGACTAACATACCCTGCTTGAGTGCTGCCTGTGTCTTGGCCTGTCTAGTCAGTGTTGTATGTCATATGTTTTTACTGTGTCCTGCCAAGGGACTGCAGATGTCATTTAGCTCCAAACTAACACTGATACACTACATCAAAGGAGGAAAGTTTTACAAATATAGAACCTCCATGGATCATAATTTTCATTTGTTTGACTTATGTGTATTTTTACTTTTAATAATTAATGTTAGGGGTTAGAATCACCAGAGGATCCATGATACAATATTATCACAATACTGAAGTCACGATACCATATTATTGCAATTTCAAATATGTTGCGATATGCTTATTATTGCGATAAAATATATTGCGATTTATTGCCTTTTTTCAACTGTAAATTATGTCATCATAGGAAAACTTTGTCAATATTTGTTTTATCTAATAAGATAAAGTTCTCATTCTGTTTATCTCATCTCAGCCATTTTGTTTGGTGGAAAATGTGTCTAGTGGACTGAAAAAGCAATTGATTAAATTATTCTAGTATGCAACTTAAAGTTAAATTTCTTCATTATTATTTATCACTGTTTACATTTCCTACCCCTTTAAAACTTAAATTGCTAATTTCTCTTTTGTTCGGATCCCCAACACCTGTTTGCTCTGAGCGCATTCACCATTATACTATCTCTGTCATTTGCTCAATTACACACTCTCTATGCAATGAGTGACTTCTGAAGAAATTAAAATGGAGTTTATACAGTAACAAGTGAGTGTGTGTAGTGTGTGTGTGTGTGTGTGTGTGTGTGTGTGTGTGTCTTTTACTAAATGGTTATTCGTTAGAATTCTGTGAACTTCGATGTTCGACAGCTAATACTGTTGCTTTTATGTAACAGTTGTATACAACTTTCAAATGTGTAGCTCTATCCAATCATACACTAGCTTTACTTTTCCCTGTCCATGTCAGTGGCTGGTGGCTTAACAATTTTACCCACCACTGCCAACAGATTACCCGCATTTAGTGGGTGATCAAACACTAGTGCTCCTCTCTGTGTGTCTGCACTCACATTTAATGTTCTGATAGTCTTAAGTAACTGAATGTCTGCTGTGTTACAGCCATTAGCCTGCTGAGAGAGAGGGAGCCTGGAGCCTTTGTTATTCGAGACAGCCACTCGTTCAGGGGGGCTTACGGCTTGGCTATGAAGGTCGCCTCTCCTCCACCCTCAGTGCATCAGAACAAGAAAGGTAGGAGACAGGATGCTGGTTACTAATGCAACAACTATTTACTTCAGTGCTTTGTGTAGCTCTTCTTTCCTTCTTTTTTGATCTCTGGCCAGGGTGGAGACAGAATTAAAGTTAATATCCTAATACCAAAGATGTGAGGTGATGTCTCCACATTAATCAGCTGTGTATTATCTAGACTCACCCCTCTCCCTCTCTGCTGTTGCAGGTGACATCACCAACGAGCTGGTGAGGCACTTCCTGATCGAGAGCAGCCCAAAAGGAGTGAAGCTGAAGGGTTGCCCCAACGAGCCTTACTTTGGTCAGTGGAAGCCTGCTGCTCTCCCTCCTGCCTGAATTCTCACTCACGTGTACACTGACAGCTTAGTGAAGCCAAGAGTTTGGAGAGCCAAACACTAGTGCTCCTTTCTGTGTGTCTGTCACAGATCTGCACCTCCTTCCAAGCTCTATAACATGTAATCCTACCATAATTATAGTATTGACTGTAGTGATCTAACTCGTGTTCTCCCTACTAATTACACTGCGAGGCTGGATGACGTGTGTGTGTTTGTGTGCATGTACTAAGAGAGAGACAGCGCTCCTGCCAAATCCAAAGTGGGCGCAAGCTGAACTGAAGTCTCGCCTTTTCCTTGTTTCTTCCTCCTCTCCTGTCAGTTCATCTCTCCTTCCTTCTGTGAAGTTGCTGTTTATATTTATTTTATTTTACAATGACTTACAATGGTTTATTTTTCCTACTGTTTTAAATTGAACAAGCCACATTTAACCAAATATTTCAGCCTAAAAAGATTAATTATGGGAAGTAATCTTCCTCCTGACAGGAACAGAACCAGAAGTGTCAGCTTTTGTTAGTCACAAGGAAATTATTAAAGCTGCAGTGCGTTGATTTAACTGTCAAAGTCTGTTTACATTTTTTTAAAAGTACTACTGCAAATGCAAAAATGTTGTATGAAACATTTTTGTGGCTCCAGTGCTTGTTTCTGACTGTGTCTTGTGTGTGTTTGACAGGCTGTCTGTCTGCCTTGGTCTACCAACATGCCATCACGCCACTGGCCCTACCCTGCAAACTACTTATCCCTGCCACAGGTCTGTGGATTCAAATATGTGTTCAGCAATGTCTGAGCATTTTTAAGTTATTTTTACATTGTTTCTGAGCAGACACCTCCTGCCCCACATGTTTTTAGTGGTGGGGATCACAAGAGGCCCTAATGATATCGATAACAAATATGATCACGATACTGCTGTCACAATACAATACTGTTGCTTTTTTAAATATTGTCCAATATGCTGAGTATTGTAATAACTTATAATGCATTATACTGCTATTTATTACCTTTTTTCCAACTGTAAATTATGCCCCCAAAGGAAAGTTTGGTCAACATCTGTTTTATGTAACAAGATTAAGTTTGAAGAAAGTTTCTTACTTCAATCATGTGTATTGCAGCAAAATGTATCTAAAGTATTAAAAAAGCCATTGATTTTAGCAGTAGAAGTGGACCAATAGTTTAAAAGTTACCCCTGCAACCCAAAACAACTTGAGCATACCTGGGGTATCTTTTGGTTGTTTGGCTTCACAAATATTAACATTGTCTGTCTGAATAACCGGTATCGCAAAGCTCGGTATCAACTAGCTCAGTCAAGTCTTGGTTTTACTTTCCAGCCACGAGCGCATTCATGTGAAAGAAGCCAGGTTGTTAATTATGAGCAACATCAGATCTATGAATGCAATACTTTACATAATATAAGATGAAACAGTGATGCTAATTACCTGTGGCAATCTAGGGAGAGCAGAAAGACATATTTTGAAAGAATGAAAAAACAAGCATATAATGTTACAATAGAATATGAGGATGCAGAAACAGTAGAAATAATTTCCAAAAATTAATCGTACTGTTAATTGTAAATGCTGCCTTTATAATTACGGGAGCCAATTAACCGTGTGTGGATTATTATTCTTATTATTTTCGTTTATTCCTGGTTATCATTACAATGATGTCTGTTTTTTGAGCTGCAGTGATGAATCAGTGATGGAGTCAGAGTCTATCATTTATCACACTGGTAGTAAATATAAAAAAGCAGTTTAAAGTATCATCTTACGTTCAGTGCCATCAGTGATTTCCTCATTTGTTAGAAGCTCTGTTATAAAACTAGAGTGGAAATAGAAAGCATGCAACAATAAAATGATTCAACTGACCTATAAAAAATATTTTTCTTCACTTGTCACTCGGGGAACAGGTGACAGTGATGTGATTGGTCAGTGGTTTGGGTGTTGACAGGTTGTTATCCGATCCTCTGACCCGCTTTTAAGCAGGTCAGCTGTTCAGCATAAGTTACCATAATCATTTATGCCGGTAAAAAGTGAACCAGCTTTGTAGTAGGCTAGTGAAAACCCAGGGTTAATCCTTGCTAATTCCTAATCCTGCTTCATAGTACAGGCCTCAGGAGAACTCAGAACAACTAAATGAAAACTGAACTCTGTGCCAAAATTGGTAACTTACTGCCTCTCGTGTTTTACTTAGATCTCCTCGAAGAAGTGTCAGAAGTCTCTGCACCAAACCCACTGGCTGAAAGGCTGAAACAAGGAGCAGGTAAAACAAACTCACCTTAAGTCATTCTCTTTGTTAATTCAGTCCTATGATGGTCTCAATTTTTGAGACTTAAATACAGCAAACACAGCTTTGAGATTTTAGGACAGTTATGTCCACTTTATTAATGTATCCCGAGTCATCCTCTTTACTTATTCTGACAACATGACATCCTTGTTATCCCAGTGCAGAGGGCCCCTGCTGATTCCCATGGTAAACCCTGTGCACTTTTATTTGGAAACCTACATCTGGAATGTGCATCCCATATGTTTGTTGTATGTCTGTGTATGTTTAACCTGCTCAAATGAAGACATATGATTAATGGCCCTGCGCAACAGAATTCCTTGAGATATTTCTAAATCTCATCTGTTAACATTAGTGTCCAGCTTCTTGTCTGTAACAAGCAGAATGTTTTATGTGGAATGATTTGGATGAATTTGTTTCTAAAACAGTATGAACCCAGCTTTGTTCCAGACAGCATGTTCTCTGATGAGAGGAAATCAATATGTTTGCATGAAGCGGTCAAAACAGGCATTGATAACATTCTGAACAAGATTCATTTCAGGAATGAATACAGTTTGTATAGTTCTGTCCTCACAGAGTGACAGTTCCACTGTCCATTTGAAATTTCTGTTATCTGACTGAGACATCTGCTCTCTTCCCAGCATGCAATGTGCTCTACGTCAACTCAGTGGAGATGGAGTCCCTGACAGGCCCTCAGGCTGTTGCCAAGGCCATAACTGAGACACTGGCTGCCACTTCTCCAGCTACTGCCACCATTGTGCACTTCAAGGTGTCTTCACAAGGCATCACGCTCACCGACAACCAGAGGAAGTAAGTCAGGATACCACCTGTTCTCTGTTTAACACCGTCTTGAAATGTTTAAAAGATGCCTCACAAACATTGCAAGACATTAGGAGACTTTGCTGCAGACAGTGGTTGATGTCTGAACATGCCTTGTTTTTGAAGGGCAAATGTCAGCATGAGTCACTGCTCATAATCAGGCAATAAATAATTGCTAAACACAGGATTAAAGTATCAGGGTCCTACTGTTTACTGCAGTATATCTATTAAGAACCTAATTTTGTTTTGTGTAGCCTGCCATAATGAATAAAACGCTTAACCAAACCATAATCTAAGGTCCTGTAAGTGACTTCCATGTTGAGAACCGTGTGCAGTCAGCCTGAATCAGACTCTCAATCATTAGCCCTTTTTACACCGAGATCCGACTTTAGAGCTGCCACAATGTCCATTCTTTATGCCGCCTTACATTTTTACACATAGACAACTGCAGCATAATTCATTGCAGAAGCAAAAGAGGCTTGATGGGCTTAACATGAAACACAACAGCTTCAACCCCATTGTGACATGTAACATACATGTTGAGTGACATGAGTGGCATTAACATGGTGATAACAATCATTTAATGTGCCTGTTAAATGGCTACTGATCTAATCCTCTGCTCAGAGGGAAAGACATCCCAGAAAGAGCTCCCAGACCTCATTGTTTTCCCAATTTACAGACATTTTCAGCCACTGTTCTTCTTCTTTGAGATAGCTGCTACTGCTATCAGCTACTTTTTAAATTCTTTTTAAAGTTGGTCGTATGCATAATGCACCGTCAAAGTGTCCACCCATCCCATCAATGCTCGAGTCCTGCCTGCTGTCCCTTTTGGACAGAGTTCGAGGTAGAGGTAAGACAACTCTGCCTTCCCATGCCACGATATATGTGGCATAATGACATGAAATTCCCATCTTGAAGAGGCCGTAAAAGGGGCTATAGATGTGCTCTGTCGTGTAGAGCTCCTGTAAAACCCTGACTGATGCATACATACAACTTTATTTTTGACTGTATCGGACTACAGTGTGTTGAAAAACAACTTTAGGCCAATATGTCATTAAAGTAAGCTTCAACGCTTCAGGGACATTTTTAAAGCTGGAGAAGTAGTGACCCAACAGCCCACTCAGTCACAATCTAATGCTAATGCTGCTAATGTGAGACAAAAAAGACACCCTGCTGCACTGCAAGTCAGACACATGCTGAAGTTAGTTTGATAATCACCAGTTGAACTCACTTTTTAGTCTTTACTTGAAGTTAGTTTAACCCTTAGACGCATGACCTACCAATACCTACACTCTTCCATAACTGGGGTCAAAATGATGAAGATGATGATTTGTATTATATTTTGGTCAACAAAAGAATGATTTCATGTTTGACATGTTCATTTATCACTTTTTATTAACATTTTAAATTTTTTATTAACACTTTAACAGTTATCAAAAAATGTTATTTTTATTTTATTACAAGGAAGCTATAAATAACATAGTAAGTCTGCTTATCTATACACAACAAATGCAGTAATGTTAGCTAGCTTACTAAGCTACACACACACACGCACTTACTAATGACATCATTGATTAATCGATAATAGCATAATAGGCTACCTGACACACACACACACACACACACACACACACACACACACACACACACACAATAATGGTTAGATTTTATTACAAGGAAGCTATAAATATCATAGTAAGGCTGCTTTTCTCTACACAACAAATGCAATGAAATGATAAAAACGTTAAATTCCATAGATACTGAAGAAAAACAACCCCTGGCATAATTTTTGACCCCACTTATGCATCTAAGGGTTGAAGTTCATATTGATGAGCTGAATTTATATAATCAAAAGTGATCAGCCAACAAATGTCCTGGTGCATCTGTAATCCCTATTTCTATTTGTTACTTGTATAGGCTTTTCTTCCGACGCCACTATCCTACCAACACTGTCACGTTCTGCGACACTGACCCTCAGGACAGAAAGTGAGTACAGAGAAATAAAATGATTTTGTAAAATGCCAAAATGCAAAATTACTGAAGAGTTCTAAGATACTTTGAACATCAGAGGAAATTCCAAAGTGCTGGTTATCCTTAACAGCTCTTTGTTTACTGTTTATTACTGCTTCTGCTGTTAAAATGTCTTAAAATGTTAACACACACTTTCTTTAAATCTTTACAGGTGGAACAAGCCTGAGGGAGGCACAGCTAAGTAAGTCAGCGTCTGTAGATTACAGTGCTGCTGTTGGTCTGATATATGTACAAAACAAAACATGTGTGTGTGTGTGTGTGTGTGGGGGGGGGGGGGGGGTCGCATGAGGCCTGTGACTCAGTGGGGAATATTTATTAAGGATTTGTCCCAAAAAAACTTTTGTCCTTATCAAAGGACTGCACCAAGGTTTTGCACAGCTAGAATGTAAGAAATGCAGCATCGCGGCCTGTTTTGGGTCTCATGCTATTTGAATCGCGGCTGCACCTGATTTATCACCACAGACTGCAGCACAGGAAACTGCATCTGCAATGTAAACTGTTTTATCGGACACACACTATGATTTAGGCAGCAAGTTGTAATCAGGCGCACAGGGAATCCGCACCCGCAGAATTCCTACGACACCTCTGCTGCTAGCAAGAACATTCTGCTAAACTCTGCAGATCTTCATTCTGCGTCACCACAGAAACTGTAAAAAATCTACAGATTTAGTTTGGGTTTGGTAACCATCAAGCAGGCCGCTGTTTATAAGATTTATCTGAATCACACCTTCTGGCTATTAAATTAGTATTCCTCGCAGACAACCCTCCTCCTGCAGGGTGAATGCACACTTGTAGTTTTAGGTCTCTTCTCTGTAACCAATATTTTTAGTTAAGGAGCAGAAAAAGTTTCTTTTGCACTTCATTGCTTTCTAGACATCTGTGAGTCACATCAAAAATTTCCAGCACGCATCAAAACTGCAAATCAGATTGATTGCAGCTGGGAATCTAAAAATATAAATCTCATATAATTTCACCTGTCCATGGATAAAGATTCCATTGCAGACACAGTCCAATGTACGAACATAGGAGCTTTACAAATAAATGTCTAACCTTGTCTCTATAGGCTGTTTGGGTTTGTGGCACGTAAGCAGGGAAGCACAACGGACAACGTCAGCCACCTCTTCGCTGAGATGGACCCCGACCAGCCTGCCAGCGCCATCGTCAACTTCGTCTCGAAGATGATTGCCTCGCAGAAACGATGAGAGCTTTCAGCAAACTCTGGCGCTTTTTTTTAAATGCCTTTGGTTATTTTCTTTCCTTTTAACCACAGACAATTACTTTCTGTTCTGGACAATTAAGCATTTGGTTTTACGCGTCACCTTATTTTTTTTCTGCTCTTTTACATTTACTTGTGTGTCTGTGTGTGTTTGTGTATGAAAGAGAACGAGACAGAGAGTGTGTGGTGTAATTGTGCGCGTGTGTGCGGCTCGCATGCATGTGCTTTTCTTCTTGGACGGACTCCAGAATGGACGAGAGGAAGTGCAGGATGGGACGTGGCTGTGTGTGACAATGGGACGGGAGGCGATTCTGATCTCCCTGGCAGGGTAACGCATGGACAGGAAGAGGGAATGACATTGTGTGTGCAAATGTTATTTTTTAGCAATTTGTTCATTTTATATTTTTTTTAAAAAGAAGAAGTCAAGTTGTGTGATGTAAAGGTGGATTGTAAATCTATCAGGCTTTTGACTGGTCAACCAAAGATTTTAAAAAAGTAGTCAGGGCGTGTATAGTGTGCCACTGTCGGAGGGTCGGAAGTATTCTTTTTGTAAAACAAATATGGCTGCTTAATCAAAAATACTGAACTGTTTCCTTCTGTATGTACTGATACTGTAGGTCAACTCTGCACCGTTGCCATGTTGCAAACAATGTCTCCGGACTTTGTTACAGCTGGTGAGGTCTGTGTAAATATTCTAGATTGCTTTATGAGTAGGACTGTTCTAGATGACATTTGGTGCCTGACTTTCTTTTGTAATGCAGAGCTTTTTAAGAAAAAGAAGAACATAAAAATCTTCCAGGCTGTCTTAAATATGCAAATAGCCAAACTTGGAAATAAGATTGTTCTCCAGAATTCCACAGGTCCTTCCCTGTTTGATGTTGTAGTGTCGCTAATGATGCAACAGATGTTATTCCTCTAAAGTGCAGCTAGAGTCAGACAGTATAAAACAATTTTCTTGTGCATCTACGGTATCCAGGTGAACACACAAAAGCATCGGTAAGAAACTCACTGAATCATTACATTCACACAGTCTCTTGATTGTAAAGAAGAGGATTAGCTTACTATCTGCCATCACTCTCTGTTCAGTCTGCGCAGCACATAGCCACACTATTTCGCTCATGAAGGGGCCTAAAGTTGTTTTGTGAGGACAGTTCTTGTGGAAAAGTGTTGTCCTGCTACATTGCTCTTCATTTTTCTGTGTTCAAAGTTTCCGTCGATAGAGAGAAGCTCTTTGCGTCAGCCGGCCAAAACTGTTAACACTCACACCCTACCCAAAAGTAAGCTATTCATATAAATATACATATAAAGATATATATAAAAACTTCCAAACAGTGACTTAAGATATTTATTTTTTTTGCTTTGTTGCTCTATGTTATCTTGTATACATGTATTATAAAGTATACATTAAGATTACTGAAAGCGAGAAGAGAAGATTGCTTTTTATTTTGGCTAAAGTGCATTGACATATATAAAGGTGTAAAGTGTGTTCATTTTAAACTGTCGTTTTTGAATGTTTTTTTTTTCACAGCATTACTTTTGTTAACATTCTTGTTTTCTTGGGGAGGCTTTGTCGTTTTTGTTAAGAGGAGGGAAAAATATTTTGTATGAAAGATTGCTGTTACTAAAGTCCAAATTGGAGTTATCCTAAAGTGATGCCAACACAATTGTTTTATTAACTTAAACCTGCCTAGAAGATACATTGTCCAAGTTTAGCACTTAAATGTTAAAGTATTATCAGTGTGTTTCTACTTGTCAAAATATGAACATTATCAGACCTGTTTCATGTCAGCATTGCATGTGTGGAGGCAGACTTAGTAGCCCCTGTAGCCATCAGCACCTCGGCATGGGTCTGTTAATGGAAAACTAGTCAGTTCAGTCAGTAGCTGCTGCCCTCATGTGGTGTAGAAAGATCATTACAAAGGAACCACTTTTATTCTAACAGTGTTTTAGCTGTGATTATGGCATGTCAAAGGGTAAATGTTTAAGTAATTTGATCACTGAGAAAATGAATTTTGATTTTAATGTTGATTCATATGCTAATTTCTTAGCAAATGAGTTTTGCTTTTTCATTTTAGAGTCCCATTTATGGATTAAGAAGTAGAGATTACAACCCCCTCCTTTATGCCTGATGCTCTAGGATCAGTTGGCAGCATGATGTAAACTAATTAAATAAGGGTTAGTTAGGGGGAGCTACATTCTGACTCAAATGTACTTCTTCAAATATAAAATAAAATACAGCACTTACAGGGCTTTTATATCTGACTAGAATGTTCCATTATTTATTAGCAAGAGCCTGCATGCTCAAGTCGTTACCTTAACGCTGCTGACTGTAATCTGTACACAGTATCCTCAAGTCTTACTCAAGCCAGCCCTTTCCAGAAAGAAGCCCATAGATAGTTATCACATGACGACTGTGTCTTGACTCGGCTTATGAGACAGAAGAATTTATATTTTTGCCTACAAAATGCTTGTTGAGAAAAGAGGACGTCCTCTACTTCAAACTGAATGTTTGCCATTTGTTTGCCAAGATGGAAACTCCAGTGGCATCTGCCCACTTTGACAGATCAGTCTGGACTGTAGAATGTGTGTGAATGAGCTACTATGCCTGTATAGAGCTTTGTCATTGTTTTGGTTTGCTACATTGTATGGCTTTTACTATTTCTGATGAAAAAAACACATTAAAAAGCAGTACAAATCAAAATGTATAAAATGCTCGTTTTCTTTTTGTCAAAGATGCAATTTGACTCTCTGTTATACTGCATGGGAATTCTGAGGTTTGAAGTTAGCTTGCCATAAAAGTGTTTATGTTTCCGAATCCTCCTGATTGTAAGTAAATTCTCAGTATTTACAAAAATTTGTATTTTTGATAGTGCATTTTGCATATAAATTAAGCTCAATTAAAGTGTATCAGTGGATTAATAACCTCAAAATATCATTCATTCCCATTTTGACAGGACATTATTGAAAATTCATTTGTCCTCAGGTTGGACACATTTAAAGGAAAACTATGCCCATTTTCATAATTCATACACGTTATTCCTATGGTCTAACACAGTCCAAAAAAATATAACAGTGCTAAAACTCAAAAGAAGAAAACAAACATTTTGTGTCATTCATTTTCAATGGAGCAGCTTTAGATTTAATACTTGATGACATCACAAGTTTGAGAATAACTTCACTGATTTTCAGTTCTGAGAGAGAGTAGCTCATGTTCACCAATTTTGATTGAAGTCTTTTAGGTCTTGGAAATAATTGATATCCCTGATTTAGGTGGTGTTCCCCTTTAAATGTGCAAGACTAACTTATGGCAGATAAGAGGCGTCCATTACTGGGCCCTTCAAGAGATCATGTTAAAAACAAATCAAGTTATTTAAACTTGAGAATTATTGGCTTCCAAAACACAACAATCCATTAACATTTATGCATCCACATACGAAAAATAACACGACTGACTGTTTGTTCAATTGGCTAATACAAAATATGTTGACCTCTTTGCAAACTATGAGATCCTTCAGAAGAAGAAGGAGGAAGTGGTGTGAAGTTGTAAAAATGTCAAAATTCATAACTAAGCAGGTTCAAATGCCCAACTTAACCCTTTATCATACTGTAGCACATGAATAATTTTTGTAATGTTTACAATGTTATGTGTCTTGAAAGGTGTGAACAAACCTTGTTGTTGTTTTTTTTTTGTTTGTTTTGTTTTAATTTTGTTAAGTCATTATTTATTCTGTAGAGGTTGATCATGTGCACAAATGTGCTAAGTTGGCACTGAAATGTAGAAATACATTTTAAGACCTTTGTGATTGCATGAAGGGAAAATATCTTTTTTTTTTTTTTTTTTTTTTTTTACTTTTTAATAGATTGCATTACCATAAAGATGCCCACATGTAAAGAAACCAATTTGGTCACTAAATAGATCTAACAAATCATTTGTACCATCTACAGCATTTAATTTTTTTGATGTACTTATTTGGTTGGAGAAGTCAGGCTTCAGGCTTCAGGAGTATGAGATGTTTTTGCTATGGCCATACTTTGTGAATTACAGCAGAATAGCAACAGATGACTTTTCTATTAAGATACATAGCCCTGTCTAGCTTCACCTACCGGGATCGTTGGTGCAATCTTATGACATCACTGCATTAGTCTATAAAAGTCTGAAACTGTTGTAATAAAATTTTATGACAGCAATTTTCTGTGCCCATACCAGTTTAATATAATGATAAAAAAAATGCAGACAGGCTGCAGGAATGTGACACTAATAAATTTTCTCGGAACATTGTCATTCATTTTTATTTCAATGATGTAATAGGGTTGCTTTTTCTCCAGTCTTGAGATCTCCAAAGTATGAAAATGAAAGAACATAAAAACCATGATAATGTTTAGGGACAGTGATGTTTTAAAGAAACTGCATTATCCCATTAAACAAACAAACCAAAAAAAGTGGCATAGTGTGAGACTGCAGAATGAGATGACTTGACATGCTTACATTTTACCACACCATTTATCCTTAGTCTACAGCTGAATGTATCTGATGCTTTAAAGAAATGTCAAGACAAAGACGGGTGAACATTTAATTACTGTGACCCTGATTTGTTTTTGTGAAAATAGCATTTCACAATCAAAAAATCATCATAAAAGCAGCTAAGATTCAGCACCAAATTCCTTAGACTGAAAGGCTAGGATCAAACTAATAGAACCAAACTATGCAATAAACCCACTTCAACACCAGTAAGAAAGAAAGGCCAGCTGATTAATACTACAAAATTGCACATTAACTGTAGATAAGATGGCATCAGGCATTGAAATGACATCAGAACACTTGTGGCTCTATGAGCAATGAGGCACAGCAGTGCTATGCCTGGGGTCAGCAACCTTTACTGTTAGAAGAGCCATTTTTGGCCAGAAAAACAAAAAAAAAAAAACTGTCTGGAGCCGCAACATATTTGATTAAAGTCATCAACATTAGGTCTAAATGAGCATTCATTAATATGATTTACTACAAACTGGCTACTACTACGTTGACTTTGCAGCATTGGTGGTAAAAGCAAATTAATCTGTCCACGCATTATTAAATCCTTCATTTTCCTCCAATAGTTTTCTTTTTTTTTAGGTTTGGCATTCATGGCTAGCCATGCTAGAGAGACTCCAGGCTAACCACTGCAACTGAAGTTCATGCAAAACTTAAGGGAAAAGGCACCATGCTGTAGACATATGACACACATTTTAGTAGATGAAAACAGTTTTTAATTTGATGTGTAGGCTACTCATCTTTACAATTGTAGAATGTAATAATCACTTTAGGCCTACAACAATAACAAATAAAAATCTGAATGTTAAAAAATAAGCATTATTCATTTCATATAATTTTATGTCAAAGCCACAGGGAGCCACTGGAGAGGGTCTCTTATCTTAGCTTAGCATTTTAGCATGCTATCGCTAACTAATTAGAACTTGATTAAAAATTGAACAGCCATTAAAGTTACTGCAATTTATTCTGAAGGGACATGAATGTATGCATCAAATTTCATGAGAATAATCCACTCAGGCTGTTATCATAGACTGTTGGTAGGTTTTGCTATAAAAAGGAAGTGATGGACCAACATTACCATCCCTAGAGCCACTCTGTGAATGTATGTGTTCTTATACCATTGTTTGGTGACAAAAGGCTTCAATCAAGGCCTACATAAAAACTAAAATTTTTAAAGTCGAAGACTTTGACAGTCTGGATTTTGATGTCACACACTGGTTGGGGACCCCAGGGTAGACACAGAACATGCTGGAGGGATGGTATGTCTCATCTGGTGTGGGAATGCTTCGAAATTCCCCAGGAGAAGCTGGAAAAAGTTGCTGGGGAGAGGGGCATCTGGAATACCTTGCTTAGCCTACTGTGCCTGGAAAAATTGATGGGTGGATGCCTATAAAGACACAAGGAAAAAGAGACCAACGTTCATTGGATCAGAATATCAGCAGTGATGATTACCACTTCACCTGACTTTACCCACATGTAACCTCCTGATGTCTGTAACGATTCTGTGAAGCACAAAATCAACTCAATCAAAACTCTAAAGACTCTGTGATGAAGAGGCAGGGCAATGAGTTTCTGCTTCAGAGAAACACATTCCTGATTAAGCCTGTTAAGTAAATAAGCAGCCAGCGTGTGCTTGTTGAGTTTCACATGAAATCTGTGAACTTAAAGGACTTAAGGTTGAGCATCAGAGTTCTTCTACCAAACATCTCTAGACCTGTACAATGCATCAATTCCATGTTTCTACCATCATGCAAGTAAAGTATCGTTTTCTGCACTCTCAGGAATAAAAAGTTACATCTAAAACAGGCTGACAAATACAGGCCTGGTGGAAAGCGTGGAAAAAGAAATTATCAGAATAGCAGCAGTGCTCCAACCTTTCCTGCCACCCCATCTACTTTGTGTGTGTCTCTACCTGTGAATGAGGAAAGGTGTGAGAAGTTTTAAATGGGGACTTCTTGTATGCTACGCAGTTACAGATCCTAATGCTAAGCAATGCACTTTTGCCTACTATATCAGATTTGTATGAACACCTCTTTTACTGGTGTGAATCCCGTGACCTGTGATCCCTGCTACCTGTTGCTGTAATGAACTATGTATGTCATGGAACAGTGAATCAGGACGTGTTCAGTGATGATAAATATTGTGAACTATTATAATCAATATTTGTTGCACTGGTTATTGCAAATATTTAATATATATCTAGAATATGTATTTTAAAATGCAAAATGGCTTCAAGGAAGAAATAGCAAGAGTTCTTTGGATGTGGTTGTTTAATTTACAACAGTTTCAAGGCTGTAGATACCTCACTGTGTTGTTGCAGTGAGGTATCTACAAACACAAATAGTTAATAGCCAATCACAAGGCAGGAACTCAGTGCATTTAGGCATGTAGACATGGTCAAGACGACTTTCCAGACTGGCTGGTCTGAGTGTTTCAGAAACTGCTGATCTACTGGGATTTTCACACACAACCATCTCTAGGGTTTACAGAGGATGGTCCAAAAAAGAGAAAGTATCCAGTGAGCGGCAGTTCTCTGGGTGAAAATGCCTTGTTGATGCCAGAGGTCAGAGGAGAATGGCCAGACTGGTTCAAGATGATTGAAAGGCAACAGTAACACAACTAAGCACTGGTTACAACCAAGGCATGCAGAAGACCATCTCTGGGTGAACAACAACTTGTTGAACCTTGAAGCAGATGGGCTACAGCAGCAGAGGACCACACCAGGTGCCACTCCTGTCAGCTAAGAACAGGAATACAATTCGCACGTACTCACCAAAATTGAACATGAGAAGATTGGAAAAACATCACCTGGTCTGATGAGTCTGGATTTTTGCTGTGACATTCAGATGGTAGGGTCAGAATTTGTCATAAACAACATGAAAGCATGGATCCATCCTGCCAGGCTGCTGGTGGTCATGTAATGTGGGGGATATTTCCTTAATGCCAACTGAGCATCGTTTAAACACCACAGCCTACCTGAGTATTGTTGCTGAGTATTCTCCATCCCATATGACCACAGTGTCCCATCTTCTGATGGCTACTTTCAGCAGGATAATGCTCCATGTCCCAAAGTTCAGATCATCTCAAACTGGTTTCAGCAGATTGTCATTGTAACTGACTTGTGAGGTTGTGAAGGCGGCTGGATGTGTTGTCAAATTCAGGGAAATGACAATGGAGACGTCCTATGGTCGTAAAATGTGTGAAATGTAGTGAAATTTAGTTCATGGGCAAAAGCTCTGCTGTCAATATGCCAATGACACACTCCCTCAAAACTGCACATTTTAGGGTGTCTTTTAATTTTGCCCATTTCCTGTGTATTAATGATGCTGTTTAATCAGCATCTTGATATGTGCCACACCAGTCAGGTGGATGGATAATCTTGGAAAAGGAGAAGTGCTCACTAACATGGATATTAGCATATTTGTGACCAAAGTTTGACAGAAGTGTATCTATTGAGTGCAGAAAAAAGTCTTACACCTGTGAAAAATTGGAGCAAATACAAGTGTTGCATTAAAAGTTATGTTCAGTGTAGTTTCTTGTAATAGTGTGTCTGTAGTATATGTAATAATATGTTTGACCACTTGATGCCAGTGTTTCTTTTTCAGACAAAACCAAACCACAGAGGCAGTCTGCCATAAATCCACTGGCATTTGTCCAGCTTAGTTAATATTTGAACTGTACTTAAAATGGCCAGCATTTATGGTTTCTATCTCATCTCCGATGTTCCTTTACAGTAAATTATATATTTAGTTTTTCTGGTATTCAACTCTCAGATGCTGGATCTATTTCTCTTTCTGGTGTTAAGCTGATTTTAGGATTTGATTTAGAAAAGGAACACATTAAGTAATTTATACTGTTGCTGTACAGATCAAATATGGAGAAGCAATTTGTATATTTTGTGCAATGATTTTGAACAGCCAAACTCTTGCAAATAGCACCAAATGGTTTTGCTTTCACCCCAAGGCTTTCATCTTTCACAGAAATGTCTCCATCAAAAGCTTGAACAGAGTCACTTCGTTCTTTCTTCAACGTTCATGTACTTTTACAACCCAGAGAAAAAAAGCTTTAGTTCATGGGAAAATGTAACAACACCACTGGAAGTCCTGTGTAATGCTTCCTGAGAGGAGGATTACAATCTTTTCATCTCCCTTACACCATGGAATAGAGTTGTGTGACTCTGGAAAATGGTAATTTGTTCTCCACAGGGGGTCCAGATGACAAGATGGGGGAATTAGATGATCTATTTGGGGGCAGAAAAGGTGGATGACAGGGGATTATACTTTTAATCTGTTTGCTTCTGTGTACTGTTTTGCACACTAGTTTCTCCGCTACAATGGCTGTGACTTTTACACTTTTACGTAAACTTCTGATCTTGGCTTTGTGGACCGACGTCTGCTGTGTGCTTGTGGACCAATTAGCCATAAGGCTCTCCTTTCTAATACTAGTGTGGATCATCTCATTATGGACCTATCACTGCATAGCTTTTGCTGCTATCTTACTTACCTTAGCTTTCATTTGGTTTCTTTGTAACTATAAGGTTAACCTTACCTGTGCATGGACATGTTGGATTTACTTACTTATCTCTCTAATGTGAAGACTGACATCTACATAACATCATACCTCAATTATGGGCGTGAGCCTTCCATAACCTTAACAAAGTAGTTACCTAACCTATTTAAACTACACATAAACCGTAGGGGTAGCAAGTCAAAAAGTCCGAAAACAGTCATTCTGGAAGGCACCAACTGGTTGTGTCTAAGATGCTGGACAGTAGGCCACTTGATGAAAAGTATATCATTTTGAGACAGCGAGTAATCTTCTAAACACTGATAAAAATGGTGGCCTGCTTTAAGTAGTCAGGGACTAAGACAGTTGTTCACATCTGAATGTAAGTCCATATTTTCAACTACTCTTTTCAGAAAGGATGGCAGTACACTTAGATAGAGCGACAGCTGAATATATGAAATGTTGAATGTGTAATAGTGCTGAAGCACTCAGAGAATGAACATTTAATAAAATCCAGAGCCATTTTCCTTAAAATCCCCATCCCCAAATCAAAAACACATGTTTTTCCTCTTACCTGTATTGTGACATATCAATCCAGATTGTTCTGGTGTGAGTTGCTGAGTGTTGGAGATATCGGCTGCAGTGATGTCTGTCTAACCTTAAATAGAATGGAACTAAATGGCACTCGACTTGTTGTGCTTAAAGCATAAACAAATGCATTTGAAAAACTCGACAGTAATGTCTCTTTAGAGAAATCATGACCCGGTTACTCAAAATAATTCAAAGTCATTGTTGTGAATAGTTAATGTAGGATCTATTTTCTTTCTACTGAACAACTCCTGCAAACCTTATCACCATGCAGAAGGAAGTGTGCATCTACTGCTAGCTCACAGCACCAGTTTACATCTCACGCTGTCACGTGCACAATCCTCTCGTCCATGAGCAGTGTTGTGCTTTTTACTCTTAGTAGTGTAGTGAGTAATATCTAAAGTTATGATATTACTTTAGATATTACTCACTACCAACAGTAATTTGTTACACTACTCTCTATATTACTTTTCTGTTACACCTCATAAAATTAGTAAATTCATGTTATAAAATTCAGATGTGTGTCTTTGTGTGAATGTCAGGGTAACTGCAGGTAAGTTTGGCTAAGGCTAGATAGTGTGCAAATGTTTTTTTGTTTGTTTGTTTTGTTTTGTTTTGTTTTGTTTTTTTACCTGTGGGTCTTCAGTTGTCTGTGACCAATATTTTCCCAAATATCTGTCTGACAGACAGAGTCACTCATGGAGCAACATTTCATCCACAACATATCCAGCCAAAAGTTTCATTACTTCTTGCCTGCAGCTGCCCATGAGTAAACTGTAAAAGGTTTTTTTAGCTAGTGCAGGGCTACAGCCAACCTCTGCAGCCAAGACGGGCTCACCTTTGGTGGGGTGTATTTCCTGGAGCTTCATGTTGTTGTGCTGTTGGTCACACTAAATGTTTCAGACCAGAGGTTTGAGGACGTGTTTTTTTAGCAGTGGAAAGAGTTGTAGCACAACTACCTGCAGCAACGGAGTTCTTGTCATCTTTACACTTAACAGAATTATGTCATTGTTGTATTTCAAGTCAATAGTGATGTGATCACAAAAGTAACGCTGTAATGAGTTGTTTGTTTTTGGGGTAACTGTAATATTATTACTGATATTTTATCTATAATAAGTTGCATTACTTGTTACTGACACACATAATATTATTACTAGTAACATGTTACTGCCCAACACTCTTTGAGCGCCATACACCGGGTGCCATCTAGATCTATTGTATCAGTCTCTGTGACTGATATGTCCAACATTCACTAACTCACACCAAGACACACTGACAAATAGCACTACAGGTAAGAAGAACTGCCCCTTAAAGTTATATGAAATGTATATCTTGTTTGTATCCCCTTTTCTTTTTTCTACTTCTGAAAAGCATTTTATAACATGTTTTTCTTTTCTTTATTTTAAAGTATAGTATAAGTAAAGTTTACTCACTTGGAAGGAAAATCTGAAAATCAATATTTGTCTAGTTGGCAAACTGTGGGTAATCAGACCAGAGCAACAGGTGTCTGGTTTCCTGCTAAAGCCTGTTGCCCATTGTCACACATGGAAACATGTCACCATTTGGAGTGTCAGGCCTCCTGCCTCCAATTGGATACACAGAGAATTCAGTTTACACTTTGCCAGATGGAGTGTAAACCTTCAAAGCGGAATGGAAATGTATATACTGTACTGTATTCATCCTACTCAGATATGATACAGTATATTAAAGAAATATACTAAAATGCTGGCAAATTGTCCAAAAGCAGATTATAATTTTTCAGTAAATGCTGCCATGCATCCTTGTATTTCCCCGACTCAATGACATCTAGTTTTTCCCTTCACCGTAAAAATTATGACTGAGCCCGCAAAAACAGATGATAAAAACATACAAGAAGAAATGTCTCTGTGTGCAGCGTGTATTTACAAGACTGCACTCTTTTAGTACACCTTTGTGTACTGGATGTTTGTGGCCACTACAACTCACTGGATAAGGAACTAACAAATGTGTGATATACAGTATGTATCCTCTGCGTGCTTTAGTGAGTGTGTATACACATGCACACACAAACTGTATATGTGTGTGTGTTCTCTGGATTCATGAGTGACTGTCCATCCTGTGACCGGTACGTGTGACTCACTCCTATTCCAAATGTTTCCATCTTGGCGCCTCAAAGGCAAAACCATCAGAGTGCTGTCACCATCTGGACAGTAAAGGCCCTCCTGGGCTGGCTGCCTCATGTCCCTGACTCAAAGACTTTAACTAAAAATACAACCTTCAGGATGTTATTGCAAATGCACCAATACATGACTGGCCTGGATTTTTCTGCTTCTGGCGCTTGATGTTTCTGTCTCCTTTCCATTAATAACGAAGGTGAAATTGCTCACACACACATCATACAGTAGTAATAATGTTGTCACACTGTCTAATAGGCATGCAATGGCTTTGATGAAAGACTGTTCATGGAGAATGAATTTTGGGGGTTTGTGAGGCAGATTTTTTTTATAACCGCACAATCAATGTTTTATCTTTCCCAAATGACTGAGTTATGTGAGGGTGGTCGCTTGTGGTGAGACATCCACAAGGAATTATCATCATCTCAGAAATTGCCCTTGGTTCTATTGAGTATCTTCTGTTTTAGCTCTTTGTTTTGGTTTTGTGGCCCGCAACTTTGTTCTCATCAAACTTGTTTCCTCTGACAAATCCAAAGTAAAGTACCAGCTGAGCACCAAAAAACAGAGTGACAAGGTTAGCAACTAGCGAGTAAAAGGACGTCAAGTACCTAACAGCCACAGAGTGATACTTCCGTCAAGAGGTGGCAGAGACTACCCTCAAAACCAGATGACTCTCCAGGCTCATGTTTTATTTCTCTTTGAGATGTATCTAGTCCCCCTGCTGTTCAGACAGATTTCCAGCCACCCAAGCCCTGGTTGGGCCAATCAGAACCATTTGTTTATTATAGGGCGGGTTTGATACAATGACTGAAAGACAAATGCCACATCAGTCTCAGCAACCAAGATGGCTGCTGCTGAAATGTTCTGTTGAATCTACTTTGACATCGTATTAAACATACTGGATAATTTTCTCCAAAAGAACAAACAATTTCCCCTAAAGGGAAAAGCAAACCCTGCCAGCAGAAGAGCGGGCAGCTTCAGGCGCAGGCAACATGGAGGGAAGCCAAACACCCTCCGTCTGTACACACTGCACATACTGCCGTGACACAGAGCTGGTTGTAAATCTGCAAAAACACTTTAAACGTTTTGTTGATAAGAAAGATGTGTTTGCTTTTTGTCCGGATTTGGCAAAAGTTTAATTTACGAGCAGGCCCAGCTGGTTGCCAAAAAGATGGGGCACAGTAGAAATCCAGGTTTTGTTTCTCTGATTAGTTGTAGGTCTATCCAGTAGAGCTCATCAGGGATGATGTTTTTGGACTTAGTCTGGATTATTGCAGAAAATAAACTGTGGCAAACAAAAGTTCATGACACTTTCACATTTTGTGAAGATTACTGTCAAAAACGAACACCATTTTTTCATGATTTTTAAGCGTGAATACAACACCAGCAGTAGCTAAACTAATGTTAGGCTTCAAATGTCATGAGTGGAACATTTACTGATGTATTTTAAATCACAGATCAACATGTGAAGGTTCCTTAAGCTTGTATTAATCACATACCTTATTTCAGGCATCTAACCAAAGACCTATTCAAAAAACCCATTGACTTTAAGATGAGGGAACCAGGTGTGCTTAAATGCTAATTCATTTCTTGGCTTTAGGACTCATTCCTGCACCACTCTAGTGTGTCCAGAGGCATTTTGGTCCAAGGTCGTTGAAAACACCACTTGAAAATTGAAAATGAAGAGGTTCCAGACTCATTCACATTTGCAAATTGGTCTGGCAATGCAAGGTAGAGACCAAAACAGAGCTAAAAAGGGAGTAAATACTGAATTTAAATTGGTCAGGTTACTAGAAATACAACTTTAAATGATAATGCTGTTCCCTGTCTGCTAGGTGTCTGAATGCAGTATGCAACTGTTTGCCAACATGTTACATGCATAATGACATTTTAAGGCCATGTGGGGGGGCATGTTCTTCACATTCTGACAGTGCTGGGCAAGTTACCTCAAGAATGAATTCTACTTTTCCTTACAGACCTGCTGAAAAAGTAATAACATAACTCTACTATTTACTTTCAGGCAGATCTATAATCATTACATTACTTTCGTTAGCATATCTTTTGACAAAGGGGCCTTAAAAAAACTCCAAAGCCACAACATCCAAATGTGGCTAACTAACTGTGTTAACAAATGATACATTGTGACAGAACTGGCAGCCAGCCTATGGTTAGGGGATTTTACTGAACATCCACGGCTAGCTTAGCCCCAGTGATTGCATGTGAAACCTCCTTATGTCATTAACAAAACCCAGGTGATTCCTGAATGTAGGCTTATCAGTAGTTGACATTATTAACCCTTAGATGCATAAGTGGGTCAAAAATGACCCGGTGAGGTTGTTTTCTTGTAATATCTATATAATGAAAAGTTGTCATCATTTCATATTCCAGGTATTCCTCATAAAATAAGTTATTGATATCATGCCATTTAAATTTTTAACTTACATTTTATACATTTTAAGAAATTTTAGTTTTTGTATTACTACCCCAAGCTTCCATAAGTGGGTCAAAAATGACCCGCATTCATTTCCTATGATAAGGATCCTTCCTTTGATCCTTATCAACTGTCACTGTCAGGAACATATATTTTGTGGACCACACAGACTATATCATAAGTGTCACCCCTTAAGAAGATTGTTTTACACAGCAAGATCTGATACATGTAAGTATGATCTTCATTTTTTTCCTCAGAAATGTGTGTGCGTGTCATTCATGACTACTGTGTGAAAGAGTAACGTTATGTCTTATCATGTATCAAGAAATTAACACTAGCTAGCTAACTAAGCTTACTGTATGTAGTGCGTGGGTGTGTGTGTGTCATTCGTGACTATTATGTGAAAGAATATGTGTTTCTCATCATCTATCATCAAATTTGCCTATTTTATACTTTGCGAAACTAGCTAGCTAACTAATCTAGCTAACAGTACTGTAAGTACTGTGTGTGTGTGTGTGTGTGTGTGTGTGTGTGTGTGTGTGTGTGTGTGTGTGTGTGTGTCATCCATGACTATTGTGTGAAAAAGTATCTGTTTCTTATCATCTATCATCAAATTTGCCTATTTTATAGTTTGCGAAACAAGCTAACTCACCAAGCTGGCTGTCATTAGATAGATGGATAGATAGATAGATGTACTTTACTGTATGTATTGCATGCATGTGTGTGGTATCGCTGTGAGTGTGGCTGTGAGTGTGTGTGTGGTGTGGCTGTGTGTGTGTGTGTGTGTGTGTGTGGGTGCGTGTGTGTGCGTATTTGCATTTATTTATATAGCAACATATTGATCAATAGGTTTGCTTGTCATTTAAAATATATCTCTCTCTCTCTCTCTCTCTCACTTACTCACTCACTCACTCACTCACTCACTCACACACATACACACACACATACTCACACAAAATGGATGTTGACATTGTTCTATTGCTGTTGTGCAATTTTCTTTCTCAATTTTCAAAATGTTTTAAAAATGTTCATAATGTTGAAAAGTGAAAAATAAAAATATTTCAATCATGAAATCATTCTTGTGTGGACCACAATATAATACAAAATATAATACAAATTATTATTCCCAACCAAAATGACAAAAGTGACATAAAAACACATTGATTCTAACACGGGTCATTTTTGACCCACTTATGGAAGAGTGTAGGGTCCAGTCACTTGTGCATCTAAGGTTTAAGCCAGCAAACAGGAAATCACATATAAATGATACAACTCTTTAGTTATTAGAAGGCAGACATTTCCTTCTGTTTGGCTCAGGCTAGCTGCAGTCCAGGCCTGGCAGAGCATTGTCACAGAGAATACCAAGTGTCTGTTAATGTCTATCTGTCTAACACAGTCACTGACTGCAAACTAAATGTGATGACTTTAACTGAGCGTGATCTGAGTACTGCAATCTGTAACTGGGTAAAGCATTATCTCTGGCATTATTACTGGTTGGGGGGAATTATGCAGCTCCCCTCTCTAGTCACTGGGTACATGTCAAGCACGTGCCAGTAAAAAATAGCTCACGAGAGAGAGGGCAAAGGTCAGCCTTAATAGTACTTCATAGTAATGGGGTGGGAGAGACAGACTGGCCCTCTTCTGTCCAAACGAGGGCAGAAATGGACAGGGGAAGAAAGCCAGCTAATGTCTCCAAAAGGAGAAGTCAGTTGCATAATAGCACTGACACACCTGTTTCATGGTTGTTACATTTCCAGATGCTGTTTAAACCTCAATAGCTCGAAAAAAAATAGTACAATATTTTTGCTGCAAAAAGACAATGTGGGCTGGTTGGATCCTTTCTTCTGTATAGAAACTACTTCCACACTCCCAAAAGAACCCGCTTGCACAGAGGCTGGTGAAGTGTCGCAGCTGATGTTGTATTTAGGTGGATCGGTCTTTGCAGTGGCATTTAGGTGTTTATTTTTTGTATTTGCCAGCTGCTGTTGTAAACCCATTTTCATGGTGGACAAATTCAAAGTCAACGGGAGCCAGCTTCTTGAAAGCGCTATCCCTGGACTGCCATTGCTAACTTTGTTGAACTCCTCGGAAAAGGGCCCGGGGCACTAATACCTATCCAGTATAGAGTGGTCACTGTCCAGTTACATGGAAAAATGTGCCCCATAATTTTCAGACAGCTGCAATGTGGTAAACCCTACCCACCAGGTAAAATGGGGCCCCTTAGAAACAAGATGGTACCTCAGAACCTCTGATTTGCAAATGTTCGTAGGAAAAGATGATTTGATGCAACTCAGGAAACTGATTGTTTTTTTGTTTGTCATCAAGGGGGGGTGGACAGTCCACCTCCTCTCCCTGATGGGTTTTATGGCAGCACTGATGGCTCCAGTGAAGACAGACAGCAGGCATAGATTGATGCGACACTGCAACGTGAGCCAGCACTCATCCCAAGCTGTTGTGAGTGTATGCTGTGCTCCTTAACAGAATGACCAAGTGTAACACTTCCAGATATTCTACAACCTTTGTGCATGCCAACACACTTAAGCAGAAAGGTGTTAAAATGACATTTTTATGGACAATCTGTGCAATGTGTCACTTTGAACCCCATCATGCTTTGTGTACAAATTCCCTCAAAGCTCCCCGCTCACCCATCACCAATCCAGGAGCCCCAATCCCTATCCCAGCCCCACCCCTCACCCCACTCCCCCCAGCCAATCAACACATCCCAGAGCCCTGTAACAGATGGCCGCAGGGGTCAGCAGGGGTTAGCTGTGGCAGGGAGGGGGTTGGCTAAGGTTAGGCCGGGGCACAGGGATGTTTGGGATTGTTGTGACATGGCCTGTCTGCCTGTCAGTATGCAGGTGGATGAGTAGCATGTGGCCATGTGGCCTCCAATCCCCTTCTCCCACCGCATACTCTCTCAAAGTCAGGGCTTTGATTGCAGGTCAAGAAGCCGGGATGGAGGAATTCAGTGGTCATCCTAGACCAACCCCCCAAAAATCTATGTGTTTGGCTTAGTCAGCACCCCCTCGCACCTGCTGTGGAAAAGTGCAGTGTTAAGCTGTGTGTGTGTGTGTATGTGGGGGGGGGACTGGCAAACGCAAACATGGGGCACGGGAGGAGGGACTGATGCACCTGGTGAACGTGGAACCAGGATTAATCTGTGCTAATTGACCCCCAAGACCTTTGACCTTTTTGGTTTATTGCAGGTGTGTTGTAACTTGTCTATTTGACTTTTTTTTTTTTGCTGAATCTATAGTTTAAAAATGTAGAAACGCAGCTCCTGTGTACCGACAGACAAATCTGTACTTGATTCTAGTGATGATAAAAGTTGAGATTTTCTCAGACAACTTCAGGGAGCTATGTATATTTTATCTCAGGCACACAGTGCAGCGCACAGTAGGTGCATTTTGATCCACCTCTTGTCATGCACATTTTCAGTTTCTGCATGAAGATACCTGAGTGGAAACGCCTTTGTGTTTTGGAGAAAAATGTCTCAACAGCTATTGGATCAATTGCAAATTCGGTACATGCCTTCCTGTCCCCCCTCAGGATGAGGTGTAATAACTTCGGCGATCCCTTAAATTCTCATCTAGCATCAGCATCTGGTCTAAATTTCCAATACTCTGACTGATGACTAACTGGCTGCAAAACTGACATTACCATCTGCCTCAGCTGTACTTTGTGTTTAGACCTAATTAGTAGACGTTAGCAAGCTAAAACACTTAAAGATGTTGAACATGGTACATATATCATACTGACTTAGCATGTTAGCATTATCATTATGAGCCTGTTACCATGCAACCATTTGCACAGAGCTCAAATAACCAGGTGCCTAATTACACCTCCTCTGAGACACTATTGCTGCTCTGGAGTCTCATTGAAATATATGTTGCTCAAGACATGAATAACATCAGCAGTGAGCAAGAGCTGATAAAAAATGTGAACTATGTAGGCTTATGTGGGTCATTTTTTTAAAGAGAGAATGCAAAGAAATTGTTGCGGAATACATTTACATTTTTCCCCCAAACGCAAGCATGTTTGATTTGAAAACAGCAGCATAGAATACAGTCATAAATCTCATATGTCTCTTTTGGACAGAGCAACATTGACTGGATGGCCTTTTTCTTCTCTCATCTTCATGAATCAGCAGTGGTGGCTGGTCATATCAGATATCTGCTTGATAGTTTGATAGAGAGAAGTCCTGCATTGACTCACAGATAAGGCCAAAACAAAGATAGCAGGGATGGGATGAACAACACACATTTAAGACCCAGTACATGATTTAGGGGCATCTATTGACAGAAATGGTATATAATGGTAAATAATATTTCTAACTATGTTTACATTAGTTTGTCATCACCTGAGAATAAGAATTGATTCCATTTCCGTTACCTTAGAATGAACTGTTTATGATGCTGGTCCTCTCTCACGCAGTCTGCCATGTTGTTACACAGTAGACCAGAACAGACAAGCTGAACACTGGCTCTATATAGCATTATTCACAAATTTTTATGACAGCCACCATAGTCCTTCTGCATGCTTGGTCAGTTATGCAACCTCACCACTAGATGCCACTAAACCCTACACACTGGACCTTTAAAACACATATCAACCTACAATGGCTTATATACCTCTGAAAAACACATTTGTGTTCATAGTACTCTTGGAGAGCTGCTCAGTCGCCTACATTAGGAGGTGTCAAGGAGTGCTTAAATGACAGTAGATTCTCATCCATAATAGACTTTCTATTTTATTATATTATTATTTTATTATTTCTTCAGTTGTACCACACTGTTTAATTCATCCCTAAATGTATTGATCCTTACGTTTTTAATACACTGGGAGCTATATGGCAGGGTTTGTCTGAGGAAAGTAGTCTGTACTGTCAAATAAATTACTTTACACATAAGAGCATTGTTTTATAAGATCTTACATATTATTACAGTGTTACATATGTATCTGTCACAGCACTCAGAACATATGATTAGTACCTGATCAGTAGTTTTCATAATGTCTGTCCACAACTGTAACTGGACCGTTTCTCGTTAAAAAAGATTACAAGTTATTGTGTCACTGCCAAAACACCCTGCCCATAGGCAGATCCAAATTCCTTGATTACAGTCAAAGGTGAGGAGAGGAAAAGACAAAAAGAGGTGAAACAGTGAAGGAACAAGATATGGGCAGATTGGTTTCATAGCTGAAAAGCAAACACTGAACTTCTCATCTTGCCTACAAAGCGTCTAGACTAGATCACCGCCCGGTCCAGAACCTGAGTATGACCTTGTGTCCAACCCCACCTGCCCTGGCATCTTTTCTAGCCCTCCCTGTCGCCTGTCCATCATGCCTATAAATATGATATATTATCTAAACTGCAAATCTTGAAATGTCTGTCAGTTTTTATACTGATCAAAGGTTTTCATTGCCACATTCTTTCCAGTGTCGGGCCATGCCATGAATAGGAAAGGCTGCTGATACTGTGTAAGTCCAAACTCAGAGAACTTCCTGACTCAGCATGAAAGAAGGTAATGTCTGGGTCGTTAGCTTCAAAAAGACAGAATACAACACATATATGGTGATACAGTGGTGTAATATAAGAAGAAAAATACATCAGAATTCTCCAAATTGAGACCGCTGCTTTTTAATTAAGAGCATTTACTTGTACTTTCATTTTCAATACTTAAGTACATTTGATAAAAAAATGCTTTTGATACCTAAGTAAAGTAAATATCAGAAACTTTTACTTAAGATTTTTACCAAAAAATATTCTAAATGGTGACTTCAACTTCTACCAAAGTCATTTTCTGGTAAGATATGTGTACTTTAACTCAAGGATGACTTTGAGGTACTTCATCCACCACTGTGGTCATGCATTCGGTATACTAGCAGGGCTTGAATTATAACATACATATGCATGGTATTGCACGTTTAAGCTGAAATGTGCATGTAGTTCTCAGCTCTACATGCACCCGGGCACACATAGCCAATCTCAGGCAATAACCTTGAGACTGACGCAACTGACACATTTTACATGCTCTCACACCACATCCATTTTGTCATGTGATGAAAAATAACATAATTGACAACTTTACGGTGCAAAAAGAGGATACTGACAGCACAAGGACAGAAGAGACAAAGCAGCAAAGCCCAACAGCAGCATCATATAAAACTGTTCAAGCCAGCTAACTGCTCAGATTAGCTGCTGTTACAGTGCAGGTTTGACCAAAAATGACAAAGAAAGACTTGCATTTTTAAGCAATAATTTATTACACATAAGTGAAACAAGGCTTGTTCGATTGTGACATCACCCAGGAAGTCCGCATATGTTTAAAAAATGAGAAGTGCAATAGGTTTGAGCTCAAAACGCTCCTATGACCATATAAAATATGAAGTAGTTTCTGTGTATATTACTGTACAGGGAAAGTCAGCTTTGAATGACAACTTAAAATGTCCTACCTCTTAAACACTCATAATTCAAATAAAAAGCAACTTTGCTATGACCATATGATATTTGAATTTATCTAACTCTACAGCTTTCATAAAATCAAAGGGAATGCCAGCTCAAATTACATGATAACACTTTGAAGATTTGGTCTTATTTGAGCTGTCATAATAAAGAAAACGTAGCAGCCATCAGTGCTGGATTTCTGTGATCAGATCTGGCTGCAGCGTGACAGAAGTGCTGAGAAAGAACAAAAAATACACTAATTGGTGCAGTAAAAAATGATTTGGTTGCAGATAAAAAATGTTGTAGCATGTCATTTTAAAAGTTTCACGCACTAATTAATGTACACAGAAAAAACATGTATTTTCAGCCCTGACTAGACAATTCGATAATACTGTTATATTTATGTTCAGGACATCCTGAAGCTCTGATGCTACAGAGGAAGGGCAACATGATGAGTCTGCCGGGATTCCATAGCTCACTGGACCACCGTTGGCTCCCTGAGGATAGACTGCTAAAATAAACAGGCGATCCAGCAAGAAATGAAAACAATGAAAACCAACAGTGACTGACACGACATCAGTTTGAGTGTGTGTGTGTGTGTGTGTGTGTGTGTATCTGTGCGTGCTTGTGAACGTGTTTGCTCACATATGTACGTCACTGATATCTCTGGGAAAGTGTTCTCTCACTCAGGCCGGATCTTCGCTGGCAGATGCATTTGCCTGGTGGGACTGTGGGGATGTGTGTGTCTGTGTGGACGGGGTGGGCTGTAATCGTGGCAACTGTAAACAGTCGCTCGTATTGAGTTCTTCCTTCTTCCCTCTCTCGCAGTCGACTTCCCGCGTTAGTTGCGTGCCAGTGCATGTGTCTGTCTGTGTCTGTCACCACCTGTGAGTAATGTCCAGATCTCTCCTCTTAACAACATTGCATGCACAGGGGCGCCTATGTCGTGAGATGTGACTACAGTCCAGTTATATCAGCTTAGATCACATCTGGATGGGGGTCAATTTAAAAAACAATCAATTTCAAAACTTTGAGTGAAACTAAAGCCGACAAATAATAAGTTATCTAATGACAAGAGGCAGTGTGAAGCAAAAGTGGATCAACATCTGGGCTCAGTGTGGAGTATAACAGATATCTAAGGCTCTGAAAAGGCATGTTGCTTTAATTCATGCAATAATCGCTCATAAAAAAGGAACATGGACATTGAGAAGAATTTTCATTCAAAAAAGATTGTCTGTTACATAACAGAAAATAATCCAATACATGTTGTAATATAAGGTCCAGTCGCTGCTGGCGACACCTGTTCTTATGACAATTCCTATCATAAGCCAGATGAGGAAAGAGTCTGCCACTCACAGTGGAAGCTGGCGTCATTGTCACGTTTGCACTTGTGCTGTGAAAGAGGAGACCCTGACATGAACCCAAACCACTCGCTGGCTCGGCTTCTGGCTCCCACCGCAGTAAAACAACAACTGATCCTCTGAGTGTTTCATTAAGTTAACAAGCTCCATGTCTTCCTTCGTGCTCCTTTTAATCCAAGCTAAAAAATCCAGAGATTCTTCCTAAAGATCCTCAGACAAAACCTCAGCATGAAGTATTGAATGACCCAGGAAGTTCTGGTGCAATGCAGCTACATACTGTACCGCATCATTCAAATATGACACAAACTGTTAAGTTTTAAATTAACATTGCGGCAAACAGTAGACTGATGTCTTTCCCAAATGGCATCCTGAAAACTAAGAGTTAGACTCAAAACTGAAACTTGAAAAAAGACTGTAAGTTACAGGTGTCTGTAAAGGGTCTTCCGCTGTAGCGGAATTAAAGATAAAACGTGAAAAGAAGAGCCCACATAATCTTCAGGGCCGAAGGAACTATGTGGATTAGAAATGTGAGAAATCATCTGGCCAAATAAAGCCCTTTTGCACTCTGGTAATGTGTACAGCTGTTCAGCCAACACAAAATATATGGTTTTCATGTTAGTGCAGAATGCCAAGCCACTCGTCCAGGCTGGTTGACTGACAAAGTCCCTCCTTTAGGTCAACCACCTGTACCAAGGTCTGGCCTGCCCGCATGAGCAAATAAACCCAGTAAACAAGCCACAAGCCTTTAATCATCACTATGAATATAAAACAAACGACAGGAAGTTTGTGTAGTTTTCGACTCTGATGACCCCTTTCACAAAAGGCACTATGGCAGACAGCACACACCCATATGGTACACATCTATGGATCTGACTTTGGACATTCAGACCAACCAGTAGACTGCACCAGTTATCTGGATTGTTTCATTTTCTGTAAACAAACACCTATGTCATAAGGATGAGTTGACAGACATTGTCATCCCATAAAAATTCCACACACAGAGGCTTTAAGATACAATATTGTAAATCCAATATGCATAGATTTGAGGATTTTCAACTTGTGCATTAAAAGCCAGAGAGGAAAAACCATAAATAATTATTATAAAAAAACATTTTTATACCTGGTTAAAACAATCAGTAATGTCACATTTCCATCATATTTTCTCCATTGTTTCCATTAATGTGAGCTGGTACAAAAAATGGCTTTGGTCTCTGTAATTTCATCATTTGTGACAACTGTAAGGGGGATACATTTCTATACAACTTACCCATTTACACTTTGTTAAGGTTTACAGTTACGCATAATTAATGGCATGACTGCTTTAAATGACAGGCGTCTGTGAGGCGTCACCACGGTCTATGATTGAGAGCCATCTCTGGCTCCTCCACACCACCACCCTCTTGTCCAAATACAGTTGCTTCTGGCTCCAAAAAACCAAGACAGGCCAAAATGCCGGGAGTTGTTAAACCAATAGGTTTAGCAGCTATGTCCATTATTTCTGTTTGTCGTTGTACCCTCTTCTTCTGTAATGGTTTAATGGCATCTGACTGGAGGATTACTGCCACCAATTTCACTCCAATTCACACCTAATATTGGCATAACAGCAGTGCATGGAGAAAAAAAATATTTTGCTTTATTTTGGAAATTTGTTTAAAATTTACTTGGATAAAAACTTGTGTGTGACGTGTAATGTGCATAAACAGTGAACGTAAATACAACTGTTTGTTTACCCCCCAAAAAATCCTTAGGATACCTTTAAAGTCATGGCAAACAGGCAGATTGTTTACATTGATATGGTTTTGTCTGCATGGAAAATTACTGGGCTTAGAATAGAGTCTACCATCCTAATGATTAAGTGAAGAGGCAGAGAGATTTAACGGGTTAAAGTCCAGTCAGGGGTTGTGAAGGACAAGTAAGCAGGGGGCTAAGCAAGCTCCTGTTGTCCATACAAAGGTCACAACGAAAGCCCCATCTGCTCCCTGACCTTGACCCCTGCGTCAAATCACCCTCAGCTGTGTGTATGTGTGTGTTGTAACACCGGTGCTGCCACACAACCCCCGAGGGTATAAGGGTGTGGGGGGTGGGGGTTCTGTTGGAGAGATGGAGAGGTGACGACCTTTGACCTCTCTCCATTTCAGTGGACTCAGTGTCACAGCCACAGCTGCAACATCTAGCAGGTGTGGCGACTCATTTTCAGCCTGCAACTTTGAATGTTGCAGAGGCGCTGAGTGCCGGAGCATGTGGAATTTGAGGCTATGTTTGCTCCAAAACACTGGAGGATGATATTAAGACTACATATTAAAATAAACTGGGAAAAAAATGTTTAATTGGTTGGATGCCTGTTCTATATTCAGAGGCAACATAATACTCCTGTCTTGGAGGATTTCGCATTAACTGCAATTTCATGCAGTTAATCACTAATCAGGCAATAACAGATTAGTATATAAACATTCAACAGTAACTTCTCAAGCCAAATAAACAGTGTTATACAGAGGATACAGTTTTCTACAGAGGAATTATGCACAGTAGATATGATATCCCCATTATGGAGTCTAATCTGTCATTTATACACAGCATCTGAGCACAACATGTGGCTCCAATAGTGGATAAGCCCAATTTGTACAACTAAGTATGCCTATCGACCACTAAATAACATTGGAAAACAAACCAAAGCAACACACATGCACATACTATACACCACATACAAAGTAAAAAAAAAGAAAAAAAGATCGAAATATATTTTAACTTCTGCAGGAATTTAAATCGTGAACAGATTTGGTTTCAGTCTGTGAGAATGACCCAATAACTGGAACCGTGTCCAGGAAATACAGCGTCACCGACCGCACAACACCCATAATTAAAAGAATTGCTCATATTGATGCATGCACTGAAGCATCCATTCTGAGTGCTCTACTGGCAGCTGGTGGGGGCAGTCCGCCCTCATGGCAGTCTTGTGGGGGCTAGAAGGAAACCTCTCCAAACAGTGAATAGTGTGTGTGTGTGTGTGTGTGTGTGTGTGTGTGTGTGTGTGTGTGTGTGTGTGTGTGCGCGCGCATTCTTTCAAGCCTTCAAGATCTACAGTATGTGCCAATATACATATTTTTTACATGGACAAGTAGCCCACACATACATGAGTGTAAATCTGCCTTTGCCAGGCTGTGCGTGCTCATGTGCGGCAGATGGGAGAGCTGCATGCCAGGCCTTGCCAGGGAGGCTGTGCCGTGTCCAGAGTTGCAGTCAAGCCCTGGGCTACAGCCTCGCAGCACAGCAGCCTGGCAGGCAGCGCTGGCTCTTGGCTGACCTCTGCCTCCACCAGGCTGCCCTCACTCACTCACCTCATTAGCTTGACAGGAGCGACCAAACAAATTGAGGGCATCATAGAGCTCACAGTTGTTCCATGGGAACTTTTTTTTTTCTTTTAGTCATTTTGGTGTATGCGCTGTACACAAACACACGCCCACGTGTAAACAATGACTTCTACTTAAGAGGGTGTCAGAGGTTGTGTTTGAACAAACAGACGGACCAGAGGACGCATGTACTGCATATGCAAGCATGCACGTGTTTCTCCATGCATATGCACATGCAGACACATACATTTAACTGCATCCAGGTTTGTAAATTGAGGCCAGGTACAGTATGAGATCATGCTACATTTGAACCCCACCTTCAAAGTCTCCCCCAAACAAAATCAGCCTTTCACGCAGAGCCTCCTTTTATTTATGCTGAGCGCAAACTATTGTAGCTGCACGCATGGCTGCCACCCCTGACAGATTTATAAACGAGTGAAAACACCCTTAAAGAAATTGTGTTGCTGTGCAAAGATGAGTATCATTTCTGCTTGTTGAATTCTGCATTTTTGTCTTGTCAGCAATGCCAATAAGAAAATGTTAACGAGAAAATACACCCTAGAGGTGAAGGTGAAAAAAAAAAACACTTCAGTGCACATGTGAAATAATGACTGAGAGGGCACTGACCAGTTGAAATAGATCTACTGTGTGTTGGTTCTCATGTAACTGGGGGATACCAAACAATGATGTGATTTATTACATGTAACACCCTTTTGAACCTTTTTGTGAATTGTGATCCCATTGTGCAACTGTGTGGATTGCACACATTCGGCTTTGAGATCATACTGTAATTCCACATTCGCTCATACACACGGTATGCTGTGTGAGTGTCTTTCAAACGCATTTGGGTTCTTATTCATGTTGTTTTATGGTGGCTGGAGACAAATATTGGCTGATTTGATTTGATGAGAGACACACTCTGTTGAGCTGGAAGTCTGTCTGCGGTGTGGGCTAACATGAGACACACACAAGCAAATGTAATGGCAAACACTTTAGCCCCACTCACCCCAACACCAGCATACAAACAATAAAACCAATGGCAACACTTTAATATATTTTACTGTGTTTTACTGAGTTGCATACAGTTTGTGTGTGATTCAACTACAATTTGATATCTGCTGAACATCAACCTTCTGTAATCCAATGCGTTTATAAGAGAGCATCCTGGCTGATGCTTGGAAATGAAAACACCCTGTCCCTAAAGCCTGCCATCACTGGAGCAACACATTCTCACTCTGACCTTGTCACATATTGACGTTTGGTCATGGACATTCCAGGTCAAGACATGACGTGCAAGGTACCCTGGGTGTGTTGGTTGTTGACATTCTGGTTTTCAAAATACACTTCCGTTTTCACAGGAAATGTACAGTTTGCATACAGTTTCTTTCAAAATAAACACACTACGTCAGTACAACACCACAAACTGACTTTTTTCCCCCTTCAACAAAAAATGCACACATAGGCAACAAAAGCATGTGGTTGGGTTTAGGAAAAAAAGAACAGGGTTTGGCTTTACAGTCTTACAGGAAGTGAACACCAGCCTCCCGGGTGAAAGTCGGTGGCTGTTGGACCCATATAGCACCCCTTCAGCCCACACTTACTCTGACCTCTGCAGCCTTAACTTTCATTGTTGTTCTGCCATGTTTCCCCTTGATGCTGCTGGGTGCAGTTAAACAATAACAGTGACTGGCTGCGTATCATGACGATGTGAAAGGATGGCTTTTTTCGTCAATGTCTGATGCTGGAAGTCACTGTCCAAGCGCCGCATTTTGACAACTTTGGAATGAAACCAGGTTGACTGGATGATGCTGCACAAGTAGTTACTGGTTTGATACTCTTTTTTTACTCACGTGAAGACTGATCACTATTGAAATCCATTGGGCAAGCCATAAATCCACAGCTGGCAAGACTACAGAGGCTGAATGTTTCATACACAAAAGACTAGTCTTTTGATGCTAACACAAAATCAAAACAAAAAAATCCCACTCTCCCAGAGGTGTACATATTCACATTTCTTTACCATTCAGCACTGATGGCACACAGTGACAACTGTCCTTCCTTCACTGTTGTGCTATAAATGTAGGGGAAGGTTTGACCTAAACTAGCCTGCCATCAAGCAACAGGCCTGGCAGTGGGTGGCGTTTGAGAACTGGGCCAGAGCTGGAGGTGAAATAAGTCACAGGTGGTGTTAAAGAGGTGTTAAAGAGATGGCAGCCAGAAGGGAGACAGAAAGATGGATGTGCTCTGGTACTTCACAGCCAAGCGGGAGAAGAGCTAGAGGTGATGGATGAGGAGAGTTTAAAAACAGAGTTTCTACTAAAGGCCTTTTACAAAGTGATTATGTTTACATAAAATGCTACTCTGTAGCCTACAGATTTACTGGGGAAATATTTGTAGGTAATGTCCTTTTAGAAAGCCCCACATAACTTATTGAGAATCTAGTTCATTTTAGCCTCGGGCTGTAAATAGCTTTAAACCTTATGTTTTTGTTGTGTGTGTCGGGGGAGTCAATATGTAGTGGTCAATGGCTACATTTTCATGTACAACATATTCTTTTTTTGCCCTTATTCCATAAAAGACAATAGTCTTACTAAGCTGTTTACATGACTAATGAAAATGAATAGTCCACTAATATTCCCACTGACATGCAGCTGTGCAAATTCCAGTTGACATGTCCTTAAATGTCGTTTATCACACCAAAATATGGAAAAGTGGAACGGCTGGAGCAGCTTCTGTAATTCCTTCAACAACCTTTATCAAAAGGTCAACATTACAGTATTTGCGCATGTAAAAAAAACTTTAAGTTTGATTTTAAACTTAAAACTTAAAAATTTAAGGAGCAACATGACATGCTGCCGTGTTGTGCTATGGCCTATTCAAGTGCTGGAATTTGTTATTTACATGACAATGCCTAAATGCAACGTGCCGCTCCAATTGATTGTGTTCAGTGCTGTGCTGCAACACTGTGCGAGCAACGTGTTACATACTTTCCATAACAATAACTATGTCAGGTAACAAAGTGCGTCGGACTCGGGTTGGATTCAGTCAGGAAAATGCGGCCCGAGCCGCGCTCTAGTGTGCTCACCTGTAAGTGTCTGTGTGTTTGTGTGTGTGTGTGTGTGTGCTCACTGGGGCGGAACTCCATCGTGCACGATACAGAGAGCAGATTGTGTCTTTTGTTTTTTAGGGGGTTGTCGCCTAGGGCGCCATAGAATAAATAGAACCGCCACTGCACAGAGCTGACCGTAAACACGCAAAAAGTCACGACACAAAAGATGATACCATGTTTGGGGATGTTTGTGTCCCAGTTTTGGTCTCAGTTTCAGGACCACCCCCAGAAAGTAGGTGCATCTTTGTTTTCAGAATCAGTCATAGCATCTTGATAATCCAATGGTACATCATGCCGGCACTTTTGGGCTTTTGTTTTGGGGTGTTTTGGCTAATTGCACTAGACACACAAGATATTATGGCTGTTAAACAATGAAACTATTTATGAAATGAGTCAATTAGTCGAATATCAGAGAATTATTCTGTGACAGTTTGTTGATATTTGATTTATTTGTCACACTTCAATCAAGCAAGAAAAGAAAATATTCTCTAGTTCCAGTTTGCTGATATGTTTATTCTATAAATTTGAAGCTCCCAGTCAACAGTTGTTTGCTGTCAGAAGATTTATTCACAGTGAGCAGTGAACAAACTAACAACTCTCCAGTTTATATATTGATAGTATTTGCAAGTTGCTATGGTGCTCCATGGTTGCAAAATATGACTAAATTGTCACAGTCTGGAGCCCTGCAGATGCAAGAACACACACCTCCCCTGCTCATGCTATCATTAACTTATTAAGTTTAACTGATACTTCAGCATCTCTAAGCATGATGATTTATTCACTGCAAGCTGGAAACAAACTATCAGCTCCTCATTTCATATTTTAATAGTATTTGCAGGTCACTATGGTGCTCAATGGTTGCAAAAAGTGACTAAATAGTCACAGTTTGGAGCCCTGCAGATACAAAAACACACACCTGGGCTGCTAACACTATTGCTCAGGAGAAAGTGATCTGGATGGGCAGAGAAGTGTGTGTGACTTATCGTGTTTGAGAGTATTTCTGTTGCCGTTTGTGTCTGTGAGAGGGAGAGAGCCATGGAAGAAAGTAAGAGAACCGAAACACCAAAGCAAGACACATGCCAGTGACTCAAAAAAATGATGTGACTGTACACTCGATGTTCACAATATAGTCATTTTATACATCCCACGTGAAACAAGCCACAATACAGCAAGTATATTTAATTTATCGCCCACCCCTAAGCCCAGGCATGAAAAAAGTAAAGGAGGAGGAGTGAGGACACACAGAGAGACAAAGAGACTTAAATGAGCAAATCTGGGTAATACAACTGATTAGCATGGAGACATCACCTCATATGTTTAGTATTTATGAAGACAGCATTGGAGAGAGAGAGAGAGATAGAGAGAGAGAGAGAAAGAGAGAGAGAGGGAGAGAAGCCCACCTACAAGAGTATAGATGATAGCAGCAGCTTGCATATGAGTCAGCTGCATGTAATAATAAGGGCTACAGAGAGCTAATTTGACCGACAACAGACGAAAGTCCCACAGAGGCTCTCTGCAACCCACGACCACCATAAACAAAGTGTCCGAGAGTCATCAATACCTAATATGAAAGGATTTATAAACACAACAATATGCATGTCTGTCTGTCTGTTTGTGCAGCCTCTGACTCCGTCTGTCTTACAATTCAAGCTACTGTCCCAAGCTTCCTTCTGCCACTTGTGGTTGGTGTTGACAGGGACCAATCAGGCTTATATAACACATGACCATGTAAATACACACTGTGTGTTTTCAGGCCTGCTGATGCCGCTGACGTTGATCCACACTAAATCATTTCAATGCATGCAATGGGCGTACTACTGCAGCCTCAATCGTGGCACATAAATGTATTTTTAGCTTGCGGTCTGACTAGCTCCACACAGCCCATACTCCTGACCATCTTCTTGATAAAAAGACATGAAATATGATGTGTCCCTAATGCGAACCATACCCTCTGAGCGAGCAGGGTTCTCTCCCAGCCCCCGAGCCTCCTGCACGCTCTACTCTTGAAGAGTGAAAACATCTCCCATTTCAGAATGAGTGGGCTCATCTGTTGGTGCCTTGAAACATGGATCTCCAGTGAACTTCCCTGAGTGAAACTAGGGTTCAATCGTCAGGCCACAGAGTATTTATTAAGCCACATCTGGGATTGTCATTACAGAGCTGAAGCGCAGGCGAAAGGCAATGGGAAGGGGATGTGATTGAGTGGTGTAGAGAAGTACACAAGGGAATAGAGAGGAGCAGGGAGACAAAATGGAGGGAAAGATAAATTCAGAAGATCCTGTTTTTGTGTCAGGGCGCCATGTAAGAGTAGGGAGTAAAAATAACTTAGGATAACTTATTCTTTATTTTGATTCCCGCAATAATTTCTGCCCTTCACATGTTAAAAATGGAGCATTATTTCTCAATGGTTCTCAGTTTTCAACAAAACTGAAACCTTAGGGTGGCTTCAGCTATGGTATGAACACATAACAAAGACAAGAAATTTGGTTTCTAGACATCTGGTCATAACATACAACATTGAGTACAGTGTTTAAGTCATAGCCATGACCAACACGATAAGAAAATAGTCAGTGTTCACAGCTGCATAGGTCAGAAATTCAAGCCACCAAACACAGACAATGAAATCTATCCTTGGAATCTGTTTTCACTGTACGACTATCTGAGTCTTTTTGTTTCTCTTTCTCTTTCTCGCTGACTGTTCTTGTGTGTGTGTGTGTGTGTGTGTGTGTGTGTGTGTGTGTGTGTGTGTGTGTGTGTGTGTGTGTGTCCTGTTCTTTCCCTGTTGCCTGGAGCCACATGAAAGGTGGACACAAGAAGTTCAGCTTCCTGTGCTGGGTGAGGTCCAAGGACCCACTGAGCATATGAAAGGAACTGCAGAGGAAAAGACAAAGTGAACTACAGAGGTTGGGACACATTAATTCCAACACAAAGCCAGAGGTTTGGGATGACGCTTCAGACCGGAAGATCAGTACAGAAGACTTTGGAAAGTACCCTGAAAAGCATGGCCATCAGATAATACAGTGAAATTAACTGGACAACAAAGTAAAAAAAACTACTCTGAAGTAGAGATTCTGATCTACTATGTAGTGGTTTTGTATTTCTGGCTTTTCAGAACATGCAAGACTGATGATTGAAAAAATACTCACACATGAGTACTTTTTCCAATGGCTGGTGTTTGCACCACAGGGATCTAGCAAGCTCTTTCATCTTTGCATGTGTCCAGCAGCAATGCTTTTGGTTGCCCCCCGATTGCGTTGATGTGGTAAGGTTCAGTGGATTATTGATGCCAGCCTCAAACATGTGAGGTCAACCAGGTCATGTTAGAACAGTGTTGGAAGTCTGTAATGGTGGTCCACTTGCATGTGACCGGGACACATCCTTTGTTTGTTAGTGTCATGACTTGTTAAACCTATAGAAACTGTTGGAAAGTAAAGCCTGTATGACATACACGCATTGTAACCTCAGTTCTATGAGCACAGGCAGAGCCCTCTGACATGCTACTCCTCAGATCACTGACTTTGACTTGGGTCATAGTCCATACAAAAGATCTAGGCTCATACTAATTGGCCAAGCAACTGCACTATCAAAGTGCCTCTCTGCAGTAAAGAGTGGTCAAGCCTGTGTGAAATTAACAACGTTTCCTTTTCCTGAGCAGCTGCACCTACGAGATCTGTTTTCACACTTTCCCGTCACATTTGTGATGACATGATGGTCTATTTGCTATCTGCTGGTAAATTTGGCAAACTGAGCAGTTAGACATTATGAAATGCTTTGTTACAACCTGTTCGTAACAATTCGCTACAAGCCAAGCTAGCGTGCTTTGCTTGTGTCAAGTGTATTATTAGCGGCGGTGGATGAGACAGTGCAGACAGAGCAGAGTGAAATACTACTTTTCTACATGTTTAGGCCTACATTTGTATGCCTCCTAAACACGTGGATTAAGAAAGTAGTGGCTTTTTACTCACAAAGGTTTTATTGCACTAACAAGCTTAGTTGTGGTTACGTCAGGTAATCGTTACTTAACTGTCTTCACCACAGCCTCTCTATTCTGCTGTTTGTTGTGTGCGTATGTGTGTGTGTGTGTGTGTGTGTGTGTGTGTGTGTATGTGTATAGGTGTGTGGAGAAGCAGTCACATCACACTAAAAGCAGGTGAGAGGCTGCAGCATGATAATAATTACACTGAAAAGTGCAGACGAAAGAACCAGTAACATTGGAGCTTATCAATACTATGATCTTTAATAAGTTAGTGCTGGGGCCTGTTAAATATCGGAGATAACCGGGAATAAAGCTTCATGCATCAGCAGGAGAGGATATATTTTCACCAGAAAGACATTGCTCCCAGCCAAGAAACAGAAGCCAGGGGCCACTGAATAGGCTGCTGTATTTGACGCCATCGTAATGAGAATTGGTTACATTTTCACCACACAGACATGTCATGTCTTTATTTTTCATATTACATCATTTATCAATATCAGTAATAGCATTGATAAACAAGAGCGTTAGTGGAAATGTCTATTTATGTAAAGGAAAACAAAAGTTCAGGCACAGGTGATGATTCAAAGTATAACATATAATGTAATATAATGCAGTAAGGCTCTCAGGCATTCAATATCCCTTGTGTTAAGTTTTATGAAACATACCATACATACATGTTCTCTGCAAAGTTGAGAATACAGTCATAGTTCAATGACAATAAAGTCCTAATATTAAAAAATATAAAAAGGACTTGCAGGCACATTAACCCCATCTGAGACACTGCATGTGCTGCTCATCATCAGACGAAAACTACTACTATTTCTGGTCTGTAGTGAGTTAGCCAGCTCAGTGCAGCTGTGTCTTTCATAACACCAAACAATCAACCTTCTTAACTTGATACCTGTACCATAACATTATGATCACAGAGGGCAAAGCATCTGCAAAACGTCAGCCTGGATTGTCTCGTGCTTTAGCCTCGAGCTCTCTCCTCTGATGAAGCACACTGTGCTGTTTCTGATTCATCTACAGTGTTCTCCAGTAATCATTGCACTGCATGTAAAGCAGGTGGGAACAAAGCAAACAAACACCACAGAAAACTAAATCCTTACCACACCCATCCTTACCTCGAGATCTCTAGGTTGACCTGATGCCATTAGTGCAGAATTTAATCTACATGAGCTTGCACAAAGTCAAACTGACAAGTCAACACAGCAGATTTGATGACATGAATTGTTGTTATTAAAAGAACCAGCTGAAGATATATGGGAATATTAGCCAAATACACAACATGACCCATATTGTGAAATACTGGAATTTTTTCATGTTGTGTGTGGAAAACCTTGAACCTTGTGTGTGCGAAGGCTCAGTGTTGCATGTTTATGTTCAGTAGTCTGAATGAGAAACAGATAATAGTAGCAGTGGTAGCAGCTACCTAAGTATGAACGGCAGTTTGTGAGTCACCATTTCCAAAACCTCACTGTATCCTCAAAAATAACTATTTTGGAAGATCTAATAAAGACTCATTTCCTTTTTCCAGGAATCATTTAGTTGCTGGATTTATTCAAATTGTGGAAGTTTTATTGTAAATAAAACTCTTTAATCAGAAGAAATATGGTCTAGAGTAAATGTTTTTGAAATATTTGAATTTCATGTTGCCACGGGATGTTTTCCTGTTTCAGACGTGTGTTATGTAAACCTGAGACAAAATTGGAAATGCATTTTCAAATTAGTAATGCATCAGTTTGCAACAGTTTGCTTTCATCATGTATGTGTACCTTTTTCTAATTGTATTCACGAAGTCAGTTATGCCAAAAAAAAAAAAAAAAGAAAAGAAAAGAAAAAACATCATATGGCCATGAGATAGGATCTGATCAAAATGCAAATGACCATAATTACATTTGTGTATGGCAGATTTTGTTCCACTGTGGTCATGCAGTGGTCAGACAAACACAACTTTGAGGCCAGTGCAAACAAACGTAATAGACTGCTGTTCTGACCACTCTAAAGGGAAATGCTACTTAATCTTAAAAATATTTCCTATATGCAAGAACAGAGTTAGGCACAGTCCAGAATATCAATTATGTATTACGATTTCAAAGCTACAACACAGAAAACCAAGGATGTTATCAGGATGTAAAATCTGGAGTGACTTTATGCAAAACAAATTGGTAAAGACAGGAAACAGAGGGAGAGATATTGTGGAAATTAGGGTACATTTTCCATTCCAGGAGTTTTAATCATGGAGAAAAAAAGCATATTTGGATTATAAAGAAAGAAAAAAACACGCAGGCAGACCGTCTGTAAGTTCAACAAATAAGGCTCCTAATAATTGTTTCAATGTTTGTCTTTATGCAGCCCTGGGTTTTGACAAGATCACAGATCTGAGTAATAACTATTGTTTCTAGCACTGAAAAAGGTTTTTCCAATGTTGACTGGACTTCACCTGGCTATAATTCCTTTTTAGATGCAGCTAGCTAGAAAACATAACCTGATGTCACCTCTGGAATTAAACTGACGTTTCTTTACTTTGGAAAAAGTGAAGCTCTTGAAAACTGGCCAACTAAACATCGGAACTGACCTAACACACACACACACACACACACACACACACACACACACACACACACACACACACACACATTATCCTCATTTATCCACAGAGCCAAAGCCAGATTACTGATAATGGTTGCTCCTTTGCACAGTTGGAAACACTAACGTATTAGAATCCTATGATGTGAGGAGGAACGCTATGTAGCTTTTCACAGCAGGTCCTCGAGCTTTAATTACACAAAACTGAAGCCAAAGGAGGTTGTAATTGTCTTGTGAGATAACAACGTTGTGTCATTAAGTTGTGCATGAGTTTGCTTTGATTAGAGAACAACCTCCTCCCATAGCCATGACATTCACAACAATCACAGTAATTGAATTAGAAGGTACTTGACATCATTAGGGCAAAGACACGAGAACGTCACAAAGCTTTCTAACTCAAAAACTGTGATTTTAACCATTGGCGGTTTCAAAAGTAATTTATTACTGACCTTCTGATACAGGCATATTTAAAGTCCAGCCCGAGGCTAATTGTGGCCGTCTGCAGCTTGTTTATTATATACTATATACGGCCCTAAACAGGGTTAGGGTTAGTCAAGCATAATATCTTTGCATTTTTCCATTCACCTTGTGATGGCAGGGTTATCATATAGTCTGTAGACAGGCACCACGTAGGCATTATGCAGGCAGAACCAATGTGTTTTCATAAACTGATGGTTAATCAGAAAACTAATGATTAATGTTCCATGTATTCACACGCTGCTTATCCAGTTGAAACAGTGGCTTTACTAGTTCTGTAATTATTTCACATGCCCCTGATAATGCTACATTGTGATAATGTGATTGTGCTACTGATCGACACTGTACTGACTCATGCCAGTGATGACCTGATGATGTTTTACTGTCAACAGTATGCGCTATGCTGAAAAAATATTTTCACTGGCAGACGCCATTTTCTTACCATATCACATATCTCATGCAGACCTTTTTTTTGTTTCCTTTTGTGTCCAAAGTGTCACTAAGTGGAAAAAATATATAAAACATCTTCTCAGTATAAAAGAGAAAGAATCTGCATATTTCTCAAAAGGTTTAGTATTACATTTATATAGTAATTTATCTAAATATTTATGGACTGTCCATAGCAATTTCTATGGAATTACAAATGATCATGTATCACACCTGATTTACCTTATGCTGGGTACATGATGTTGTTGCTCTCCAAACTCAGCTCACCATGTGCATGTAATATTTGAATAATGTTTAGTACAAAGACTGTATACAGTATATCGATTCATATCTAGTTTTATAAACTACATTTACAGATTTGGACTTTTAGATAATTTTTAGATACATTTTTTATGTACATGAATATGGATATAATTAGAACTATATAACTTTAAATACAATTTAAAAACTACAGTTTGTCAAAAAAAAACACAAATTGTATTGGGCACTTGACTGCAAATTGCATGTTTTCCTGATACTGTGCAGCCCTACACAAGTATTTGAAATGTTCCCCATTTTTATGATGAAAATAGTTTGCACGCCACGCTCTTCAAAACAAACAAAGAAATGTATTCTTATGGATTTGTTTTTTCCCCCACTGCACTGAACCAAACTGTAACTTTTGTGTACCCTTACAGCCCTACTAAAGATATATACGGATAAAAGTTTGTCAGTTGTTCCACAACTCTGCAGCCCACCTGTGTAAAGGTCTTGGTTATAAAAGCACTTTCTGACCAGGATGTGACAAGTTATCCTCTCTGTTCATTTCAATGCTTTGATTCCCCAGCAACAGTGACAGCGGCAGAGGAGGAGACATATCGAGGGAAATCAAACAGCCACAAGTGAGCTGATTAGACAAGGAGCTGCAGGCAACATGCTCTTGCTGAAAACCTCCAATATTATGTAAACATCGTCTGTTATATCCTATAGAAATGTGTGTACATATCACAAGATCTAATTGTGCTCCCTCAAGGCATGGCACAGCCTGCACGGGCATTCTAATTAAGGTCTGATTTCCAAGAAATTTCACTCTATCTGTCAATAATGAACAAGCTGGAAACGAAGTGAATGATGCACTACTTTTGCAGTACCTTCTTGACACTTTGATGAAGCCTTTCAAAACTAGGTCAGGAGTTTTCACTTTATCACATACGTGCAGGGGCATGTCTAGCATTTCTAGGAAAGAAAAAATGCTTCATGTGTTCATTTCAACAAGTGTAATACGTGTTTTGGCAAGCAGAGAGACTTTGAACAATCATGTCACTGACACAAGAAACAAAGTCTTTAAACCATAAAGGCTCTGTATAGGGCTTTCACGCTTGCCTTCCATCAGCCTTGCACTAACACTGAAGCTTGGTAGTTATGCTGGTACCTTCATTCAACATGCAGTCTAAATATACTCAGGGAATATTTACAAAAGCCTTATCTACTAGACTGTCTTCCAACACTGATTACAGTGCAGTTTGGGGCTTTGAGTCTTCTCCACTCACATTTCAAGTTTACAAAAATGTCTCTGTAGAAAACTCTACAGACACTCAACACTGTCCGGGTCTTACTTTAGTCTTGTACATTTGAATTAGTACATGTATGTACACCCTAGTACCTTTCTATAAACCTAAGAAGGTAACACATTGGAATATGAAAGTGTAGTTCCCAGGCAGGGAGGTCTGTATAAACCCCCCTTTACTTCAGCAGGTTTTAAGGTGACGCCAGGAAAGGGCCAAAGATAGTTAGTGTAACTTTAGAGCTGCTGACAGGAAGTTGGCCCGACAGGAAGGTCCTCTGCAGGAGTCATACAGTGCAGATCTGAAGATGGTCCAGAGCTGCGCTTAACAAGCTGTGACCTGCCAACAGACCATGCCTGGATTTGAGGAAGCGATGGTCTCTGTGAGCCTGTTTCAAGGTCGACATCAATGGAATGATCTCTGTGTGTATTCAGAATGACTCCAATAATGTCAGTGCAGATCTCCAATAAATTCATCATCCTTGCACATAAGAGAAGTAAACACTTCACCAAAAGCCATGAGGCCAACCATCAGTAAAATAAAACTGCTTTTCTTTAGCATAAACTCATTCTAAATTAAAAGCTATCATGGGCTTATTACTTTATGTGCTCCATGTGTGCACTGAACCTCAAACTAATATTTCAAAATAATCTTGAAACTCTGAAATGCAAGAGCTGTTATAAAGTAGTGAGAAGTAGAGGCATGAGCAAGGACATCCATATCTTAAAATTAAAGTCGACAGTCCCCAGTTTTTATTAACTTTGGGACAAAAAGTTAACATTAATGGAAAGCAATTGAAATGTGGCCTGCTAAAGCCCCCTTTGGTGATATTTGGCAGAAAAAGAGAAATTCATTTAGTTCTTGGCCGAAGCTGCGACTGGGGTGTTAACCTTTGGCACAGAAATCCAAAATAGACCCACATCATAATGAGAAGTTGATGAGATTATAAAATCGTTGGTCTGTGTTAAAAAGCTGAGACACTAATAAGTTTTATTACCTAAATTTTTGTGGTTTTCACACAGATGTTTTGCATGATTATAGAAACTAACAGAAGGTAATACTTACAATATTTCAGTAAATCACCCATTTCCCCATTTCAAATGAGAATGGGAAGAATAAACGGGAATGGGAAGATTTATTGACATCACCCTGTATATTCCTGCCTGGAAATGCTCTCAATCTACATTTCTCAAAAGCCAACCACAAACATCCTCACACATGTTAGATAACTACCCAGTGCACACTGTGATAGGACTTGTACGGGAGAGCCAGATCTGGAGGGGATCTGGCTCACACTGTGATCAGATTTAAGCCAGACATATATGTGCAACCCTGTATAAGCTTCGAGCAGTATTATTAGCTGACTAGGCTTATTTCAAAAACATAATAGTATTCTTGGATCCCCCTCTGTTACAGCTGGGCTTTAGATTTTCATAGACTGCATCAAATACAGTATTAGTGAATATGGCAAAATTACACCTACTGATTTAGTCATTCAGCTCACAGTCAACTTGGGTTTTAAGAGGGTTTAAGAGTGGAATATGCTTCGGTTAATGAACAGTAGCCAACATTACAAGGAGCCAGAGATGAAATACAAAGAAATAGAAATTAAACAAGTGAACAACTTATGTTTTTACTAATTCAACATCAGAGTATGTTAGAATGAAGAAAGTTAATAGGAAGGGAAGGGTCAAGTGATGTTTGAGCATGTACACACTCAGGCTGAGCATTTCAAGTAAATTCCATATTCGAGTATTCGTTAAATTATTACTGCAATCGGGCACTCTCAAAAGAAAAGGGATGTAAACTGGCCAACAACGGAAATCAACAAGGCTTCAATTAGCATGTTAAACGACAAATTCAAAGTTAACATAAGAAAAATTAGCAAACTTAGCAAGCTGAAGGATTGTCTCCGAGTTGCTCTCCTAATTGTCATTTCAGCTACTGCCCAGTTAGCACAAGCTAACACAGCAGCAGCTGCAATTATCCAACACCAAGCCGTTAAACGAACTGTCTCATGAGACCCACACTGACACCAAAACAACTCACAAAAAAAGAAGGTCTTAAAGAAAACATTAATACCCAATAAATGAAGTCAGTCATGTGATGCTTACCCCCAATTTCCACCAGATGCGTGTTGGTTGCGTCTGCGGTCCGGCACGGCAGCGGAGCCGATTAGATTCAATTCTAGTCAATGTGTGTGTTTCCATGGGCTCCGGCAGTGCTGCGTTCCGGCTCCGTCTCAGCTCCGGCACTCCGGAGGCCTCCGCAACAAATACGCAGCACTTCTATTTTTGCCGGACGCCGGAGCACAACGCAGCAATTCAACACAGAGCAGATCGTGCGGGGCAGGAAGTCGTGCAGAGAAACACAATAAAACATCCGGTTAATTTTTAAAATAAGGTACACAGTGTTCACGGCGGGTCATATTTCCCTGCACTACACCTTGAAAACTACATAATGGGCAGAGGCAGGCCTGAAGTCAACAGGTCAGAGGTTTTTAGACGTCATTTCACCCCGTTGACAACGTGGACGAGGAGATATTCATCATGGCAGTGCACCGAGATGTCTTCCAGCGGAGCTGCACCGCTCCGCCGAACAAACGCAGCCGGTGGGTATTGACGGACAGCGGAGCACGCAGCGGATAACCAGCGCTGCCGTACCTCAACGGACACGCATCCAGTGGAAATCCGGGGTTACAGTTACTCCTGTCACTCTGTGTGTGTGTGTGTGTGTGTGTGTGTGCAGGTGGACTCTCACCAACTGTACTTAGCACAAAGCTCACACTCCTGCAGCAGTAGTCTCATGATAGAAGGAAAGAGAGCCAATTAATATGTTGCATGCAGCTCTACAATGAAGTAAAATTTCACCCATTTAAAATAGGGGTCAAGTTAACACGTGAGAGGCTGAGCAGCGATTTCTGTATATGTTGAAACAATACTGACGTCCAAAACACATACTTGAGTATCCATGCCCATCCCTAGCACACACTACAGATAAGATGCTTACACCAATATGCACCTTGTGCTGATGAATGAGGGCGGGGGGTCCGTTTCACAAACCAGGTTCAACAAACTCTGAATCTAATCCTGAACTCTGAGTTGATCTACTCTGAGATAGGAAACTCTGAGTTTCCAGTTCCAGAACAGCTGGTTTGAATCAGTTTAATCAACTCGGAGTAGTTTCACCTGGAGTTAAGCGCGTGCACCAAAATTATAAAAAGCCAGCATCAATGGAGCCCCGATTTGACAAGTCACCATGGCAACGGGGAAGAGGAGGGCTGCGTTTTTCACCCCACTAGAATTAGAAATCTTAACGCGCTCATACGGCGAGCACACGTTTTCAAAAAGAAGTGCAACACTGCTGCAGCTGCAAAAGAGAGGGAGACGGTGTGGGAGAACATTGCTGCTCGGGTCAATGATAAGTTTAAATGCAGGCTTTGCAATCACAATAATATTACAGGGGGAAACTGCTTGAATGGTAGCCTATTCATTTATTTCATTTAGGTGCCATCCCGCGGGGGAGAAACGCACTTGGCAGCAGTTTAGGATGAAATATAAAAACAGGTAAGACCTCGGCATAATCTCATGGGGGTACCTCATTTTGATCACGTTTTACATTGTAAAGTAAATATTAAGTGGCTGTTTGACTGTGCAGTTGTTTTATCCCCAACATAATGCTGTTTTCACACACATAAATGTCTCCTCATCTATATCATGTTCTGTTAAATAATTAAGCCTGTTTAAACTAACACAGACTTCTGCTCAGCCAACAGAAAGAAGGCAGATGCCTGTAAAACGAGCACACTTTTCTGACCGCCCTGCCTACAGTTGCCTTACTCAAGAGCTCAGCATTTCCGACATTGTACAAAAAACTTCCATTTGCAAAGAAACGGAGCGCAACACACAATATCTGCTGGGATGTGAGAGCATGACTACGATTGGTAATGTTGCAAATGTAAGGACGGATTAGGTTGTGTATGTAGATGATGGACTGTGACGTGAAACTCTACAGCTCAAAAAGATAACTGTGTGGAAATGCTAGAACATCTATGCGCAGCCTGATAACCATCTCCCCACGAATATTTAATTCTCTGCGCAGTAATGCACCTTCATCCACAGGATCGTTATCAAAAGGACATGCCATGTTAGTGAAAAAAGTCGCCACCTACTGTGCCTAATGGACTTCTAATATACTGACTCTGATTTTATTAATGATTTTTTTAAATGACTATGACTATGATTTTTTTAAATGACTATGATTTTTTTAAATGACTATGATTTTTTTAAATTGGTAATGTTGCAAATGTAAGGACGGATTAGGTTGTGTATGTAGATGATGGACTGTGACGTGAAACTCTACAGCTCAAAAAGATAACTGTGTGGAAATGCTAGAACATCTATGCGCAGCCTGATAACCATCTCCCCACGAATATTTAATTCTCTGCGCAGTAATGCACCTTCATCCACAGGATCGTTATCAAAAGGACATGCCATGTTAGTGAAAAAAGTCGCCACCTACTGTGCCTAATGGACTTCTAATATACTGACTCTGATTTTATTAATGATTTTTTTAAATGACAGACGGCAGAACTAGGCTACGCCAAAACTCACCTGCCGACTGAATGAATGAGGAAATCAAATGGAGGGTGTGGCTCTGAAAGAGGGCGGAGACAGAGAGAAACTCCAGGTTCATTGAGGAAAAACCTGCTCCCGACCAGGTTAGGTTCATAGAGTCTGTTACTGCGGTAACTGACCGAGAGCTTAAGTTACCTCTGTCTCTGAAACAGGCTAGAGTTACCCCTCTTTCTCTGGTTTGAGTTACCTCCCTTTTTGAAACGGAAAACTCAGTTTCCCTCATTTCAGGGTTAACAGACTCTGAGTTTTCACTAAACCTGCTTTGTGAAACGGACCCCATGTTTTTTTCTGTTATGTTCAATTAAAAAAAAACACACAATTTTGTTTATTGTCCTTTTGTCTTTCCTTTATGGTTAAGCAGTTACAATATCTCCCAGACACTTTGACCTCAGTTCAGTTCACAAGGACACAGCAGTCAACAGTGATTCTGAATTTTTACAAAACTGAACTTGCCATATCACTGTGCTTTGTGGTAGACCCTGCTGATGTCATCCAGTTGTCTTTGGCTTCTTGCATCAGAGCCATATGACGCTCCCATGCTACCCTGCTGCTGTGAGTGGATCTACTTGTGGCCTGTGTATATTCACCAGTGATTTGTGGTCATGGAGATACTTTTGTAAACATTCCAACTTAAGTGCAACTGCTGCTTTCCATTTAAAGGCATTCGTCTCTTTGGGCATGCCTGCGAGAAATGCAGGATTCTTAGGTGGAGGATCAAAGCCAAAATGAATATAATCAAACTTGCATTGAAGACACACCAAACTTGGAGAATCGAACATGTCACAAAAACAACATTTAAATTGATTGTAAGATTTGTCTCTCTGAATTAACTATGACATTATACTTTTTTCAGGTGGTTGAAAGAGTTAAGTAGTAGAACTGAACAGCACTTTCAAATTTAACTATCATTCGTTTTTTACTGGTGCCTTGTGTGTTCAGTTCAAAGTTCAGTTTGTTCAATAAAAAAAATGTGGCATTTTATTTTGACAAAAGCTTGGTAAAATGTAATTATAGATGTAAAGTGTCAGTAACTCCAAACCCAAAGTACTTTTACTGTTACCCTCAAACTATACTCAGCTGTACTACATCAGTAATGTTCCACTTTTTAACGTCACTAAAAAACTCCTTGTGTTGTCACATTTTTTTTTAACTAATTTTGAACTTTTCCCTAACATTGTGACCAAGAACAAACTGATTCAGAGCCTGCAAAGTTGGTTTCCAGTGGGAACCATTAAATAGGTTTTCCTTGACCTGAAGTGTGAACCACTACAAATCAGTGGGCACATCATATTCTACAGGTTGGAAGGAGAGGATGGAGATGGCAACAATAGAGAAGTCAGGTGAGAAATTGTCGAGAAGTGTTCAGTGGACTTATTACTTGTTGTTCTATGCTTTTTTTGGGGTAAAACAAATACCTGTCCCATTCTCAGGTAGCCCATATATCCGCAATTCTGCTGCTATTGTTTACTTCTGTTGTGGATTATGCAACGCCCTCTGTTGACGACACATGCTTGAATACAAAGGTTCCACTCAAAACTGGTGGAAACAAAGGGGCTGGGTCACTAGATGGCACCAAGGTCCCAGAAACCGTTAACAGAACCAGTTCAAAAACCAAAGCTAATTTGATGGAAAAGGGTTAAGTTTAACACTGCATGTTCCCCTGAACAGAAACTCTAAGTCCTGCTGTGTTTTGTTCTGCTAGCTGTTAGCTCTATTAGCTCAGTTAGGTCTATAAGCTCTGCTAACAGTTGGCTCTCCTCCCAGTTGAAACGGCATGAAGAGAGTTTCCAAGGGACTGTGAGTATGAACATTTCTCCACCTGAGGGTTACATATGAGCTCCAACAGCGTGCCAACAGACATGGTACTAGGGCTGCACGATTCTGGAAAAAAATGAGAATCACGGCCTCATGGCCTTTGATAAATACAAATTTATTGGGGCATCATGGCCAAAACCAATGGTGCAATAACAACATGTGCTAACTACATTGAATGAAAACAAAACAGTAGGGAGTGGTGACTCCGCAGAGGTCCGCGTGGACTAAAAGCAGACGTCCGCAAGCCCTGTGCGTGCAAAGCTCAGATTTTACGACCGTGCGGACTCCGCTCCACGCACCAGTGTCACTCACATCGCCATGACAGAAACGTGCAAGAATTGGGGGTAATGTAGTGTTTCACGGACATTTTTATTGGAAACTACAACGCGGTGCGCCCGAGTCTGTGAGCACCTTAAATTAAAACCCTCGGCGTACACTGCAACACAATCAAACAGATGCGCAACTCAGAGAATCAGACGTGTCTCTGACACTAGACTCAGAGCGGCTCTGAGTGCGCTCGTGGCTCGTTGACGGTGTTAGTGTTGCGTTTAAGGCCTCCCCCAAAAAACAGAAAAAAAAACGGCGAAGCTTCGAAATTTTTTTTTCACAATCGAATCCCGTGCCATCGAACGAAGCTTCGAAGCTTCGAATTTTTTGGGTCAGCCCTACACCTAACATAGCCTACATATCTTTAATTATATAATTAGTTATGTTTCTATGTATATTTTTACATAAATCCCCAATATTTATTTGCCTTTAAAAAAATCCTCTTCCTTCATTTAATTAGACGTTTATTGTATTGTATTATATATGTATTAATTATCTACAGAATCTTGTATGTTCTTTAATGTGTGTTCAATTATGAAAAGAAAAAAACAAAAAAATGTTTTGGTGAACCCTGCAGCAAAGTGAGCCCTGTTCCTCAGAGAGGATCTTTGCCTCCCAGTTTGTTCCTGGCGGCAGAGCAGAGTGAGCCGTCTTTCTTCTCAGAGGATCTTTGTCCCATCTCTGTGTCCTCATTGTAAACAGCTTTCGCCGGTGATTTGACAGTCACTAGAAGCACATTATGACCCCTTAGCCTTGCTGTTTGTCATGTTAATGTTATCGTTGGCAGCCCTGAATAGCTTGTAAAGCTTTAGCATAATTAATTAACACATTTGTTATCGGCCATGTGTTTACTGCTACAGAAAATTAATAAATCTTTGGTTTATTTGCAAAACTTCGCCTCTCTGCCGTCTTTTATCACGCTTGCCAACGCTAAGTTAACTTTATCAGCAGATCTGTGTGAGGCACAAACTGAGGCTACAGTTAGTAGTCTCACTGCCTTCCAAACTGCTGGCTTGCTGTCGCTCTACATCATGTGGTATAATGCTGCGTCATTGGGAGCGCTTGTTTTCATGCAGATGATGTCCCAATTCCCGGCACGGGTGGGGTCGGCAGAATCGCCGTCATTGGAAAAATTAGATGGCATATGAATCGAGATCACGATTTTATTAGGGCTGTACCCAAATATTGGGATATTCGAATATTCGTTCTACGGGTAGGTATTCGTTATGAAAATTTGTTATTCGATATTCGTTTTTTTTATTTACTTATTTTTTTTATTTTTTTTGGTGCTAAATGTAGTCTAGTAGTTTGTTGTTGGAAAATGTAGGTTATCAATAAAAATCAAAACTTTTAAATTGCATTGTTAAAAATGTGAAAATATAGTATTGCCTACCAACGGGGCTTGTGCGCACAGCACCCTCGAGCGCATCTGTCCAGTCTTTGAAAGGAGCCAAGCCTGGTGTAAAACTGGAGAGAGCAGGCAGCACGGCCACAGCAAATTTTGTTACTGTTAAACCTTCCCCACATTTTCCCGGGGTATACGGTATTGCTGTGATTAATTAAAAATCACTTTAAAGGGCTCAGAGGGAGTTGCCAAAATGTCGGCTTGTGCCTATACCGTTCAGAAACATGATAACAAACATTACATAGGCCTAAGAATACTGAAAAAATATCAACAAAACATATACATTAACAACTTTTATTAATAAACATAAAAAAGTGCAAATGCAGCAGTCAACCAAACACAATTAAATAACAACAAATTGTCTGTGAGCTACAGTCCACTTCCAAAAAAATAAAAACAAATAACAAAGGCAGTAAAGAGAATGTGTGCTATCCAGCATATCCTCAGACCGCAACGGCTACTGTCCGATGGTTTATTTTTAGAACCTATCAACATAAATCAAATACATTAAAATTACAGCTCTGCAGCATCCAGTACTAGGGCTAATCAAATAAGAAAAACAGAACAATAAATAACAAGGCATGACTGAAAATGGGCATATATAATCCTATCCTGAGAAGCAATGGGAAATACTGTTCATTGGTTTAGTTTTAAAGCCTACGTTTAGTTTGAAAAGTTCACCCTCTCCAAGTCCCAACTGTTTTGACCATCAGAACAGGCTACTCCTCAGTGAAAATGACATAAAAACAAAGTATAATGATAACTATAGCAGCATCATATGCTTCAAAGCTATTCAAGACAAACCAGCATGTTTACTTTTTCCAGCTGGAGCAGGGCACGTACTGGATTGACAACTTTGGTGCTGAATATGCGCTCTGATGGAGAGCTCGTGGCACAAATGCACAGGTACTGTGGCAGCCCTCCACATCAGAGGAAAATGCCTTCATCAAGTACCATTCTGAAGTAATCAAGCACCATTCTGAAGTCATCAAGTACCATTCTGAAGTCATCAAGTACATTCTGAGGTCATCAAGCACCATTCTGAGGTCATGTACCAATCCAAAGTCATCAAGTACCATTCTGAAGTGATCAAGTACCATTCTGAACTCATCAAGTACCATTCAAGTACCATTCCGAGGTCATCAAGTACCATTCAAGTACCATTCCGAGGTCATCAAGTACCATTCAAGTACCATTCTGAAGTCATCAAGTACCATTCTGAGGTCATCAAGCACCATTCAAGTACCATTCTGTCATCACATACCATTCCGAGATCATCAAGTACCATTCTGAACTCATCAAGTACCATTCTGAACTCATCAAGTACAATTCAAGTACCATTCTGAAGTCATCAAGTACATTCTGAGGTCATCAAGCACCATTCTGAGGTCATGTACCAATCCAAAGTCATCAAGTACCATTCTGAAGTGATCAAGTACCATTCTGAAGTCATCAAGTACCATTCTCAGGTCATCAAGTACCATTCTGAGGTGATCAAGTACCATTCAAGTACCATTCCGAAGTCATCAAGTACCATTCTGAGGTCATTGAGTACAATTCAAGTACCATTCTGAAGTCATCAAGCACCATTCTGAGGTCATCAATTACCATTCTGAGGTGATCAAGTACCATTCAAGTACCATTCTGTCATCACGTACCGTTCTGAAGTCATCATGTACCATTCCAAGATCATCAAGTACCATTCTGAAGTCATCATATATCATACTGAGGTCATCAAATACCATTCTGAAGTAATGAAGTACATTCTGAGGTCATCAACTACCATTCCAAGATCATCAAGTACCATTCTGAACTCATCAAGTACCATTCCGAGGTCATCAAGTATCATTCTGAAGTAATCAAGTATCATTCTGAAGTAATCAAGTACCATTCTGAAGTCATCATGTACCATTCTTAGGTCATCAATTACCATTCTGGTAACAAATGATAACTATGGCAGCATCATATGCTTCAAAACTACTCAAGGTTTTTCGCAAGACAAACCAGCATGTTTACTTTTTCCAGCTGGAGCAGGGCATGTACTGGATTGACAACGTTGGCTGTGGTGCTGAATATGCGCTCTGATGGAGAGCTCGTGACACAAATGCACAGGTACTTTCAGGCAGCCCTCCACATCAGAGGAAAACGCCTGGCTCCATCACATTTCCACCTGCGAAGGAGGTCTTCGTCTCCTTGAATAACAGGCTCACGACAACAGGCAGTTATCTCTGCTCCTGCGTGCTCCTGTATGGTGCTGACCGGACCTGCCGCCGCATCTGCTTTTCTTTGAAGGAGACTGCCCACAGTCATCTGTTTTTCGGTGGTTCGGGTTGCGCTTCTCCCTACTGCACTCTGATGGAAACTAGACCTGCTGCTGCTGCTTGCAGAAGTTGTGGGGTTTTTGGGGACCAACTCGCTTGATGCACGGCTTGCCATCTTTTCCTCTCTTTCTCACGTCTGAGCTGTCACGTGACAACGTCATCCAAAAACTTTATCAAATGTCATCTTTCGATAACAGTTATGAGAAACATTATCGCCCATTATTAGTTTTAAATTGTAATTGTAATAAATTGAAAACTCAGCCACACATACACAAAGGCTGGACAAACAGTCATTATTTAGATTATATATATATCAGGCCACTGTCGGCCTATATGGGCGGCAGATTTTTTTAATGACAGTAATGAAACTGATGACGTTGCTGTTTTTAGATATCGCGGGATACCCTATTACCGTATTATCGCCCAACCCTACACAAAATTAGTCTCAAGCCCTGACTAGCAGGGATCAAGTACTGTTCATTGTTTTTGTGGAATGTTAAACTTTCAAGAAGCAGATTAATCAGGATGTTTCTGGAACTGCAATGCTTTGTTGCAGAGGCTCACAATATGAAGATTTTTAATATTTGTTCAGTTGTATCACCAATAGGGGATGTTTGGTGGCGACAGAGTAACTTTTTGTGGCCACAGGCCATGAGGCCCTGACTGTCTGACCAACAGTCCAAAACCTTAACTGATGTTCCACAGTGACAATCCACACCATCTTTCTAAACCTGAAACAGAGGTTGACCTGGAGCACAGACACTTTCTGGAGTTCGATGTTACTGCTTCCTGTCTTAACTGCAAGATGAGTTGTCAGCACTGTGAAAACTCACTTTAAATACTGCCCAGCATCAACCAAAGTTAGCAACAGTCTCCCAGACGCAGGCTCAGCATGCAACGTGGGTTTGCTTTGCTATTCCCTTGTTTATAGAGTGGGTGTTCAGCAGGCAAACCCGGTGATGTTACCGGTCCCTTGTCCTCATCTGAGGTGACATAGACACTCAAGCAAGCATTCAAGGACAGGCTGCTTTAAGCTTCATGTACATTTGATATGTTTTTATGTGTTTAACAAAGAGTTGGCCATATCATTACTTAAATGTTTACGCAAACAAAAAAGCTTCCAATATAAAACTTGGTGAAATGATTTCAGTGTATCAGTATTTTTAAAATATTTTTATTTACAACACATCTCAACAATAACGCTATAATACTGAAGACTGTAATCATTTGAGTCAATCGTGATACTTAAATACTGTTTCATCTGCCATTAAGCAGTTTGAACCTGGATGAAGTGACATGTACAATTACTTACACTAAACTTGCTGGCAATATCAACAGATGGGCACAACTGTTAACTACATACTGCTCACAAACACCTTTGGGAAAAAGAGTAGGTATTGCGTATTGTTTTTGAGCCTATTTTAATTTCCATGCAGGCAAACTTGTTGACACATTAAAAAGCAAAAACATACATAACCACAAACGTGCACCAAGTGTGAAATTAAAACAAATGGCTCATTTACAAAGCACTAAAAGGTACGCTTTCACCATCTCTCATGCAAAGTAGCCATGTGAATTAAAACAGAGTTGGCATGGCTGTTGCCTTCTTACGAGAAAGTCAACAAACTCAAGAGCTCTGGTTTAAATCTCAGGGCTGGCAGGGCACTCAGTCGCCTCCTCTCCTCCTCCTCCTCCTCCTCCTCCCAGACTGCATGTTCACTGCTCGCCTCATGAAGTTTGGTCATGGCGCTTGTTTTCTTAGTGCTCCAAACCTCTAATGGTATTGGCACAGTGCACTCGCTGTGCCCCTGTGCTGCTGTTCCTCCCTCCCCTCCCTGTCCTCCTCTTACTTTATCTGTTTTGCCAGAGGTGTCTTTCTTCGTTAGGAGCCAATGCCCTCAGAAACAGAAACACACACAGCTGGCCTCTCCCACCTCCTGTGAACCCCTCACTGCACGTTAGCATGCGGTGCTTGTGTCTGTTGACTGTCCCTCTGCCAATCTACAATGTGGCTGGCTGTGCAGTGGTGAGCTGTGAGGCCGACCACGCCTATGTAGCCTGATTTACACTCCTTTCTTCCCGGGCAGCCACTAGACAGCAGCCAGCTCCTGGAGGGACCAACGGCGGCTTCAGCTGAGGGGCCAAGCCCGGGGCCCATTTGGTTTTGGTTTCCTTTCGCCTGCCACTGTGCCACACCTAGCATGAGTTGGGCTAAATGAGACCAGTGTGTAGATTCAAAGATTGGGCTTAAACTGAAACCAATAAAAGGCGAGGCTGTACAAACGGCTCCACAGCCACTCGCAGGTCATATGTCTGTCTGTCTGTCAATTTATTCATGCTCTAGCCGACCCACCCTGTCTCTAACTCATTTATGCATAAATACTTTGTGCACGCTATCGCACTGAGGCACTGAAAGTCAGGGGCCACGGTCCATGGGCGGACGCTAACATTCATTCCTTTCTCCCATTTTACCTCTCCACTATAGGCAGAGACATGTGCACAGTGAACATTCCTTCCAGTGTACCTCCACTCTTCCATCGCTGCGTTCCCTGAGGAAGAGATCTGTCTGTAGACTGTCTAAGTTCGGAGTACGGAGGATCCTGAAAGTCTGCAGTTGTAAAAACAATATTCCTGCTAGATATGAGGAGATAGTCATTAAGACAAATGTTTAACAAGGGCTAAATTCAACTGCAGTTGCCTTCAGAACAGTGCAAAAGTCTGGCTCAGAGTAAAATGCTTACCCTCAAACAGGACACTCAGTCAAAGATAAGAATATAAGCATTCCACATACTGTACAATTTCACACAGCCCACAGTAACATCTTCAAATTGCTTGTTTTGTCTGACCAACAGTCCAAAACCTTAAGATATTAACTTTACAATGTTATAAAAAGGAAAAAGGAAAAAGTATCAAATCCTCAAACCCTTCCGGCTGCTGTACAAGCACAAACTGCTACAGAGTGATGTTATGTGATGACCTGCAGACAATAGGCTGTTACTATACCTCTGCACACAGCTCACCTCCAGCAGGAAGACTTCTTTTACCTGCTCTGCTCTGTGATGGAAAAACCAACACATTGCCACTCCGACCATGTCACATGTTGACGTTTGGTTATGGACTTCCCAAGTTGAGATATAACGTGCAAAGGACCCTGGGTGCATTGGTTGTTGACGTGCTGGGATGCCATGTCAACTTCAGCCTGTACATACGCTTCCATTTTCACGGTTTGCATACAGTTTCATTCAAAATAAATGCACTACATCTGTACAACACTGCAGATTGAAGTTTTTTTCCTTCAACAACAAACGCACATAGTTAAGCCAACACACGCATGTGGTTGGGTTTAAGACAAAAGAACAGGGTTTGGCTTTACATTCATACACAAAGGGAACACCGGCATCCCAGGTGAAATTTGGTGGTTGTTGGATCCATCCACCTTCACTGATGCACTGAGTCAAACCGAGTCAAGTCAGGCTAGCACATGCATGAACAAACAGCATTACCTAAAAAAACATTCCATCCCTGCTTCCATAGCCAACTTGAGCTTGTGTTGAATGGTTGCGAGCGAGTAGGGAAGGTCGAGCTTGCGTTCTTCACAGTTCTGGGACTGCATTTGCGCAGAGCAAAACCTTCCCTTGCCAGAATGCTTTTCTACTCACGGGTACTTTTCTGAACACTCATATCATGTACACATGCCTGGTGCATAGGTTTTTAGACTACTTAAATGCCATACGACTGCTGCCGGTGCAGCCTGTTGACCTCTCATTACATTATGGGACGGTGCTGTTATAATGGTTGTTAATAATCCCAAAACTTGCAGAACCTCTGAGCACATTGAATTTAACAGTGTGTGAACTAATCCTTTATATGCAATTCAATTAATAAGTTAATTTACCACAGTGTTCTTGTAGTTCATAAAACTCAAAAATTTGAAGTCTGAACTGAACGATGGATTTGGGGAATGGGAACACCTCTATTGTATATGCTGACTGCACACTTATTCCACATGTATAAAAAGGGGCTACAGGGCGGCAGCCTCTAGCTCAGTGAGTGTCCGCCATGTAGGCTGAGTCCCTTGCAGTGCTTGGGTTTTTTTCAACCTGCGGCCCTCTGCTGCATATCACCCCCATTCTCTTTCCCTTTCTCCTGTCATTCTCTCAATGCTCATAATAGAAATGAATGACATGTTTGCAAAGGTTATCAAGATACATCGTACCTTTCTAATTACAGCAGCTGGAGACAGTACAAGTCCTATTAGCTCTGCCCTCCGGTGCTGTAGAAAGTAGAGTTTCAAGAATCTTGAGTTTCACTATGTATTCCTAGAACTGCTTCATGTCTTTTAAACCCTATGGCTGCAAATTCCACACTGGGTAATCCCTTCCTTGTCTCCCTCTCTCTCTTTTTTTTCTTGCAATTTGATGCTTTTAACCAGTTCAGTACTGCTGAACTACAGATTGTTCTCTGAATGGTGTGATAGTGTTACTGCTACATCATCATGTTCATTAAAGCATGGGTGGTTCTCCAGATTAGACTGAAAACAGATCATTTTCATCACACTAAAACTACAAAACTAAAAACACCTCAGTAGACACCAATTAGGAACAGTCAGACTGTACTTAGGAAAATGTTCTATTTCTTTCAAGTGACATTGCCAACACTGTGTACACAGACACACATGTTCAAATTTACATGTAAGTGCACACACAAGAATATCTGTCAGAGCATGTCTCCATGCGACTGCCTGACAGATGGTTGAAGCTGCCACAAACTTTTCCAAGAAGTGCATTGATTTTGACTGAAGATGGTCAAGCAAGGTGGAGGAGGTGCATTAATCACTGTATGGTGGGTGGGTCTCAGGTGCTACACAGTGACACTGGGAATGCTTTAACTTGTGTTCAAGCTGGGGTTTTCTGGAAAACCAACAAACAAAAAAAAACACCAAAACTTTAAAATTCTGCCCATCTCCTTCAGCTCTCCCCTCTCTGACCTGAGCCCCGCCCACCAGACAAGCATGGGCCTGTATGAATACTTAATACATTAACTTGTATGAGAACTTGTCAGTCTTTTTAATCATCGTGATTGTGATTGTAATGAAGCTCAGCCTAAGTTCAATCAGGAAGACCTTTCTGTGCTCATTCATTCACATTAGCTGTCCTATTGTAATTAGCCACGATCTTCATCAGCCAATCAGGTTGTCACTATGAGATTGTAAATCTGTTCTCTCCTCTGTCGCTTTCAGCTGACTGAAAGGATCTTATCTGCACTCTTCTCTTTTAAAGTTAATTTTATAATGATTATTTATGTTTTTATTTTGTATTGTGATTTTAATGCATTTTCTTCTTCTGTAAAGCACTTTGAATTACTTTGTGTACGAATTGTGCTCTACAAATAAACTTGCCTTGCCTTGCCTTGCCTTCAGCTGTCATTCTAGGCAGAATTGCCGCCCCTCCTCCACCCCTTCATCTCCAGCCGTCACATCCAAGGTCAAAGATGAACCCAAAGACTCATACCTCCACTCATCCAGATCATCAGCACCCATCCATCTAATCCTCATCTCCTCTCACTTCCTCTACCACCACCAGCGTCTTGACCCCGGGAGGGTTTCCCTAATTGGCTACCATCACCCTCCTTATAGCTCTCCATCTCGAAGGGGTCTAATCGCCAAAGACTTTTCACATTTTCATATTTCATTCTCATGTGCATTTGTAATTAAATATTTTCTTTCCTATCCAAAAAACGTGTCTCTCCTGATTGATATACTGATGCTGATGCTATTTTTCTTTTGGAATCAAGGCCTTTGCACACTGAGCCCGGTTTTTCATCTGAAATTGTTGCACATCTGAAAATAAATATGACCTCATGATGTGTAATTTACATTTGCACACTGGGTCTGAAATTTTGTCTGTCATTAAAATTTTTGGAAATTTTCTGAGTTTTTCCCATCCATCAGAAGCCTTTAGGGAGCTGTCTGACCAAGAATCAGTGAAGAAAATGTGGCAGCAGGACATAACTGTGACAAGACAAAGGAAGGGGTCACACAGTATCCTTTCATTACTATAGCTCACGTCCAACAGGTCAGAGAGTAATATTCATGATGATTCATGATGATGACGAGGAGGAGGAGGGGTGGACCACACAAAGATAAAAAGCGAGCAGCAGTGTGGAGACAGAGACGGAGACAGCACAGTCCCTTCATGCAGCTGCAGTGCCAAATGGAAGACACAGAGAGAGAAAGTGGTGACAGATAAATAACTCCAGTGGAGAGAAGCAAGAGAGGAAATGTGTCTTTTCAGTTTGTCTCGCTTGGCTAATTGTCGTAGTTTAAAAAAATGCCTCTGACTTAGTATGCGAGGTTTCTGTACGTTACGATTTTTTTCAGACAACGGATTAAAAAAAACTGACAGTGTGCAAAGGCCTTTAATGTCATGTTGTCGTTGCTTAAATTAGCTGCAGTGGTGGGCCTTTAGCAACAGTTAGCAGAAGGCTAACTATTAGCATTTTCTCTCCATCCCAGAGATGCTTTACCAAAATTGAGATTTGTGTCATTACCTTTATCGTCAGACTCTCTTTTAGACTACTTTTTTGCTAACCCCGTCTTTCATTTTTGGGATACTTTGCAGTGTGAAATGAAAATTACATGTCATTGGCCAAAGTTTCCAGTCACAAGATATTTTAGAGCCTGAAAACAGAGCCAAGAGGAGGTGCAGAAGTCTAGTCTTCTCTTAGACCATTTGAATTTCAATATGATAAAAGTAGACATTATCAAAGTTTTGCCCAGACTCTCACACACACACACATACATGAAAAAAAAAAAAAAGAAAGAAGAAACTGTGACCCATGTAAAACTGCTTTCACCATGTCAACCCTTGGTCTCTAAATGTAAATAAACATCCATTTGTATGCTAATGTTTATACAAATGTTGGGAATCTCCAGGCACCTCATAATTCGATAACAATACAGAGGGTAACAACTTGATGGTTAAACAATTATTATCTACTATCTTACTACTTGGCTCCTCTTAAAGCAAAGCATAGGTCTACTGTATTTGTAGTGACCCATAATTAAACAAACAAATGACTGTACTTGCAACAAACAAATTACGGTCAACGTCCCTTTTTCTTTCAGCTTCGTAGCCAAATGCTTCCATACACTAGCTTTTAAACCAGGTAGTGCCAGTCAGATTGCATCAAGTTGCTCATGCTAACCCCTTGTGGGATATTAATGCTGATGTAGTGTCCAGTGTATGCTTACTGTAATATTTCACCAGAAATAGCATGCATTTAATAATGAATGATCCTTTTTATTTTAAAAACTTAACTACATTAATTAATTAATTATTCGTTGGAAAGCACCTTACAGTCTGTTGTGTGTATGAGAATAATAAAATGGGGGTGGGCGGAGTGCTCTGCTGTGTTTCTGTTAACACCTTCAGCGGCGGAGAGCAGTTTCTCTCCTACATGCCAGCTCTGACACGAGACAGGATGCTGAGTGGGCTGGACAAAGGGTTTTTGAGGTGAAACAGACTGAGCATAGAGTTACCGAGTTGGTTTGAGCTTTTTAATGCCACAGTGAGTCATGGTCAGCTGGTCATGTTTGGTTACATTTCTGCTGATTGCGGCTCTGCTCCATTGATTAGAATATTCACATTATACTTAATGTTTGCCTGGCACATTTTATCATTTAGACATGAAATTAAAAAAGCTTGCAACCACTGCCTTCTGTGAGGATTAATTAAAAGTTAAGTGTAGCATGTCCATGCTGTAGACGGTCGGGGGGGGGGGGGGGGGGGGGGGTTGTGGGGGTGTGAAATTATTTACAGATGCAACACACAGTAATACTGACTTGTCTAATGTGTAGTTTACCGGGAGAGAGGAGGGTGTGTGTTGTGTATGTTTTTCTATATGTGTGTGGGTGTAGATGTGTGTTATGCCATTTGTGTACTGACCAATATATTATGATGTGATTAGCACACAAAAACACACCAGTCAAAGTTGGTGAAAACTGATGGATCATCTCAAGCATATGTACAACCAAAATAAGACGTTATCAGGTTTGTCCATGTGGGTGTAATTGTGTCTGGTGCCGTGTGTGTGTGTGTGTGTGTGTGTGTGTGTGTGTGTGTGTGTGTGTGTGTGTGTGTGTGTGTGTGTGTGTGTGTCAGCTCATCTGTGAACCTCAAATCAGAGTAAGTAGTGTAGTGACATGATTGCTTTCAGGGGGATTGTGAGTTGATCTGTAGTCTGACAGCTCCTGTCATCTGCTGGCTGTCATGACAATGGCACATGGAGTACAGAGAGCTCAGCAAGTCTGGATTGAGCATGTTTACAGACTCTATGCATGTTTGCTTGTGTGATGTTTTACGGGGAATTGACCTTTAAGTCCCAACCTTAAAGTTTGGTGGTTTATGACATCCACTGATGAATGAAAGTCAAACTATGATCAATGTGGATGTATGGAGTTTTAATTTGCAAAGATATGAACAGATTCAGAGTATGCAACAGAATAGTAGTTCAGAAATTTCACTACTATTACTAAGATTGTAGTTGACAGTGGAGCCTTGCGCTGGACTGATTTCTTACACCCGCTTTGGATGTCTGCTCCCGCCTGCACCCATAAACATTCTGACAATGGTTTGATGATGGCCTTTATCTCCATTGCCACTGACACCTGCAGTGCCTCTACTCTCCCCCCAGCATGTCTGGACACAGTAGTTGGGTGAGACAGAACATCTTTTATATCAAATTAGCTATATTTAACAGCTACATTAATAGTATGTATGAACTATATCAGCAAAGCCTTTCCCGGTGACAAAGTCATATGGCTGAATATCTCTTTCTCAATAGAATCTTGTTTATTCTGAGGAAGAAATGCTTTATCTTCGAAGGTTTTGTTGCAGGATTGTCAATTACTGTTTGTAAATACGCTCACCACTGAAAGTGGAAGCCAACCCCAGATTCACACTCATTTGGCATTTCGCCACACAATTAGCTTTTTTAATGGCGCTGCATCACCAGGAGTTCTGCTTCTCACAGTCTGGCACTTGGTTTCTGCCTTTCTATAAAGCCTCTGACCTCACCACAGCGCTGTGGGGGCACACGCCCATAAACATCCCAAACACAGATAATAAGAAATTAATAAGAACATACAGGCAGAGGGCAGAGTCTCTGCAGAGCACTTCCACACACTTCTAGTGGGTCGTAAGTAATGAGTAAGATGAATTTCTTCTGTAGGAATCTATAGCAGTTTTGGAAGTTAGCACCAACCACCAGCCAAATGCTAGTAAAATATGCAAGGTGCTGCTAGATTAGCTCCATTCACTGTTGTTTTTTTTCTTTCGCCCCTTTTACACTGCCAGATATTTGGCAAATGTTAGGCCGTTTTCCAGGCAAGCTGCGAGCGTTTAGACACACAGAGCTGGATTGGCAAGATGATCCAAGGTGCCCAATTTTCTGCCGCGAAGGGGTAAACATGTTGGCGGTACCCTTTTTTTTAATTTTTATTTTTTGAAATATATTTTTAGGGGCATTTTTACCTTTAATTGACAGGACAGCTAAGCGTGAAGGGGAGAGAGAGAGAGAGAGAGAGAGGGAGTGACATGCAGCAAAGGGCCACAGGCTGGAGTTGAACCTGGGCTGCTGTGGCAACAGCCTTGTACATGGGGCGCCTGCTGTATCCACTAAGCCACCAACGCCCTGGCAGAACCTTTTTGGTTTAAAAGAATGAGGCGGCCTTCCACCATGGGAGGGGCTGTTGATGACTTGTGGAAGAAGCTATTGATGATGCAGCACATGCGACCCACTGGTGGTGGACTACAGGAAACAGCTGATAGCAGGAATGAGCAGCTAGTAGCAAGAGGGAAACGCAAACCTGAAAGACAATGTAAAGGTGAGCAACTGGGGAGACAAGGAACTGCGCACCCTCCTTGCCCTCACAAACGAAGAGGCCATTAACCATCAAATGACGGGAATGGTGAAAAACGGGGCGATTTACGAGAGACTGACCAGCGGCGGCTTCCCTCGGAGCACGTCACTGTTTACGTCACAGGCTGAGCTACACGTTTTGTTACTTGCTCACGCCCCCCATTGCCCCGAAAAAGGCACAAAAGCAGGCAGGCGGCATTTTGCTGCACTTCCCGGTTTTGTTTTTATTCTGCCAATGCTGAAAGAAGAGGGATTGGGCTTTCCTGCAAATTTGCACAACTCCTATTTAAAAAGGGCTTATGTCAGTTACAACTTTCTCCAAATATCAAGTCAGTTTTCTATTTAAGTCTGCATCAATCTAATTTATTGTAGTTGGTCACTGAAGTTCTGAAATAATCAACTGTCATTGTCATTTCCTTCTATAAAAAGTAGGTAAGTATCTAATAGGTATCTTGGAGCAAAAACGTCCACATTTTCTTTAGTTAGAGATACTCAGCATACCCTGCTGGTGAGAAATGTTGATAGGCTTAATCCAGGCTCAAAAACCTCTCTTCGAGAAAAATATAGCGCTACAAATTATGTATGCATATAAAAAAAATTATCAGCAAATATTATATTGTCAAATTTCTTCTTTAATAAATACTAAAATCTCAATATGTTGTATTAAAAAGAAAACTAAAATTCCAATAGTTATTGCTCTTGACATGTTCATCTTGTTTGTTACATAAAACATTTTAAAAGCAGGAATAGAAGTGCCACCTAGCATCATAAACGTAAGACTTGGTGCTGTTTTTTTTTTGTTTTTTTTGAGTCAGCAAAAGGCAGTTCTATTAAAAGCTCCTGCTCAGTGACCCTTTGTGAAGTCAAAGCCTTGGCAGCCTGCCCAACACACAAAACATAGAAGGGAAAGTACTTGTCTTAAGGAGGAAAGCACAACACAGAAGGTATGTTGTGCTTGAGTGCCATGCCACTGGAACAGAGGAGTTTGATTCTAAAAATACCTGCCTCCCACCACACTTGCACTCCTAACACGCAAGAGCCTTTGCACTGAAAGACCTAACAGCTCGATGGCAATTACTGCAAAATTGCTCTTATTTTCTCTAAGTCTTCATAATTTCCAGTCAACTTGTAATTCATCAGTTGGTGTGTGTTTGCATCAAGTGCGCCGGCAGAGGAAACGGGTAACGCCCTGCTGCTATTTAAAGCCTCAACTATTCCAGGTAGGCCCTGAAACTTTACTCACTTGATCGTGCCAAACATTTACCAAAAGTCTCTGCCTGACACCTGTGACCAAGCCATGTGAAAGCAATTAGTGAAAACTAAACAGACATTTCATGTGTAAGTGAGGCCACCCAATCCCATCAAGTATACTGGGCTAAGCAGTAAAACCATTACAAGATGATTAAAACTCACTCAGAGTATTTTTTTAAACTTAACTTACATTAGTGAGTGGTGTAGGAGAAAACATCAAAAAGCCCGCATGTGTGTGCTCAGTGTTCACAGACCATATGACATATGACTAACAGACATCAAGTGTGGCCGAGGCTCTGGTGGATATATGTTAACTATGTAACACACTATACACCGTAATTTTCACATCTCACATTGTCCTTTCCTGGCAAGTACTGAAATGGATGCGTGTGACAGTGGTTTGACCCCATCCAGGTGGTTTGCATTTGGAGGAGGATCTATTTATAGGCCAGTTAAATATGAGCCAGGTGTTGTCAAAAAGCCCGGCAAAGCTGGCCCACTCTTGCGTGTCATGAGCAGCATACTTAGAATACACAAGCAAGACATGGGCAGTCCTGCAAGCTGGGCTAAGCTACCAACCAAATTGTGAAAATCTGGTGTGAAAATTTCACTTACAGGTTAGAAAGGAGTGTGACTGCCACAACCTTTGACTGCACAGGAAACACTGCAAATGCTAGAAATGACCAATATCAACGAGAACATAAAGTATTTTAGTAACTAAATGTGAATGAGATATCAAAATCACTATGGTAGAATTTTTGTGTTTTAAAGAAACGGTTCTTCACTTTTGCAAATTAGCTCATTCACTTTCTGGGAAAAGCACTAAATGATAATATTTGTCTTTTAAAGTCTGTGTAAAGCACATTCTGCTATTTTCTTCTAAACACATTAAATAGGTCATAAAATTCCTCCTGAAATTCCTCCTAGAAGTTGTTTGCGATCCGCCAATAAATGAGAAAAGAAGAAGAAGCAGTAGAAGAAGAAGCAGCAGTAGTGTAGAAAACCAGCAGTTTCACTATACATGTATATCACATTTTTCACATCACCATATCACCGTGTAGACTAATCTGATGTTTGTAAAGTCTATAAACACAATGACTGAACAAACGTTACTATTTCTGTGTGCACGTTTTGTAACTAACATGGTTATTATAGATTAGCTGGGCTAACCGTTAGCTGTTAGCCGTTAGCCATTAGCCGTTAGCGGTGTCTGTAATAACTCAATAAATGGTCCATGAAAAGAAAATTTTTTCCAGCGGATGTCTTAGTTACAACATGATTGAGCTAGCAAGGCAGTTTTGTGTTGCTATGTGTGGTATTTATTCAGTTTTGGGAAATTACGATGTCTAGAAAGCATCAGTGGGTGCAGCTGACAGGGACAGTTAGCAAAGCTAACATCAGGACGTCATCTGTTAAAAGCCTCCCGTTGTCGATACGACATGAAACTACTCCAGTTAGCTCAATCATGTTGTAACTAAGACATCCGCTGGAAAAAATATTTTCAGTCAGTGGAGCCGAACCGACACTCTCCCTCCCTGGATTACATCCTCCCGGCTGCAGATGCGGGTTACGTCCTTGTACAGTACATGGAGGCAGCTTCCCTCCCACGAGTGGCCGTGGACTGAAAGGCTGCAGCCTGGAGTCATGAGACAAGAGGCTGCAGACATACCTGCGGACACCCCCAGCGTTTCACAGCAGAGAGAAGTGCTTGTTTTTCCATGATTTTGAGAACTAATTTTATATACTTAGCGATTTTTTTAATCTTTCAAATTTGGCTCAGTGATTAATGACACATATTTCTGTGATGTGACAAACTTATAACAGACATTACTTTAAAGACATTTGACATCAATAGGTGGATTCTGTTACTTTCAGACAGAGCCAGACTTGACATGTTCCTGTTTTCAGTGTTTATGCTAAGCTAAACTAAGCTAAGCTAATTTACTGTTGGCTGTAGCCTTACATTTACCATAAAGTATATGATGTGCACATTCTTATCCAACTCCCCACCAGTTTAGTGTCATTTGGGAATGTGTCATTCGGATGAACGAATCTTGTGGGTGAGTGACCTGAACCGAATCACTACCTGAAATGATCTGTTCCAACAATCACTGACTTTTACTCCGTAGACCAGAGTTTCCATCAGTTTGACTGTTAAGTCAACTTTTTTTCTAAACATGACCATGTACTGTTGAAAGAAAAAAAACTCAATTTGCAGTGCTGCACTGACACTGTGTGTTTATTTTGACAGAGAATGTATGCAAACTGTACATTTTCTGTGAAAACCAGTGTATTTTGAGAAAACACAATGCATGTAACTGCATGTAAGATAAAGTTGGCATGAAATCTCAAATCGTCAACAACAGACGCACCCAGGCTACCTTGCATGTCATCGAAAGTCCATGACCAAGCAGCAATATGTGATGAGGTTGAGGTTGGAGTGAGAATGTGTTTGCTGGTGCTTTGGAGGAGCGAGGGGTGGATCTGACCGAGACCAAGGACACTATCGGCAGACAGCCTGTCACTAACAGCGGCTGCCCTTAATAATGCGTAACTTTACACTTCCATTAAATGTGAAAAGGTGAGTTCTAAAAAATGTCATCCATGTACAGTTGTCATTAATGTTGAAATCAGCTATATATACCAAAATGGTTTTCGTGCCAGGCTGTAAGCATGTTTATTTCTACTGTAAAGTTGCATGTCAACATGAGTGTCTATGATGATTGACTAGGTTTTAGAGTCAACCCTAAGTGGACATTTCATGAATTGCAGTATTTGGCACTATTTTCCAGCCCTGGGGGTTGATACTTGGACTATGAGCAGTTGGAGCTCTGGTCAAGCTCTGAACGATGCTGTGAATGGTTCTTTTGAACAAATCATTTTAATTAATGGATTCTAGTAATTCAGTGACCTGGAAGGAACAGGTTTTGCCATCACTACTCTCCAGCAGAGAGTGAATAAGTATATTTCTCAAAATGTCTATTTATTCATATTACAAGTCAAAAATACTGTACTGGCCCAAATATAACATGATTATATTCATACAAGATGTGTGGTTTAACATATTCAAAGCCAACAGTATATAGTCTCTGGAAATAGAGCAATTAATAGAAAATGTCATTATCGTACTACTTTCACTGCTGTTCTCTAAAACAGCGTACACATGTGAGAAATGGCAGTTTTGGTAAATGTACAATATGTTTATCTTAAGTTATATGAATATGCATGTTGCTAATGTCTGCCTCCTCAGAATACAGTGAAGCATAACTGTATACATTTCTTTATGAGCATCTTTAAAATCAAATTAAAATAAAGGCTGTTAAAGGCTAATGAGGAACCAGATTCCCATTAAGGCAGACCATATGGTGCACAGCAGTGATAGACTACTTTGGGGGTGGGGGGTCTTTACATACATACGAAAACATATCAACAAAGTTTTCTGCAGTAAGATAGAGTTAATGAAGATATTTTTTTCCATACAAGCTATTTGTATCCTGAATATTTCCTCTTGTTTCCATCTATTCAAAATGACATACTTGACCTGAGGATACACATAACAAAAACTGTCTCTCTATGTATTTTCTGTGGTTCAGAAATGGCCACATACTGAGAAGAAAGCCTCAAAGCTGAATTTTTGTATGAAAGGTGGATTACAAATCAAATGTTTTATTATTCCAGGTAAAACTTGCCAAGTTCAAGCTTTAGCAGACATACTCTAAACAGACTTGGAGAACTGGCTACCTTTGATCCAAGGAAATAAAGGCAATGCCTTACTGACCACAGATGCCATCCAGTTGGCTGTCCTCTGGTTACAATCTTTCACAACTCTTTACGACTGCCAACCCACAGGGCTCTGCCTACTTCCATTCTCCACTCCATCACTTTAAATCTGAGCCTTTGAGTCTTGATTCAAAACACGTACTGGTCAGTAGTCTGGGTTTTGGTCCACCACAATCAAACACAATCCCTCTCCTGCTGGTGTTTTGCCCCAGTGGTAGACAGGAACAGGAAAAGAGAGACAAAATGTCAAAAATGAAAATGTGAAAAAGACGCATATGTTCACTCCAAGCCACTTTTGAAGATTTTCTGTCCAGTTCCTCAATAACAGATTTTGGAGCAGGGCTTACTGCACATGCAACATTCTCTTCGTTGTTTTCTTTTACAAACCACATGTCTGATCCCCGTCCATCATGGCAGAAAATCCATTCCATGTTTTCACAGTGCTGCTATTCTTGTATTTTTTAGGTTAGATATCTATTTAAAATTCTTGGGAATGTCCCGTACTGACAAACTATGTTAAGATGAAGGACTGGGATTTGGAAAGCAGAACTTTGGATTTTGTCAGTACTTCTTCCTCTTGATAGTTCACTGTGTCATAGCTTTCTTTTAAATTTGAAATTATGGACTTAAAGGAACTCAACATTGACATCATTCTGCTACAATTTTACAACCAGACTGTGAGTGCTTATAAATCTTAACTGTTTCAAAAGTGATATGGAAGAACAACACTGCTAACTCACTGAAAAAGCATACACAGCAAATGCCCACCCAAACCCATCAGTTATACAGAGCTACACAGTAAAACCATTACAAGACGATTAAAATTCACTTAGAGTAAATGCATTTTTTTTATTTTTTTATTTTTTTACTTACATTAGTGAGCGGTGTAGGAATAGACATCAAAAAGCCTGCATGTGTGTGCTCAGTGTTCTCAGACCATATGGCTCTAATAGTCATTAAGTGTGGCTGAGGCTCTGGTGGATACATGTCAACTATGTAACGCACCATATAGTACTATAATTTTCACATATCACATTGTCCTTTACATTTTATGGCTACTGACAGCTGTCAATAAAGATTTGTTTGAAATCTCAGAGACAGGGAGAAGTTTGTTTGCAAACAGAGGTCTGTAACATTACACCAGTATGGTTCACATTAATGCATTATTGCCAACGTGCATATTGGCTGTGATAGGAGGAAGGGGAAATATCAAAGGGGCACATTATGCTATTGCAAAAGTGCAACAAACCTGGCTTCCATATTTTATGTCCACATGGTGCTTTGTGTCACCAGGCACTGATTTAGGGGAATCAACTCATGGCTTTGCTTCCACTGTGCCAGAGCTTGACGACATCAACCAAAATTCCTGACATGTCATAAGTTCTTCGGAATGTCCAACAGCTGATCGCAGAGAGAGCAGTTGATTGGGCCATCATCAGGTCCTCGCTCCGCCCATGCGCTGCATGGCAAACCATGCAGGACTGTAAAAATTGTAGTCTGTGCTCAGCTTAGGAGTAAAAAAACAGCTGAATAACCTTGAAAACAAACTCTGTGCACAAATTTGTTCAATGTCCCAACTGCATGTAAAGCACACAGAAACTCCAACACATTCTAACACATATCTACGTTTGGTCATGGACTTTCCACGTCTACATATGACGTATAAGGTACCCTGGGTGCATCGGTTGTTGACGTTCTGAGACCACATGTCAGTTTAAGCCTATTACATGCGTTGTGTGTTTTCAAAATACACTGCCATTTTCACAGGAAATGTACAGCTTGTATACAGTCTCTTTCAAAATAAACACACGACATCGGTACAACACCATGAATTGACTTTTTCCTTCCTTCAACAACAAATACACATGGTTACGTTTTAGCTACACACGCACATGGTTGGTTTAGGCAACGAAAGCATATGGTTGGGTTTTTTGAAAAAAAAAAAAAAAAAAAAAAAAAAAAGAACAGTTTGGCTATACAATCACACAGAAAGTAAATACTAGCCTCTGGGTGAAAGTTGGTGGTTGTTGGACCAATCAACCACTGGTCCCGCCCGCCCTACCCAGACTTTCGCCACCTCATCTTTCGTTGTTTTTCCACCACGTTTCCCCCTGTTACAATATAACGGCATCTGGCCATGTGAAAGGACAGCATTTTTCACGTGTAACACCAGGAGTCACTGACCAAGTGCCGGTTTTCACTGACTTCGGAGTGAGACCACTTTCGCATCTCAAATTTATCTAAGCACTTGGAAAAAAGTTGAGAGGAGTACAAGTAAAGTATGCACATGGCTAAAATGAGCAGTTTTTGTTTGAAAACACTATAATACAATTTATAATTCTCAAGTACCATACACACTGTACTTTGTACAGTAAAAGAGGGTAACATGTTCAACAGTAGCTCAAATTCTACATATAGTATATCTCCTCCTGAACTGAAACCCTTTGTCCTGCCATATCAACCTGGAACTTATACAAAATAGGAAACTTTAATGTAAGTACATTCCACACTGCCATGTGCAGTTTAATTTGCTGTTGAAATGCGTGCTATTGCATCTATCAGCACAGATATTCATCTGGTCTGTTTATACATTTTGGGTGGTGCGAGCAGCAGATGTGGAAATAGTAAGAATTCTGGTCATTTAACAGTATTTTTCACCTCAAAGCATTCTCTGTCAGTGCCCCGGTCAGCTCTGATTTCCTTGGTTTGGCTGCACCAGGTTCAGCTCCACTGCATTTAAGGCGTGCTGGTCTTACGTCTGTGGCATCTGTTGAGGAATGTGATGAATGCTGTCTGTACCATTCTGACAGCGCTATACTTGCATGATTTGCACCCAGACAATCTGCTCCACCCTGATTGGGACTGAGGCTGATGTTTATACTTAGATGTTTTAAATGTTTTAAACCAGCAGCAGGAAAAAAGTGCCATTTCAGACATGTAATACTTTTCACTTTGCAATTTGACATTTGACATTTCCTACACTAAAATACTGATCAAGAAACACTGTGATTAAATAATTAAAAAAACAACAACAACAGCAACGTAGAAATGCTTCTAGCTTTAAATTAAAAAAAAACAAAAAAAAAAAACGTACTGGAGCCGCAACCATGACACATATCCATACAGATGAGTGATGTGAACCTCTTTTCACAAGAGAAGTCAACCATGCAACTGCTATTACAGGTGCACCACATGCACAAGTTTCCCGAGCCAAGCACTGTCTGCGGTTGACAAGAGTCACAGACATACATCATGATGTGAATTCATGTTATCTGATGGAAAAATCTAGCTGTAATTCAAGCCTGAATGAATCTGTAACAGGACTGAAGGCGTTGCATCAGCATCTCTTGTGTCATGAACTCTACTTTTTGTTTTTGATTTGGCTTCTCCTGTGTTTCTATGACACAATGCAAGATAGATTGAGATTTAACTGAGCCCTGCAGCCAGAAGCTGGATGAATCAACAAACCAAAAGTCAAATGATTTATGGCTTCCATACACTAGAAGACTTTGGAAAGACTAATTAAAGATTATTTCCCACTTTGTTTCTCATAGAAAATATTACGCCAAACTCCCCTTAATAAATACAACATATTAACAATTCCTTACAGTATGCGTCCACAAAAACACCTACCTATAGAAATACAAGATAAGAGGCATCATGTGTTGACAGTATTCTTGTCAATTCTGCATCAGTATAACCCGTAGAGATAAACTCTATTTGCACACAAACTTAACATTTTAGCCTCAACTCGCTGCCAGCCTCCGCTGTTTAGCTGCGCTAGTTTAAAGAGAGAAGACTGTGGGGTTGAGAGACAAACGCTTTTTATCTCACTAATGTAAGTGCTGGCTGGTGGATCACCTACATGCCAAATTAAACACCAACTCTTGTTCACACTACAACTCCAGCGGTTTCTCCTTCTTTTCTAAAGTCTAGGAGAGCTTAGACTGGTTCATGTTCTTGCGCCTCCCCAGAGTTCCCTCCGTGTTTACACTGCACATTTTAATACCCATACTACCATACTATTTAGTATGCTAGAAAAATATTTAGTATGTTTCAATACATCCTATGTCCAAAGCAGCACGCCAGAAATACCAGGATGTTCTAATACATTCACTCTGATTTTGTAGAATCTGCAGAAAAACAAGGGATTTCCTGCCATTTTATTATTTTATCCACTTTTCTTCAACCAGTCTCCACCAAAATTTTATCATCTGTTCCTTGTCCCATTATCAACCTTTCCTGACAATTTCATCAAAATCCATAGAACTTTTTGAGTTATTTTACAGAAAATCAAATAGACAAACAAACATAAAAACAACGGCGAAAACATAACCTCATTGGCGGAGGTAAAAATAAGTAACAATAATGTTAAAAATGTCTGATTTTATCGTAACATCAAGGCAAGAAAAATACTAACTTAAGACAGTTTGGACTGAGTTTTCTGGTCGCCTTACACCAAACGATTGAAATGACGGGAGTGCACACCAACTGTGGTAAAACTGTCATGATTTTATTCCACCTTTGAAAAATTGTCTGCAACAGTGAAATCACTTTAAAGTTGGTACTCTTGGTACAATTCAGTCTCGTGAAGAGCTATTCAAGTTCAAATGCTTTGGTTGATATGTATGAAGGAGGTAACGTATTGTCCAGCCTGCTTAAAATGACTCCTAACCCAAATATCAAGTCTTGTGAGGCCACAACAAGTTAAGTGACATTTTTAGGTATGGATTGCAAGCCAAGTTAAAGAGCTGGATTTTGTAGTTAGGTATCTTATGTAGATAATTGCTAACAGGCTAATGTGATGCTATCTGACCAAATGTTTGACATGGTACAGCTATGATACTGTGTGAATTCAACAATTCTAAGACCTTATAAATTTCCACTGCCATGTCAGCCACTTGAAGCATACAGTATGACCCTGAGTTAAAAGGTCTCATTTTAGGAAACTTAATCCCTATGAATAAGCCATGCCCTCATAGTATTTCTGGTTGAGAATTCCAATCCAATAAATTAGCCCACAAAAAAAGCTATTGTAAGGAAATGAGCTGTGGAGAGAAAGTGATGGCTGTGAAAAACATACAGTACAGTCAATAATGAGAAGTCAACTCTTGTTTCTGGACTCGGGTGTATGTTATGCATGGCTTGGATTTATAATTAAACCAGGCAGGAAAAGAATAGTGTCAAAAGCAATATGAAGCAATATAAAGCTGTAGAGAGCTGTTATGAGTTTCTGACATGCAAGCATAAAGCAAAAGCTGCTTTAAGACCTACATGACATATTTCCAGACCATAGTTAATTAAGAAACCAGGTCACCACTGGTTGTCACAAAATTGTTGCTTATTAAGTTTGTGGAATGCAGTTTAGAGTTCAACCACAGTACACTTGACTCGGTTAAAATGGACAGTGCTTTTCCTTTTTAAAGTATATCTCACAATTTAATCAGGCAGCAATTGCTTTACGTCAAGATTTGAGAAAAGCATTTGTGTCACTAAAGTTAAAAGGGACAGTTCACCCCAAAATAAAAAATACACATTTTTCCTCTTACCTTTATAAGTCTTGACTGTTTTGTTGTGAGCTGCAGAATTTTGGAGATATCAGCTGTATAGATGTCTGCCTTCTCTACAATATAATGGAACTAGATGGCACTGGGCTTGTGGTGCTCGAAGTGCCAAAATACATACATTTGGGAAACACAACGGCAATGTCTCTTTCCAGGGATCATGACCCAGTTACTCAGAATAATCCACAGACATTGTTGTGAGCATTTTTATGTTGCACAAGGAAGAGTGCATCTACTCATGGACGATAAGCACTTAAACATTTAATGGCTTCTTCGGCTGAGCTGTAATGTTAGTTAGTTCAGTGGTGCTAGATGAGCTAGCAGTAGGCGTATGCTTATGAGATGCATGATAATATCGGCACGTCATTGGTATCAGCTGATATCGGCATTAAAATGAACTCGAAATCGGACTTGGGCAACATGTTTTTTCTTATTTTGCACAATTAGTGATTATTACATACATTGAAAAGCCTTGTATTTAATGTCTCCATCTGCTGGTGGGCCATCACGATAAGAGTATGCATGTATAATATGTTAATGACTGTCAAATGTCTTGTTACATATTGGCATATTAGATATTGGCAAAAAATCCAATATCGTGCATCCCTAGCATGCCTCCTTATGCACGAAGATACTCTTGGCAGGTGTAGTTTGGTAGCAAAAAAACATAGTTCCCACATGAAATGTACAATAATGTCCCTGCATAAATGTTTATGTCTTATGATATGTGGCAAAAGCAGTGGCCCAGTGCGTACTGTTTGGTAGATAACATGTCTGTAATCTAATAACTGACTACTAATGTATTAAGCCATAGCCGGCCCTGTCATTATTGTGCCTGTATAGATATCACACTACAGTGGAGAGTGGTTATAACCTCAGTAGTCTGAGTGGGCGGAAGTTCGCTGCATAGATCAGCCTCTCACTGGGCGGAATGAGACACCCGCTGAAGTCCCGCCCTGCCACCTCCGGTAGCAGTTTTCAATATGTCCTTTTCTAACTTTTGCGGTGTTTGATCTTGCGGGGATGTAGCCATTTTTCTGCCATGGTTCGCGTCCTGTAGGCAATATTTTTGTGGGTGTGTTACACCAAAACCTGTTTCCCCCTGGCAATATTTTTGCAAGTGCACCGTCGCTGTGGCACTGCCCAGAACGACTGTGATTGGTTGAAACAAATACAAGCAGCCGGGGAATTTTTTTTTTAATCCAATCTTGAAGTGAGAGTCGGCCCGGTTTGGCAAGCAAGACTATAACCTCAGTAACATCAACAGGTGCACAACAAGTAAATATCTTTGCTCACAGCCTGTGGACATGGCCACAAAGAGACAAAAAACAAAGACAAATATATAAAGTCATCTGACTCAGCTAGTTGAAGATGAAGGTTGTTCTCTTTTCCGTCAAGGAGGGCAGTGTGTTAATATCCATGTCATAAAAGTTGTCAGTGGACTTGTTGCTGTGATGGTTAATGTGCAGCTGTTAATGACAAAATGGTAAATCTCCACCATCCATTGCTGCTAGCCAAGAAGTCTTACAAAAAGCACAGTTACTGATGTAATTAGCAACACTAGAAAATAAGTTTGCTAGCTAACTTTCTCGGTTATGATGGTGGCATGACATTAAACACAGCCGTTTGCTATCTTTTATCATCTTCTCTTTCGTAAACTTGACATGACCAAGCAACTTGCTGTCATTACCACACATAGCACTTTAGAGGGCTCTGTTTCCCCTGTTGGTAATTGGGAGAGAAAGGTAAATATAAATTTAGGATATTGCAATAGAGTGCCCCGGACTGAGTCCTAAAACCCAGAAATGAGTTAGCATTTTACCCCTCCAGGATACCACGTCACCACGTACCATGCCTGAATTAAGGTCTGTGGTTAACACAAACTTAAGATAATTTCATGTTTTATTCTATGACTTTAAAATACATAAGAAAATACCCCATTTGTGAACTTGTTTCTGTGTGTATTACAAAGGTGGGTGCTGACAAGTGGCTAAATGAAACTACAGAAAATCATCACACCAAGCCTAATGTTACCCTTTTACTTTTGGTGAATGTTTTTAGGCTTAAATAATCATAAATGTTTGTTTGCCACAGGTCTTATTTTTTGGCAATAATCCAGAATCCAATGGAAAAATCCCAAAGACTTTTTGATGAGACAACCAGTGCAATGCTAACTTCTGCATTCTACAGAAAACCACTATCCCTGGAGCACTCTATGTTAACTACTTAGAATCATAGGGGAGATATGGCTTTCCTTGCTTGCCTGAAAAAAATGTTACAGCATTTTAGAGGGGTGAACAAGGGGGTTAAAGCTTGTTGTCCCAGGGGCTTCTGCCTTTGGATCCACCCCAGAACCAGCACTTTCCAGAGGGTGTGTAGGCTCAAATTTAAAGGCAAGACAAGGGTGGAAAAGGAACCATTTACGACAGAAAAGGCAGAGAGAGTTTATGGAAATATTTCAAGTCCAACTCTGGTGTCATAATTCAGAAAATATGAGGATCCATTGGATATTTTCTTGTTACAAATACAAATACCTTTGCACAAAATTTATACAGATCGCTTTAGGCTTACACTACATTTTCAAGTGTAGTGGTTTGAGTTTATTAACTGCTTACTTTATACTGTACATGTCTAAAACAGCTTTACATACTTTATCACATCAGTATGTTATACAAGCCACACACACTACATTATTTACATGTTGCATACCATACAATACATGTCACATAAGACACACAAAAGCCAGTGCAGAATGTCAAATGTGTGTTTGGAGGAATGTGAAGCACGTGGCACTAACCTACAAGAACACAAAGGGAACATTCACACTCCATACAGAAATGACTGGGACATAGGAAAAGATACCTGCAATTACAGTGGGTTTTTTCCACCCTTTAATGGAGCACCATTATGATGTGTTGCTGCTTCCTTCACTCTCACACAGATTCTGACGAAAGCCGTGACCAATATATTTATGATTGTACAGTGTAATATCTAGCTCCCGGTGGAGTGTTTACAAAAGGCAGGAAATTACATGAGTTTGGAGCTTGTGTGGGTTCCCACGCTGACTGGGTGGCAGTGACAACAGGAAAGATGGCCAATGGGAATACTGGAGCTCACGTGTTGGTAGGCCTTTATAATCAACATGTTCATCTGTATCCAAAGTTACTGAAGGTAAATTCATACTTTGCCTACAATTGCTGAAGTCTAGTTTCATGTTCAAGTGAAAATTACTGGCACTGTTTTCAGCTCACATACAAGGTCTGGTTATGATTGGGCTAAAAGGGTTTTGTCAGACTTGTATGATTCACTTAGTTATGTATTAAGTGAAAATTGTCAGTGTATTTCATCATTATTATTATTCTTGAGAGAATTGGAGCTGCACTGCCCTTCGTAATTTTTCTTTATTGGAGAAATCTATCACGATCTCATTTGGGGATCTCTTAAGGCAAACCCATGATTTAGAACAAAGAGAAGGTTTCCTCTGGACAACATGACAAATTAATGACGCGTCTGCAGTTACTTTCATCTCCATTGGCAGTGCTGTGAATATTTCATCCACTTGGGCAAACCCTTGGAATACACTGGCACAGCTAACTTATAGGACACTCTGCCTCTTTTTCAGTCAGTTCTGGTTGGCATCCACTACAGACAGCTTGGCCAGGGGCTCGAGAAGCCGGTCCAAAAGGCCCCTGCCATGTTTACTGTACTGCACAAGCCTCGGCACGGCACAACATGGGTGGCCCTGCTACGCAGTCGCCTTCAGTCTCAGTAAAAATGCGGCAGTATTATGGAAACACCGCACCCGTCTGGCTCAGGTTTTACCCAGCACATAACAAGTCAGTCCTTCTATCCTGCACATGAACTATATGGCTACCCTTCAGTGGAGCTTTACTCGTGTTCCTTAACATGCTGGCTGTTGATGTCTAAGCCAAGCAAAATGGAAAAAAGACAAGGATTCCTGAAAAATTAGATAGTTGCATGGTTTTATTCCCAAGTATGGTGTCCTCACATACAATTAAAAGCAACCTTTATTATAAAAATGAATGAATAAACTAAACTGTAGAATCTCTGCACTACAAGACATTTATAAGGATGGATGACATCATTAACAGCAATTGTCTGTAGGTGACTTCAGGGCAGAGTAGTGTTACTTAAGACCGCAACTCATCAACCTCTTACACAAAGGTCAGACACCCAAGAAGTGCCAATTATTGTGTAACTGTTCCTCCATTAAAGATGCTTGCCCTTTAGTGGCCTTAACAGCGCCTCAACAAAACAATGTGTCCTATAGTCTTTGCTCGGTGTTCCTATCACCATGCATTTTGCATGTGTGCCCAAGGAAGTGTTTGCATTATAAATGTGACATGCTAGCCTACAATGACGCACAGCATATAGCATATGGTGTGCCTCCAGTCTGAATAGCGCTGCCGCATTCCACATGGACTTCAGACCTCAGTCTAAGCATTTCTGCAAACTAGCAGTCCTTCTTGAACCCGGTGCACTGCAGAGGTTGGGCTATTTTTACGTCAGGTCAAATCAGGTTAGTGACCTGATGCCACTAGAGAGATTTCTTGTGTGTATCACTCTAGTTTTTCTGGAACTCCATTCGTTGCACCACATGAGTGGTTTCCAAGCTGGGATCCAGAGCTTAAGTGGGATACCTCAGCAGGGTCTCAGGCAAAACAAATCAGAATTTCTCTGGTATTTAATTTTAGAGTTACAACACTTGGCTTTAAAACCACAGACAAACACAAACATTCAAATGTAGGCATGCAAACACACTTGCTCACTCACAAGAACAACTTTAGATGGTCAGTGTTTTTTGCACCGTTAACTATCCATGGGCCAGGATGACTCACAGATGTTTCATTTGTTTTAGGTGTCCACTACAGCAGTGGATCCAAAGCCTTGCAGGATCTGACCAACTGCTGAGCTGCTCCCTCATTCGCTCTGCCCTGTTTTTACAAGGGCTCAAAACTTTCACTGACTTTACACCCATCCCGTGACGGGTCACGGGTCGGTGTAATTCAGCGTGAGCGTTCAGATGGTAGTCGTTCAATTTTCCTCTCCCTTTTGATGTGCTTTTCTGTGTCACAAATGCCGTTACTGCAGTTTTCCAAGATAACAACTGTCAAACAAGACTAATTATATTGGGAGTGGAGGGGGGTGGGGGTGTCCACATGCTGGTTGGGAGAAAGAACGACTGATGTGATTAATGGTACAGTAATGGAAAAGTAAGTTCCTACAGCGCCAAAAATGTTTAATGAATTGGAACTGAACAAGAAAGGGAAAGTGAGGTGGGAACGCTGAGAGAAAAATTGGGAAAACAAATGGAGGATGAAAGATGGGTTTTCAGAAGACGAAACAAAGAGAAAAGAGGATAGTAGGGAAACAGAGTAGCATAAATAGATGAGAGTTGCTGCTATAAAAGGGCAGAAGAGGAGCTATGATAACTGTGGCACTTATGATGTGGTGTAACAAAAAAATTGTCAAAGGAATAGCTCAACACTTTAAATGTTGATTTATGTTTTCTTGCCAAGACTTAGATAAGAAGATTCATACCACTTTAATGTCTTTGTATTATATGTAGCAAGAACTAGCAGGTATTGGCTCAATTTAGCACAAAGACTGAAAATGGGGGCAACAGCTGGTCTGGCTTTGTCTGAAATCTGCTGGCCCTAGACATTGTTACATTTTTACACATGGGATAAATGATATTGGATTTTTTGCTGATATCCGATATGCTGATATATAACAAATCACTTGGCCAATAACCAATACTGATATCGATATATCCACTTTTTTCCCCATCTAATTTTAGTGATGATCAAGTCTCTTTTGCAGTGGATTAACATAATGTTATGCATACATACACTTATTGTGATGGCCAACCAGCAGATGGAGACATGAAATACAATGTTTTTCAGTGTATGTTATATTCAAAAAGCATATTCTCAGAGCTCATTTTAAAGCCCATATCAGCCAATAACAATGATGTGCTGATATTATCAGCATGTTGGCCGATTCTATTTTAAAACCAATATAGGGGTACAGATGACATGCTGATATAATCTTGCATCCCAATTTTACTCTTAGGTTTTTGTATGTGTTGTACAAATCAGACAGTAATATTGTTCATAAAAGGCCTCACACATCTCACTGAAGGAAGATGTTTGACAAGTGAATGCAAAACTCACCACTGGAGGATTCACCATGAGCATTTAACATGTTAAATGTTAATCAGTGGTGACACAATATTGTCAGAGTATTTAATTCGGGTAACGCAACCTTTTTTTTTTAACCTATGCAGAGGTACAATAATAATGCTAACCTTATAGTGCATTCCATGAGTATCTAGCTTCAGTATTGTGATGCACTTCACAGGGAAACAGGCTAGGCAGGCTAGACGTAAGGTTGGGAGGAATTTGACTTGACTGTTGCAAAGTGGGTGCGTTATGACATTGAAGCTCCGATGGTATAATAGTATCTGTTAGATAGGGAGATGAAGCCCTTGTTTGCTCCATTTAAAATTAGTTGCTTACAGAAAACATGTGAGCAGAGCAGGTGAAAATTTCCACTCCTCGCTCGCAGGCCTGTCACTTTGCGCCGCTCATCTGCTCCGCTTGGTTCTGTGCATTCTTCACTCCGCTCCACTCCACTCCATCAGAAATTTTATCCCGCTCCACTCGCTCACCACTCCGCTCAAGAAAACTGTGTCGTACTACCCTAACCTGTAATCTCCTATTCAGAAATAAAACATGAGCTTGGTAGATTCTCCGGGGAAGCCCTCTCGCCTTTCCCTGCAGTTAGGGACCGTTCTCCAAGGTACCGCTGCTTTTCTTCTCAGTTTCTTTTCTGAAGTACACAGTAAACTCCATAGTTTTGAAAGCAATGTGGGTGTGCGCAGGTGCAAAGATGCATTCTGGGTGGGGCATGAGTGACCGGAGCAAAATTGGAGCGAGAGATAAGGCTCCGCCCCACCTTTTAAAAAAAATAGCTGCTCCTCGCTCAACACAAAATCCTTCCGCTCCCCGCTGCGCTCACATGCTCTGGTTGCTTAAGCGGTCCACTGTTAAATGGCTTGTGCATATTCTGGGGCTGTCACAATTACCACTTTTGTCAAAGTAGATCAATTCTAGCCAGAGGGCCAGCAGCTACAGCATTTTGGGGAAATAAAGACCCACCAACATAGCATGCTGTTGCTAGCTAACTAACTTAATCTTAATTCTGTGTGGCTTAAAGCAGATTGATTGATGGTTGGTTGTCATGATATTATTGGTTGAAATTGGTTGGTGCAAGCTTATGAAAGCACATGTCATATATATAGGGTTTTTTTTTTTACAGGAATAAAACATGATTTGATTTTGATTTGATAAAAATACAATGAAATTACCTTTTATATTTTTTGCATATATTGTTGATGTGATCTTGGCCCCCGGTTGCACCCCATGACACTTTTAGTAGTCACAAGATTTCTTCTACCGGGAGCTGCAGTGTTGCGAGTCTTCTACCTGCCTACCCCATGACACTTTGCCACTAAATGTAAACATCACTTATTACTTATATAGTTAATCACATTACTGTAATGCTTTACTGAGAAAGATGTTACTGTCCAACACTGTAAATGTACATTATCTTCATAAATTCTGCGTACATACAGGAAAGAGGCACTGTTGCACTGCCCTCTACAGCCTGCACACTCTCTACTCCCCAGACTTTTTCCCAAACCCATCCCATTTCCCTTGTTGCCCCACTCCTCTCGTTCCACCACCCATAACATTTCCTGCTCGCCTCCCCTTTCACCAACTCCCTAAATTTTCCCAATCCATACGCCCCGTGCTCCCCCACATACAAACTTAACAGTGCCATATCTTAAACCTTTCAACCAGCACTTTTCTACGCATTCCATAAATCTTCTATATTTGTATCACAAGAAGCATCCTCCTCAAAAACCCAGAAGCTTTGCACACCCATATACCCCTCCAAAATACCAGATGTGATAAATCAAATGTTGTCTTCTCATTTAATGTGTTGACTGGTTGCATCTGTCAAGGTGTCCTTAGTTAGATCTTAAATCCATCACTATATCTATCCACCCATGGGTGTGTACAAACATTTTGATTGAGCAAGGATGGATAATAAATAGCTTAATACTCTTGGAAAGGAAGCTTTTACCGAGGCTACTTAAAAAGACATGTCTAAGTAGAGAATAGAGCTAAATAATTGGGAGTGCAGCTAAACAAAGCAGCTTATTATAGATAATTTGTGCATATGGTGGGACAAGGTTATTGATTCCCACATGATTTAAAGCTTCAAGGACAAGAAAAAATCCCAAGCCAAAATCAAGACTGTTGCAGACTGCATATTATCATTATGCTGAAATTACAGTCATTTTAAAGAATATTGAATAATATTGACTCTCTGTCATGTGGTCACGTTGAAGGCTAAACAGATGCGAGCAGGGAGCCTGGAAATTTTGGAAAATAGCTCTGCTTACATCAGCAGCACTGGGGAGTGATGTTGGCTAACAAGCTACTCCCATGCACAGTTTGTTTACACAGACGACACCCAGATCAGAGTCTCTCCTTCTCATTACATGAAATATGCAGTGGGGGAAAATGTCATGAGTTGTATTCAATCTGCTGAGTGCTGAGTGTGACAAGGCAACAAAGACCAGCGTGACAGAGTAATGATCACAAACCTCAGTGTGTGGGGATTAGTATTGACATTAATAATGTTCATTACATTAAAGACTGTGTTTGCTGTCACTGCATATGTACATTCACTATCACATAGCATTTGAAAATAATGTTGCCTGTGTTACTTTATTCTTTATTGAAAATGAGTATAACAACACAAGTTACAAAAATGCATATTTTCCTTTTGTTGAAATATGGCAGAACTGTCATTTTGATTCAGTCCAAAAAAAACCCAAACCTTTAGGACCTGTCATGGTCTCCTTTAAAACTGAACAGATTTCATCCACTCATGAAGACCATGTGATACAGGTGAAGCCCCTAAAAAAGCTATGGTCTGCTGTCTGAATTTTCAAACATAATGTTACATTTTATAGCCATTAATTCAAAGAAGCTGTTCATTTGACTGAGTGATGCCAAGTTGCCACTCGATAACTGCATTTTTTTTAAAAAATGCTGTGAGACAAAGCTCTAGACGAATTTGAGTGTTGTATAAAAAACCTTTAAAGAAAAGAAATTCCAATCAAATTGAAAGTCCTCCTAACAATTCCTTTTCATGTTACCTCAAGTGGCCTCTCAAAATGCTCCAAACAACCCCTTCCTCAGCAAAGGAAAAATATGTAAGACCCTTAGAGTCATCGTCACCTTGAGTCTCAAGGGAGAGTTTTCTTAAGAGCTACTAGTGCTAGGAAGCCTTGCCAATTGCACTGATTATCTTCTCACAGAACATGTATTGTTAGCCTCGTTAGCAAGGATGCTGAAAAGAAGCCTAAGCATCGACCTAATTACTTTTTAATTTGCATATTGAAATGTGATCACAATGTTGGCAGATTCAAGATAACAGGAAGAACTACTAATTGCAAGTGTAAATATAAAAGCCTATGATCAAATGTATTATCCAGCTAACGGAAATAAGGAAGGAAATGAAAGAAATAAGCGGTAATACTTGTATTTTCGGATTTCACTGGAACATGTTTACATGCGTTAATGTTCAAAATACACTTACTTTTCCTCATTCTGTCTGTGCTGGAACACCTGCATTTAAGGTCTCCTGAGCCAAGTCTGCTCTGAGTAGTCAGCAACTCCAGGTCTGCACTGTCGGCATGTCTGCACCTTCGAAGTATAGTGGTACTTTTTACTGTGAAAAATCACACTTTAAAGCTTCTAAACCCTAAATATTCACAACCAGAATATGATCCAAAATGTGGAAAAAATGACATCAGCAATCAAGATTACATGTTTCCCTGACTTTAGCATGTAGCCACATGTGGCAATATACTTGCAGCTGAAAAATGACTCTAAAATAGTATAACAACACTTTCTGGCATAAAAAAAAGTCACTAATTAAATTTTCTAAACCCAAAATCCTCGTAACCAGACATGTTCCAGTAGGAATTTGATCCGAAATGTGGTAAAAATTAACATCAGCAACAAAGATTACATGTGTCCCTGCCATTAGCATGTAGCTACATGTAGTTTTACCACAAAGTATGACTTTCTTAACGTTAAAATTTATGTTTTAAATTCATTAACAACATATTTGGGTTTCATGTCACAACTCAAACGGGACCAAAAAATAACATTGCTCTCCTCATTCACTGCCATTCATATTTTTTCTGATCTAAGGTCCCATGAGCTTCACCGGAAGGGGCGTGACTTCGGCACTCCATTGCCAGACTGGTCGGTCAGCCAATCAGGGACTGGAGCTAGTCCTTATGAGGAACTGGCCAGGGCATGAGATAGTTGAGTCATGAGCACAGTGGCAGATGGACAAAGTTTGGAGATAAGTGAAAAATGGCCTCCCAAAACGAAGCTAATCTGTCTGAGGAGGCGAGGATGTACAAAAAGGAGAGTGATAAAAGAAGAGGAAAAACAAGAGTAAACCTCAGTCAGGCGTTCAAGAGATGGAGGGAGCTCTGTGACCAAAGAGGCTTCCTAGCGTCCAGCTAGCTTTCTTTCTAATGGATCAGTAAGTAACACGGCTAAATGTTAGCTAGCCGAGAGAGGACTGTACTGTACTGGCTGCTAGTTCATTCCTAGCTGGCCAGCATCGCAAATCGCCGCAATCAGGGACCAGGTAGCGAGTGTTGGTCGGCTGACATCCTGTTGCCATTCTACAGTGAATGTGAGCTGTTTGTACTGGTTCTGTGCATTCTGGTATAATTATTTGCATTACTGTTTGTTTTTTCTTCAGATAAATCTGATAATTGTTGATTGGTCTCTTTACTCATTTATTTAGTAGAGTGTCCACACACCTTCTCATTCTACATATACTTAGAGGTATATTGGTGGCTTTACAGCCTACATTTTATTGATTATCTCTGATCCCTGCGGTCAATTTGGTCTTTGCGACAGTGCGAGCAACACTGCTGATGCTAGGTGGCGCCAAGCTAAAAAAAACCCAAATCCTATCTGTTGCTTCTTTAAAGAGCAACTAAACCCTAAAACCATTTTTTTCAGCTGATAATCATTGTTTCTGGTAGTGAAGTAGTGTTACTTACTGATCCTGCTCAAAATCTTTACAGTTTAGTGCAAACTGTTGAAAATCTACATTTTATTTGGAAAATGTGGTGTGGAGTGTCCTCTACAGCTTGGAACCAGGTTACTACATTTGAATTTACATTACATTACATTGGAGGCAAATGATTCTTGTTCGAGGCGAATGACGTCACTAACCGTCCACGCTAAAGCCTGCCCTCCTCCCTTTACTCCTCCCCTTACAATAAAACCATTCTGTCCGCAGTTATCAAACTGATAACGAGCAGGTTGGATCAGAGCAGAGAGAGTAGTAGAGCAGAGAGAATAGCTAGTAATTTGTCGAATTGCATTGTTAGCATAGTGTATTTTAGTGTAGGTTTACAGTTAGTAGTGTGTTTATAGTATTAAGGTTAGTTGGTCAAGGAGAGGTGCCGAGGCTCGGGAGTATATGTGTAGGGTGGCGAGGGAGGGGTGTGGAGGGCCGCTGGGTGGTGAGAGAGAGCCGAGCCCCGGCGGGGCCACGAGGGAGGGAGGGGTGGATGGATGGATGCGGTGGGCTGCTGCGCGGCGAGCCCAGGCTCCTAGAGAGCAAGAAATAGAATCAAGTAGGATAAAATAAGTCAAAGTGTGGAGAAGGGAACCGGCTGAGCTCCGGCCGCCTTCCCCTCTGCCCGTGTGACACAGTTATGGGCGGTTTTCCAAGCCACCATCGGCACAATGGATATAAGCTCCACTGTCAGCAGGGTGAAAAAAAGTCTAAGTGTGAAGATGAGGAGAAGGGTGAACAGGGAGAAAGAGGCTGAGCTCCAGCCGCCTTCCCTTCTGCCCGTATGACACAGTTAGGGGCGGTTTTCCAAGCCACCATCGGCACAATGAAAGTAAGTCTCAGTGTGGAGGAGAGGGACTGGATAAAGAGGCCGACCTCCGGGGAAGCCCTCTCCTCTCTCCCTGCACCAAGGGACAATCTTCACTCCGCCCCCATCCTCAGCCGCTCGCCTGAAACGCATTCATACACTGGCGGCTGAGGCTACCATATAAGGTGCCACCTGCTTCTCAGTTTTTTACACACTCACACACCGATGGAACAGCCATCGGGAGCATTTTTTGTTCAGTCGTTTGCTCAAAGATACTTTGACATGTAGGCTGAAGGAGCCAGGGATTGAACTGCTGATCTTCCGATTGGTCAACGGTTCACTCTACCTCTGAGCCACAGCTAACCAACACCTTTCTCACCCCCCCCCAAGTACAAGCTTTTAAACCCCAAATCTTCACAACAACCAAACATGTCCCAGCAGGAATGTGATCTGAATTCAAGGAGAAATTAATAACATCTGTGATCAAGTTTCCATTTCCATCAGTTCCCTGATGTTAGCATTTAGCTACATGTAGTAGTGATGCCTGTAATATAAACACTTGCAGTGGTGTACCTGGAGCAGATGACCATGTAAAGAATCAACCACAAGCTGACGCAGGATTGTTTCAAAAGTAGAAAACAGAGTTCAGAACAGCCTAAAGCCGAGGTTTTTGCCTGCAGGAAAATACTCTTATATAGGTTAACCTCATTGTTTGAAACTTCATATAAACATCCCACATTGTGACAGTATATTTATGGGACAGAAAATAAGGAAAATCATAACAGGTCTCCTTAAACACTATATAAGGCATCTACAACTTTTAGCACTAGCAAATCCTGGCTCAAAGGCCCCAAAATGTGTGATCACAACATTGATATACACACACAATACGCTCTCCTTCGCTTTCAATTTTCTGCTGCTCACTTTGCCTGGTTATTTACTCCTTAAGATTGCAGAACATGACAGCAGCCTTATGTCAAGCTATAAAAAAACATTATCCTGAAGTCCAGCTCAAGAGCAGCAACTTCATCCACCTGCAATTAAAAGACATTCAACCTTAAAAATAGATAAACCTTTGACAAGGTGTTGATCCCAAGCCAACTGTATGGTATATCCATGCCTTACATCACACATGACTCAAAGCTGGTTAATGATACAGATATTACAGGAAATACAGAGGGAATACATGGCTAAAAATCCAACCCTAACAGGACAGGGGTTGACAGAGTAGGAATGTGACATTTTTATAAGGAGACCATCTATCATTTTAATAGTATCATTAATAAAGTGTCTGGAAAGGGCTTTTAAGAGAGAGCACCTCGACAAGGATTTCACCCAGAGACAGTTGAATATAAAGGCCCTGTGGTCGGACTCCAGTTCGCTCTGTCAGAGGAGGGTAGTCCCTGGAGGAGCACACATTAGCTCATCCATCATATACTATAAATACAAAGTAAAATGAAATACCAAGCTGGTCAGAAAACATTAAATTATTGTGTACAGGTTATATTTAACCCTCTGATGTCAAAATGCCAGCAACAAATTTATTAAAGTCATAAATCACTAATCAGCTTAGAGGATACTCCTCTCCTTCTCTGCAAGCTTAGTTGCATGATCTCATGCTGGACAAGCAGTGCAGCTATTTTTTGTTACTTAGACTACTCCTTCATGTCTGTATTAACGGACTAAAAAGTTCTGGCTAAGATTTCAGGAAATTTGCTCTCTTTTCTGAGAAGGCCCTCGCATCAGGGACCCAGCCCAGATCCGAGTGCACTTAGCCCCAGAGTCCATTTCGTTTGACAACTGTGGACCCTGTGTCCCTTACGTGACACAGATCAACAAACTGCGCTCTTAAAAAGGTGGTCTTGAGTGGGACTCATGTACTCCGCTATCGTTCGCATGAGGTGTGAAAACGAACTGTACCAAAAAACGGAAATGGACTGCTATTTACACAGCATATCCTCATACAACAGTTCCTGTGATATCTAATGAATTAGCGGCCCTCGAATGAGGCAATGTACTTAATATAAAATGACATACTTCATTTAAAGATATGAAGCTTAGGTTCATGCAAATAAAATTATTTTGGTTTGGTTTCATAAAAGAAACATGGTGATGATAAATGACTCACTTGATTTCATAGGGGGTCCAAACACAGGTCTTCCGGGGAAAGTTCTTTTCTGACCCATCCACCACCCCAACCTGCCTCCTTACAGGGACAACTTCATTCTTTACTCCTGTCAGCGCATTAGTCACGTGATGACAGTCCTTCCAAATACGTGGCTAATATATGAATTACTGCCCCATTTACGTGGGGTATACTTTTTCTGTTTTCGTAGGTGTACATACAAACAGTGCATGAGAACTATGGAGTTAGATCAGTCTCAATATTCACAAATGCACACAGAAGGGATTCACAAATACATGTTAAGATTTATATATAAATGACTCTCTCCACACAAATATTTTCAATGCACACACATATATTTAGCATTTTATATAAATGTAAAAAAAAATCCACAAATAACCAAAAAAGTTTCACAAATGTATTTCTGATGCACACACAAATATTTATTGTTTTAAATATATGCAATAAAAATCCACAAATATATGTATTTAAAAAGTATTTGCAATTTTCATCAAAACATATGTGGATGTTGATACATTCATTTACAAATGCTTTTATTTTGTGAACCTCCGCGCATTTGTGTGTGAACCTCCGCGCATTTGTGTGTGAACCTCTGCGCATTTGTGTGTGAATCTTTTTGAGACTCTCCTGACGTGACCCGATCCACAAATGCATTTTTTCTAACAAGGGGATATAGGTAGCCAATCAGATGTCTCCTTCCTCTTCAGCCAATCACATGAGCGTCCCGCCACCACCCACACGTGGGGTATGTTTTAACGTCGTAGCGTCAGAAGGTGGCAGTAATGCACCACTACATTGTTTGCGACCGCCACATTAATACGGAAGAGAAGAAGAAGAAGGTCAAGAGCGTATGTCTATGGTCAAGAGCGTAGACATGGTCAAGAGGTCTAGTTTGCAGCATGGCGGCCGACGATCGTGCGAAGGAGTAGCATCCAGCTGCAGCCCCGGAGCACAAGCCCCTGATGTGACGGAAGTGATGCTGGATATTATTGTCGCGGTCTTTGTGTGGAACTGAGCTCGCAGGACACAGCATCTCAACGCAGCAGGTTTCAGGTAAGCTAACTGGAATAAATTGGCAGAAAAATAGCTATGTTGTTTATTCTGTGACCGTTAGAAGAGGATCCTGGTGAGTGGCGAGGGCAGGGCTCGAGACTTGGGATCCCCTCACCTATGGTCCCGCCCGGGCCTGACGACCGCAGCCCTCCAGCCTGACCTCCGCGGCCTGGACGGGTGCTCAAGTGTGAGAGGAGCGGAGAGAGCGCGGAGGTCATGCCGGCTGGCCGACACCGTGTAGTCCGGCCGTTACAACGCTAAATTAAGCAGAGTGACGGACCCGAAGCCTTCAATCTGGCTATAAGACAGCTGAAATGCGAAACAAAAAAATACAGTGGTGAAGTTGGGATTTGTTTCTTGAAGTTATGTGCTCATTATCTTTTCTGTCTCTTGCAGGCTGCCAGGAGAAGCAGACTGGCCATCAGATATTGTTTGTGGAAATTTGAAAATAAAGTTTTTCAAATTGACTTTTGTCTCTTCATTGTGTTCACTTACACACGAAATAGGGTAACAGTCAGCTATTTTTGAATGTTAGCACTGATTTCTCACCTTGAATGGTGAAATATTTGTAGTTTTAAAGGTCCGACCTAAATGAAAACAGGTCGTAGCCTAGTTAAGGAAGCATGAATATTATAGAAGGAGCGCCCACTGAGCGCAGCTTCTTTTATTCATGGTTGAACGTGGCGATGTGGTCAAAAACAAACAAAAAACAAAGTTGACTTGTATGATTAAATAAAGGTAAAATAAATGGACAATTCATCAATTCATAGACGCTATGTTATGCAAAGCTGTTAGAAAAAAAAAAGCCAGAGGCTTGTGCTTCTGCTCCGGGGCTGCAGCTGGATACTGTTGCCTGTAAGTGTATCCACTTGTTGTAAATCATGACTCTTTGTTGAATTATTTGTGATTGGTTTTGCTAAAGTGTGTGGTAGCCCAGTTAGTTAGCAAATTATCTGAAACTTGCTTAGTTGGTATAATTGCACCGTGTAACTGACGCTAACGTACACCGTGCAACGCACACCGCCGCCGGCGCGGTGCGTTGTCCGTCAAGTGCTGCCCCCCAACACACATCGGCAGCGGCACCTTCGACACTATTTCCCAGCCCAGCCTGCTCCGGGACGGACATAAAAGGCTTTTCTCGCAGTGCCGGCCGCGCTGGAAATAGAGCAGTACTTAAGCTCTCTACGCTCTTGACCTTCTTCTTCTTCTCTTCCGTATTAATTTGGCGGTCGCAAACAATCTAGTGGTGCATTACTGCCACCTTCTGACGCTACGATGTTAAAACATACCCCACATGTGGGTGGTGGCGGGACGCTCATGTGATTGGCTGAAGAGGAAGGAGACATCTGATTGGCTACCTATATCCCCTTGGTAGAAAAAATGCATTTGTGGATCGGGTCACGTCAGGAGAGTCTCAAAATTTCACACACAAATGCGCGGAGGTTCACACACAAATGCGCGGAGGTTCACAAAATAAAAGCATTTGTAAATGAATGTATCAACATCCACATATGTTTTGATGAAAATTGCAAATACTTTTTAAATACATATATTTGTGGATTTTTATTGCATATATTTAAAACAATAAATATTTGTGTGTGCATCAGAAATACATTTGTGAAACTTTTTTGGTTATTTGTGGATTTTTTTTACATTTATATAAAATGCTAAATATATGTGTGTGCATTGAAAATATTTGTGTGGAGAGAGTCATTTATATATAAATCTTAACATGTATTTGTGAATCCTTCTGTGTGCATTTGTGAATATTGAGACTGATCTAACTCCATAGAGAACAGCCTGGGAATGTGACATCATATGTTTTTGTCACGAGAGCACACACCGATCTTATCCTCTGAACTACAAGACTGTGGGTAATAAAGTAGGACGGCAGGCGAGAGGGTCGTCCTTGACAATGTCTCCATATTATAAACAGTAGCAGGCAAAATGTGAAGTTTGACTCCATTGTGCGAGCTTGGGATCTTGTGATTGCCGCACTTTTCTACACTGTAGCGACAACATAAACATATGTTGCATACAGTGGCGGTTGCTGGTCTTTCAAACAGGGGAAGCTCACTTTAAATTTATATCATAAAAGTTGTCATATTGTAGCGAGGCAGTAACTTATAAAAGGAGCATTTAATTGAAGCTGTTTTTCCACCACACTCATGCCATAGAGCCACAGCAAAACACACCTCAAAGATTTTCAGATGGGTGAAAAGAACTGTTACTTTTCCCCACCCTTTACACCAAATCAATCTGTTGATCTGCCCTGCTGTTTGACTCTAAATTCAAATTGTCTGCCATTATGTGCAGCTTGCTAGCTCGCTCGCTAGCTGGGGCTTCTAGTGTGCCCGCCTGTGAGTGCTTTGGGACGGAGGAGGGCTCACAGCAGCACCCGCTGCTCGTTGAGGACAGTAACTGCAGAGCGACAGAAGTCAGAGTCTCCAAACACGAGTACAGTCTCCAATAACACCAGAAAAACGTGCTAGATTTGTCGCTAGTAGTTTTTAACAAAGAAAAAGTCACTAAGAGGATTGGAAAAGTCTCTACACCAACTCGGAACAACGGAGTGAAACTTGAAAATCGCTCCGGTGGTGGTTTATATTTCAAGATCGCTGATTTGCTCATTTCGCTGTCAATCAAAAACGGATTCAGCCTCAGACAGATCATCCAATCAACATGCAGAAGCCCAGCATCCAGGCCAGCCGAGGCCAGCCCACTGCCCCATAGACCCCTAGAGACGCTGAGCGTCCGATGGGCGGGACAAAACCGAGCATTAATCCAATGACTGTCTAGTTTCGCTGCAGTGGAACAGCCCACTCGATGCTTCCCTATTGAAGTCTTTGGACGCTGAGCTTCTACACTGTTTAATGCACTGTGACGCTACGGGAGTGAATGAGAAGAAAGTCGCGTTAGTGACCTGTGATAAGTAGCTGATTCTGAACAAAAGTTGAACGTGTTCTAGCGCATATTTAGTCAATGAAATGTAAACACAACAGTACATATTTGACTACTTATTTTTTGACATTTTAGGGGAAACTGAGCTTCCCTTGCAGTCTTAGAGCAATCGCCACTGGTTGCATAGATGATTAGTCAGTTTGGTAAGGGAACCAGGCTGTGTAAGATATTATCAGACAAATGCTGAAAGCAAATCTCACCTCAACATCATTCTGACCTCAGTATTTTGGCTTCCCAGTGTTCAGGATGAGTTTCTGTGAGGGCTTTACTACCACAAGCTAAATTACAGTCCATGTTTTGAAAAATGGCTTTTTCCACTGATGGAACAAGTTTTGCTGTCAGCTGAGCCAATTGGATTAACAACTAGTATAGCTAACAGCATGCTAGGTTTTGATATAGGACTTGGCAATCCTATCTAAATCCCAACATTATTATTATCATTCTTACCCCTGTAGCCTCATGTGAAGCATTGTCTCACAACCACTTGGAAACTTGTTTAGAAAAGTGATGGATTCCTCATTTTTCAAAGCTTGTCAGTCTGGCTTCAAACTGTACAAGTTTTTCCAAGTTTGACAGCAATGGAAACAGTTCACTGGGAGAAACACTCCCCATGAAAGCATGCTTTAGACATTATGTACTGTCCAACAGCTGACCAAGATTTTAAGGGATAGCCCTTGCAAAAAAAAAAAAAAAAAAAAAAAAGTGTGAATTTAGCACATGTGAGACACCATTTAACATGCGTTAAATTCACTTTTAGGCACATGCGATTGTAAATCAGCTTTTGCAACAAGTATGGAAAACTTTAGCTGAATGTTTTTACTTTTTTCATCTTTATGCTTAAAATGTTTGATTCCACAACAACACTAACCTGGTTTTTACAGTGCCCTCTGGCATGAATGGCTGCCATGGCTCTGACTATAAAAGAAAGCAGAGACCTTGGATTGGTTTCAAGTCTCAAAGGACATCACTTTTGTGTTTAAGTGGGGCTTTTGGTCCAGTGTAAGTCATCCATTGCCCATGCTATACGGCACAATATATATCCTCCCTCATTTTCTCCCCCTCTCCGTCCCTTCTCTATAATCACAGAGTGATGTTTTGACTGGCCAAATCCCTAGCATTTCTCCCGAGGTTAGTGCACAGTCAATCATAAGGGCTTGGGCCGATCTTTTAAAAGAACCTCCAGATTATGTTACCTCCACCCAACAGGCAGCTCCATTGATCCCGTCGTGCTCTTTGTTGACTCCGCCAAGTGTGCACCATTCGCGGAGACTTCACTTCCCATGCCCTCCCTCTCTGTTATGCCACACTCTCTTTTCAGTGACATATTTAGGTTGGTAATTAAGCCAAGATCAAAGCACTTTTGCTTTTCAGGGGTGTGAGAAGGTAAGGCCTCAAAAGCAATTGCATGGGAGTCTTAAAAGCACGACCTGGCAGCCAAGGTACAACACAGAGAGAGAAAAAAAAAAGGCGTTCCTGAAAGGAAGATAGTCGATTTAGGGAAGGAGTTAGGTGCACTAGCGCTTTATTCTATGCTGGAAACATGTAATCATATGAAAGTGGATAAGGTTGAAGTAAGGACATTACTGGAGCCACACCTTATCAAAACATAGTACCTAATTGAGACACTGGTGCCTAAACAAACTTTCCCCAGATGAAAAGAAAATGGCCTGTAAAAACAATTCCTCAATGCAGTTGACTTTTGGACTGTATGTCTGAAAAATAGAACCTTTTATTTGCCTGTCAGGCTGGTGAACACCCATGGATGTACAGTACAACAACATTACTCTATATTTCCAGCCATGTTCGCTATGCAGCTTACATTTTCCCTCCAACTTAAGACAGATCTGCAATGAGAAAATGATGTGCTCACATTTACCACAACTGATGTTACTGATTGCAATGTGTAACTCAGATACCATCAACATTGTGATTATATGGTTACACACATTTCTCCTTTTGTTGAACTTGGCAAAGCTAACTAATAATGACTTTCTACTGGCCGCAGCATACATGAGATCTAACAGGAAACGACTCAAAAGGGTCTGAAGATTTCCTACCTTGTTAAAAGGTGCGTGGGAGCTGCACTCCTGGGAAGTGACCAGAACATCCTCCAGTTCATCATCGGTGTCGCCCCTAACCCAAACACAGCATTTACAAGATGGACGGAGGAAAAAGACCCACACGCCAGAGCATGACTGATGTAAATATTATTGGGAAAATGTTTGCCACGGGCAAGGAATAGATAAGCAATAAAACCACAATGTATCAGAATGGAAATCGGCATGGAGCCGCTTCAGCATTGCATGGATGGTAATTTATGACTTTCTACTTGGCGAGATTTGAACTTGGCATCCGTTACCGCTCTCACAGTCTGCCTCTGAGAAACCCACAGAGCATCCAGCACGCAAGGGTACAAACAATCACTCTCTAATACTTAGGATAAATTAAACATGGATTGGGTTTCTACTGAGCTTGGAGATTCTTGGAGATAAGAGAGCAAAGAGATGCTCTAAAAAGCAACTTCATTAAATGAGGTAATCTATTTTAATATGATTGTAAAGATTATTCTACTGTAGGTACAGCATGTGTCAGATATCAGAGAGAATCTGCTCTGTTTTTTTCTTTCTGCTCTGTATTACATGAAGTGACCAATATGTTGCTCTGTTGCTCCAATCATAAAATGTATTAAATATTAGACGAAGCTACTGTGACGTCACCTACTGGTTTGTGGACTGCCATTTTTAACCCTAGAGTTTGGTATTTTGGCCACCATTTTGTTTGTATGAAGCCAAAAGTGACCATATTTGGGTGAGAAGGTGGAGCTGTGGAGGAGCTGTAGCTATGCCTCACTGACAGCCTGTCAGAGGGCACCACCCTAAATATGCACAACTTTGAGCCTTAAAATGTTTAAAGGTGTGCTTTATAAAAATTCAGCCCCTGTACAGTTGTCATGACTATTGAAATTAGCTATGGAAATAGGGTTATTTGTACCAGCTTGCCTAAGGCAATGTTGAAATCGAGCTGATGCTAGCTTAACACAAATCATGTACTCTGCCACTTCTCTCAATTGATCTGATTTCTGCTCTAAGTTGAAGGTTTTCAGCTTGAGACATGGTGATCCTAAACAAAGCAACGCAAAAGCAGCAGGCAAAAAGCTTCTGTTTCTTTAAAACAAGCTGTGGAAGGGAAGCTAACTCCAGTCCTACCAACCTGTACACCACAGCCTGCTTCTGCCCACTACCCACCTAAAAAAAAAACATAGAATAATGACACATCAAAATAACTAGTACTAGTCCATACCCATTGGTAGCTATGTCACCTTCTACCTATGCCAATCCTCAATGCCTATGTGCAGTTTCACATAGATTGACCACGTCAGTGAGAAGAAAAACGTGGGACAGACAGAATGACTGACTGACAGAATGACACACTGACAGTTTCCGTGATTATGTACAGCATACCATACCATGACTTAGTCATACCAAAAATTTGAAAAACCCCCCGAAACATTCGGCCACACGGGGAGCCACAGCGATCGGTCGCATTTTAGCCATTTTTAAGCATTTTTCTGTTGTTATAGCGCCTCCCAGTTGCCAATTAGAGTTAAATTTCTCCAGTCACCTTGAGGCGTCCTGTTCTACATATCTACCAAGTTTGGTAAAAATCGATATGGCGGTTAGGCCTAGATAAGAAATTAGCTCTCTAGCGCCCCCATTTTGTTTGATGGGGTCAATAATGGAGGGTTCCCTCAGATTATGTGTGGTCATATGCCTACAAAGTTGCGTGGTGATCGGTGAAACTCTTGAGATGTTATACACCTTTATGTGATGAGCCACGCCCTCCGCAATATTCATTGCCTTATAGAAGCTCAGTTTTAGTAAGTTTTCCAACTTTTGCCAAGAGGGAACTTTAGATATTGGTCCCTAGATTATGTTCACTGAATTTCATGCAGATCGGTCAAAGTTCCTAGGAAGAGATCGATTTCGATCAAAGTGTTTTTCAAAAAATTCAAATGGCAGAAAATCTATATAAACGGAAGTTATGGGTTCTTGAGGTGAATTTGTTACTTATGGGGAGAGACATCTCTGTGCAAAGTTTCATGTCTCTACTACATACGGGGCATGAGATATGCCCATTTAAAGTTTGCAATTTCAATTGGTTGCTATAGCGCCCCCCTTTGGCCAATTGATGTAATATTGCTTCATTTGCATCCTCTCATGACCCTCTACCACTGTGCCAAATTTCACATGGATTGACCAAGTCATTCAGGAGAAAAACGTGGAACAGACACACAGACAGACACACCCACACACAGAGTTTTTGTCATTACAAAGTAAGACAGTAAGATTATGCAGATTGTTTATGGACAAGACTGGATAATCAGATTGTGAAGCCGATACTCCACTACTGTTTCTCTTCATTGGTCTTTCTGCTCTCTGCTAATGAAGAGCTGTATCATCCAGAGAACTCACATATTACAGAATTAGCATTTCCCTAACCGTGGCCTCTGTGGTTGCCATGGTGACATGTCAAGCCAATTGAGCAGCAAGTTGAAAAAGTTGAACTATCAGAAACTCTGAATGCTGCAGCAAAGCTTTGCACGTTCATGAGAGCAGTCACCTTTACTCTTGTTAATTCAGAGCAATGCATCATAAGCAAGGGGGGCTGTGGTAGACCTGAATGATGGGCAATCAAATCAGGTCCTCTCATGCATGGATGGATTACTGAATGGGCCTAGTGTCAGGGGCATCTTCTAGCCTTCACCCACCAAATGTGCCTCAAATAAAGATGTAATGACCAGGAAGAGACTCAAAATGACCACAAAGAGGCATAAAGACCACAAAGAGATGAGATGGAACTGCAAAGAGACCCAAAATAACTATAAAATGGGCAAAACAACCACAAAGAGACATAACAGAGTACAGAAAGACACAAAAATAATTCAAAGAGACAGTCACAAGGAGACATACACCACAAAAAGATGCACAACAACTACAAAGAGATGCAAAATAACAAAATAGACCACAAAACCACCACAAAGTTTGTGTCTTGCTGACATGTATGAGAGGTGTGGGGCCTTTTGCATTTCTGTGCCCAGGATCCCATTTTTTTATCATCCCCCCCATGCTGCTGTGGCCCTGAAGAGCAGTTCACTCTCAAAGTGTTTCTTAATAGGCTATAGGTCAGCCCAGGCTGGCTTAAGTTGAAATATTTCTTGTCTAAGAGGCGCAGAGTGCCAATGTGACTCCAAGTATGCTGTTAAGGGTGATGATGTCAATTTCTTTTTTGTCCCACATTTCTTCTGGAGACTGTAAAACCTCTTAAATTTCCTCTTACTCTTCTCTGTGTGTAAAACACCTTCTGTAATTTAGCTTTACTGCAAGGCTTTCATTGATGTCTGTGATCCTTCCACTTGTGCAGCTTTGTCAGTGTGGTTAGTGTGTTTTTCTAACTGCCACCTCACTGAGCAAAAGAGCACTGAGCACTTTATTATCCAGACAGAAGAACTTTAGCCCCGTGCTGTGTTGACCATGGAAAAACGCCATTTTCAGTTGAATCACTTCTTATAAACGTCCCCTTTAGTTTAATCACTTCGCAGCTGGTTGAAGTCGCTGGTTGTGCCAGTTTTCCTTCCTGTAGTTACGAAGACAGCCTGTCCTCTTTCATTATGGGACGTGTTAAGTCTAGAGTGTCCTAGAGCAACCAATGAACCTTGGTGTTTTGAGGTATGGAGTGTTAAAAAACAAAACGGGGAAAACATTTTATTCCTGAGCTCAGTCATATGAGTCATAGACAGAAAGATAATTAGAAAAGGACACAAAGCAAAGTAACACAATCGCACATCAAATTGGATTGTAATGTGACAAAAGAGTTTACATACATTGTCATACTAGCACTGAACCATCAAAGTCTGCAGCATAATAATATCTTGCTGTGTGTTTCTTGTGTCAATGCACATCATTTTATTTTGCAGTGTGGCCAGTTAAGTATTCCTTTCTGTGCCTTTGATCATCCATACTTTATCTGCTTTGATCATTTTTCCAATGACGGATAACATGCAACATGACAAGAAACAGACATGAAAACAGAGTTATGCTGTTTAGGATTGATGAGCTTTTGCTGAGAATTTGATGTATGTATTTTCATGTTGCAGCTCCTTGAAAAGAAGATGAATGTTAGAGATCTACTTTCACATTATCTAATACCCTAAACTTGTACCTAATGCACTTAGAATATTTATATTAATGTAAAACCAGATTAAGTCAGAGGTCTTAATGTTCAGCCTTCCCGACTGCTGTTGTTAATCTTTATAGTCTCACTGCCAGTCATGATATATTCCAATACTCCCTCTAAGCTTTGACACAGATCTAAAGATCAAAAAGAAAAACTTCCTGATATTTGATTTGCCTGCAGCTTTGAAGTCTTGGGGCTTTAGCCCCGATGAATAATCCATATATGGCCGAATGGAGACCGCCAAGGCCATAAAGCAATCATAACAAAGCACAGAGTTATCCATGATGGGCTCTGTGAGGAGAGAGGAGAGGCTGGCCTCACTACATCCGAAAAAGAGGAAAAGAGACTGTGAGTTCATAGCCCGTAATTATGCGTCATTCTTCTCAATTGGTAACCAGTGTTATGGCGCCCAAACAGCGGGCCACAGCAGGAGGTAGATGTCTGTTTTCTTAAGCCTGCTCGGCTCAGACAATGGTACTGCCTCACTGTTTGTCACGTCGTGACAACACCCACTTCTGCTGCTCAGAAGGCCGCAGACTGCCAGCAGAAGATGCCAGGCTTGGTCATAGACTTCAGAGGAGAAAAGACCAAGTGAGGTTGTTTGGTGGAGTGCTGGTTGTTGATCTGGTCTGGCAATATGAGCATGTGATCATCAGGTTGCCACTTTTTGCATTAAAAGCCAAGGGAAAGTCCAACTTCATTTCTCAGGTTACACAAAACAATGGTCAAAAGATCATATCCTCACATAAGGGGATACTTTGCCAATTTTCAACCAGCTTTGAGTCATAACAATGTGGGTAGTATGTGTAAATGAACTGTGATAAACTTCCCTACATCTAACCAGCAGTGTTAGGCAGTAGTGTCATAACAAGTAGTAATGTTAATAACTTAACTACATTTCTCAGTAGCGTGGTGGTAATATCACTACTTTCTGAGTCAAATAGCTTTTCAGTAGCAAAGTTGATTAATTGACAGAGTAGCGCGGGAGCATCTAGAAAAGTAACAAACTATTTTTCCCAGAAAAAGCTCTGAAGTCAGCAGACTTTTTTCCTGCAGAGGTCTGGATAAAACTAAGGATAATAAACATGAGTTTAAGTAATATGACTAACGCAAGCGTCACACTGAGGCAAGCAGATGAGGGAAGCACTTCTGCGTGACATCACATTCTAATCCTTCAGTTTATTCTGATTGCTTCTTTGCTATTGGCTTTTCCTGGCAAGACCCGCCCTACTCTGCCTCTGACTGGCTACACTGCGTTTGGCTACAAGCTACTTTTGCCATTTTGTCATAGCTTAGCTTGCTACAATTCTGTGGGGATAGCTTCAGTGTAGTGAAACTTCATTTTGATGTAGAGTAACTGGTAGCTTAGTTCAGTACATTTTCAAAGTAGCTTGCCCAACACTGCTAACCAGTACCCAGTCCTCTGCTCAAACATGTCTTCCGGCAGGCTTTTGCTGGCTCTAAGGCTGTTGCTGGAACTAAAGTTGTATTTTCTCATTTTTCCATGGACATAACAAGTAAAGAAGCAGATTGAGAGAGAGGGAAACACCCCACTCTCTCGCTCTCTCTTAATCTCAGACCCAACTTGGAAGACATGGTGAAGCTGGGCAGTGTTGATCAAACCAAGGTTCTGTTACTGTAATGTCTATTTTTTGCCTAAAATTCTTCCAGAAGCATATATTAGTGTACTGTTTGGCTGTAATATAAGACTTTGTGAACAGGAAGTGGACGCCATACTGTTTCCTGCATAGTAACAATGGAGAAAAAACTCAGATCAAAAAGTAAAACTAAGCAGTGTTGATCAATTATGAACCATGATCCTGGCACTGTTGCCCATTTTTCACCTTAAATGTGTTCAGAAACATTTTTTATTGTAGTGAGTTACCAGCCAGCCACCATATTGTTTTCAGATAAGCAACTTACATTATTTCATCCACCAATGGGACTATTTATTGGTCTGGTGTAGCGCAGTGCATTTTGGTAATTAAGGGTTTCTAACTTCTGAGCAAAAACAAATGCCACAACCCCTTTCCTCTGGTTATGTAGCACCAAATTTAATTTCTTTTGCATCTTTCCACTGCAGAGACAACCAAATTTTGTGAAGAGACCATCCTTCCAGTAGTGAAATACTTCTTTAATTGATTAGTTTACAATTATTTAGTCATTGGTCTTTTGTTTTAACAATACTCTTGACTAGGATACAATTGAGAAAAATGGCACTTGACATCTGTCCTACGCTTGCTAGGTAATAAGACTTTTGTGCTTACTCCAAAAATATATTCTGATTCCACATCCTACTAAAGGTTTGCTGACAGAGAAGGCAGATGGTGCAGCTGCTTCCAATTTTTCGATGAATGAAGTCTGGGAAAACACAACTGATCAATAGACTGTAATAGGAAAGACACACCCACGCTGTAGACAGTCCATATACTCTGTCAACATCTGCCAAGGGTGTGGTGGCCAGTCTTTACATCCTCTGTTCACTTGCTCTCCGACAATTGTATTCATAAGATATTTAATGATATTTTATTAAAGACATTAAAGATGTCAAATGGCATTACCTAATTCCATGATAACCATCGTCTCTTTGCTTGAAGTTCATAGTGTACCTTAAGGGTTTAAAGACTTGGAATTTTGTACAGCAGTGGCCATAGCAGTCCTGCCAACCAGGTCCACCCACACTGCAAGAAATCTTTCTGAGTAAATATTTCAAGAGCTTAAATGGCTTGCTAAGTAAACACTGAGTTGAATGATGAGAGGTGCAACTCATAAGGAAAGGACATTTATACATTGCCATTATTTAAATATCAACCGTTGTCCAATGAAAAATTGTCTGCTCACTGTCTCATCTCAAACTACCACAGCCCAATGAGACTTAACTACTGTACAGCAGTCAGGTCATGGGACAGCTACAGAAATCATGTCCTGCAGCTAAAAAACTGTTGTTAGGTTGTTAAAAACACATTTGTTAAGATCTTCATGGCCAAAACACAAACTCTCCCTACAAGAGTTATCGAATTCCCCATTGATTCATGACTTGTGTTTTTGGAAAGTTAACATCTGCAAACAGACTGGATTTATGACTGGAGGAAATAGTTTTGAACAATCTGCAATCAGATTTTGGCTTGTAGTAATGGTCATGGTTGTACTTCATTGAGAGTGTGAATCCAGAATAGTATAATGACATCTGGGTTTTTGTAGTGTGACTTCATGCAGTTGATAATGATGGTTACTGAGCTGAAGAACTTTGGTAACTAATGATGGATTACTGCATAATCTCTTGCTTGGTACATGTTTAGAGAAGATATATTGAAGCAATATTCTGGATTTCAACAGCTAATCAAATAACTCCCTTCAATGTAAATGGTTGCTATTGCTGCTGATCCAACTGAGAATCAACAATGTAGAATATAAAACCACAAGGAGCCACTCCCAACAAAACCAGTGAAGACTCAACAACCTGCAAAACAAGGGTCACATGTCTGTGGGACATGGCTGTGGGTGTTAGGAGTATATATATTTATATATAAAGATGAAAGACGTGTCTGCACTTACTCCCAATGATGTATGAAAGTGAAGCCAAAATATCCTGCTGCTAACTACCTAAAATGACAGAAACCACCTTAAGTAGATATTTATTTGATGTGTACTTGGAGTGTTTTTTTTTTAAAGTTTGGCCCATGTTTGCATCCGTGAACATGGAGGGGGCAGGGTTAATGAACTGTACTGGAGCCAGCCACCAGGGGGCGATCAAGACTTCATTGTCGTCCATCTTTTTATATATATATATATATATATATATATATATATATATATATATATATATATATATATTATGAGAATATAATATAATATCGCCCCTCTGGTTAATCATATTTCGAAAGAATATTTAAAAATTCCTCCAATTGTATTCAGTGTCTTAACCCCAGAATTTAAGATTTCCTGCAGCATTGTTTAGGATGTCTGGAGAGATATCAGATGAGCACAAAGACAACAAACATAATTTTCAATCATTCCTACTTAAATCTGTCCACCTTTTTTCCCTTTCAAATAAAAACACATAAAACAATATTGTCTTGTATTGTATTTTAATGTCGCAGTCAGTATGGTCTGTGAGATAACATTATTACAGCTTGCACAGCCAACAGTGGTCAGCCAGCAGTAAACATGCTAACAGATAGCTCGCTCATAGCGGTCCATCGAGAGTCTCCCACACACCAGCTGCTACTAGCCAAGTGTGACATTGCACAGGACTGAAGACCCAGACGTTTTCCTGGGGAGAATGCGAACCAAACTGACCTAAATCACAAGTCAATTCTCTACTTACTTTTGATGGATCACAAGCAGCCGGATGGCCATATTCCTCTGTTTCTGTTCTATGTGACATTTTCAGACTTTCATAGGTCAATGTAACATGGCTAATTTCTATGATTCTTTTCTCCCCTATATTGCCAAAATGCAGTTTCATTTAATTCAGTTTTAGGTACTGTTAGATAAAATCATTTTGAATTTGTGTTCGTGTTACAGTGCAAGTTTCAATACTGGATGCCATTCATCCAGCATGTCATCCAAAATGCATCTCATTCATGTCCTGACATTAACCCTCTAACATTCCATCTACTGTACCGCAAATAAATATGAAGAAAATCCTGACAAAGTAGTTTAAAACCTTACACATTAGCACAGCTTTTCCATGGAGAGTGGGGTGTGTGCTGTTCTGTCTAAATCCGACAGCTGTATTTGGAGACTGAGAGGAGCATTAGGTATGGCACGGAAACTATTAATTGGACACAAGTAGGAGCAAGAACACCAGACCAGGAACGGCTGTCAGTGTGACCTTTGTACATTTTATACAATTTGGTCTTGATTTTCTACATTACATTGAACTTGGTAGAGAGAGTGACAACAGCCTTGCATCAAAAATGCAAAGTGGGCTTGACCTTGAGTCATTGTGAGGAAAAAACAAGAGGCAGTGGGTTTTTTTAAGTGCTTCCTTTTGTACTACCCATACATTTGTAACTATTTCAAGCGACAAACTCATTTCAGATCTACACAGTGACTGATGGAGGCCATTACCCTTGTCTTGTTGAAGAGTTTAGTTCAATTCATTAATTTCTTCTGATAGGATTATACTGTGAAGAGAGGTGAAGTGAAGTCCTCTTAAGAGTAAGTTACATGCTTTTCATATTTACCCAATGACCAAAACTCAAAGCTGCACAAAGAATTATTTTAATCTTAACATATGGATCATAGGTGGAATGTCAAAGGAGATTCACTGATAAAACAGATAATTATCACTGAACTCTGCAGTCCCCCTCAACTTTTCAAAACATTTTAGTGCCTTTTAGATTGTTTTGGTTTCAAGGCCCACAACTTTGATGTTTTGGTTCAATCTCACAACTGCAGTTTTGCCAACATAGTGACTTTCTCGCTAGATTTAGTGACTTTTCAGACCCTCTTAGCAACTTAATTTCTACTAGTGACCAATTAGTGACTTATTAAGGCTGTTGGGGGAAAAAGAGGGAAATATATTGTAATTCATTCCAGTGTATGATGCTCAGAGTAATCGCAGTCCATGGCTCTTCTGCCATCAGCTCGGGTGTCTTAGCTTCTCTCTTACGTGCACTATGTGTGGAACTGCAGATAATACACTGTATACCATGTATAAAAATGGAAGGCATGACAACTCCCCAAAAATGAAGCAAAAACATCATGTTTCCCCCTGGTGACTGGTTGCAGTATAGGTCATAAAGCTTAACATTTTTCCAAAGAAAATTTTAGGTAATTCTTATCACGCAGATGGAAGTTTTTGCATATGTTTTTCTGAAAAGATTGTTTTTTTTTTCCAGTTATTTGATGCTAGAAAAATGGGGTTTGATGTGTAGGATTAGCAGGAAGAGAGGAGGTGCCGCTCACCAAGTTACGTAGTAGTGAGTTTCTATGGTACCTACTGACGCTGTTGCTCTCTAGATTGGAAGCGCGAAAAAATGGTGCACTAGCCTATGGTATAAGCATCATAGTTCTTAAGACATTTAAATGTTATTTGTTATCGAGAATGTTTCTATTGGATCTAATTTGACGAAGTTTTAATGCTTCCGATAACGAGTGATGATGTCCAATATGCAAATGACTTCATGACATCATCTCGCTACGCACAGCATCTTTTAGAGCTAGTGCTAGCTACTATCATTGGAAAAATAGGAGTTGGCGTCACTGCACTGCTGTCATTAACTGCATTTTCAACCTCAGCCGGCAGCTATTTCCGGTGACAAAGCTCAGATGAGCCCTCCAGCCTTTCTAGCTGCTCAGCGAAAAACTGCAGTGAGACAACATTAGTGTCTGGAGACCAAAATACGGCTAAATAAAGAGTAAATGTTGGACTCGTATTGTTTGGGTGCCCAGGAACATGACTTTGCATGTGCTAATGTTGCTTTGTGTCTGCTAGATTAGCAGGGTAACAGTGCTTTCACAGCTTGTTTTGCTGCCCTCACTAAACTTCAACAAGATGAATTGTTGCTTCCTTGATTGATTTGAAACTATTGTCACCTTGTACAATTGTTATAGCTATCATGTTAGCTCAAATTGCCTTGTTACACATACAGCAGACATGGAGCAACATTAGCATTCATTTGAATTCGAGGTCCTGGTCCTGGAATTATTTATGAGTGTCTAATTCAGTTTGCCTTCAGCTTTGTTATGATCTTCACCAACTCCTTAGAAAAATGCGTGGGGTTGCCACTGCCCAGACTCTGGCTCCAATGATGTCACCAGAGCAAGATGAAAGCGGCTGTATCTGGGATATTTTGGCTTTGTTTTTGTACAGTGGGGGTAGATGGAGACACATCGTCCATATTTTTAAACAGTCCATGGTTTAAACACTAACTGTCTGCTGTTCAGTGATTGGCAGGGAGCTTACAGTAGACTGGATTTTTCACACCTTATTTGCTCCAAACAACTTTATGATGCTGCTGCTGAAAATGGAGTTTCCAAATTATTGACCTTACGAATGCTAAAAAGTTTAGCAGGGTCTCTAAATTGGGTTTTAGTTCTCTTATATTTGTGTGCCAATTAATTTGGTCGCTAAATAGTCCAGTTTATTCTATTGTCATATAATTTGTCATGGTGGGGGAATCGACTTTATATTATTCTTGTCCACAACATGCACTCTGCAATTTTTATGAGACTATTGAAGCCATAATAAGAAACAATGTGTGTTCCCTGTAATGGAATTTACAGGGTAAGAGAGCCACAGGGGGCCCTCCCACAAGCTCCACTATTTGTTCTGGGGCTGTAGAGAGATATGAAGCAGTGATGTTGGAAGAAATGTAGAGCCCACCTATGGACTGACAGTGGGAGACCAGCCAGGCCTTTTAAGGCCTGCCCAAGATCTTTTGGCGCTGCTTAGATCTCGCACACATGGCCAGGCAAACATGCCCATGTGCGAGGGATGCAGGCAAAGACATGGACATACATACACAATCACTACACACTGCTTGTCACTAAAGTGATGCTGTGCCGACAACATGAGGTCACATGTTTAATGGTAGCTGAGCTAAACCCCATCCCCTCCCTACCCCTGTCTGAAACAAGCCTGCTCTGTCCCGCAAGAATTTAAGCAAAATAATACTGATGATGATGATACTGATGATGATTAACAGGAGGTAGGGTGGAGGGTGGGGGGGGGGGGGGTTGGTCATTTTAATCTCTTCCTTCCAGCTGAAGTCTTGGCAGTGTGTGTGACAGGGGTGTGTGTGTTTGGGGGGGGTGGGGGGATTGTCACCTTTTCCTTTTGACTGGAGTCCATCTTCCTTCCAGCAGCTGGACGTGCATAGAGCTTCCCATCAGCCAGCAGCTGGGCTTGTCAGCCAATCAGGCACCTGCATGATTACCAACAGCTGGAAAAGTAAAACGCACTGGGCGGAGGGGGTCGGGGGAGGGGCTGCAAAGGCTTGGGGTGGTGGTGAGGGAATGGGGCTAAAGGCAGCTGAGGAAGGAAGGAAGAGTCAGAGGGAGGCAGCATGGACTAACAGTTTGCAGTGAAAGAACAGGGAGGAAATAAAAGACAAATGAGGAAAACAGTGACATCGAGACAAAGCAGGGAACTGTGGCGCTGTTCATTTTCCATATCCTCTCTCTGACAATTCTGTTTTGATTGTAATAGGCCCTTTAGACACAGTATCCCTTTACATTGTGCTTTACAAAAGTCACATGTACTATTGCAGATGTCCTTTATTGCCTTGTTTTGGGATAATCATGTGAGGTCACACATTTGAAGGGTGAGGACCCCTCAATATGAAACACATGCATCTGCCTTTTGGGTGCAATAAGGATTTGCTGGAGTTAATAAATTGGTGACAATAACTTGGGCTCTGTACATGGACATTCAGACATTCTGTCCCACTTCGAAACTATCAGGTTTTTTTCTAAATGTATATGAGTCATATATGCCTTTTATGGTTGTCAGTGGCAGTAGAAGTGAACTTTATATGAAAGGGAGTAATGGAGTTCCTCATTCATTGCCTGGGTGAATTGGAAATATAAAACGCCTGAACTCCAAGTAGCCAGAGGAAGCTAATTGCTTCTGCCATCCTCAAACATTTTCCTGCCCGCTTCCCACTTGTTCGAGCCTGATCTGAGGCTTAGTGTTTTCCCTGTGACCTCTCGCAAATTGTGTTTTCTCGCAGTGCATAATAAACATAATGTGCTGCTCACTATGCTTTTAAGTCTTTAACCATAACATAGTGAGTGTTTTTAATGACACTTCTTTTGGTTGTCAGACTAAGGGCAGCACTCTCACCTCTCAGTGGCTTTCCGAGCCGCCTTGGTTTGATTGCGCTTCCTCTGCTCAGCTCTGAAATCCACTGCGGTTATGAGGACATTCATCACTCTTGCCCCAATGGCTTTAAAGTTTTCCAAGGGAAAAGGGAAGTCAAAGAACATTACAGAGATTTTTTAAAATCATTTAAGAATCCCCACCCTTTTTTCTGTAGCCTACATTAATCCTTTTAATTAGGATTCAATTTGTGTATCTTTCTATCGTTTTATCTTTAAAGGGTGTAACGCAGAGTGATTATCTGTTTATGTTGCAAAAATGTCAGTATTCATCAGATTTATAGCAGAAATGGGTGGGGTATCCAGATTACTTTATTTTCTGTTATGTGATTTCTCCTGCCATTTACACTATATTTATACATTTACACTATATTACTTTTTTAAAATATTGTACTTCTATCATGTACCTAATTGAATGAAATATTAAAACATTATATATATGTTCAAACCCCAATTTCAAAAACTGTTACATATAAAATTAGCTTGCATCCTGGAAAAATAGACACCTCCATGGAAAAGCTGTTTTAAAAAAAAATCTGAAAAGCTGTTTTCCCCATCTTGGATCCACATTTGCGATGGTCCCTAACTTCTGTTTTCTTGTCCACTGTCAGTCATGTGAGGTGTGCCTGGGCTTCAGTATTGAATCATCGAGTTTATTTTTTATTTCCACTGACAGCAAATCTGGTGAAAACTGCACCTGCAACCTGACTGTCAGGAAAACATGTTGGCATTGCATATCTCTGCAAACCATGGATATATTACATTTGCATGTTGTTATGTAGTGGATACATGCACCGAACACTGTGGTTAGGCTTAGGCACAAAAACCAGTTGGATATGATTAGGATCATGTTTTGGCTTAAAAAAACCCTCTTCCAGGGGCACTATCTCCACAGCAACAGGTACCTAAAAAAAAAAATGTTTGGTGGCTAAAAAGCAGCTGGAAACACAGCCATGACAACAAATAAAAAACAACAGTTTTTGTTGTTTGTTGCTCTCCAACAGTGGTTTCTACTATCCCCAAGTCAACTCATACATTACATCACTTTAGAAAAACTGATGATATGTATGAATCATGCAAATGTAACATGTATGTGGTTTGCACAGATGTACAATGCCAACATTTTCTTTGGGTGACTGGATGGGACTTCAAAGAAATAGTCTGAATTTGATGTTAATGACTAAACATGACATCAGAAATCCTGCCGCCACTGTAAAGAGTGGGTTCCATCGTACTGTATCATGTCTGTGTTGTGACTCAACCACTAGTGATCTGATTGAGTGGAAGATTTGTCAATCTGGCGATGAGGAAAAAAAACTACAATTACCACCGTGGGGTTGTGTGCCTCCAAAAATCAGTGATGTTGCACTTGTTGTTTACATCCATGTCTCTGAAAACATGACTCATCACACACACATCATTCCCTGTGCAGCACAGAGGATCTATACAATCAGCACAGTTTCAAGGTGGGCACGTTAGATCTGCGTCACCAATTCAGTATCTGACCAAATGTTTCCCCTTCTGCTCCTGAGATATGTTGTTGAGTAATGGCCAGGAGGGTGCTTTTGCAGAACAGCATGTTGTCACAGTGAAGTTGACCTTTGACCCTTTGGATTTTAAATGTCATCACTTCATCATGATATGCTATTAGAAAGTATGAATTCAAGTTATGGCCAAAAGCATGTTTGGTGAGGTCACAGTGAGCTTTGACCACCAAATTCTAATGAGTTCATTTTTAAGTCCAAGTGGATGTTCATATGAAATTTGAAGAAATGTTCTCAAGATGTTCTTGAGATATTGTGTTCACAAGAATGAGATGAATGTCAGGTCACAGTGACCTTGGTGTTTGACCACCAAAATCTTATCAATCATCGTTGGGTTCAAGTGGATGTTTGTGCCAAATCTGAATAATTCCCTGGTGGCATTATTGAAATACCGCATTCATGAGAATGGTGGATGATGGATGGACGGACATCCCCAAAAAATAATGAGTCCGGACATGGCTATTGCCAGCGTGGAGGCATAAAAATATTACTGCAAACATTCCAGTGCTATCAGATCTATTTATCTATCTGCACAATCAAACAAACTGCAGCATCTCTGAGTAATGTGCTTACATACTGCAGGTGTTTTGAACAATGGAGGCAAAAGAGCCACAGCACACAGACAATAAAACAGTGATGCTTCCTGTCATCATTTCACTAAAGTCAAGGTGCTTGAAGGGGATAAACCTTTCAAGCCAACGCGTTGTTCTGGGACATGCAGCATAGGGGTGAGATGAAAGCCAGAGAGGGGAAGAAGACACAGGGGTAGGACTGCGGCCTGTTTTCCTGTATCAATCTCATCTGGATGTAAACACAGCTGCTGTTAAGGAACTCATGCATGGCCCATATACCAGCTGGCTGTGTGAAATGAACTTTGACCCAGCAATGAGCCTATTTCTGGTGAGAAATCCAGTGCTGGCCTGAGAAAATGAATTCCTATAGTTGGGCATAGCATGTCAGTCCAAGGGGACAGGCTTTGTCTACAAGGCTTATGTCTGCTGTGCCTCTCTCTCAACCCACACATAGACTCACTTGCATTCTGGCGCACCAACATGCCTGTACTGTATATGCAGAGTCTCTCCCTCTCTCGCACACATAAGCCATGAAGTGAAATATTCATATTCTTTCAGTCCCCTCAGCATGCCACCTACATCAGACCATCTGGCCCTGGAGCACATAGCATGCTGCTGAGTGAACAAAGCAAAGCCATTAATGTAGGAGAAAAAAGAAGAGAGCGGGAGATGGCAGAAAAGATGGGAATGGGGGGGGGGGGGGAAGTAGGGCTATGCAATTTTAAAGACAGTCCTAACACTGCTCAGCGTTTTTATCATGGCGTCTGCCACGGATGAATGCCTCAAATCAGGTAACTTTTCAACAGCATTTGGGAATGACATCATCCCTCAATGAAAAGAATGACTCACAGGCTAAGAACTCAATGCCATGCCCCCAGTTGAAGCATGGCATAACGTGCATTTTTCTACTTACTCCAGTCGATGTGTGATGGAGACATGCAAGTAATGGAGATAAAGATAAAGAATGACTCCAAAATGAAAAAAAAAAAAGGATGGAGCAGGAAACAACAATAAAGATAAGGTAGATAAGGATGAGGTAGTTAGAGGAAGGAAGGGTGGGAGATGTTTCTAAAAGGTGTAATAATAAAAAGTAGAAGAGAGCAAATGCTAAGAGGAAAGATGAAAGGACGGTCAGTCGGTTTTCCCACGACGCTTCGACTTATAAAACCTGAGAAAGACAACTGTGTGAGGGCAGCTCACAGCGAGATCCAGTATATCAAAACACAGCAAGGACAGCTTAACATCCAAAACAAATCCAACACACAATCCTACTGTAACATCTGAAAGAGAGCAGCGGTGAGGGAATGGAGAGTTACCACCGATTGATAAACCCTCAGAAGTTTCCGAAATGTTTTCTTATATGGATTATTGTGTCTTTTTGGCTACCGCTCTGTTTGCTCTGTTGTTTCTTATTGTTTGTGAAGAATGATGCTGAGCAAACACCATGTCTAATCTGAAAACACAGATGTTTGACAGGAAATTAAATACTGTGGCCACTCCATGCCTACCTTCCCAGAAATCCGGGTTTATCTTGTGTTGAATTCACAAGAACATAACGGTGCTGGTAGACAGCCCGCGATTGATGTGAATAAATAAATAGCTAATTAGTTGAACTCCGCCAGGAGCGGAAAATCCCCAATCCCCAAAAGGCCAGGGCACACGGTCCAACTGGAGTCCAACTTTGCCTATGATTGATTATGGAAAATAATAATATGCACAATTTTTATGGTCACTGATGGCAAAGCAAAGTGTTTTGCAATAGAGAGTAATGTCTGCACTCCCACATAAGTGCATCTCAGATGCGTGCAAGCATGCCGCCACAGGGTGAGAGGCCTGGATAGAAGTGCTGTCCTCAGGGTGGATTTGCTGCTGCTTTCAGATGAACGCTGGTTTGGGGGGAGAAAAGAAACTGTCCAAGAGTCAACACTCCAGATTGATACTTTTATTTGCTATCACCCACAGGCCTCAAAGTTTCCATTCCAAGGCAAGTGCAGCATTTACTCATCCAAGGCAGACTTTAAAAAAATTGGACAGATGGGGTGCAATGTGTTGGAACATCTGAATGTTTCAAACTCATTCTTGCCACATCAAGAAATATGAATCAGTTTTGGTTTCAATTCCCACTTGATCACCAACCAACAACCATTTCAAAATAAAACATATCATTTTACAAATGGTATAATTTCTTTTGCTAGCCCTTCATGTCAATCTCGGTTGAGCACCAAACCCTTTCTGTCGATATAAAAGCCAAAAACTTGAGGAGAAACCTGAGAGGAAAACACAGAGTTGGATAAACCCCCAAATCTCGACATGGTCATCAATTTAGAGGTTTGCCCAATTTGTGCTCTGGCAAATGCTAATAGTGGTACATTTCATGGACTAAAAACACCCTGTGAGTTGGCTATATTTTTTACTAACCATAACCATTTACCTGTCTCATATTTGCCGGCCTACGCTGTGAGAGAGAAATACTGTACAGAAGAACCAAATTCATGCTTAAGTCTGAAACACTAAAACTGACAAGAGCTTTAAACTTTTATGATACAGTTTGAGTTGCACTGTGCTCAAGAAAACACACCATGAGAAGATAGGATCACTTTACCAAGGAAGCCTGGAGTGGATGACTAGGAGGGCAAGGCCCACAGTAAAATTAACGAGGGAGAAATTCATACGAAGCCACATAGTTTGACCCAAGGGTGACTTCTCAATTCCTAAGGCCTCCCACCAGATGAACAACACTAATTAAGAGCTAAGATTACTCATGGTTAAGAAAGATACCAATCCCAACACACACATCAGACTGCGGTGAAACACAATATGAATAGATCATTTTATTTTAGCAGCTGACAGAATATGAGGGCAATGAGGGCTTGAATGACTAAGCCTCTCTGGAGCTGAGATTAGACCTCCATCTCCTCATCCTTGTCATGCCTGTAAATTGCTCTGCTCCCACATTAAGGGGTTTGGTGTAATTGCTCATCTTGTTCAACAGCAGAGGTGGGAATGAACATTTGGTTGGCTAAAAGTAAAGGAAGGGAGCATGTGTTCCTGAGAGCAGGCAGCATGTGGTTTGTGGTAACTCTGAGGAGGGAGATTATCTGTTTGTGCCAGCTCCACATTTCTCAACTTAAAGTTTGGGTTTCGGGTTACCAGACAAGGTGAGAAGGGGTTTTGTAATTCAATTCCCGTGGACACGCTGCACTTATTTGAGGTAACCTAAACCACTCACTTTTAATCCCTCTCAGTTAAGATTGTAATAAACGGGCTCCGCTTGCACCACTTTAGTCAATCAAGTTTATTGCCGTGAAGGTTCATGATGAGGCTAATGAAAAAGGAATAATATGGTTTGCTGTAAACGGCTTCGAAACCAAACTGAGGTGAAAGGTCTTACATATTATCTTACTGTACTTTTCTGCAACATTCACAAGCTGTTTGCAGACAACATATGAAAATACAAAAACATTAAAAAGATCATGATATTGCACATATTTGAGTGAATATACATGTCATTTCGAGTATAGAGCAAAGATTAAGACTGAAATCTGGAGTAATCAGTGAGCTACAGAGGTCCTACATAGCTAGCTATAGCCTCCTGTGACCCTGCATTCTCATAAAAGAAAATTTTCATCATGTTTTGGGTTTGCTGCACTTTATACTTAATTCTGCTTAACTTAGACCTGTTGTCCTCGTGGACACTTTCGTGTTCCATCTAGTGGTAGTAATTGCACAATCCATGTAAAAACAAGATGGCAGCCATCTCTGCCAAGACAGTCTACAACTGATCCCAACACAAAAGTGGACAAGGTACAAAACCTGATCAGATTTTATGGTTGAAACTTGATTATTGATGCTTAACAATATGGTATACAAATACGACTGCTGATTACTCATTTGAGGACGTTAAGACTTTATAATTGTGTTGTTGCAGCTTTTCACACAATCCAATTAGGTGTAATAGACTGTTCCTACAGACAAAAGGTCATTTCTTGCTTAGTGTGTGGAGCAAGGATTTACAAAATGAAGAAATCCTAAGGCTTTTAGATGTGTTACATTATTTGCAATTTTGCTTTTGCACAGCCATGTTCTGACATTGAAATTAGCACGTTTGAACAGTTTTCCACTTGAATGGTGACCCCTAACTCATGGAGTTACAAAACATTAAACAAATGTTGCATTGTTGATTTTTTTTGCAACAATTTTCAGGCATTAACCCTTTGAAACATGAGCAAATTGGCTTTATTTAAAAAAAACCAAACAACAACAACATGGAAAGAAGGCAATAAGCAATGAGAGATGAAATTACCCATAAAAAGAAAAAAAATTAGATAAAGAATACATAAAATATAAAATATAAAATAATCAAAATAAATATAATAAATAAGTAACATAAATACAATAATCTAAAAATAAAATAAACATAAATAAATAAAATAACTCAAAAAGAGTAATGACAAACAAGGAAATAAGCAAGAGAGAATGCAAAGAAATTACAATAAATCTGTAACATAATTTTAAAATGTATTAATAATTATTATTATTGATATAGTTTTTCTCTGACTTTTTCTTTTTTCCCTATTTTTAAAATCTAAATATTTCTAAATCTGGTTATTTTACTAATTATTATCATTTTATTAGTGGTAGTAGTAGTAGTAGTAGTAGTAATATTAAAAAAAAAACAAAAAAACAATTTGCTCCGTTTCAAAGGGTTTAAGGAGACATCTTATGCTTTTCGGTGTTTTCCCTCTTCTTTAGTGTGTTGTAGAGCATTTTTCTGCCTCTGTAAGGTCTGCTAAGTTAAAAAAAAGGCCAGGCTACAAGGAGTTCTGTTTCCCCAAAGACACACGGTTCCTGAACTGCCTGGAACAGCTTGTTTGAATTTCCCACCTTTGCTTTTGCATATTTATTTCCTAACAATGTGCAAATTAGCATGGTACACAGTGCCCACCTGCAGGCCACTGCTCTGAACACACCTGCTCTGAGCAGAGGCGGAGCAGAGAATGCAGCGTTTGAACAGTTGAGGAGCTGTTGAGGAGACGCCATGTCTAGAAGACATGTCTGTACACAGACTGACTTAGTTTGACCCTTATCGTAAAATTGGGCAGATGCTTAGCTGCTGGCTGAGACAAACAGCCCCTCCTCTCTCTACCAGCACTAATATTATCTGCATACAGTGAATAAAATCAGCAGAGAGGGAGCAGGACAGAGGACAGGAGGGATGACTTACAGTGACTAATAAAAAACTTAACTTCACTCAGTATTGTGATGTCAGCAATATTATTTATATGGTGACGCTGCTGTTGTTAAAATTACTGTTGCTGCCTCTTCTGAATTTATTCTTTTAAAATCAATATATTTTTAAAAAGCAACTATTTAGAAATGAAAAAGAACCAACAACAGTACTGATAAAGTACTAAATTGATAAGGAGTATCAATAAAAGTAGTATGTTGGATAAAATCCTAACAATACCCATCCCTAATGTTGACTGCTTTCATTTGATGCAATATCAGTTTAAGATACTTAATTTTCCTTTCTCTTTTAGAGTACATCACACAGGACCCTGGTGCCCAACACCTCTCCATTACAGCCAGATTCCAGGATGTAGCATGCCAAATGGACCCTCCACAAACTCTTTCAGTGGGCACACAGTCTGTGGCATCTCCAAAGATGGTAGTGACCAGCATACACCTGGACAGGACTACTCTGAGGGAGCAGCCCAAGAAGCAAAAGCACGTAACAGAAATGATATGTTTTTGTGTTTGAGATACAGTACCTTGAAATATTTTACAGTACTGAAGTGATGATTACTAAAAGCTTCAGAGTATATATTTCTGCATCACATTATCACATGCCTTTGACTTTGTTATGATGTTAGAGCAGGAAAAAAACATATACAAACATACATAAATCACACATACATACACATATTTCTTTCATTTGTACTTTCGGCTGTCATCAACAGCTTTAAAGGGCATAGGTTTCAAACCAAGTACAAGACCTCCTGTTGAGTTGGAGGAGAAAGGGAGAGAAACTTAAAGCCACACAGTGTAGGAATTTCTCCCATCTAACACTGAAATCACATATTGCATTCAAATGGATAGCACACTCTAGCGCCTCACTGTTTCAAACACGTAGCCTACTGCAACAATGGTAGCTGCTGTGTACCAAAAAGCTATGGTAACACTGATGAAACCATGTCGTCCAATACTTAACGGAGTATTCATTGAGTCTCCTACACAGACACACACGACATGAGTTGACAAACCCCCTCCTCACCATGCTGGCTGTGTTTACAATGTAGGACTGTTGGGGCGGGTGTAAATCGAAACAAACCAATCAAGTCTTGTCTTTTGACAACTGACAAGTGGCTCAGCCTCACACACCTCATCCCTCTCCTTGCATCACTGCGCCGCTACCAGCTGTTAGCGTCACTAACAGCAAACAGCGCCGCTAACAGCGGCTAACGGCTATTAACAGCTGTTAGTGGCGCAGCGATGCGAGGAGAGGGATGAGATGTGTGAGGCTGAGCCAGCGCTGTTAGCTGTGATTGCATTACCTTTCTCCTTCAGCAGCTCTCTCCACCTGGGAAAGGCTACCCCGATGTTGACTTTTGCCGGTCTCATTGTCTTTTTGATTCCCTTTTGAGCTTTCTTGGCGACGAGGGTTCCATCTCCCGTAATGCTGCCCTATGCTCAAAGAGTGGACTTTGTTTCAGATTTGCCAGGGTAGTAGCAAAGCACCTCTTGCTTCTATCCTTAAGCTTCTCAGTCATGCAGCGCTGGCCTGGCTCTCAACGGAAACGCTGAAGGCGGGGCTGTATAGGTGCAGACACACCAAACCGACATCAAAGAACTAGCGGCGACGAAAGCCAACTGTTGTGTCGTCTGTGTCACCTCATGTCGCCCTGTGTCAGTTGCATTTGAACACACTACACGGACTAAATCCCGACGGCCAAGTAGCATGTACGTTCTGCGCCTGCGTCAGGGGCGCAACTACCTACTTTTTGAGGGGTATGCAGACACTGTCTTCTTCTCTTCTTTCTCTCCATCCTCACACCTGAACAACGTCAACTTTGTGTTAAGGAGGTTTCAAAAATACAGCAGTCAAACCACATATAAAAAACATGATTTTTTTTATTTTAAATTATATCCTTATTGGATATCAGTTACTGATTGGATGCTGCATCTGATCAGACTTATCAGATACATCACAACAGCACTGTAGTGTTATATCTGAGTGAAGACATTTAAACTCAAGTGTATCACTCCCAAGTTCTATAATTTATCTGTTTTATGATTCACCATCTAGTTAAAAACCCTCAGAGGTCTAAGCCCTTTTTCTCCCTTTAGGTCCGCCTGCCATCTAAATGCACAAATAAGAATCTACACATTATTTACTTGATCTACACTCTTCTATTCTTACTTCAGGTGCCTCAGTAGTTCAGTGAATAGAGTAAATCCACAGATCACGATAAAAAACGTTCAGTATTATGACGGATTTAAAGGCCAAGACAAGTGACCAAGAAAAGTCACTGAAATTCAAGGCTGGATTACAAAGCATCTGAAAGGGCTACGATCATGTCGGACCCCTCTTTGAAACGGCGCAGTTGTCAACTTTCCGGATCTTTTTGCCGTAAGTCTCTATCACACACCACTGCCGAGTTATAATCCAATTAGTAAATAGAGTGTTTGAACGATATCCGAGACTTCCGAGGTGAAGGAGCGGAGGGGCGCCTCATCAGTGACGTGCCTCTGTTATTGATCATATCATTTACACATGCACAAACAGCTGTTAAATACAGAAAATGCCGACTGGAAATAATTTTCCCCTCATCGCTTTGGCGCCCCCTCTAGCGCGGCGCCCCTATGCGCCGCATATAGTGCATACCCACTTTTTGTGCCACTGGCCTGCGTGACAGGAAATAACGCAAAAAGGGAAACCGGAAGTCCGAGGAATGCATGAGATAAACAAAGTAGCGGAGTCCTGTCAGCTGAGGGGTTTCCTATCTGTGCAGCCGAGCACCGCAGCCCCTCCACGGACTATTACATCTAGACGGTCCCGGTGTTTCCTCCGCAGGCTCTACTTCACTCAGCTGCCCGACAGACCCACTGCTTCTTCCCACTTTAACCTGAAAAAAAAAACAGGGCTCGGTGCTCCGATTGGATCCAAACAGAGAGCTGGGGCTAGCTCAAAGGCTAGAGGAGGCTAACTGGCTGTGCTACCCTACGGTCATGCTGCGGCTAACGCTCCGCCATCCAGTCCCAGCTAGCCCAGGTTTGTTAAAATATATAAAGCTCTAAATGGTCAGGCTCCGTCATATCTTAGAGAGCTCATAGTGCCATATTATCCCACCAGGCGTCCATTTCACAAAGCAGGTTTAGTGAAAACTCAGAGTCTGTTAACCCTGAAATGAGGGAAACTGAGTTTTCCGTTTCAAAAAGAGAGGTAACTCAAACCAGAGAAAGAGGGGTAACTCTAGCCTGTTTCAGAGACAGAGGTAACTTAAGCTCTCGGTCAGTTACCGCAGTAACAGACTCTATGAACCTAACCTGGTCGGGAGCAGGTTTTTCTCAATGAACCTCGAGTTTCTCTCTGTCTCCGCCCTCTTTCAGAGCCACACACTCCATTTGATTTCCTCATTCATTCAGTCAGCAGGCGAGTTTTGGCGTAGCCTAGTTCTGCCGTCTGTCATTTAAAAAAATCAGTATATTAGAAGTCCATTAGGCACAGTAGGTACGACTTTTTTCACTAACATGGCATGTCCTTTTGATAACGATCCCGTGGATGAAGGTGCAGCATTACTGCGCAGAGAATTAAATATTCGTCAGGAGATGGTTATCAGACCGCACATAGATGTTCTAGCATTTCCACACAGTTATCTTTTTGAGCTGTAGCGTTTCACGTCACAGTGCATCAACTACACAACCTAATCTGTGCTTACATTTGCAGCATCACCAATCGTAGTCATGCTCTCACACCCCAGCAGATAGTGTGTGTTGCGCTGTGCTTCTTTGCAAATGGAAGTTTTTTGTACAATGTCGGAGATGCTGAGCACTTGAGTAAGGCAACTGTTTGCAGGGCGGTCAGAAAAGTGTAGATGAGGAGACATTTATGTGTGTGAAAACAGCATTATGTTGGGGATAAAACATCTGCAAAGTCAAACAGCCACTTAATATTTACTTTACAATGTAAAACATAATCAAAATGAGGTACCCCCATGAGATTATGCCGAGGTCTTACCTGTTTGAAGAATGTTTTTAAATTTCATCCTAAACTGCTGCCAAGTGGGATTGCACCTAAATGAAATAAATTAATAGGCTACCATTCAAGCAGTTTTCCCCTGTAATATTATTGTGATTGCAAAGCCTACATTTAAACTTATCACTGACCCGAGCAGCAATGTTCTCCCACACCGTCTCCCTCTCTTTTGCAGCTGCAGCAGTGTTGCACTTCTTTTTGAAAACGTGTGCAAACTCACCGTATGAGCACGTTAAGATTTCTAATTCTAGTGGGGTGAAAAACACAACCCTCCTCTTCCCCGTTGCCATGGTGACTTGTCAAATCAGGGCTCCATTGATGCTGGCTTTTTATAGTTGTGGTGCACGCGCTTAACTCCAGGTGAAATTACTCCGAGTTGATTAAACTGATTCAGATCAGTTGTTCTGGAACCGGAAACTCAAGATTTTCCTATCTCAGAGTAGATCAACTCAGAGTTCAGGACCTGCTTTGTGAGACGGACCCCAGAACACTGCGCTCTAAGAACGCAGGGTTACTCGTGGTCCCTAAAGTCTCCAAAAGTAGATCAGGAGCCAGAGCCTTCAGCTATCAGTCTCCTCTCCTGTGGAATCATCTTCCTGTTGCGGTTCGGGAAGCAGACATCGTCTCCACATTTAAGGCTAGACTTAAGACTTTCCTCTTTGATAAAGCTTATAGTTAGGGCCGGCTCAGGCTTCCCTTGTACCAGCCCCTAGTTAGGCTGACTTAGGCCTAGTCTGCCGGAGGACCACCTATAATGCACCGGGCATTATAGGTGTATATATTCTCCGGAGCCTTTGTGCTCCACTGTCTCTCAGATTAACTTGTATTGCAGCAGTGCCTGGATAGTGTGAAGTGTGTGGTTGTGCTGCTGCCGTGTTCCTGCCAGATGCCTCCTGCTGCTGCTGTTATCATTAGTCATACTTCTACTGTTATTATACACGTGATTATTGTCACACATGTATACTATCAGATATTACTATATTATAACTAATTATAATATTATTACTTTCATTAATGTTGTTGTAAGCTACTGTCATTACCGTCTGTCCTGCATCTCTCTCTGTCTCTGTCTCTGTTTCTCTTTCTGTCTCATTGTGTCATACGGATTACTGTTTATTGTGATTGTAATTTATTGTGTTGGTCTGTTCTGTACGACATCAATTGCATGTCTGTCCGTCCTGGAAGAGGGATCCCTCCTCAGTTGCTCTTCCTGAGGTTTCTACCATTTTTTTCCCCGTTAAAGGGGTTTTTTGGGGGAGTTTTTCCTCATCCACTGTGAGGGTCCAAAGGACAGAGGGATGTCATATGCTGTAAAGCCCTGTGAGGCAAATTGTGATTTGTGATATTGGGCTTTAATAAAATTGATTGATTGATTGATTGATTGATTGAATTGATATTCAGGTAAAAGTGGGAAGAAGCAGCGGGCAGCTGAGAGAAGTGGAGCCTAATGTGGAAGCATCTGTTAGCCCTGGTTTCACTACAGGCAGATTCACTTGCTACAGGGGCGAGGAAATAAAACCTGAACAGCCAATCAGAGTGATCTCTCTCACTGACAAGCTCCGCCGCCGATGCAACATGCTCAATCGGCTGAAAAGCCACCGATGCCGAAGTGCCGACAGTGCGGGACACACCGCAAAAACTAGGGTGACAGACGCTCACTGATGGCCCAACTTTGGTTGACGGCCGACTGTCGGCTTGGTGTGTCAGGGCCTTATGTCCCTTGCTGGTGGATGTATTCTCAAGATAAAGAAACATTAAGGAATCCCCCAGACGACTTACCTGCACAATGTACAAACTAATTCGATATTCTCCTTTTATGAGAATAAGTCAGATTATTGGTGGAGGTAATAGTACACCAATGATGACATATTTATGAATGCAGACATCGATTTTTGCCATTAAAGAACTGAAAATGTTACACATTGTCCCTTTAAACAGGGCTAGTAGACCCTCATATCTCAACATGTAACCCTGGCGACTCTGTTATTACAGAAGAATCTGAGCAAAAATGTATTCTTTTAGTTTGGTTTAACCCTCATGCAATAATTTGTAAATAATGTTATCTTTATTACCAACATAAAACCATCAGATAAAAAATATGAAATAGTTATGGCAACACTTGAAATATAAACAAGAAAGGTGGATTCAGGGAAGCACATAATTTAAAAACACAAGGAAATCAATAAATAAATTCAATATTTTACAGACTGTAGATGACCTGATGAGGCTCGTCTTCCCCAAAATCCACATCCCAAAGGACCTGGCATCCCCGTACGAGAGACCCTCAAAGTAGGAAGTGGTTGCCTTAGACATCTCTCACTTCAGCCATGGGGCAGCTGGAGGCCAACACAGTGACCAGCCTGATTAGGAAACTACTGGCCTACCTGGAGCACAACACACGACGGGACTGACGCCTGAATGGAGAGAATTGGACACAATTAGTGTTGCAGATAAAACACTGCTGTGTTTATGTTTATGTATCTATCTATTATATATTATTGGGCTGCAACTTCTAGGATACATTATGCATGTGCATAATATATCCTAGAAGTTGCAGCCCTCAGCCCAGTATTAACTATAATGTGTCATTCGGGCATATTGTAACAATTACAGAGAATTATAAGGATTATAGATGGACTTTATATAAAGTGTTTTGTACAGTACTTAAACCCATAACTTAATGGTAACGATAACACTGTCCTTACACTAGAGCTACCGCCAGTGGCAGACTAACCTAGCCTAGCCTGTCCAAAGGCAACACTTCTAAAGCTCACTTAATTACATGCTGTATTGGTTGGTCGGCCACTAGGCTGACTGGCTAATGTTACTTTAGCAAGTCATGGCCAGAGTAGTCAGAGCTGACAGACAGGCAGCCTGGTTCTCTGGTTGCTCCCAATCAAAACAGAAGTGCTAACGGAAGTAGTAGGAAGGAGTGCAGCAGTTGTTCTGCTGGTTTCCCCTCAGGCAGTGACATGCTCAAACATATTCTGCTGCTGCTATGTCAGTTTTGACCGCAAGTCAATATTGTATTTTGTTTTGGACTGAGAGTGTATGGAACTCTAAGTATTTGGTTATTATTTTGGTGAGGAACTTTTTTTACAGGCTTCAGTACATTCTAACTCTACTTTTTTTTTTGCAGAACTGATTTGCCATGTTTGTCTGTGTCTGCTGGTCATAATGACCAGGTTGTGGTGACTCAGTCTGCATTTACAGTAGTTTGTGCCTTTTTTGGTCTCTAGTTGCTCACAGTGCTCATAATTTGCCATTTGGTATTGGCTGTTCATCTGAATAGATTTTTGTAGTAGCCAAAAAGCAACATTGTAAGTATTCAAGTCAATGTGAAAATCATAAACAAGCATAAACAGAGATGTTTATGACTTATAAAATGCACACCTGTGCTTCTACTATATGTCCAAAGCACACACAGCACAGTTTGACCACTGCCAGCAGCAAGGTTCAAGACTTCAAAACTGCGTTTTTTTGTTTTTTTTTTAATATGCCAGCTCAAGTGGGTCTGGATGAAATATATAACAGTGCTAATGCCCAAAACCACAATCCATTTCCCAAGTGAAAGCTTGCACCAGAGTATGGGCTATGCAGTGGAGGTACTTAATTTCTGATTTATTCATCTTGGGAACATTTCTCTATTCTGTCACTGTTACAGGAAGAATGAGGATTTTGCTGGCTGGCTAGAAAATGTGCCTACTGTGTCTTCCAGCTGAAAAAACAGTTAAATGTAGTTTTGTTGAATGATAATGGTGCCAAGCTATGGCTGAATGGTAAAACATGGCACTGCCTTTGCTCTCCTTTTTCTATCATGATGAGTGGTACCAAAAAACATTACTGACAGCCAGTGGTTGAAAATTTGAATCTTTAAATGCACCCTGTGAGGCTCTGTGGCTTAGCACATGGATTAAAATGGGTCAGGAACAGTGCTGATGGACTGTTTGAGGGGGGAAAGAAAAAGCAGAGTGTCTTGAATGAGAAAAGAAACCAAGGAAGAGAAAAACATGTTGTCAGCCAGTGTAATATAGACCTCCTGTCTGACTCCCCAGTTGAAATTGCACATCTTTACTAACTAGCAAAAGTGGCTCAAATGTTTGATGACTTAGATTAACTGCAATAGATGCAGTATTGATTGATATTATTAAGACACAGCTAATGGTGACAAGTAAAGGAAATTCCATCCAATGATTTTAGCTAGCCCATTCTATTGTCCTTAGGGGCAAATTTATGAATGGATTGGATGGATTGAAGAATGGATTGCAACCTCTGATAGCATCATGAATTGAGTATCACTTGCAACAGCTATCTGCCCCATCTCAAGATCTGAAAAACTAAAGACATTGTGCTGATGATATTACAGTGCAAACATCTCTATAAAGTTTTTTAGCTGCAATCTGCCCTTTTGTTTTGCATCTGATTGCAATCATCCATGTGACAAATTACAAGTTTAAATGCTGCCTTTGTGCCAAGAACATAGTAGGCAGAACAATGGCAGAGAGAAAAAAGAAAACTGAATTTTTCAGACCACAAGCTGCAGGTCCTGACTGAGGGGTGCAGAGGGATTCCTCAAAACTTTAGGCGAGCAATTTAAACAAGACAGAGGGAAACTGCATTTGTGATTTGATATCCTGTCAGTGCCTTTGCCTGGCTCAACCCAATTGCCAGAAAAAAAAATTGGCATTGTGTGTTTCTGCAAACCATGGATATGTTGCATTTGCATGTTACCATTGAGTGGACACGTTGAAACTTTACGTTTCAGCAATGCTGTGGTTAGTTTTAGGCACAACCCACTTGTTTATGGTTGGGGGAAGACCATGTTATGGCTTAAAATACTAGCTTTTGTGGGCACAATTCCGGCCAGAAAAGCAGCAATGTTTCGGGAAAAAACTACTGCTTTTCGTGGCACTATTCCTGCTGAAAAAAAAAGCAATGGATCACTTCAAAACACCCATATTTGGAGCCTAAAAAGCCACTGAAAACACAGGAATGGTTTACTAAGTCACTACCAGTTTTGTTTGTTAGTCTTTAACAGTGGTCTGCAGTGGTGGCAGCTAGGCATGCATCTTGCCAAGGAGACATGTCGTTCCCCATTCCCTCCATCTTCCATTGACAAAGTCAGCTCATGTGCTACGTCACATTAGAAACCTCAAGATGACACGTATGAATTATGCTAATGTAATGTGTTCATGGTGTTACCAGCTCACCCGTTTGCCCCTTTAAGGACGGTGGCCTTGTGGGTAACCTGTGAGTGTGTGACGTGTGCATTGTTGTGTGTGGAGGGAAGCAGCTCTCTCAGGGTGTCACGGTGAAGACGGCAGGCAGCAAAAAGCAACGATAACAGGAGAATGAAGTGTCTAGACAAGCTCAGGGCTACTGGTAAACCTCATGAGAAGGCCATATTTATTGTTTTGTGGTGAAGACAGCAATAAAGCCATTGTTGATGAATAGCACCTGAATGCCACACTCCTTCTTCAGAGAGCTCCGGACCACTAGAAGCTAGTTACCAGCTAATAATAAGCCAAGCTAAATTAATGCAACTACAGTTCGGAGTGGGCAAGCTGTCACTAAGAGAGGTAACAGTGGTTTGCAGGAACATACCAGCCAACATTTTCTTGCCTCCTTGTCTTATTTGTGGTAGGAAAAACCATGAAATTGGAATGTGAATTTGCCCATAAGTGTTTAAAAAGGCCTCAGTTGCTGCATGTTTTGAGTTACATTGCCAGCTGACCTCCAGCAAACGACACAGTCGTGGCTGGCTGACATGTTTCTGACCTCACAGTGGGAGAGGACGTAGATGAGCAAAGGAAGAAGAGGAAACAGAGCCACCGCCCACTCTCAGGCACTGAGACACTGAGCTCCTAGGGCTGTTGTCAAATGTCCATCAGAACAACCCTGTCTAGTTGTTTAGTTTTCTGGGTTAAAGGTCAAACTGAGCTCTAAGTACTGTTTGTACCTCTGTTGAATCCACAAAGAGAACATGAGTGGTCATGTAGGCAGAGTCATGTTAGGATGATATTAAGAAAGATCTTAAAAAAGGAGTAAAATAGCTTGAAGGCCATGTGGCACAGGGAAACACTCAGTACCTCAAACTGCTGATAAAGTGCTATCATGAATGAAAAGATGGCCAAAACTATGACAATGAGGTTGCAAACATGATTTTATTGAGCAATGTCTTGTTTTTCTAAAAAAAAAAAAGTTTTTGGGTCAGTTTTGGTTGAACATTTTTTGCAAAATAAGTCAGCATTGGACCAAAGAAAAAGGTGTGCAATGCCAGAATAGTAGCCAACGTTTTGTAATGTCACTAATATAAAACCTTAATTGTATGTTTTGGACACTGAAACTAAAAAAACTTTGACTTTGCCTTGCACTCAGGGTGACAAGACCTTGAGAACCTTTCTGCGAACTTGACTGTGTGATGTCTACTGTTGTGGATAAAACATTTGCTGCTTGATGGTTTTCCCTCCAAAATACACTTGACTCATCTCCAGGAGATGGTGGGATACTATTCCCCAGGGACCTTTGATGGAAATTGATCTTGGCACATGTTTGAAAGACTTGCTTAAGAGGTACGTCATTTACACACATGCTCACTTTCTGTCTGTGAGAACGTGCTCTCCACTGTCCATGTGAGCTCTGTTACAGGCCTGGGAACAAATGAGGCGTCTGCCAGAGCTGTGGTTGCTCCTAAGCAACCGTATCAAAGTAAACTGAGACACACTGGCACGAAGTTACCAACTGAGCATGTGAACTTTTTAAAAAAAACTTTATTTATGGGAGAAAGTTTGCCCTGTCCTTTGTTAAAGTCATAATGATATGAACATGGCCACAAAAATCAGGCAGTGGAGGGTTAATTACCGCAATTACTAATAGAGTGGTGCAGGAATGAGTCCTAAAATGTGAAATAAATTAGCATTTTAGTATCCCGGTTCTCTCATTTCAAAGTCAGAGGGTTTTTGAATGGGTTTTTGCTTAGATGCCTGAGATAAGCTGAAGAGACTTTCGTGTTTTGTTTTACGACATAGAATACTCAAGTAAATAGCCCACTCATGAATTCTGAAGCTTTTATGTCTTACCAAAGGTGGTTGCTAACAAGTACATGAGACTACAGAACTTCATCATGCCGAACACAGTTTTTCAGCCTTGTTTTGATGATGTTAATGTTCATGTTTGATGGTGATAAAGTTATGCGACCATGATGTAGTTCGTTTAAAGCCTAGCATTAGCTTTTTATGTCTGGCAATTGCATTTATGCTTAAAAAAACATAAAAGTGGTGTTCATTTGTGAAGATTATCAAGGTCATGTCCAAGTCCACAATACACTATCAACAATGTACCAAAAAAAATTGTAACATTCTACAGAGATGTAGATCTATCTGCACTATCTATCTCTACTACCCTTTAACATTCAAATCAATGCGTAGAACCAACGTACCAGGTGTAACTGAGTTGTGTGGTGTAACTGTTGGGGAATAAATGAAAAAAGGTGTGAAAGATGGAGAAAATTAGATTTGAAAATCCCCCCTTTAATGTTCCCTCTGAGGGGGAGAACATTACTCATTCTCTTTTCCCACCCAAGTTTTCCAAGCTGATCTGGACCAATACTGTTTTTTGGGAAAGAATTTGATCTCAATGGGAGTTCCTTTGTTTTGCCAAGAGCTTAATGGTTTCACAGTTTTAGATTAGGCCTATTTGGGGTGTCAGCTTTGACAAATTACTCTCAGGATTTTTCCAATGTCAAATATCACCCCACTGCTAGCCTGCATGTCCAGAATCTGGGCACACCCCTCACTTTGTTCCCCACCCTGTCACTGTATCACTCAAATAATTCGGCATTTACTCAAAGAAATGCACATGTATTAAGCTTAGGGGAGGTAATATACACTGTCACTGGATCAGACTAGCATTACCACCTCAGCTCAGAGAGGAAGTAGCAGCTTCACAGAATCCAGCCAAAAAGTTCAAAGTTGAAGCACACACAGTTCTCCTCTTCCCTGCAGGAACTGTGGTCTCCTCCAGCTGTGTTGCTGAGGGCTGGGGCGCTGCAAGTGCATCCAGCAGTGTTACAGACAAAAGAGCACTCCCTTCAAACTTCTCTGGGGGGAACGGCGGATGACTTGGCTAGGTGTGTAACCCATCACACACCCTGCTGACAGGCCGGTCGGTTCCAGCATTATGGCTGCACATCAGACACATGCTCTGTGTGTGTCTTTGAGAAGACCTTATTGCTTCTGCTTATCAACACAGCACAACCTTGTGATTCAGAGTCCAGAGTGCAGGGTTTTTTTCCATTACACTCCACTGTGATGTGATCAGATATGCTTTTGTTGCTCTCATATATGTTCTCATGTATAAAACTAATCATTGTTTCAGAAATTCTACATCAATTTGGACTGGTTAGTTCATTTAAGTGCCGTACGCACAGGACAGCAGGCCCACATTAACTTAAATTTGTGGCAGCATTTCTTAGACACACATTAGTTACATTTTTCATGTCCAAAATGCTTTGCTCCAGGCTAAGCACTAGCTGTAAATAAAGATGTATGAGGTATTTGGCCCAAAAGAAATATCCATTCAGAATGAACTGGATAACTTTCTGAGGCAACAGTGGTGTGGAGGGTAAACTTCCTTGAGCTCTGTCACCATTTTCATTGTGTAGTACTGACTTTTCTGTCATATTGAATTGCGCAGTACATCAGAAATAATGCCTTTTGATATTGAGGAATTTCTAAATTCCACATACACTCTCTGGTCTCCTTCATTAGGTTGACTCGTTGACACAAATAACTAATCAGCCAATCATGTGGCAGCAACTCAATGTAGACATGGTCAAGACGACCTGCTGAAGTTCAAACTCTGAGGAATGTTTCCAGCACCTTGTTGAATCTATGCCACAAAGAATGAAGGCAGTTCTAAAGGCAAAAACGGGAGTCCAACCCCGTACTAGCAATGTGTACCTAATAAAGTGGCTGGTGAATGTATAATGCCTTTAAACCAGGGCTAATTTGGCTAGAGGAACACATTGTGATTAAGTAGTGCTCCCTCTTAGCTACACCTACCACTGGCTGAGCTCCATAAAGTGAATTTTATGCGTTGTGAAGCTTATTTTCGTTGCTGATTAATCCACAGATGCCCATCACTTTACCAGAGTCTGTGGTGATGTCTTTAAATGTCTTTTGCCTGACTTACTCTCCAAAACTCAGTTATTCAATACACTAATACAGAAATCAAAGGAAAAGTATAAAGATATTTATGTTAAAATGCTGTAAAGAGTGAATTTTGCCATTTTGTTAAAAAAAATACTCATTCATTAATTCATTGAAATATATGCAAATTAATGTTCAGTTGATCAACGAATCAATTAAAGCTGGGGTAGGCAGAAATCTAGAAAAGGCAAAAGAAACAGGATAATTTGAGAAATACACGCTCCTACTACAGCTCCTAGTACTACTCAATACACTCTCAGTCCTAAGCCCCTGCCACCAGACAACCACAGGCATGTGCATTTGCTTCACACAGTAACCCAGAGTTTCCCATACACTGATTCATATAATCATACTCCATTGTAAAGCTGCACGCAATGCATTTGCTTAGCCTCTTCTTGCCCCACTCTCTCCTTCTCTGTTTATCAGACCACAAATTAGACACGAATTAGCTAGAAACCCACTCCACTGTCCCTACACCTCACTCCCAGCCACTGTGGACTGCTCTGCCAGGCAACAGCTCCAGAGCCTGTCCCTCAGTAGTAGTGGCTCAAATTCTGCCAGTGCAAACCCCCCTGCGCTGGGCATCACAGTGGGCTGGTGGCCACTTTCAGCACTGGGTCTAATCTGTGTGACAGCAGCAACAGAAAGTTTGCTGATCCGGAGGGGAGTCAGGGCTGTCCGGTTCTTTGGAGCTAGGGTTTGCTCTGGCTGTATTTGCGTTGCTGCTGCCACCGACTCGAGGTCAGCCTCTAGAACTGCTGCTTGCCCTCCTCCCAGCGAGGTGGTCTGTAGCAAAAGGGAGTGAGGCAGAGGACACACTGTTATTTGAGGTTCTAGCTAACGTTAGCTAAATAAACATGACCTTGAAGCTGCAGCTGTGAACTGTTTGCTCCAGATAGCAGAAGGCCAAACTAATAACATTTTCTCTTTATCTCTGAGACGCTTTGCTGAGACTGACATTTGTTTACTGTCAAATTCTTTTTTAGACTCGTTTGGAGAAGGAGAGCCAAGAGGAGGTGCAGGATTTTTGCCCAGTAACGCCAAGTACAGTTTACCTATATTACCAAATAAACATGCATTTCCTTATACTTTTTACCTTACCGCATCTCACTCATTAGATGATTTGGGTGCAGCGTAAACAAACTGTTAACACAGCAATGTCATATTTTCAACTTTTAGGGTAATGTGGGGAAAATTCACTTTACTTGTAGCTCTGTTTTTGGTCTCCACCAACTCTTGAGGGAAACACCTGTCTCTATAGCTTCTAAATGCTCCACTATGTTCACCAACTAGTTGCAATCTTTGTGTGTCTGCTGTTTTGTATCACACAGTAGGTTTTTAGAGCTTGTCCACTGAGAACAGTGTTTTTGTTGCAACCGAAGATGACGCTGGTGAGATACCAAGACAGTAAGGTCTGGGGGCCAGAAAATTAAACCATTAATTAAAGACAGTGTAAAGCTCTATGGATCTAAGAGTAAATGCAGAGTCAATTGGTAATTCTGTTTTCATTCACTGATTATAGCCACTTTAAGTTACACTTTAAATTTCTGCTTCTATTGGCTATCACAATGTTCGTAATGTCATTTGTTGTGATGATGGTTAGTAAAAGTGCATATAGGAACTGGAAATACAAAGAAAAGAAATATTCATTGGTTCAACTTCACTTACTGCAAACAAAGTAACCACTGTTTGGTTTTGTATACTGTAATGCATGTAATATTGTTTTTGCTCATTTGTCAGGAAAACAAAAGCTTCTCCAACAAAAACACTCTTGACACAAATTGTGGCCATCACTGTTGGTCTACTTTCTCAATGTTTACAAGCAGATTTAAGTGAACACACAATCACTCAATCACTCTCAGTTGTTTTGTGTAAGGCCAAAAAAGTCTCTTTTACAGTAGTGTAGGTGTGTGTGTGTGTGTGTGTGTGTGTGAGTGTGTGTGTGTGTGCGGGCGTCAGGGTGGCTGTGTGGGTGGGTGTGGGCATATGATTCACAGACATGTACCTCCGTTTAATTTCCATTGTACGAGTGAGGCCTGCCGGGTCACTGGTTTCATTGGTCTGTAGATGATGAAGGAGCTGACTCAGCACAGCAGCAGTAAGGGAAAACTCCCACAGATGAAACAGGAGATAACAATTTTACTGGGTTCAATGTGTTCTATTTTGTTGGTTTGATAAATTCCCCTACACCAAGTATGCCTTTCCTAGAAAGTTCCAAACCACTGCAGCCACAAAAGATATTCCAATCAAAACTACACCAAAGCTTCACCCACTAACCACAATTTGACATGGTGACAAAGCCAGAGCTGGATATGTGTACTTTACATTAGCAAGCTTAATTTAAAAAAAAAATTAGAACAGATTCATTCACTTTTTGCTGCAGCTTAAAAACTGTCTTTTGAACAGAAGCAAAGTCTAACAGTATTTCTAATCCAAAGACAATATGGGATTTTAGTGACACACTCTAAGATTTTGCACAGACTGGGAATCTTGCAGTGTCACTATCTGCAAGACTACAACTTGATTGCTTCAGAGATTATTTCCCATCCTGCTCCTGGTGGAAAATATTACAATAAACTCCCTTTCACAAATATGATATATCAATGATTCTCTATGTCTGCAAAAAACACATAACTTTAAAAACAGAAGATAAAAGACATTGTATGTTATATTCCTGTCAATTCTGTGTTAATATATTCTGTATTTACATATACGCCATGGGAATGAGAGGGGAATTGTTTAAAAAAAAATTACGATTTCTCACTAAAATAAGTGCTGGCTGTTGGATCAGATGTGCGCCGAATTTAACACTGACTCGTTTTCACATTCTAGTGCATCCCTTGTGTCACACTGCTCCCATATCTTTACTGTCCATCCAGTTTGCTGCTTTCTGTTTGATGCTGGAGAGAGCACACTATTGGTTGTTGACAATGTTCATGTCATTGAACTTAGGTATTTACATGAACCAAGACTAAAAACTAAGAATTATATTTAACATGTTTTTGGAAGATGTGAAAAGACTGACTTCAAGCAGGATTTAGGGGGATATATCGGCAGAAATGGAATATGATAAGTATGTTTTCTTTAGTGTGTAATCACCTGAAAATAAGAATTGTTGTGTTTTCATTTGTCGAGTTGCATCCCCATGTTTCCACAGTAGCCCAGAACAGACAAACTAAACACTGGCTCGACAGAGTCATTTGCGTTTTCGTGTTGGCCCCCGTAATAAAGCAGTCCCTCTGCAATGAGGACATCAGAAAAACGCAGATTTTTAATGTGAAACTGCACAATTTAGTGACTCTACTGGTTTAAATCACCACATTCATTTAGAAAAGACCCATCTGATAACCCAGCTCCTGAATATCTGGATCTTAAGTTATTAGAGAAAATAGGTGAGCACACTTTAGCAGGTGCTAGGCAAGCTGGCCATCTGCAACATGCTGAACAGAGTATGTAAAACACTGATTTGTAACATGACTGATTTATTCAGTGTTTTTACCAGTTGTAGTCGCCTGGTCAGAAGAGACCTCTCCAGATAATTCAGCTTCCAGTAAAAACCTCCTGAACAATGAACACTGAAGGAATGCTAACCAGGAGAAGTTTCAGCTGGTTGCAATCTGCAGTCCTCATCACTTGAAGACACTAAATCTCCCTGCATTTTACACACTGGACCTTTAAGACAGCTTGGACAGAGTTTTATGACCACCTTACACCAAATGAGATAACGGGACTGCGCACCAATTGAGGTAAAACTCTCCAGATTTCATTCTGCCATTTGAATTTTGTCAGCAGCAACAACATAGCTTGAAAAAGCCTTTGGTTTAAGGCTGGCATTCAATAACCATCATGCCGGATTGTCTTCCAAAGATACAACACAGTCCGATCATCACAAATAGTCTGAGGGACCTGGACACAGAGCCACAATGTGATGCATGTTTAGTGATGACAGGCACCTTTAAGGATTTTTATAAAACTGTTGGCCAGGCAAGAGTACTATATTAACATTTATTTATTCATTTTCCATCCACCATCTATCCTCTTGAGGGTGGCAGGGGGGGCTGGAGCCTATCCCAGCTGACACTGGGCGAGAGGCAGGGTACACCCTGGACAGGTCACCGGACTATTGCAAGGCTGACATATAGAGACAGACAACCATTCACATTCAAACCTATGGGCAATTTTAGAGTCACCAATTAACCTTATCTTTGGATTGTGGTAGGAAGCCCAAGTACCCTGAGAAAACCCACGCTGATACGGGGAGAACATACAAACTCCGCACAGAAAGGCTCCCCACCCTGGTTTCCAACCAGGAACCCCCTTGCTGTGAGGCAACAGCACTAACCACTACAAACATGATTCTGCAAACTTCCTTCCTGCTCTTCACAGCACCTGATATGGAAACTACAGGATGTAGTTTAGAATATTTTAAAAGCCTACATTGTTTACATTAATCTTTAGTAGCCAGCAGTCTTTCCGTCCCTTGCTGGTGCATTGCTCCATTTCTTTTTCCTGTAGATGAATGGAATTATGTTCAACCACTGGCAGGAATGTTAATTGAATTCCCCATGAACATGCATGATACACACACAACAGGGACCCACTCATTAAAAAACGGCTCTATAGTGCTACTAGAGGCCAAAAACTCCACAGGATACCTTTAATGGCAGGTCTGTCACAGGACACAAACTCTGATCGCCTGCATCAAAGGAAGATTTTCTTCTACACATTATCATGTTTGCTATAGACATGCACACTCTTTTCTTACTTTATAGTGTTTCATACTTGCATAAATGAGAAAGTTGGTGTAACTGGAGTGTGGTGCGTCATACCTTGGTAGACTGTTTCAAACATGGGTCACAATTCATTCACTTTTGGTTAAAGCGGGTGTTAGAATGTTTACACTTGAGGTTGTTAGTTAGGCATGATAGTTTTAGGGAACATTCAACGGATGTCCCAGTTGGTGTTTATGGTTGGCGCCGAGTGTTCAGGGGGTCAGTGCTTGAGGGAACGGGGAGGTTTTGATCCTATTTGTTTTTTTCTGGTTGTTTTCCAGAGAGGCATTTTCTTTAAGCTTATTGTTGAGAGGCTACAAGGCAAGTCACTGTCAAATCTTTAAACTTTTCACATGAATAAGGTGGTGAAATTTGTCAGTTTTAATGTCAATGGTCTTAACGGACCCATTAAAAGGAAGAGGGTGTTAACATATTTAAAAAAGATTCAAACAGATATAGCCTTTATCCAGGAAACCCATCTTACTGCGCAGGAACATAACAAATTAAAAAGAGGATGGATTGGCCAAGTCTTCTCTTCATCTTTCAGCTCTAAGGCCAGAGGAGTTGCTATTTTGATAAACAAAAACATTCCCATCACTGTTCAGGAAACAATAAGTGACCCATTAGGGTGCTACGTCTTAATAAACTGTCTAATTTATTCTGAACAATGGACCTTACTAAACCTTTATGCCCCTAACTATGATGACACTTCCTTTATTCAAGACATTTTTCTAAAAGTGTCAAGAGGTCGTGAACATATTCTTATGGGAGGAAATTTTAATTTCTGTTTAGACCCAATTTTGGACAAATCAGCAATCTCCACTGCAAAGTCTCAGTCAGCCTCAACTACTCTATCATTTATGAAAGATTTAAATCTAACAGATGTTTGGAGGCAAATACATCCCCAAACCATAGACTATTCTTTTTATTCAAACCGTCATAATTCACATACTAGAATTGATCTTTTCTTACTGTCAACATATGTGACTTACAAAGCATTAGAGTCTGATTATTTGCCAAGAATACTTTCTGATCATTCTCCACTCACTCTATCTATAGTAATGCCTGAGAAAATGTCCAGCATGTACAGGTGGCATTTGAATCCGACCCTCCTTAAAAAAGTGACTTCTGTAAATTTGTCAAGGATCAAATCAAACTATTCTGTGAAACAAACTGTCCTTCCTCCCCTAATAGTTTCATACTATGGGATACATTAAAAGCTTATTTAAGAGGACAAATAATCTCATATACAAAAGGGCTTAAAAAAATCATATGTAGCAGAAATGGGAAAATTGGAGAAAGAAATTCTTGGGCTGGAAAAAGACTTTCAACAACATAGGGATAAGAAGATATACAGTTTATTGGTCAATAAAAAAACTCAAGTATACTTATAGGGCTGAGAAAGATATTTTGAGAACGAAACAAAGGTACTATGAACTGGGGGAGAGGGCTCATAAAGTCCTCTCCTAGCAATTACAGAAAGAAGAGAATTCAAAAACAATTAACCAAATTGAAGATGAACGTAGCTGTATTACACAGAACCCAAAAGAAATAAATGAAACTTTTAAAAAGTTTTATGTTAATTTATACGAGTCAGAATCACCAGAAGATCTGTCCACGATAGATACATTCCTAAATAATATTGAGTTGCCTAAACTGAACCAGGACGACCAGAGGTAGAGATTCATCATTTACCTCCAAAGAGATCAAAAGCGCTTTATCTACACTGCAACCTAATAAATCACCAGGGGAGGATGGTCCCCCCCCCCCCCCCCCCCCCCCCCCCGAATTTTATAAAGAGTTTAAGGATTTGCTTATACCTCTCCTGGATGTAATTAATCTAGCATCTAAAACACAAAGCCTCCCTGATTCATTTTCAATGGTTATAATTGCAGTGATCCATAAGACCCCTTAAAATGCTCCTCTTTCCGACCAATTTCACTCTTGAAATTGATTTCTAAAGCTATGGCAAACAGGTTGAGTAAATTCTTACCAAAATTGATAAACCGAGACCAGGTTGGCTTTATCCAGAAGAGATCCTCTGCCAGTATAGGTTACTTAATGTTATTCATATGGCAACCTCCGTTACCCTGAACGCGGAAAAGGCCTTTGATAGGCTTGAGTGGCCCTATCTATTCAAGGTTTTATCTAAATTTGGATTTGGCTCCTATTTTATTAATTGGGTCAGAACGCTTTATAAGAAACCACAGGCCAAAATAATTACTAATGGACAAATGTCCACTGCCTTTCCCCTCAATAGATCGAGCAGACAAGGGTGTCCCTTATCCCCTGGACTTTTCGTTATAGCTGTTTAACCTCTGGCTGAGATAATCAGACAAGATTCAGATATAAAGGGTGTGAAAGTGGACCAGACGATACATAAAATTAATCTTATGGCAGATGATATAATTCTGTACTTAACAAAACCATTTGATTCCCTTGCTAAATTAAAAACTGTTTTGCATGCATTTGGATCTGTCTCTGGATATAAAGCAGGATAAGATACTTTGGAATTATGATGGATAACAACCTTAAAAATGTGTACAAACCACTAGTTAGTCGAATAATAGAGGGTTTACAGAAATGGATGAATTTACCTATTACTTTGATCGGCTGAATAAATTGCATTAAAATGAATATATTACCAAGGCTGCAGTACCTCTTTCAGTCCTTACCGATTCCAGTGCCATCCAGTTTTTTTAAAGCCACACTGTGTAGGAATTTCTCCCATCTAACGTTGAAATCACATATTGCATTCAAACAGATGGCGCTCTCTAGCGCCTCACTGTTTCAAACAGGTATTGCAACAACTGCAGCCGCTGCGTACCAAAAAGCTATGATAACACTGATGAAACCATGTCATCCGATACTACAAGGAGTATTAATTCATGCTCCTACACAGACACACGCGGCACGAGTTGACAAACCCCCTCCTCACCATACTGGCTGTGTTTATAACGTAGGACTGTTGGGGTGGATGTAAATTGAAACAGCTGATAGTGGCCAGCAGCACTACTGCCGCATAACAAAGTCCCACTTTTTGAGCATAATGCAGGATCATGTATTATGCAGCATCATGGGAGACGGAATCCTTGTCGCCAAGAAAGCGCAAAAGGGAATCAAAAAGGCAGCATGACCGGTGAATTAAAAAAAACAAGGGTCAGCACTGGGGTTGCCTTCCCCAGGTGGAGAGAGCTGCTGAAGGAGAAAGGTAATACAATCACAAGCCAGCGCTAACAACGGCTAACAGCGGCTAACAGCGGCACAGTGATGCAAGGAGAGGGATGAAGCTGTTAGCGACTGGCGGCTAACTTTACCCATGCTCAGTGATCTGGAAAGATTGCTTCATGAAGGTAATGCACCTCGTCTTATTTCAAAAGTGTACTCCCTCTTGATGGATGATGCTCCAAAACCAGGTTTACATAAATCAAGGGAGAAATGGGAGTCTGACTTGGGAGTGACAAAGGGTACAGAGCATTGGGCTGAATTGTGTCAAAAAAAAGTCTAACTGCCACTATTACATAAATATAAACCTGAGATATCCAACCTGTGTTTTAGATGTAGTATAGAAGAGGGTTCATTCCTACACTGCAATTGGTTATGCACAAAACTGGCATGATTTTTCTGACATCACTACAAAACTCCTAGGACTGCATCTCCCGTTAGATCCTCAAACCTGCTTATGGGAGATACTACAAATATTGATGCATGATTAAGAAAAGCTCAAAAGAGGTTCCTCTCACTGGCCTTGTGCGTTGCCGGAAGTGCATCGCCATCACGTGGAAGTCTGACTCCCAACTTTCTATAGGAAGATGGGTTTCAGAAATGAATAGCTGTGCTCCACTTGAAAAAATTACATATACACTCAGGAATGACTATAAAACTTTAACAGAGATGTGGCAGCCCTATTTAGCATATATGGACACATTGCCAGCGTCTATGGTGGACGGGTTGTAGTTTTTGCAAGCTCTTTGTTGTCAGTGCTTACTGTTGTCTTCCTTGCCTCTCGACCATTGTGTTTTTTTTTAATCATTATTAATATTATTTTCATTATTTATTAATTTTATTTATCTATTTATTTATTTTTTCTCCTCCTCTCTCTCTTTCAGTTTGTGGGTGGGTTGGGGAAGGGGTTTGGAGTTGTATGTTTGTGTTTTCATGTATATCTTATTGAATTGAAAGCTGAAAAATAAAATATTCTAAAAAAAAACAAAAAAAACAAAAACATGGGTCACAAGCTTTCTCATTTGACAGCTAAACTGTACAATAAAATCTGTTCCTGAAAATAGGCAAAGCAGTGACAGAATCTTAGTTCATTCAGTGCTGCTTAGTTTGAGTTTGACTGCAGTTCATGAGCAGTGATTGACATGATTGACAGCTAGAGACTCCTCGGCTCTGATTTGTTTTCAGCGCGCCTCGTGACATTCTAGTGAATGCCATTAAAAGCAGTAGAAAGATGAGGAAGGACATGATTTTTCTTTCACAGACTGTCCAAATTAAATTAAAAAAAAACTTAAAATTTGTTGAGGATGTGCCAAGGCATACGACATTAATTACTGTATTATAGATTTTTTTTTCTTGTTTACATGTGAAGATGCAGAATTAGGAAACGAGGAATATCAATAATGATGCAGCAGCAAAACAATGGCCTCAATAACGATGACCACCTTAGTGGTCAGTGTGAGGTTATGTTACATAAACAGCTGGCTTGTGAAACCTGTTATAGAGCCAAACAGTTTTTAAAGGGGTGGTCAGGCTGAGACGAGTACTTATTTTAGGGCAGCACAGAAATCTGTGGGTATGCATTTATTCTGAACAGTCACTATTTTGGGTCACACAGTGACACACACTCACTCAGGCAACAGTAACTACCACATGAAAACCAGAAAAGCAAATCACAATTTCAGAACACACTATGATACACAACACATTGGCAATTGGAATGGGAATTGTTTAAAAAAAAATTGGAATCAATACCAATAGCAGTGCCTGTAAAGTGATACAGATACCAGTAGAGTCCTTTATAAGATGCCCATGATTCAAATAAAGTGGCATGTACAGCCTTACTTCCAAACTTTTGGGTGGCATTTTGGCATGAATAGTCAACTCTGTCAAATGCCGGGGACAGTTGGTGGGAGTCTGCACACACACTCACAGTGACACGCCTTCTGGTTATTAACGGGTTTGATGACAGAGTCCAGCTGCTCCGGTGTTGATGTACGTTTCTTGGGACTATACAACGGCTTGCCTTTGGATGTTAGCAACTGCTACGGTGTTAACTTGTGCTTACCGGGCAGATGCTGAACTTACCATTAAACTGGTAGTAGAGCAGCTCTGGACACATTAGCAACAGGAAGAGGGGGAATTGGGACAGTCCATGATCAGAACTCTGGCATAAAAGGGATCAACTGCAGTTACCATTCGACTAGAGAAGTTTCAATAGCACCTGGTAATGGGTTATTCTGGTTGATACGTTAAAGGTATCAGGTATGGATACCCAGCACTAGTTGGCAATCTGCACATTCATTGTTTCTTACAATGATTTTGTAAGTATGCAGCTCAGCAGTATATATTGATAGGATAAAGGCCAATGATAATGTTACAAATATAGGATTAAACATGAGATCTTTCAGCTAATGTCTGTATCCTGTTTTTTTAATAAATGCAGTGGTTTGGGAAAAATTTACTTCACTGAGTATTTTGCCTAAATAAAATCTCATAGGACGATAACCACAGGAGGTAAACATTTATATGAACTGAAATGATAAATACTGTCAACATGATATAATGGTAAAAAATATTGAACAAATATTAACTACACAATAATATCCAAAAAGAAACAACAAAAAAGTCTCATCCCATGAATTTTCTGCTACACCCGTTCCCTCAATGTTTCCACAGTTATGAAACAGAAAACAAGACAGGACTTTGTAACACTCAGCACCATCCCACTGTGCACGCTCTGTTATTATTGCATCTTCAAATACTGCGAATGGAAACCTGTGCTTGCCTTATTAATTACCAGGAATGCACTCTCCGGGTGCCCCTCCAAAACCTGAGTGCTGAAAAGTATGCCATCAAGAAGCCACAAGGCATGTGAGCTGTTTGTTCTCCCTGTCCAACCAGTGTGTCTTTGCTCTGGTTTCAGGGGAAGAGCCAAACTATCTGTGCTCAAAAGGAAAGGGATGTGTAAAAATGGGGAGAAAGGGTGACGGGAAAAAAAACATCTTTTTGGGGAAACAGTCTTTGAACTTAGAGCACTGGTACAGTATTAAAGTCACTCTGCCATAGTTCATGGCCTCAGTGGAATTTGGACATGCATATAAATGAACACATATATACACATGCCATCACAGAAAACATACACACATTACAGTATAAGGTCATTGAGGGCAGACTGTATTTCAGTTTGTTGTTCCACTCCAACAGAGGAAAGTTACAAATGGCATGGCAGTAGAAATACTTTTGGTTGTGTTCCCACAGAAAGAAAAACAAAAACAGGAGGTGTTGAAGGACATTTGTCTGCGCTGTTGTCATTAACGTAACACTGAGCAGCTGATTAATCTGTGTAACTGGGCTGATCATAAATAAAGAGGCATACCAAAGTTGGAGGGCTTCAAATGTAGGCCAGTTAAGTGTTAATATTTGTTTATGCCGATGACATATTTTTAAAAGGCTAAAACAATTAATTGCCGAAACACAGACTTAAGAAGAGAGTTGCGCATGAACAGATTCAATAAAAGGAGGTTCACTTCCATCACTCTTTCTTGGGATTGTGTCCTTGAACTGCCCCTTTCTCAGAGATCTGCTCTTACTCCACTTCAGTGTTCCCTGACAGTAATGAAAGTTTAAAAGCTTGCTGAGTTTCTGTCTGGTCTATGCTTAATTTTTAACATTTTAACATCTTTTTTAATGTGAGATAAAGAGAATGAATTCCTGCCAGGTATGTTACTTGGTTATTCATATAACAGTACTCTCTGCTGACATTGCCGGCTCACTGGGTGCCACTGTGTACAGATGAATTCAAACCTAGTTTTTACCCTCTTGAGTCGAGATGATAAGGCCAAATATTAAAGTCAATGCTTTTTGAAGATGAATCACAGCTTTAGACTATTACTGTTAAAGTAGCTAAATGTGCAAAACAGTTGAGGAAGAATAATATGGGACCTGCATTAGATGCAAAGCTGTCATTGTTTTCCATATTAAAAGAAAGCACAGGTCATCCCATGCCAACATGTTCTCACTACCAACGCGCCAAATGCAGCAGCTTGGTCAGTGGTCCTATGCTTTAAACTATGCTTTACTCTCTAGGTACCCATCTAGCATTGGTTTTGGATGCTCAGGGATGGTGTGTCAATTTCTGCTCATTAGTATCTTTTCAAAATACACATACATGCTCACAGGAAATGCAGGTACCAACACTAAAACTACTTAAGGTTTAGGCAACAAAACTACTGGTCAGAATTAGAAAAAAATATCACGGTCTAGGTACCATGGACAGGTTCACTATGTAATGCAGTCTAAAAATAGGCAAAATAGCTAAAAACAAAAAGTGAACAACTCAAACAAACAAAAACCCTAATGTTTTACATGGGACACAAACAGTGTTCTCCTGGGTGAAAGTCCTGTGTTTGTTTGATCCATCGACCATTCTTCCCTCCCACCCTGCTAATCTCTCGAGATAACACCTCATCAACGAACACAAACCAAGGACACAGACTAGCAGAGGTGGGATGAGGTCATTGTTTTGCAAGTCACCAATAAGTCTCAAGCCTTTGCACCCAAGTCCAAAGTCAAGATGCAAATGCTAAAGTTTGATTTTTAAGTCCAAATGTGCTCTATACTGCACATGGATCAGCTCCATATTCCGCCCAGTTATTAAGCACCTCATGAATGTTGATACACAGATATAAGCTGGCACAGTATTAGAAGAGATTGTTGAACACTGTTGAGGCTGTGTGCTGCAATTATTGAATGCTGTTTTATGTTGTTTGGATTTCCTCAACCAACTATGATAATTATATCAGTTAGCCTAGTTAATGTGGTTTAGGTGAAAATGACTCAGTGTATTCAGACTTAAGTGACCCTGCCACCTGCCACAACCTGGCATCATCCAGCTGTGCACAATGCACTCCACAGCTGACCACGAGTTTTGGCAACATACAGTCTGGCTCCCTCCTCTGTGCTCCTGGGGTGGGGAATGTGATGGTGAGACAGCTATAATAAAATACTGAGTGATATTTGATTTAAGATTTGAGTGACTTGTATCTTTTACAATCAAAAGGTGCTTATGGAAAAGATATGGCTCACTAGAACAAGCATAAGCTGCTGCATTTGAATGTTTTTTGAAGTGGATCTATAAGAAATGTATGATATGAAGTGGATTTAAAGGTATGAGAGACATGTATGTATAATGATTCCTCTTACATTTAATGTCTACAATCTGGCTTCAAATCATCACTTCGCCATCTGTGTCGCCATCCTCCCTTGTCTCCAAAATGAGTGTATGCATGGGTCAGAGTTTCCCTAAATTCCTACACATTTCCTCGTCAATTTTTTCTATAAGTCCCAATGTATGCCTAGAAAGTGGTGTATGCACTTTTCAAGCCTTTTTTTAATACATACTCAGTGGTCATAAATGAGGGCCCTGTAATCCATGAATGTATAAAGAAAGCTTAAAGGGATCGTGCACCCAAAAATGAAAATTCAGCCATTATCTACTCACCCATATGCCGAGGGAGGCCCTGGTGAAGTTTTAGAAGAGTCCTCACAACACTTGCAGAGATCCCAGGGGAGAGGGGGTAGCAACACAACTCCACCTAATGGAGGCTGACGGCACCCCAGATTCAAACGTCCAAAAACACATAATTGAAACCACAAAATATCTCCATACTGCTCGTCTGTAGTGATCCAAGTGTCCTGAAGCCACAACATAAAAGGCTGTTTGGAAAAACGTCATTTGAACTCTGTTTTTAGCCTTATTGTAGCCTATAGCTTTAACTGCCTCTCTGTACACCTCATTCACGTGTGTGTGCTTGCACATGAGACCAGCGAAAGCATGTGAACACACATGAACTTGGTGCCCATGTCTCACGGTCTCGCGCAAGAGCACACCTGAGCCTCCATCGGCATATGGGTGAGTAGATAATGGCTGAATTTTCATTTTTGGATGCACTATCCCTTTAATATGGTGCTGCCACTCCACCTTTCTGCGTATTCGTCCTAGTGGCCACCTGTGGTACTGCGGCAAAACTCACTCTGTAAATCACATCTGTAAAACTTTTGATCCTGTATTTTGATTTTTTTATGTTCAAAAACTTTCTCAGAGCCATAAAAGTTATTTTAAAGTGTGTGAACTGATTCAAGCTTTTCCTGGAATTGATGAATGTAAATATTTTGTGAGTTTTGTCACTGACTGTTCTTTTCTTTTACTATCAAATTTTCATTCTTGAGTGTATGATAAATAAGCAAGCAGCAGAGGCAAACACTGCCTCAGGCACAATGCTAAAGCCTATAAATGATGTTAGCTGGTGTTTTAGGAGAATTGGGTTAGTCTGGTTAATTGTGTGTTGGCAGATTTTGGTCAGACCACAGCATGGATGGGACAGGTCTCCATGGTTATTTAGCTGAGTCAGGCTTCGAGGCCATGCAGGAGTCTTGTTTGGGGTCTGGGTCCAGGTGTTGGCTATTATTCCACATCTGGACAACATAACCCAGGTCCCCTGGGCCCGGCAGGGGGGGTGGAGCAGACCAAACCAGAACATGTAGCGCCCAAATTAGCTTTACAATGTAATATTTAGCCCCCTTTGTGTTGCCATGAAACCACTCATGCATCAAAGAATTCCTCCCATCTCCTCTCCATTTAAATTTGCTCGCTCTTATTCCCACGAGCTGTTGTGATGTCAAGCTGTTAGGAGTCATTTCAGCTATTTGCAAGGGGGAATTTTACATGCGTCATTTCTGAAGTCATCTCATATACATTGACTTTGGCAAATGTTTCTAAAATCTACACAACTTAAAGCAACTTCTCAATATTTCTATCTGTGTCTTTGTTTCTGCCTAACAGAAACAGTTTTTCCCCACATTAAGATGCATAAATGCAGTTCAAACCAGAGGGTTCTAAGGCTTAGCAGCAAATGATATTTACACACTGGTCTATCCTTAATAAAAAAAAAAGTGCAGCAACAGTGCAAAGCAATTGTACCTTCGGATTTTAAAGATGACATTTCATGGAAACTTGTCCTAAATATAGAACCAGACAAATTCAAGGAACAGACAGAACTACATAAACATACTGCAATGACAATCCTCCCTTTTGTTCCCGGGGCTTTTACGAGGCATGTACGCAATTTCACACCCCTTCCATTCAAATAGTTGCCATTCTGTTAACACACACTCACACACACACACACACACACACTTTTCTAGGTGATTACCTTTGGGTTATTACAGCAGTCTAGACAGAGAGAAGACAAGGACTCTTGGGAATGCTCATTGTAGCACAGACTCAGGTGTCAACAGGAGCTTAGTCAGAAGCTTGGAGGGTTATCAGGAGCTATGTTTTGGAATTGCCTTTACTCAATGACATTTGAACACACACACTGTATCCATAAACATGACAGTGATACTGCAGCACTGATGTACAGTACTGAAAAGTACCTAACTGTTATATAGGTGGTGAAAAAACTGTTTTACCTCAGGGCTGCATCTGTTCAAACAATAGTGCCAGAAGCAGTGGTCCTCCAAAGATGTGGTGGGGGGTGGGGGCATGGTCACCCTGTTACAATCTGTAAGGATCAGGATCTAAACAGAGTTTCTCCAACAAAAAAGTGCCATGGGAGGATTAACTGGAGCCTCTACAGAGATTTGGCCTAAGCCACAAATGTCCTAGAAATGCCCCTGCTTACACCTGACTTATGCAGGGCTGCTGTGACTGGCCCCTGGCCTCCTTTCTTTTTGCAAAAATGGCGGGTTGAGTATATCTGCCCTCTGGTATCCATTGGTACCAACTATGTTGGCATAGCTTGTCAGGTAGGGGCGTTGATAGTATTCTCACTTTCAATTTTGACAAGGGAAAAACTGGCATGGCAATATTTACAGGGGTCCCTTCAACTTTCACCTCTGGATATATGTAAATAGGTTCTATTGGCACCCAGGAGTCTCTGCTAAACTTACAATTAATGTACTGCCTCAAATTAAATCTGTATATACAAAAATGGACACCTGTTGTGATTACCCATTCTACATATATGTTAATTTAAAAGGTCCAGTTATTTTGGGGTACTGACTATGTCATGTCATGTCATTGTCAGCTTGTAAAATTTTTTTTCTGTAAACACAAAATTGGAAATTAATTCAACTTTCTTTACTTTCTAAGCAGAAGCTCCAGCTGCTGCAAGCTGATCCACACATTTTTCTTTTCAAGACATGCATTTTTCTAATTAAATCTGTCACTGTGCTGACTTTTAATTAAACTACAGACTTGAGAAGTATCTGCTTTGCGACATAATGACACTGTCATTGCTCATAAAAACTCTCTGACCCACGCTTATGAAAAGAAAAAGTTTAAAAGGCATTTCTCATTAAAAACATGCCCCTACCATGCAGTGATGTCTGGAGGCACTGCTGTTTTTCTTAAGCTCTTCTCGAAATTATACAGAAAAAAAGGCTTTTATGTATGCAGCACCTTGTTAAATTCCTCCAGAATCGGACCCTCTATAAACAGACGTTGCATTACTCAGCGTCTCATTTATCAGAGCAGAGAATTTTGAACTGCAAGCTCAATTAGGATGTGGTCATGTGTTTAATTGACAAGCTTTGAGCCAGAAAGCTGACTGACTAATTGAAGCAGTGGAGGCTAAACTTGTAGGTTCTGACCTAGTAAAGCCCGTTACATGTTAAGCTCAATGCCTTGGCACAGCTGACGAGCAGTTTACAGATATAGTTCCTGCTGACCACAAAAGCTATGCATATACACTGTCACAAAGTTATGGCCCGCTTGCGAAGTGGTGAAGACTTAAGTGGGTTGTGTAACATGTAAGGTTAAGTAGTGGAAGGAAACACACATTGCCAAAACAGTCAGGCATTTCTCATGCGAGATGTTTGCCCATGTTACTCCTACAGTCTATGGATGAGAATTAAGGCAAGAAACCTTAAACCTTGTTTGACTGGATATGAACTAAGAGGACATTTGTAATTACTGCTCCAACAAGAGGGAGTCAGTTCAGAGGAAGACAGGATTACATACACTGACACACACAAATCTGGGAAATATGCAATGTGACCGCAGTGCTGAACTGTTAGTCACCGGGTTGCTTAATCTGAGCACTAGAGTTCCAGCGCCTTGCTCAATGCAAAGGCAGCTGTGGAAGCATCATTTCGTCCGTACTTGCACACATTTCCTGAAAGCTTATGGGTACAGATGAAACATGGCACTACCAAGTGAGATGACTGTAGGAAATGACGAAGAAATTCAAATAATGGAGGAACAGACCAAATCTGTAACATGGTGACAAAATTTCTCCAACCACATGTTGGGAAGTATATAATCGCCTCAGCGTCTACATTGCTCCCTGCGTTTAAAGGTACAATATTTCAGCCTCCTCCACTGTTGTCATGTTTGTTGTTGTGTGAAACTTTTGACTCTGCTCTCTAGTGCCATCTATTGGCTGTGTCTATGCCATCATAAAATACATATGGAAGTAGTAATATTTTGAACGTTTGAAACGGACATATTTACTTGCTTACTTAAAAGGAGTAAGTTATGTTATTTGATACGCTTATGTTATATTTTGGTATCATGCAGTGCTCTATCAGCAAAGCACAGTGCCAGACCTAACACATTTGGCGCCCTCGGCAAGCTTCCCCTTTATCTCTACGTTTGTACTTTTTAGACAGAAAACAATTTATATTTTGATATTTACTGGTAATGACATGCAATATAGCCGACAGCACTTAGGTTGTTATTAGTGATGGTCATTCACCAGAAACTTTCTGTTTCCTTACAATCCCCCTCCAGCCAGCTGCCACCTTATTTAGGATTTTGCATTAAATGTGAAGGTACTATATAGATAATTCCTCATTTCAACTTCATCAATCAGCCGCTCCTCATCAATTACAAATTTCAAAGAGAGTGACAGGAATAAATAGAGACAGGGTGTCCTGTCATTCCAATAGAAAACAATACAATCAAATCTGCTGCTTTACTCACATCACATTCAGCTAGAATGTTACAGCAAATAAAACAAATAAAGTAATCAATTTAATGTAATCTACTTTTAAGGACCGTAGCTGTATTCAGAATACGACCAATTTAAACTTAAACAGAATACATTGACTCATATTTTGCGTATTAAATACTGAACATCCTAAACCTGTAGGCTGCCACCTGTGTTGTCTATTGGAGGATAAATCACTGAAAAGGCACAAAAATGGTTGCTAAATGTATACAATGGAACATGTTCCTTTGCTCCATGCAAGTGTTTCCTATGTCTTTTTGTTGTAGTGTTGATGATGCAGTAATTTAAGCTAATCACTTTGTTACACTTGACTAGTTTTACTAGCCACTGGTGATAAAAATGTTAGCTAAATATCCAAAGTGTAAATGAAAATATCACAAAAAAGTGTGTCAGTCTGACTTAAGGGAAAAAAAAGTGCTATCTGAGTAGCATAGTTTTTATGCAATGATATATACACCCTGGCTTTTCACACCACTCCAAGAAACCACACACTATGCCATGCAAGTTTTCTCTGGCAGGTTTCAGCACAGAAAGTTATCTTTAGCCCTTGTTGTTGAAATAAAACACAACATGTACTTGAGCAAGTTCCCCGAAAATCTTCTAAACTCCATATTCTGGTTTCTCTTGTTGATTTTATCGGAACATTTTTGAGCACTTGGTGTGAAGTACGGTACAATATTCCAGTATGGAAGAAGGCAAAGTGTAAACATAAATGTGGGTGCCATGGAATGATTCAGAGGCTATTTCAGTCTATGAATGGCAGAGATAGGAAGTGAGAAATAGAGAGAGGAATGTGATTGGTTTCACTGGCACTTCAAAGGCAACATGGAACACCGGAGCAAGATGGAATATGTTGCTGTTGGTAGAAACAATTTATTATTGCAATTTACTATAAATACAGCGCCCTGGCTGTTTTTGGCAGTGTGCAAGGAAACAAACCATTAAGAAATGCTACCCCAGCTGACCTCATGAGTCTTAAGAGTGTTTGTATTAATATTTCCTTAAACGGAAAGGCTGAAGGAAGATTTACATTTATACTTTCATTCATCTTAAACTGTGAATAATGAGCGGATGCAAAAGGAATTTTGGGAATAATCACAGAATCTTGGGGAGGAACAACTTTTTTTCAACCTTTTGAGCTTATTTTGAAAAACAGGGAAAAAAATTACATGGGTTTTCACAAAGTACACTGTGCTTGCTCTGAGCAGTATTTCTATGTTTATTTCTCTGATACAGAGCATGTCAAAGATATTGTGTTTAGGTCTTCGGTGGAACCTCCATATTCCATAAGGAAATCCCAATTTCCAATGACAATACAAAGTGTATGGTTACAGTATATAAGGGTGAATGTGAGCGTATTTGTCTGTTTTTGTGTCTATCAGTACTGTCAAAAAAGGGAAGAGTTCAAAAAAAGCACAGTTAGGGGTGGGAAATTATAAAGGATCCATGATACGATTATCATGATACTTAAGTCACAATACAATATTATCGCAATTTTAAATATGTTGAGATACGCTGAGTATTGCATAAAATATTTTGTGATAAATCACCTTTCGTCGACTGTAAATTATGCCCCCAAAGAAAAACAACATTGTCAACATCTGTTTTATCTAATAAGATAAAGTTTTCAGTCTGTTCATTTCACTACGGTCATTTTTTGCAGCAGCAAAATACATATAGTGGACTGAAAAAGCTATTGATTTTATTATACTAGTAGGCTACCTAAAGTTTAATTTGTAATATTAATCATTTATATGATAAAAAAGTTATACTTGGCACTTTATGACGACACCATTTTGCCAAAAATATTGTGATACGTTTATGATACTTTGCTATGTCAATTTTTCCCCCAGTCCTACGTGCAGTACAGCTTTTCTTCTACAGCTTGTCAATATAAAAACAAGCCAGGCAGAGCAAAGCACCCAAAACATTAAAGTATATCAGTGAAAACAGACTTGGATGTAGTCTGAACAAAAAACAGCAAAAAAGGCTACAAAACAAACAAAAAATGTTCTAAAAATTGGCTCATGGAAATTCAAAGACTAAAACTATTTTTGTTGATCGACTGCCAAACAAAGCATTTTCTCTGAAAAAATTACACACATCTGCACAACCAGCATAATCTGTGACGCTTGAAGCTTGTTGGTTAACTACTATAGGTTGTTCACAGCTAACATGCTAGCCAGCCTCAGAGGTACCTAGATAACTATCACGTTGCTCGTTGAGTTACTGATAGTTCTTAGTAAACACACACATTTAATTCAAGGAAACTTTTCCAAAGATATCTTTTTCATGTTATTTGCACAAATTTGATTGCTGAACCACTTGTTAGCCCCGAAAATACAATGTACTAACTGTGTGTTAGCTGTAATTTAGTGGACAGACCAGCTGTGTTTGTGTGTTCAGCTCAGCTTCCGACTGACCTCAGAACTCACCAGAAACTTTATCATTCTGTTAGCCCCCTTTATAGCCTGCTTTGATGCTTGACACGTTTGAAGCATTTTGCTTGACAGAGATCTGAGAGGAGCGCAACGTTTTCAATTTATGCTTCAGCAAAATGTTTTAGTAGTTTTAATTTTAGCATGATCTGCACAGACAGCTGTTTAAATCACACCAATATCCCGCTGTCTACGTGTTTTTAAAATCTTAATCATATTTTTATTGATTAATCAGCCCTCAGTGTGTCTGTGACGCTATGGTGAGCTGGGAATATAATCAGTGAATCAATGAATACAAACTCAGTTGATTTCTTCCTGTGGCACTGACATGAAAACTATTTTTGTTTAGTGAATATCTGCTGTCAGCCAGCCTGGTGAAGGCAGTTTCACCGGTGGCTGTCCGGTTTCTGTGGACAGAGCAGGCCCCCAGGAACAGTGCTGGGCTTTGAAGCCAAACTCACATAGTGGCCAAAAGTGGAATTACAATAACTGGGTCTGCACAAGATGCCATAAGGCCCAAAACTTATTTTCCCCATGCGCTTATATTGGGCAAGAGATGTCTGAAATTAAGTGGATACATTGTTTTGAGCGTTACAACACTAGTGAAATGACTAGTTTCACTATTGGTATTTGATCCATTTGGTTGGATAACATTTGAAAGGACTAGAAGAGCTGCATGATTAAATCTTTTTATCCACATTCAAGTTAGCAGGGGCCAAAACCGGAAGTCAACCGTGGAATCTAGTCACTTTGCTACGCAGAGCTGCACTCAGCCACCATAAGTCTCCAATGCGCTTGTTCTATGGTCCCCACAATTTGTAAGATTGAGGAAATCCGGGTTATTTCATACCACAGAAATAAACATTTTTGGCCTGTTATGTCACTGAGCAACTGCCAAAGCAAATGAACTGGGCCAGGATGCAAATTTGCTTTGCATCCTGTCTGAGCACACAGTAAGAACCATGTTCAATACTCAGCTGAATAAGATGTATTATATGTATTATATATAAAAAAAAATACTGCAGAGCAGCCAACCCATTGTGCCTCGACTGTGCTACCTGTTGAAAAGGTGAGCTTTTGTGTAAACGTAGTTTACTTTTTTATATTTGTGCTCCTATTTTATCAAACTAGTGTAACCATGCCTTGTATTTGTGCATACTCACAATGTGAAGTCAGATGTTTTACCAGCAGGCCCCTCTGCTCCTGTGATTTCAGTTTATCTCTTCCATCTCTGTCATATGGCACAGTTTTACTTTTCTCTCTGTCTCTCTCTCTTTCTCCACAGTAAACCTGTAAGCAAGGAGAAACTTAGTGGAGATATGCTTCCAGTGTTGTCCACGCATCATTACACACATCAGTTTAGTTGGAAACAATCACTGAACTGCTGCCACATGTGGGTTAGAATGCATAAAAACTGTAGTGAAATATATTTTCCAGCTTGCTGGATTCATAATCAGACAAGCATATCATATAAAGATTTGATGGTTTCACAGAGTTCTCCTCTCTGCAGGGCCTCCACCACCCAAAGTGATAAACATACCATAAAAGAGAGGCTCTTGAACTGTTTTTTTGTCTTGGGACAAAAAAAAAAAAGAAGAAATTTAGTGCATCCAAGGGACTTATGTTCATAGATGATATACCATTCTATTTTGATATTAGCTCACTCAGTAGAGAAGAAACATCAAATATACCCAAATGTATACAATTTCAATAAATCATCCAAGTACCCTAACTAACCAACCAAACATGGCTATGCTATTTGAAAGAGCTCTGAGGAGTGTCTGAGGATAGCGTTGAGAGAACTGGTCTCTAATATATGCAAATGAACTTTAAAACTTAGTTACAATAACAATACCAAAAGTTCAACACGAGGAGGAGGGTGGTTGAGGGAGCTGTAGCAAAACGGTTAGCATGAGTGTATCAGCAGAGTAATAGTGAGAAGTGTCAAGTTTTAATGCCTGTGCTGTACACCTTCACAAATATGATGACAGGAAAGTAGTCAGCTCGCAGTCAAACAGCTGAACAATGAGCTAGTGATTGTCAAACATGAGTGAAACAGTAGATGCTAATCGGTGCTTGGTCACATACTACAAGTACTCATCATTGTTTCTAAGTGCTTGAACCCAGCCATATAAAAATGGTTGCCTTTATATTTGTGCTTTGACATGACATAATTTCTAATTACTCAAGAGAGGTGTGGACTGGAGTCACTTGACTTGAATCAGAAATTTGCTAACTTCAGACTTGCCTTGACAGAATAAAAAAACCTTGCAACTAAATTTGGACTTTAACACCAGTGACTCAAGACTTCCCTTATAGTGGGGCAGCATAGATATAAAAGCATTCATTTTTTGTGATAAAAGCACCAAATTTGGCAGATGTGTTGACAAATGTATTTAGAACAAATCTGGATATTGGGGCATCAGAAACTCACCCCCTGGTGGCCAAAGCAGGCAATTGGATCCTACCTGCCCATGGACCCGTCCTGTTAATTGGATCCACTCCAAAATGTAATGGCTTCTAAGTTAGACCATAGTACATGCTTCCACCAAGTTTTGTGAAAATCAGTCAGGCAGTTTTTGTATAATTCTGCTAACAAACTAATAAATTTGGCGGCATACCCAATAAATTGTTCATTTTTGCGATTTGGTACATTCATAGCTTAATATACTGGAATAGAACACTTCCAAGACAATGGTGAGATTTCTAGTTATTTATAAAGCCATTTAACAATGTTCAGTGAACATACTTAACAATTACACTGTAACAGTTTGAACATATGATATCTAACTAGTACAGCCATCTGCAGCAATGTGGAACTTTAATAATAGAGCTGTCTCTACAACGAGGCCTTGAATATTATGAGAAAAGAAGAAAAAAAGGGGGAAAAACATTCATAGATCACAGTGTCACTGTCACTATAATCAGGAGGCCATGAAGTTGGTCGTGGATTATTTAATACTCTTGTTCTTTTAATCTTACGTATTATCCTCTGTAGATTTTAAACTTTTTCTCGTGTGCATTTTGAAAATAGATTTAGTTCAATTGCTAAAGTGTTCTATTTCAGTATATTAAGCTATAAATAAAATTAAAAAATTGACCCTTTTATCGCAAAAATGAACAATTTTTTAGCTATGCCACCCCATGTATTAGTTTGTTATAGGGTTGTCACGATACTAAAATTTCAAACTCGATATTGATACCCAGGAAAATATTCAATACTCGATGCCATTTTCGATACAGCAGCAAAAAATCAAGAGGCATGTCATTTTTTAAATGAAGATCAGAACAGTAACATCAATGATAACAACAAAAAATCTCCCCAAAATAAATAACAACCAGAAACAAAATCTGTCCATACAAACGTATTTATCTACAGCCCTGTTTATTTTCTGTGCTTCTGGTGAACTGGCACCATATATTTGTTGCTGATCAAATAGAGTTGGTAGTTTAGGCTCAGGATGTTCCTGTTTCTACCTCACTATGTGATCAGAGAACCAGGGGTTACGGGAGAAACCAAACGTTTTTTCAGCTTCAATCTGTGAGTTTACAGTTAACATAACTTTTCAGACACACATAATTGTGTTGTCCTGTTAAACTACCATTGTCTATTAATGTGACAGGCATGACTGATAAAGTTTTCTGCTTAGCTCCCACATTAACGTTAGAAGTTATATTTTAGTTTGATGCTGGCGACACCAGCTGTTCAGCTGCTAGTGAGGGGAGGGGCTGTACCTGCCGTCTGCAGCGTGTTGTGTTCACTTCACTAAATATTTCCAAAGTGTGCTTTTTCCTTTATCATTTTTGACCAAAACTGGCTGCTCTGATCCTCCTGCAGCCGCGCTGGCCATATTACAGCAACAGAAATGTGTGCATGCATGCACAGTGATGACAACAAGCCGGGTTGCAGCGAGGGCTCTGTGCCTGCCAGACACCTGCACAGCGCGTGTCCGTTGGACCCATCACGCGCATCTGACAAGCGCTGAGGTGGCGTGCACTGTTAGTATCGATACATTTGTAAATTAGTATTGTATCTGGATACAGCGTTTGAGTATCGATACTTTTGACAACCCTAGTTTGTTAGCAGAATTACACAACAACTGCCTGACCGATTTTCACAAAATTTGGTTGAGGAATGTAACACATGCCAACTTAGAATACATTACATTTTGGTGTTGATCCAACTCAGGGGGCGTGTCCACGGGACACCAACACGTGGCCGCCCAGTCACTTCGGATCTGGCATCTTCTGATGCCCCAATATTCAGATTTGTTATAAATATATTTGTCAACACATCTGCCCAGATTTGGTGCTTTTATCACAAAATTGAACAATTCTAGAAAAATACTGAGCTATGCCGCCCCACTATTAGACTTGAGTCTTTTCACCCTGCACTTGTAGGCGATGTGAATGGAGACACATCCAACATATACTAACATCATTGAGGCGAGATGTGCACTGTCTGTCACTGTCAATCTAATAATCTCCCTCTCTCACACACATACACACACACACACACACACACACACACACACACGAAAATAAATGTTTTGAAAAAACATACGGCAACATACAATATTACTTAATGTCTTACGGACAATGTCTTACAAATTCGGGAAGAGACAGTCATACACTTTTATAATATGAGATGAGTTAAATACAACAAAACAGGACAATCACACACGAAATTCACTCTCTCATGGTACTGTTTAAAATAGTGCTATATTCTATTAAAGTGCAATGTCAGCCTTATCTTTTTCATGAATGATAGTAATAATAAATTTGATTTATTAAAAAAAAAAAAAACACTTTTCACAACAAAGTTATAAAGTGCTTTCCAAAAGAAAAAAAGATAGACAATAATTTTTAAAAAAAAGCAGTTTAAAAGTTGTACAACATGCAAAAAAGGAGCTACACATGAGAGAGTGGAATAGGTAAAGTAAAACAAATTCAAAAAATTCATGTATAAAACAATTAAATAAAATTAAAGAGGATGTCTTTGTATAAGTAGGCTTTAAGAAGTGACTTGGCTTCAGGCCATAAATGTTGTGAAAGCACTTTAAAAAAAAAAAAAAAAAAAAAAAAATGTGTTCCTAAGAGGGATTTAAAAGAGGATGAGGAACTTGCCAGAATGATCACCTCAGGGAGGTTGTTCCAGTAAGTGGAGGCTCTGACAGAAAAGGCTCAGTCACACTTGGTTTTCAGCCTAGTTTGTGGGATGGCCAGCAAAGCCTTGGCTGAGGACCTTAGGTAAAGACTGGGAACATACAGAGTCAGAAGAGATGGACTTAGGTGGGAGTCCAGAGCAGGCCCTAAAGGTTATCAGTAATACTTTGGAACACATTTTAAAATTTACTGCAAGCCAATGAAGAGAGGTTAAAAAAGGAATGATGTGGGGTTTTTTTATGTTTTTTTTTTGGTGAGGAATCTGGATTTTGGACAAGCTGTAATTTTGGTAAACTCTGTTGACTCAGACGTGTAGAGAGAGTTACAGTAGTCCAAACGAGATTGAACTAAGTCCAGTTGCACTTGTTTTGACAAACTTGTTTTAACAAATAAATAAAAAATGTAAAAAGCATTAATGGTTTTGAAAATGTAATATATTACTTGAGGCACTCTTGTTCAAAGGGCATTACATTTACTGAAGAGCCCATTATGCCTTGTTTAAGACTGGAAAACTCAAAGTTTGGGACTCAGCACGACCTGGAACCTGTCAGTTTGATTTGGGACCTGACTCAGGACTTGTCTATTTTGACTTGGGACTTTACTTGGGAATTGAGTGCAAAGACTTACTTGTGACTTGTAAAATAATGACTTGGTCTCAGCTGTGTTACTTAAACAGAGCACCACTTCACTTACTTCACTCACTTCACTGGGTCATGAAGAAACTTTGATGAAGAATAATAGAAACTACTGACACTAAGACAACACCGTGTGGGAAAATTCCCCCAACACAAAAGTACCAGTGCAAGGAGGAGCCACTATGGCATTTTGACCCCTGTAAAATAATGAGGAAGAACAAATTATAACAGGATATCAAGTCAAGACACTCCCATAAAGGGTCCATGACCTACTTTGGGTTGGGACCAATAGTGTCAGAAACAATAGCACAGAACTTGGGAGTACCTGTGCACCGTTGACCTACTCCGTTCTATCACTGGACTCCAGGGACATATCACTTTACCAGCCCTGTGCCATGTATTATCTGTCTGTGGAATTCAAATATAGATGCCTCAACAAGTTATACCTGCAATAGAAAAACTTTTAAAGGAGTAATCAGATTCCAAATCATTTTCTAAAAATATGCAAGTATTGGATGGATTATTCAACAGTAAAAAGGCCCCCACAAAAAAAGACATTTGTTGTGAAATTATGTGCAGTCTTAACTTGGACAGTTCCGTGTAGTCTACAAATGTTTGACAGAGTTTTGGAAGTAAAAATAACCCACATGACACTGACAGCCATCAAACTGTGTTATTCAACTTGAGTGATCCAATGGATTATATTACTGACTTGAATTTTCCATGCGAATCGATTAACATGTAACAGTTTGAGTGGAGGCCTCAAGACCCGTCCAAACGCTTTCATGGTTTCACTCTGCTATTTCACTTTGTTTTCAACTCATAGCGATGAAATGTCAAATCATTCACATCACTACCATGTCGGTCTTTTTTTAAACGGCTTCCATGAGTGATTCACTTGTTCTGAAACCTGTGACAGACAAATCCAGAAGCACACACACACACACACACACACACACACACACACACACAAACAAGTAAATCCACACACGTACAGTACGCACTCCAATAGGTCAATGCAGCTATCATCATTTAATATTGGAACTTCCAGCCCCAAGTAAGGGCTTCCATCTGTGGTGACCAGAGCAAATATTATGATTAATTAACAACAAGATTGATTGTGCCAAATGTTCCCCACGAGATCAGTTCTTACATCCAGCAAAGAGATCCCATGGTACCTTTCCCAAGAAAGCAATGTTAAAGATTGGATGACAGATGCAAGTTGAAGAAAATGGCTGTGACTCAGGCAGCTGTCATGAGGCATCGGCGAATATTATTTTTAATGTTTTCTAAACAACTGTCACAGACATGCTTAGTAAGCGCATGAGTCAAAATGGTGAAGCCCAGCAGAACTGTGTGAGCCTTGGCTGCAGAGCGGAGCAGACGTTGAGAAAAAAAACTGCCAGTGTTGTATTGTTAGGAATTATAATTCTGTCTTTTACCTTGAACAAATGCAACAGAATTATCCTCTAAATCTATCCGGAGCTTTTCTATTGTGGAAACGTTTTTGCAGGAGATGTCACTGAGTGACACCAGGCCCACGTTCCAGGGAGCAGAAACCAACTCAAGCTGGCTCCTCTCCCTGCCTGGCTGTGCATGATGACGAATTGGCTGCAGAGCACGCGCGTGTGTGTGTGCATACATTTTCAGCATCATTTCCATATAATGGAAAATCGACAAGGAGTTTTTAACTGATTATGAAACAGTCTAAATTAAATACTGATTCCTGTATATGACCTAAATAAGCAGAGGAAACCATCAGTGACAAGACTGGCTATTTCTGTGTAATTATTGTTAACGCCTGTCCTCGGGTCCAGTTCCCATCAAAATCAGCACACAGACCAGAACGGCCAAAGTTTACATTTTCTCCAGTTTCATACTGAGTAGTATTTTAGCCAGTTACCAAGAAGAAGGAGGGGATTTTACTTTAGATAATGATAAATTTCATGTTGTATTTTGTGATTATGGCTGATACTGGATCAGTTTTGTAACAATCTTGGTAGGTTGCCACGTTATCATATTGACCAAATCTGTCCACAGACAGTCAAACAGGCCGATAAACATCTGGTGGTTTCTGTGGCAGTAGGTAATAATTGTCATCTACAGACCATGGCTGGCTGCAATACTGGTAATAAACCCTGTCCCCTCCATGTTAGTGGACGAGACATGGACCAAACTTAAAGATCAAAGTACATGTCAAATACATTTTCTCTAAAAGATGGTGTCTGTCATTTTAGTTGGTTCTGATTACGCTTATGTGTGTTAAATCTTTCATTTTTCTGATAAGCTTGGTTTGAATTAGTTATTTGATGCTATAAAAAGGGGGTTTGACATCATGACTGACAGCTGTGTGGGCCAATCGGTGTACTCGCTGTCAGTGGCACTGCTTGCGATTGGTGGAACAGGCGTATGGGCAGTGTCATCAGGACCAAAATTTGCCATGATGATGCACACACACAGAGGCTCACAAGATGAAAACAATACCAGCTGTAGCAATGTTGTCCTAGCTGGTAAGAAATTGCGTCTTTCTTTCACTTGCTTCCAAAACAAATGCCTGCACGAGCCTGATGTTTATAACACAAGGGGAGACACTACTGCTTCTGTCCACTGGGGCCACAAAAATCGACAAAAAATGTAAGTCCTTTGTAGTTACTTTAAAATTAGTCTCTATTCATTCAAATAAACACAAGAAGCTTGTGCTCTAGAAAAGGATCAGCACTCAGTGAATAACCTCCTAAGCCCTATGATAAGTTATTATGGCAAGGCTTAACTATACAGACCAGTGAGTAATGATAACTAACATGTCTTTGGAGTCATCGGGTGGGAATCTCCTTTCACCAGTGTTTCGTCTAGTTGGTCCCACGACACCTCCAGGAGGCTAGACAGTGATCTCTTGCGTCCCAGAGACACTCCCCTAATGCCAGGTCTCACTGCTCTCCACACCAACACAACAACCTCCTTTACCTTACTTACACATGGCTTTCTCAGCCCAAACAGCACTGCCACCTTCAACAAACCCAGGCTCCGTACATGCGAGCTCCAGGCAGAAGCAATGCTGATACTACCTTTCCTAGAACATTTACCATACTCTATTTCACACGCTAAATAGCATAACTACAATATAAGCTAAAGTTAAAGGAGATAAATAAACTTACAGGATCAGCAAACACACTCACCTTGCAGCGTGGCCTCAAACAAAATGGATTCAAATAAAGGTAAAAAGGTAAAGGTAAAGTTCCACTGATTGTCACACACCTGAGTGTGTGAAATTTGTTCTCTGCATTTGACCCATCCCCTTGGGAGCGGTGAGCAGCAGCGGTGCCGCCCTCAGGAATCATGTGGTGATCTAATAGGCCACTCCCACACTTAAATAATCTTCCTCTTCCTGGATTTCCTCCTGAGAGGAAGTGGATCTCTCCACCAGATCTCAAGGAGTTATGTGCCCTGCTTAGTAGTTCCCCCTGCTGGCCCCCAACTGACATTATTTCTTCTGTAATAGATGAGCTGGCTGGTTCTTGCTGCTCCATCTGACATTTCCCTCACTGTTTTCTTCAAACTCTGTCCCCGCACTCCGAGTTCCCCCAGGAGCGAGACAGCTGATCTTGCTACGAATCCCCTACACCCCACTTCCACTGGGCAAATCCTATCCTATCTGCATATCTAAGCTTTTTTCTTTCATAGGCTTCTTCCACTGAGTCTTCCCAAGGAACTGTCAGCTTAATGAAATAAACTATCCGTTGACTCACTATGTCAGGCCTCTGCTTGGTACAATCTATTTCCTGGGGAACAACAAGCTTTCCCCCTAAATCTACTTGCATTTCCCAATCACAAGCACCTACTAGGCGGCCACACCCTTGCCTCCTTACTAACTTATCCCTTCTGTATTTCTCTCCCTCACGGACAAACTGAATTGCTAAACTCCTATTCTTAACACCTTCTGAATTCACCTGTCTTCGTTTCCCTTTGATTCCTGCAGCTAAACATTTCAACACCTGGTTATGTCGCCATGTATATCGACCTTGTGACAAGCTAACTTTACAGCCTGACAAAATATGCTTTAAGGTTGCGGTACGTGAACACAATGGGCATGATGGGTCCTCCTTTACCCACAGTTTTAGGTTCTGGGGGTTGGTAACACATCGTATGTAGCCCCTACCAGGAATCTAATACGATTCTCCTCCATACTCCACAGGTCCCTCCAACTGAGCTTCCTCTTCTCTACACTTTCCCAACTTAACCACTGTCCCTGTTTAGCCTGGGCCACTACCTTTGCACCCCTTACCTTATCTCCTCCTGTCTGCGTATCTGTTCCACAACCAGCTTTCGTTTATCTTTGAGACCTGCTGTATTCCATCACGGTTTGCCTGAGCCAAGCCCCAGGCCTCCCCGGCCAAACTGAACATTACCTACAATCTCTGCATGCCTAAGAGCTGCCTCTGCCTCCTGAACTGACGATCTTAGTTCCACTTCCTCCCCTTGGTTGGATTTGGAACCACACTCCTGACTACCACATCCTTACTCCCAGATAACAAGAGCTCTGTCCTGACCTTGGTACATTTAAATTCCTCTACATTCAGTGTACGTAGAGTCTGTAGGTAAATCCCGGAGATCTTGCCTCGGAAGAAGAGCGGAAAAGGCCTGGTGTCCGGTTGTAGGCTGTTTGTATTACACGTGATATTGACCAATCATGTTTGAGTCGACTGCAGTTGTTTCTAGATTAAATGGTCTGTGCGGTGAACGAACGAGGCAGAACATAATTGGCGTCCCTGCAAACTCTGAATCCATCCCAATGGTTCAGCATATTTACTTATATATAAACGGAAGTTGGAAACAGAAATTCGCCTCCTCCGCCCAAATCAAACCAGAATGCCTAAAAATCGGTTTCACCCTAACTTTGGGGTTTGAGATTAAGCAGGAGCGTTTACACCTGCGAGTTGGAAGATAAACACATATGCAATAATCATAGACTATATATAGAGATGGACAACATTTCTCCACTTACTCAGATGCTACAAAAAAATGGAAAATATCCCAGATATGGACGCTGCCATCTTGCGCTGCTGACGTCTTTCGGAGCAAGCCACACCCGACCCAAGCAGCACCATTGATAGAGAGCACAACAATTGGCACACAAAGCATCAAACCCCTATCATTTAATGTGTACTTTAATCTTTTCGTTTGGTCCATGTCCCATCCATAAACTTGGAGGGGGGGTTAATGACCTATATTACAGCCAGCCACCAGGGGGTGATCCAGATGATTTAGCTTCACTTTTGGCGAGCTGTCATGCCATTCACCTTTATATAAAGTTAACAGCAGAAATTGACAACCCAGAACAAGAACTAATTGACCTCTGTCACTTAAGGGTAATTTATAATTTTATTAACAGAATACTCACATGTCATGTGTGTTGAAAGTTACTGGATGCGGTAATAATTTCTCCTGTCCATATTGGCAATGAGATGATGGACACAGACAAAGACCTGCAATCCAAAAATGCATTGTGAAGTTTCCTTTAACAGTCTGAAATATGCGTCAGTAATGCCGTCTGCATGGATGATCAAAATGACATGAGCTGACAGAGAATGAAGATGAGGAAAAGTTTGAATCGTATGTACTTTATGCAGGTTTCTCCTTGGAGCAAACCAATATTGTCCCAAACTGTGTGGGCCAATGTATCTAAAACCCATATCTACAGCATGGTTCTCCATTTTTTCCATCCATTTGGATACATGTAGTTGGAAAGATTCAGATGTGTACAGATATGCATAAACCTGCTGCACAAGTAGCCTGCTTTACTCTGCTTGGGACAGGTCTCTCTCACACTCAGCAAATGTACTGAAAAGACTGACGTGAGTGCCGTTAAACCATAACAGTGGCCGGCCGCGTATCATGCTGACATTAAAGGACCCCTTTTTTCGTTGGTTTTTGATGCCGCAAGTCACTGCCCAAGTGCTTGAGACATGGCTCTCCTTGATGAACAGGCTCCTAAGGACATGCTGATCAGGGCTGTTATGGCAGTTTTCCAGTACATATACATACTGTACCATACAAGGTACAACTTTGGGTGCGACTCGATACAACATGTTCTTGCAGGAGGCAGTGGCCGGGCTGATTAAACAAGAAACTCTACTTTCAACAGAGGGTACAGCTGCACAGCCTTCTCTCCACGCCTAGCTCTAAACCCAGGACAGGATTGCTTCTGCAGAGTATGTCTTTAGACCCCAGGGACAATGGATGGATGGTAGAGTTCATGGATATGAGCCGATTCCAACACTAGATCCCAATGGCTCCTCAGTAGCTATTCAAATATTTTTACATGAGTTATTAGACACCTTAACAAACACATTGGTGAAGAATTTTTTTTTTTTTTTTTAGATATTTTTTGGGCCATGGACAGAACAGGTAAGCGTGAAAGGGGTGCAGCTTCGAACCCGGGCTGCTGTGGCAACAGCCTTGTACATGGGGCGCCCCAGTGAAGAAATTTTTTGGTAAGGAATTTATTCCCAGATTTTCGCAATATTCCCCGACTACTGAAATATACTGCATTTTCACACAGAGTAAGAAGCATGGATTTTGTTACCTAATTCCAGCAATGTACATATGGCATGTGAGTGTTATATCAAGATGGAATTTAAAAAATTGTGTATCCGCTGAACTTCTCAGGTATGGGCAGGGCGTCCCCACGGCTTAAATGACATACATACATTCCTGTTGGTTGTAAGTGATATGTCAGAGCCTGTGTGCTGATCTAAAGAAGGGTCTTATCCATTTTGATGATTAAAAACAGAGAGAGTAATGTAGGTCTTTCAATGGTCAAAACAAGCCTGAAAAAGAATCACAGTTGGAGACTGAAAATATAATATGGAGGACCCTTTAATAAGTAAAACATGCTGCATTAGTTGGAGAATCTATTACCTCTGACTACCCAAGAGATAGGAGTTTAAACTGTAAAGAACATTATTATATCAAAAATAAGGAAAACAACTTAAAAAAAAAAGTCTAGGTTTATATATTATTGTATGGCCCTCTATTTGACACAAACTCCCTGAAGTGAGCCTCAGTCAAAGCCTCTTTTTACTGAATGTCCACATTGATTAATTAAACTGCTCACCATTGTTTTGTAAAATAACCTGGTTACGTTCCATCCACTGGACTTTTGACAATGAAACTGCAAATCAAATTACTGGTAAAGATCACAGTTTTTGAGGCTTTGTTGTAATTTTCTGCTTGTTTGTTAAGTTGAACATATATTATTTCAGATATCATTAAGTACAACTTCAATAAATACAGGGTCAGTTTTCATAGAGCACCACATCTTTATAAAGCCGGTTTTCCTTGGATACAGTGAAGTGACTCTTGGGATCTGAAGGTCTTTGTGCGTGTATGCTTTCATGGACTCTCATAAGCCAGCGGCTAAAGTAATCCTTTGATACTGCATGATCATGGTTTGTGGCTATCTGGCCAGTAGAGTGCTTGAATAAGCGGTATTGTATTTATGTATCAGAGACTTTTAAAGCAAACACTCGATACTCAAATTCCTTGCAGGGCTTCTTTTAAATATACATGGCTTATAAAGGAATTGGCCCTGAATACTGAAAACAAGCTTATTTGAGGAAAGAGAAGTAGAGTCATTACTGACAGTGCTGAATATTTAAGAGGGTTTCCTGGAGTGCAGAAATGACTCATAATACAGTCTGATGTAGAAATGACCTGTCATACAGGACCCTGCTTCACACACCTTAGATCAGTTTTATCTAGGCCGACAACAATACTGTTGAGGTGTTTATTCTCAATGCAACATTAGACTGGTTGTGCTGAATACATAACATACTGATCAAAGGTGACTCTAGAAGCTATAAGCTCACTTCGGTGCCAATGACATCACAAGCCAGACATTTCACTTACTTCAGACACTGGCCAACACATTCAAACACCACATAAACACAAGCTCTTGTGATTTCAGTTTCCCAGTGCTTACACTATTTTTCTGTCACACTCACACAGCGTTACCAGCTGGTGGTCTTTTGTGTTGTGGTCTGTTTTTTTGCACAACAAATGATTATCATATTTTATGATAAATCATGCCCACCAACCACAGTGCCAGTTATCAGTCGGCTTTGTGAAGCTACAATTCAATGCTAATGTGTGTTGATGGTGAAGTACATTTTTATCCTTGCTGTATTCATGTAATATAAAGCACATGCTTTGCTGCAGCCCAAGTTTGTGGGGGAGACATCCTTTCGTTCCGTCCCTGCGTCAGTTTGTCCTTTCCACAGCTTTCCATCCTAGATTTATTAAGCCGTAAACACAGGTCATGTCAACTTTCAGCACATCAAAGTCTTGTCCCTCTGTTGCCAAGTTGGACTGAGGCACCCTTCCAAGGCTACAAAGGCACCAGCTCCTATCCTGAGAGAGGAAGTGGAGCTGAATTTGACTCTATAAATGTAATCACGTCCATTGGCTCTCTCTGTGGGATAGTTTGGCACTGCAGGTGGGGTTATGTTGCTGCGGGATGAGATTTCCATTCGTCAATTTCACCAGAACAGATCTTTTAGGACCTTCCAGACTCCTGTTTCTCATTCAAGAGTGCATTTTGGTAGATAGAGGTTTTAAGAACTCTGTGTGTGTTCGTACTGTTTTTTGGGGGGAGGCCTGCTGCCAGTGCGTGTACTGTATATTGTTTGGCTCAGGGTAGCACAAGCACCATTCAAGCAACTTTTATACTGTTGGCTATCTTGGAGCTGAAGCCCTTGGCTATAGTAGGCTATCTAATCAATCCTAATTTAATAGTACTCCATACCACCGTGTATGACCTAACCATCTTTTCTTATTGTAGTAAAAAGCAAATTGATATTCACTGTGCGGCTGTAGCAGCTCATGTAGGCAACATGCCATCAACCTTTGCAGGACAGAATGGAGTTAACGTGCATAAGTCACTTTAACTTGGTAACAAGCAGGAAAGAACTAAAGCAAAACAGAGAAGACCTTGTCTACACTGCAACAATTTGGCAATCAGTTATAACAACTTTTGCAGTAAGATTTGTTAGGTATCAAATTTGGTTGGGTGAAATTCAAGGGAGGAGTGGTGAAAAAGGGTTTTGTGCAGCATTCAAGCAATGAATAATCTGTGTTAGCAGAAGTGGACATGACCCATTAAGATAAAAAAAACTTGAAAATGGCCCCATGGTTGCACTTTCAGCATCAAAATCTAATTAGTTTTTTCCTTGCCCTTTGACCTGACCTTCCATCGTTGAAATGTGGTCAGTTGTTAGCGCTGTGGTTCTAAGGATGGAAATGTTGATCAATTGGTACAGACTGAGATATTTTTGAAAAATTTTGGATGGATGGCCATTCAATGTGGTACAAAGGATTCCCCAGGGATTGCAATTGGTTTTCTGAGGATGACACTTTGGTGTTCCTCTTTTTTAGTATACCAGCAGGTCAAAGTTGTCAGTTATTTAGTGAAATATCTCCTCTTGTTCCACCTGGATTGGCACCAAATTTGGAATAGACATTCATAGTTCTTAGATAACTTTGGCTGTCTAATCAGAAATGCCAATACCACTCTAGAATACGCCTCAAGATGGTTTCAGATGAACAAGCTTTCCTTGAATGTAAACAAGTCAAATTTTATACTTTTTAGAAACAAAAATAAAACTTTTCCTAAGCAGGACTCAAAGCTGCTAATGAATAACACTGAAATCAAACAAGTCATTTGATGAAAGATTGTCCTGGGGAAACCATATTGAGTATGTATGCAAAAAAATTATGAAGTCTTATGGTATTATCAGAAGAGTCTCTTCCTTAGTTAATCAGTCCTGTCTCATGACATTATATCACAGTTTAATTTATCCATATTTGACATACTGCAACATTGTTTGGGATGCTTCATATTCCTCATACCTTAATCAGATCTTCTTAATTCAGAAAAGATTCTTGAGAATGATTTCAAACTCTACCAATCAAGTGCCATCTGCACCTTTATTTAGCAATTTTAAACTTTTGTCATTTTTTTCTATTAATATGCTTCAAACATGTCTGTTTATGTTTACATTTATTCATTATAAACAAGACATTTCAGGCACTTTTCAAAAAATTTTTCTGTTATCATCAGATATTCACTCCTATTCAGTAAGAGGTCAGAAGAACTTTCATTTACCTCTTTGTCGCATCTCCAGTCATAAATTTTTCATCAAATTCCATGGTCCCCAAATCTGGAACTCTTTAGACAGGTCTCTTAAGCTTTTATCCTCCTACAAAATGTTTAGGACTAGTTTGGTGAGGTATCTTCTGTCCAGGCAAAAGAATACTCATGTCTAGAATAATTGAAATGAATTTGTAATTTTATTGATCTTTGCCTTTGTTGTCCTATTTTTTCCTTTCCTCCATCTTTTTTCTCTCTGTTTGTTTGTTGTGTTTTTTCCCTTGTTTCTTTCCCTTTTCTGCTTCTTTTCCTTTTTTCTTTTTTATTGGTCGATCTGTTTCAGTGTTTTTGTATTAGAGGGGAGGATTTTATATAAGCCCTTTGGGCTTCTTTTCCACTCTTGCACAGTTATTTGCCCTTGTATTACTTAATATAATCCTTGTTTTTATCATTGTGCATATGAATAAAAATAAATAAATAAATGAATAAATAATGTATACCATTGACACTGGTAATCCCCAAACATCAACAGTAGTTGAAGCTGCACTAATATACTGTTTATTAGTACTTCTCTCTTATTTATGTCTCATTAAGGGGTGGTGCATATGTCACATCTTTTTGCACCCTCAGATGTATTGTTTTCAATGTAGGCGTGTTTAAATGCCAAAGCCATGCCAGAGCAAAGCTGTCACGATGCAAATGCGTTCCAAAGCACCTATTTTTCAGAGTGCGACAGCTGCACCCTGAGATGAACAGAGTTCAGCTTTTGGAACGCAGCAGCATACACCACGTCATGTGACGAGTATCAACCAATCTTGGCTGACAGATATCTTTCCCTTCTTCTGTAAATATCAGTCTGTAATACATATGGAAAACAAGTTGATTATTCACTGCAGGGCTGCCAGAGCTTTAAATTTTTCTCATGGACAATCTTCTAGGCCTACAAATAAAAAAAACAGCACCTGGAGAATCAGCTCTGCACTCAGGATTTCAGGTAAATAGCAGGGCTGTAGTTCTTGAGTCCGGCTGAAAGGCCAAATAGGCTATGATATGGTGCTTGTTAATGTTACTTAGCAACCTCAAAAGCAGCCTGCCTCCGTACTCTTGAAAGTTGGCACAGAATAGGCAGAAGATTCACAGTCAGTGCCCATTTTCCAGGCGGTTAAAGGTTAAAGATACGGCATGTGTATGCAGTCCTGTCCAACTTCTATCTGTATCTGCAAAATACAGCGTAATGCTTTGTTATCAACTGGTACTGCTAACAAAGCCTAATCTAGCTAGAACTGGTATTGCTAACAACATCTTGATTTTTCAACTTCTTGTACTGGAGTACAGTCAACTGGTGTATGATGTCATTCGCTGCTCCATTCTCTGACTTTCAAGGTGAATGGGACGCAGCCAGACAGAGCCCTTAGGATGGCTGTAGACTCTTAGTCTTGTTTAGAAACCCTGCTGATTGATAGACAGTCAAACAGAACTAAAATTATAACCCACTTGGCAGAGGTAACAATACAGAGTCTCCTTTCATGTTCTAGATTTGTTCTTTGATGAAACCCAACACCAGTGGCTGTGAGTTTCCTGTTCAGTCATATTGACCAAGAAACTGTTGAGATGCTACAAAGGCACACTGAAGTCATGAAGGCTCAGCTCAGCTGGATTCACAGCAAGAGCCAAGTCAGAAAGTGTCAAACAATAAAGTATGGAACCACATTCAGGCTTTATTTTGTGTTTCCACCACGTATCGCCATCACTTTGACTTGGTGGAACACCAAACCCCAGTAAAATAGCTACTCTGCATGACCTTCACAGCTACTCTCCTCCGGATTTCTGCGGCCTGTAAAGTATGTCTCTGTGAAGTGAGATCTAGCAAAACATAACAAAGGATGAAAATGAGTTTAAATCAAAGACTTTTATGGAAAATGCAGTCCAAGTACTGTCGATGTTTGAAACACAAATCCTTTTCTGACAACTTTTATCAAAGCTGCAGAATACATGTGGCTTCTTTCATTGTGGTATCTTTGTATAATTCAAACATTTCATATCAGATTCGCATTACTGTGTGTGCTTTCATGGAAATAAGCCTGTCTTTACAGTATAGTGGATACATATACTTCCATCAGAAAATGGCAACAAAACCTTTGGGTTTATGGTGGAGTTATTTTTTTATTGTGCGGAACTGACACTAAGAGTATTGCTTGCTTGCTTGTGCATACACCACACACAGATATGCTAAGGTAGAGGCAGGTGGAACTGGGATGAAAGCTGGTCTTTAAGTGAATAATGAGTGTTTTTTTTCTTTAAAGTTAAGACGTACTATCAGCTAGCAAAATACAGATGAGAAACAAAGAGATGATAATCTAGAAACAAAGCTACTCAGAAATCCTCTTTTCATCTTCGTGATGGAACATCGGACCCGGAGCGTGGCCTGCAGTTCTCATCCTTAATGGATTGAGATAATGGCTGGACAAATTGTTCCCAGGCACTGTCTTCACTCTGCCCCACTGAGTTCAGGGATCCGGGGAGTAAAATAATCCGATTTCTCCTTCCTTTATCTCTCAGACTCCAGAGAAGAAGCGAGGGGGCTTTGACATGCCATGTCTACTTGTCACGACCCCTTTTGTGTACCCTCCGCCCATCTGTGGACCCGGCTTTAGACGCCATCCCTTTTCCAAGGGCTCACTGTCACGGCCTCAAATAAACCTGCTGGAAGTGCCAGCCCTGTTTTCCATTTTCCTGTCCTTCTTTTTTCCTCTTTCTTTCTTCCCCAGTGTTTATCAGACTCTGGCCTCTCCCTAAATGAGGAGTCTCTCATGGTTAAGTGGTAGAGTTCATGCTGAGGTTCGTGGAAATTCACCAGGTCTCTTACAAACTGTTGTGGTGAGAAAAAGCTCGAGTCTGATCACCGGGATGTGAGCCACGCCAGGCTCCCCTGTGTCAGGAATGAGTATACAATGCGCAATAAGCACTTCTGCTGCGTGCTAAGTTGGTCCGGTCATGACATCCTTAAGCCGAGGGCCGTGCCAGCTCTCCTGTTACAAAGACAAATTGTGCATGCGGAATTTCCTGGAGAGGCTCCGAAAATGCTCCCCCAGTCTTACAGCCAGGCTCTCTGCAGGGACTTGCACTTGAGAGATTTGGTGCCATAATTTAGTCCTTGCTCCCATCTCAGCCCTAGGGAAATCCTATCAAACACCTCCTAAGCCACCTGATTAGCTCAGCGACAGGTTTCCATGAGGAATTTGCAGGGCTGATGTTGGGACAGCTTCAGGGAATGACGGTCGTTGCAGGAATCCCTTACGATAAGACTCAACCCCACCCTGGCAACCAGGAGTCAAAACACAGTGAGACAACTTAAAAAGAATTCTGGTCTCGGCTGCATTCTCTGTTTTAACTAGCAACAGGTGAATCCTCGGTAATCACTTCATGGTGTGTGCACTGCGGCGCTGTTTGTCGGGTGATGTTCCATCACAGCAGCAATATGGAAATGTCTTTACCTCACATTTTATTAGGACATAGACCTCGGCTAATTTTCAGATTGACTTTCTTGTAATACACTTATCCTAATCTGTGCTCCATGACATGCATGTGAAGCCTCCCAGATGTAAAAGAGCAGGATGGGGAAAAAAAATTTCTGAATATGAAGCTAAAAAGTTGGATTGCCTCCATTCCTCCTCTGCGAGTCAGTGTTGGAGAAGTGAACCCTTCCACCATTAGTCATTCGTATTCGTGTATTCTCAGAAGTTGTTTCTGAAGGTTTTTGAAGTCCTTATACTTGCCCCAAATATCCCATGATATTTTATGATTTTAATAAAACGGTGAACCCCAGAGAGGTGAAGGGCAGTTATATGAAATAAGATGAAAAGTTGTTTTTACCTTGAATTATGTGGTATTGGAAAACATCCCCGGTGTCCATTAGTTCTACAAATATTTATTTAATGTGTTTTATGAAATTGTACAGAAAAGTATAATTCAGTGGCGGTGTCCAGTAGGTTTCAATGTACTGGGCTACACCCAGGTGTGTCTGTGCTACCATGTGAATATCAATCATCTGATTGCTAAAAAACATGCTCCTGCAAACCTGCAGCAACCGCTGTTTAAGTGCCTTCCTCACAGGCACTTTATGGTAATTCACTTTCCCTGTACAGGTTTCTCTCATTAAAAACAAATCAATCTCACAAACCCTGAAATGGTTCTCTAATAAACTACTTTTGGTTTCAATTATTTAGCTTTCAAACGTGATATACAGGACTTCTCAGGTGGAGAGGAGAAAAATACCCTGAAATTTAACATCCTGGCAAAGTGTCTGGGAAGGGTTTTCCAAAAGAAATTCGATGACATGCAACATGACGCATAATGCCTCACTGCTTGAACTGTGATGTATCCCCCTGGTCCCCAAAATGAGCTTACTCATACTGTAGACTCGGTGAGTCAGGGGGGAATCGAAGTAAATGACCCGTGGATAAAGTACATCACGTCATCCCTGCAGCCTCAGCCCACAAATCTTACATTCCACTGACAGAATTCATTTTTTTCCTTCAGTTCAAATGGTAGGGATATTCCCTTTTATTTCAAATTGTACCTGGGTCCACTTTTTGCACTATGGATGTGGTCCTGGTGAGCACAGATGAAGTCTCATGTGTAATCTGATAAACATATATTGCCTTTAGAAAGGCCTTTAGCTACATAATGTATTTGGCAAGTGAATGCGATTCCGAGATCTTAACACAAGGCGTGTACTGTTCACAGAGATGAATGTACATGTTCATTCTCCATCCAGTTCTGCATCATTCATCCCGATTGGCTATGGTCCCCTGATCAAACAGTGTAAGCTCATATGTTTCAGGGCGTAATGGGCTGGCTGCCTCTTCCACATGGTGGTATGAGCCATTCCTCCCCCATCTGGGCCTGTGGGTGGTCCTTATCTCACTGATACGTGACCAAGACCCTTTGTAATTTCAAACCTATTAAGAGATGCCTCATGTAGCCCCTAGACTGTCTTCAACTTTTTTTTTAAACTTGTCTTTGAAACTTTTCCTTTTGGCCCTGTGTAGCTTAGATGGAGTGTGATAATGACACTGCTAAAGCTCAAGTTGTGACTGTGGCTCTCCAAGCTATATGTGCATAGTTTACTTCATGCTGTCAGGCACTTCCACACATGTAAGTTCTCACCAAATTACATACATTTTGGCTTCCCAATGTCATATCAGGGCCCAACAAATGACATCCACTTGGTCCCAGACCCTCAGCAGCAAGGCAGTGTAGGAAGGGAGTGTAATAGGACAAATATTTGAACACCACTTCTCACTGTTTCTTACTGACATGTGACACCCATACTGGGATCAACTCTCTGTTGCACAGAAAGATGCTCTGATTTCATTCCTGACAGTACACACTGTACTCCATAACACATCATTCTCATTCCTCAGCTGGCAGGGAAACTGCACTGTTACCACTGCTGTGTCTGTCCACCTGCACACTGCGAGCACAGTAAAGTTAGCTTTAGTTTGGAGATTTGGTAGTGAGTGGATATTTGCTTATCCTACAATAACAAAAGTAAAACCTGCACTGATGGATGAGTCGGTGATTACTTGAAAAGAACAAACAGTGCTTTCAGTATTTGAGAACAAAATGTTACGCCTAATATCGTTTTTCTTTCTTCATGTACAAACATGAAGAGAACAGCTGAATGGTTCATGATGTAGTTTTTAGTAAATCTGAGCAATGTAGGGAACTAAATAGAAGCAGAGGCACATTGAGGTAAAGTGGTAATGCACACAACATAACTAACTGATAATGAATTACAAGTAATGATAAAATGAATCTAATGGGGTCTTAACTTGGGTTGCACTTCTACTGTTCCATAAAACCTGTCTGCTGTCATTATTCAATCACCTCTATAGTGGAGATGTGACATTCCTGTCTTTTTTGCATTTAGTCTCCAAGGAACTATGTTTATGGACTGCCTATTTGCAATTACTTTCAGAAAAAAAAAATACTGCTATATTTTGTGTCGACATTTGGGCAAGTCACAGCACTTTACCTCAAGGTTGATGTGAAAGGGGATGAGGCAAAGCTGTGACAGAGACCTTTTTATAGCAATATCTAGATAAAGAGATGAAGAAACAGGCACTTGCCGGCATCCTACAAAACTTAGTGTAGCACCCACAGTATGAGATGTGCTAGGACCAGTGTCTAGGTTCTAAGAGAGCAGTAACGTAGACTAACAAACAGACCACAGACCAGTTGAGTTAAGTTGAAACTGCCGACTGATATTTATCTGAATTAGTAACAATGAAGGTTGAATCCAATTACAACTTCATAGACATGGAAACATAATATACACAGATACCATTCAATATCATAAATGATTATACCAATCAATGTCTGAATGAATCCCTTTTCTGGTTTAGTATTAATCCCTATAGGTTTAGTAAAGTTCTAGGTTTTAGTGTTCTAATTATTTTATCCTGTTTTAGGTTAATTTGGATCTACTTGTAGGCCTATTTTAATCAGCTATTTATTTGCTCCACCCTAATGATTCACCTGATGTACTACATTATCACCCAGTTGACCAATAGGAAAATAAAACAAAAATAGCATCAACCATGTACATTCACAATTCACTTAAAGAAAGGAAATACACTGGTTCACTCACTCGCAAAAGTTCCTAGCTCAAATCACAAATCACCAGCACGGTTAGGGCTGTGACAGTATGTATTTTTTCTCACAGCGGTGACAGAGTGACGTATCACCACGGTATGGCGGTGATACGTTTAGTCGTTTTAGAAGAGGTTTGATACATGAGCTATAGTGTCAAGCGGAGGGATACACCGGTGAGCAACAGCTGCAGCTTACTATGAGACAGGTACGATAGGTCACTCGGTAAAAGCAAACAAAGACACAACACAGATGATATTATTCACTCGACTGAAAGCTGTCCATCAGCTCCTGCAGGCCTGGGCGTTTTTTTTAACTTAGTGATTGCTGCAAAGTTTTCACTCCTTGTGATGCACTCTCTGCGGCGGTTTTCCTCCTGATGATATATCTCCCCAAATATGGCAGCACCGAATCCCATTCTGTGCAGCAAAATGATTCCACCTCCATAGGAATATGTTAGCTAGCCCCGCAGCTACACCACCAGTCCTCCCCTGACCTCCGTCTCCCCTCGGCCCGTTGCAGCTCCGCCGCTCCGAAGGATTCAACCTCTCTTCTCGCCCGCTCAGCATCCAACACCTGGAGTTCCTCATCTGTGTACTCTGGCTCAAACAGGTATGGCTCTGGGTCTGTGTCCGCTACAATAAACTCCTCAAAATCGTGTTCAAAGTCGTCCATTGCAGCTACTATAGTCCAGAGATATTGCTAGGCTAAATAAACAGCTGAGTTTTGTTTACAGGTTACGTCTATGCCTGTGTCTGTTCACCGGTGTATCCTTCCCCGGATCACAGCGCCAGACGTACTGACTCCAATGCTAACCGCTGAGACCCAGCCAATGGACGTACAGACACGAAAATGATATCCATCATGTTGTCTCAATATGGAAATGATAGAGAAAGGGCATAACTCCCAAATTGCCTGAGTATTCTTTTAACATTTGGCTTGGGAACCAGACCCACCGCCATGATGAATCAGAATTTTTTTGTTTGATTGTGCGGTGATGACCTCTTTACCGCGGGAGGCATCACATGGCCATGGTATGATTTGGTTATTGTCACAGCCCTAAGCACGGTATTGAAAAGTCCAGGGTTGTCAATAGTAACCACAGTGGAAGGAAATAAAAAGAAATAGTCTGCACTAACCACAGTAGTGGAAGAATCCCAAGATCAGCATTCAGCAAGAGTCTTTGACATTGCTCCCGCGTGTGTGACAATGTGGTTGTCGATCCTCACCATCGCCATCTTTGAATCTTCGGACACACTGGTATAACCATGCACCCAACTCAACAAAAAACCCCGACCTGTTCGTGAGACAGGGTCGGTCATACAAATATATTAATACACCAGGCTGACAAAGAAAATAAACTTTCAAATACATGACTGAGAGCAGTACTTCTAATCATTCACGAAACTGCGTCATACATGTAACCCTCGAAATGGCGGCTAACGTTCAGCTCTCAGCCATGCTTGGCTAGTGGCAAGTTATGCTTAGCTAGCCACTGTCGTAGCTACACTCACACAATACAGAATAACCAGCAAAGTTTCTGCACTAATACACACAGTAATGGCATTCTCCATTCACAAATATACTCCAAAGAAAATAACTAAAATAACTGACATAGGAATGACATCGAAATCACTCACCAAATCCATTCCATGAATGTACAAACTTCCCACGGTAACTCCTGTGCAGTTTGAACAGAAAAAGTATCCTATCCCATTTATCTTTGTTCGTGTTTCCTACAAAATGAGTGTTTACTGTCAACTTAAGAATAAATCAGGTGGTCTTCATCAGTTTTGTCGACTCAAGTTTAGCTTTTTTCTGGCACAAGCTTCTTCAGACAAAAGTCCTTCGAGTCTTTTTTCTGCTGCGTCACTTCAGCAGACTCGCATCTGAGTTTTAAAGGGGCAGCACATGTTTTGGTGTTGAATGGATGACAGTTACTGATGGTTCTAAATAATTAATTATAAGTGATATATTTATTCTTCACTGTTTATTTTTGATACATATTCAGGGGTTACTCATTCTATGAACTTAATTAATATTCAGGGGTTTCTTAGTATTCTATCATTCGGGGTTGCTCTGAACTTAACCTATGTTACATTAAAGTTGTACTTTAGCCGTTGATTTGGCTGTGCATTACCATGGTCAGCAGGTGGAGCTGCAACAGTGGCTGTGACACAAAGCTCATGGAGGATAATCGATAATCCTTGGAGCCCAGTTGCATTTAACTTAAAAATTTGCATTCTTTTTCTGAGTCTCAACGCAGTTGAATCTGAACACACTGATATGATGCAGATATTTTTGATTCAAAGACTTAACAGTACTTTCTTTGATATTATGTTTGATGTCCATCGTGAAAAAAATATCCATAAAATAGAAATCATAGTAAACGTCTTCACACTTCAGAACTTGCTCACTATGCATCATGTTTTTATGTTTTCATCAGAATTTAAGAGTTAGAGTTGTCTGTACATCTGTACAGCTATGAGTAGATAGCTAACAAAAACTGCTCATAGACAATGTGGTACACCAGTTTGCCAAATGTAAAGATTAAAAAACTAACCCAAAAGACTCAAGTTGAAGACTTCAGCTAAGTAACTGACATGATTACATTACAAAGGTACCCACAATTGTAAAACGTAGATCCAAATGTCAGAGCATCAATGATAATAAGACTTAGGAAATAAATTGTGATTGACTTTTTGGTGATGTGACTTAGGGGCAGTGTTGGGACTTTTAAAATGTATTCCTCTACAGATTATTGAATACATGCGTTACAATATAAGTAGAGATGTCCGATATTATCGGCCTACCGATATTATCGGCCGATATTGGCATTAAAATGTAATATTGGAAATTATCGGTATCGGTTTTTACTTTTTTAATGAAACAACTTTTACACAGCATGCACATATTATATATCAAACTCTTCAGCTACTTCTCCTCTTACTCAAAATGTCAAAATATGAGAGATGTGGTGTATAGTTTTTGAGATATCTTTGTTTGTTTGTAATATGTGTAAAGTTAGTTACCTAAAATGATCTAGTTTTCTTTTATTTATTTTTTCTGAGAGGGGGGACCCCGCATATATCGGTATCAGTTGATATCGGTATCGGAAATTAAGAGTTGGACAATATCGGTATATCGGATATCGGTAAAAAAGCCAATATCGAACATCCCTAAATATAAGTTGTGATGTATTTCATTAGATTACTCAAACTAAGTGACTTATTCTAAATACTTTGGATTACTATTGAAATACTTAAAAATCTGTCTGCCATTTGTCTGGCTCTTTTATTTCCATGCCAAAAACAAACATCAGTGTCCAGGCTGTGCATCGCCTTTGCCATTGTCATGTGCCATGTGCACTGCACACATTTTTTAAAAATCTGTTTATGGGAAATGCCTGCCTGAATTTCACACAGTGTTCTTAAGGCAAGCGAGCTTTGCTCTTGGGTCACGCTGAATCTGTAAAACTACGAGTCACATTCACACATTCATACACTGGTGGCTGAGACTACCATACAAGGTGCCACCTACTACTCAGTTGTTTTTTTTAAGTCACTCACACACTGATGGAAGCATCATCGGGAGCAATTTGGGGTTCAGTGTCTTGTTCAAGGCATGCAGACAGGAGGAGCAGGTGGTCGAACTGCTGATCTTCCGAGTGGTGGACCTGCTCTACCTCTGAGCCACAGCCCTGCTCATTTCAGTTTCATCACGTTAACGGGTCACATACATCAGCTATGCGGTAAGTAACATCTTTCTATGTTTGTACTTTTTAAACAGAAAACACACATTTTGTATTGTAAAATTTACTGGCAATAACAGACAATGTAGCCAACAGCAATTAGGTTGTTATCAGCAGTTACATTTCCAAGTTGGCAGTGGGTTTTCTGTTAAATGCTGTAAAGTTTAGTTGATTTAAAACACACCCAAAACACACTTTAGACCTTAACTGCCTCACATTCCTAAGACCTTTCGCCACCACAATCAGCTTCATTATAACTCACAGGATTCACAAAGAAAGCACATTTTCCCCGCAAATACAACATGCTAATGTTATTAGCACAAGCCAATGGCATACCACATTGTGTAACTTAGCCTTGTGACTAGTGGATATTTCCTCTACCCGCAAGAAGCCAGGATAAATCACACACACGACATAAAATGCTTTTTTGTGGGAACAAACAACATTCTTATCTGTGAGATTAAAGTAAATAAAAGCTTTGTTTCCACTGACTGACTGAAATGGTATCAGATTAAAAAAAATAGACAGGAGGTCTGCGTCGCCAAGATATGTCACATTTCAGTTGAGGTGCACGTCAGGCTATGGCATAGGTTATGGTGTAGGCTTAGTGTCGACGCAGAGCTTATGGGGTAGGTACTGCCTTGATTTGACGCAGAAGTTTAAATCCAGCTCTGAAAGAGCACTAGCTGCTACTACTGCTATAATGAGCAATAGGCAGAGACAATGGTACTCTGGTGGTAGCTGTTAACCTGGTAAGGCCTCAATCCTGTTCCTCCTCCATCCAGTCCAGCCAAACACACCCATAGTGCTTTCCATCACCACCTCATGTGAAGTGTGGTCTCCATCGTTCTGTATCTAACCTGAAATACCTGCCAATAAAGTAGAAATTCCTCAGGAGTACTCTTGCAACTGTGCTGCATATTAAATGGTTGTATCTTTTTTTACAGGGTGAGATAAAAAAAAAAAAAAAAATCCTACTTATGTAGAACACTGTCACAGACTCCTGGAAGCCAGCTTTGTACTTTTGACCTGTTAGTATACCTGTTAGTATGTGGGGTTGTGCTTCTTTTCTCTCTGGTCCAAAATCTATGGACACTTCTGTCTTCTGTCTCACTTTGTCTCTGCTACTGACTGATTTAGGTCCCTAGTGGTCCTCACTTTAAATCCATCTTGATTTTCTTTCCAGTTTCCAATCACTTGACACCAGTCAGTGTCAGCTTTCCTGTTTTCCTAAACAAACCTCCCCTCTTTGGTTGCTTTACGGTTCCATATATTGTGCAAGACACTGTCACTGTTTTCCTTCACTTTATTCTTTTCTTTCCGTCTTTCCTTGTTTGCTCGTGTTCTTCTATTCCCTCCCCCCCGCCCGCTTTTCTTTTCCTTTTTGGCAGTATCACACAGCAAACCCATCATCTCAGACTGCTCTCGCCAACCATGACCTGCGATTGGAAATGGATATCCAAACAAAGCACAACCTATCATCTTTACATCGTGGCTAATAGGAATATTGGAGGGGTGTTTCCAATAACACAGGCACAGCTCTGAGTAGCCGCATGAGTTCACTGGGAGGTCGGAGAGACCGTGTAGGGATGGGAGGAGATGAACAGGACAAAGAAAAGGAGAGAGATAGAGAGATTGAAATAGGGTGGACAGAAGGACAAACTTTGATAAGAGCTGCATCTTCAAAACTGAAAGACAAGAGCTGCTGAGAGCTGGAGGCAGGATCCTCATAACCGCAGATTAACACCACGGAAACAGAGTTCGGTGACCCATGTGTCAATGACCACATTGCTGTGACTGATAATCTCCAGAGCAGCCACAATACAGCAAGTGAACCCAGCAGAAACTGTCAGTGTTTATCATTAATAAGCCAAAACTGCTTATTATCATGGGAAGAAGGCAATAATCTGCTCAGAGTGCAGGCACAGGCTGTCTCTGGTATTGATAACTTTCATTTTAAAGGTTCTGATTTTGTACAAAACTGCATTCTTATGTTCAGCCAAGGCTAATATGAGGTTTTGGCAGTCTGTATTGGTCTTATCAAATCTTATCTCTGTAAACAGATATCTGTATATGAATGCAGATACTTTAGGTAACTGGACAGGAAGTGTTACGACCAATCAAATTCAACTGCCTGCTCTGGTTGCATGTGGCTAAACAGTCCGTGTGGAGAGCAAAAGAGGCCAAACTGCACCTACAGCCCGCTGCCTGGAGATGATTTAGATTGTATCAGTTTTTTTTTTCACCATAATGGCGAGAGCATTTATTCCTTTTGCAGGAGAAAGCTACGGCTCCTGTTTTCCCCGTTTTCACGTCTTTGCCTATATTACCTTTCCATTCCGTGCGGTGCAAAAAGAATATTTTGCTGTTATTACTCCAGAATGTCCCTGGGAATTTCCCCATATTGGCTGCAGGGGGTTGCAGTTTGCATAATCCTGCTTTTATCAATTTAAAATAACCATGATAGCTAAAACTTTTATTCTTTTTGTAGCGGAAAGCTAAGACTTCTGTCCTCTGTCTCATCATGTTGTACGCTTGCAACAATTTCATTGCACTACCTGGCATGTGGTGCAAAACCCCACGGAAACTTGTGGTGTCGCCAGAGGAATGAATGATTAATCTATCATAAAGCCTTCTTCACTTTACTGATAAAAAATAAGCATATATCAAAAACTAAATAATATACATAGTTCAAATAATTCATTGAATGTTTCTTAATTAAAAAAAAGGGGGATCAATAGTTTTTGTGTTTTTAGTTTGTAAAATCCAATGAAAAAACTTCAATACTAAATTAAATCAACTGAAAACAATTAAGTAAGTTTTACTGACTACATAACCTTTTGGCTAAGGCTGTAAAGATTATAGAGATAAGAAGCAACTGAAGATATTCCAAGAAATGACATTACAAGAAGCAAAATTACCAACATAGGCATCGTCAATCAGTGGGTCAGAGTGCATTTTGGCCAATTCATTCCACCTCTTTTGGTCTCCACACAGATTGTTTAACTGCATGCAATCAAAGCCAGCTAAAACATGATTGGTAACGGAAACCAGAACACTACTGATACCAAAATCCTGCCCTGTTTCCTATAGATTCTGTATTCATATGCACAAATCAGTTTATAAAAATTATTTATAGATTATTTGATATAACTAACTCAGACTGCCAAAAGCTAATATTAGCTTTGACTGGACTTAAGAATGCATTTTTGTACACGATATAAACCTAATAATTAATGATAAATATTTTCTTTATATTTCTACGTTTAAAAAACATTGGGATTGTTATTTTTGTGTTTTTATTTTGCAAAATCTAATGGAAAAAATGTATGTTTTTTTTAAATGACACAGTTTCAATACTTTTATCCATTATTTTGGTTTATTAAATTACAAAGCCTTTAACTTAGCTTGTTAATGTTTAGGGATACAAAAGCATTTGAAGATACTCAGAGAAATGACATCACAATAAGTAAAAATACCAATGCACACACTGGCCGACAATATCTCCTGCAGAGTTTAAAGGGTTTACTTGTGTTTTCTGTAAAAGGAATCATTTGTCTTGGCAGTCAGCTCGTTCTGTTTAGGCACTTCCTTTGAGCTGGGTCTTGACCAGAGGAAGAGGAAAGGTCTCTAGCTAGCTAGCAAGCTTGTTGCATTTGTCGCTACAGGACAGTAAGTTAACATGATTCTTTCAACAGATGCATTTGTACCACTGACTCCTGTCTCCTGTCTAACTCTGCAAACCATGCCTTTGTAACTGAGCCGTTAGAACAGAATAAGGTTAAGTAAAAATGGGTGGTGCAATGCAGCTACACATATTCTCCATTCCCTCAAAGGTCAGCGCTCATTTATTTAATTCATTTGTGTGTTCCAGTTCACCAAAGTTGAACTTGCTGGGAAAACCCCTGTAAGCAAATCCACTGACCATAGCAATGAAGTTGATTTTGCCATGAAAATTTGCCACTTTAGATTCTGGTCTGACAGAGCCTTAACAGAACAGTCATGCCAGAAAGGGATCGCTTCATGACCATTATAAAGGGGAATGTTTACAGTTGGGCTGTAACTACTGTGGCATGCAAAAGCTTGGGCACCCCTGGTCAAAATTTAATTTACTGCAAATTGTTCAGTAAGTAGAAAATGAATTGATCTCCAAAAGGCATGAGGTTAAAGATGGAACATGCTTTTCAACAATCTAAGCAAGATTAGTGTTTTTTGTTTTGTTTTGTTTTTTTATACAGTTTTAGTGTGGCAAAAATAGGAAAGGTGCACCATGCAAAAGTTTAGGCACCCCAAGACACTTTTACCAAGGCTTTAGCCCCTTTGTTAGGACTATGGGTTGTTCACAATCACCATTATGAACGGACTCCTCTAAACAGCTGCCTAGCACTCTGAAAACTAAAATAATTGATGCCCACGAAGCAGAAGAAGGCTATAAGAAGATAGCAAACTGTTTTCAGGTAGCTGTTTCCTCAGTTCGTAATGTAATTAAGAAATGGCAGTTAAGAGGGACTATAGAGGTCAAGTTAAGGTCTGGAAGACCAAGAAAACTTTCTGAGAGAGCTGCTCGTGGGATTGCCAGAAAGGCAAATCAAAACATGCAAAGGTTGCAAAAGACCTGCAGGAAGATTTAGCAGACTCGGAAGTGGTGGTGCACTGTTCTACTGTGCAGCAACACCTGTACAATTATGACCTTCATGGAAGAGTCATCAGAACAAAACTTTCTTGTGTCCTCAACACAAAATTCAGAGTCAAAAATTTGTAAAGGAATATCTAAACAAGCCTGATGCTTTTTGGAAACAAGTCCTGTGGACTGATGAAGTTAAAATAGAACTTTTTGGATGCAATAAGCAAAGGTATGTCCCAGCAAATTCTGGAAGCAAACATCACACCATCTGTAAAAAGCTGAGGATAAAAAGATGATGGCTTCTATAACAGGACAATGAACTAACTCCTAAACACACCTCAGAATTCCCAAATGGACTACCTAAAGCTGAAGGTTTTGCCATGGTCCTTTCAGTCCCCCGACCTAAACATCATTAAAAATCTGTGGATAAGACCTCAAAAGAACAGTGCATGCAAGACGGCCCAAGAATCTCACAGAGCTAGAAGCCTTTTGCAAGAATAATGGGTGAAAATCCTTCAAACAAGAATTGAAAGACTCTTGGCTAGTTACAAAAAGGGTTTAGAAGCTGCTATACTTGCCAAAGGGGGCGCTGCTGAGCACTGACCATTCAGGGTGCCCAAACTTTTGCTTCAGGCTCTTTTCATTTTTGTGTTATTGAAAATAAAAAGTAATCTTGCTTAAAATGTTGAAGAAATGTGTCATTGTTAACTTTCTGCCTTTTGGAGTTCATCTTCTACTCACTTAACCACTCACGGTAAATGAAATTTTGACCAGGGGTGCCCAAACTTTTGCATGTCACTGTATAAATTATATACATTCACTCCTTCACCCAGTTAAAACACAGTCCACCTGCAGAGTGGCTGTCATCTGCTAACTCCAACTGCTGCACGAGTCTTGTGTTGATGCCTTTGCTCATCACCTAGAATGTAAGTACATCAAATCTGTCAGCAAAATAAAAAGGTAAAAATGACAGTAAAGCTTGACACTTTGGTGCTCTCCTGTGATATTCTGAGTAAAGAGTTGCAGCTACAAATGTGTGGTGATGCACCTGACAAAATGCAGGTCTGGGCCTTCCCAACCGATGGTTTGACTAATCGACATTTAGAAGGCAGCCCTGCATTCAAATTGTCTTTCAGTATATGAGTATTATAATGAGACACATACTTGAATGAAATCCCAGAATTGAAAATGTGACAAAGTGACTTCTGTTTGTACATTAGAAAAAGAGACAAAGAGAGACATGTTTCAACCAACTACTGATGGTTCCTAAGCCACAGGAGAGATGTGGCATATTACATCAGAGACTATTAGGTTACCTATGTCTTTTCACTACAAGACACATTCTCTGTGTCTGTTGCTGTGATGTAGGGTGCCTGTTTGTTTTTGAGAGTGCGTCGCCCCTATGGCTGTCCTCCTACTCATGCAGGTAGCCCCGAGGGAGAGAGAATAAAGCTCTTTGACAGGAGAGCAGAGGGGGAAGCGGGGGTTTACATTGCAACCACCATCTACTCCCTGTGCCTGGGCTCATTCTGTAATGAAATGGCCTGTGTCATGGAGGCCTTGTCCAAACAATGGGCCTATTCAACCTGGAGAGGAGTCTCTGTCAGGACTAGGCTGAATACGATACCTCTGATTCAGGGCTGCAGTCCCTCTTTCTCTCCATCTTACTATTTTTTACTCCGTCTACTGTAGCTGTTACCATCTCCCCCTTCTTTCTCTGTGCTTCACTTTGTCCCTCTGATTTTTTTGCTTGCTAGTTCTCTCTTTTCTGCCTCCTAGGATGTCAGCCTACAGAAACAAATATGGAGAAAGGTTACCCAAAGAAGTTGAAATACACAGTGTTCTCATGTATGTGTTTTTAAAAGATATCACATGTCTTTGTTTACATGTCTAGGTGGACTTCATCCACATATTCACTGAAGCCATTTTGGTTTTATGTATTACTGTATTATATTTCATGTTATTCAGGGTTTTTGGTGTCTCATTTGTTTGGAGTTCTTTGGGGGCTGAATTGTTTTAAGTTGGCCTAAACTGCACTCAGATTGTATTATTCCATTTAACTAATTTTTGATTTTTCTTTAAACTTGCTGTTCTCCACCAGTGGAGACATTTGTGCATGGTTAAGAATCAAAAACCACAAATCTGCAAGGTGCTATGCCTCAAAGTGGAGCTAGCGAAAAGACAGATGATAGTTGGGGAACATTTTTCTGTGTCCACAGGTTCAGCACTCTCATCTGCCTCCTGTTTCTTTGTAATCCTTCTTGTATGGTAAAAGTTAAATGATGGCCAGTGTGATCAAATTTGTGTAATGCGTTTCATGCAGGCAATAGCTGTGGCCATGTTTCGGGCTGTCCCTCCGTCCATTCATGTGATCACTATATCTCAGGAATGCCTTGAGGCAGTGTTTTCAAATTGGCACAAAAGTCAGCTTTGTTTCAAGGATGCTGAGGTATCAATCAATCAATCAATCAATTTTATTTATAAAGCCCAATATCACAAATACAATTTGCCTCAAAGGGCTTTACAGCATACGACATCCCTCTGTCCTTTAGACCCTCACAGCAGATAAGGAAAAACTCCCAAAAAAACCCTTTACCGGGGAAAAAAATGGTAGAAACCTCAGGAAGAGCAACTGAGGAGGGATCCCTCTTCCAGGACGAACAGACGTGCAGTAGATGTCGTACAGAACAGATCAACATAATAAATTAACAGTAATCCGTATGACACAATGAGAGAGAGAGAGAGAGAGAGAGAGAGAAGGTGCCCGGTGTATTATAGGGGGTCCTCCGGCAGACTAGGCCTAAGTCAGCCTAACTAGGGGCTGGTACAGGGCAAGCCTGAGCCAGCCCTAACTATAAGCTTTATCAAAGAGGAAAGTCTTAAGTCTAGTCTTAAATGTGGAGACGGTGTCTGCCTCCCGGACCGTAACAGGAAGATGATTCCACAGGAGAGGAGCCTGATAGCTGAAGGCTCTGGCTCCTGATCTACTTTTGGAGACTTTAGGGACCACGAGTAACCCTGCGTTCTCCGAGCGCAGAGTTCTGGTGGGATAATATGGCACTATGAGCTCTCTAAGATATGGCGGCGCTTGACCATTTAGAGCTTTATAAGTTAACAGTAGGATTTTAAATTCAATTCTGGATTTTACAGGGAGCCGGTGTAGAGAAGCTAAAACAGGAGAAATATGATCTCGTTTCTTAGTTCCTGTTAGTACTCGTGCTGCTGCATTCTGAATTAGCTGGAGAGTTTTTAATGATTTACTAGAGCTACCTGATAATAGAGAGTTACAGTAATCCAGCCTTGAGGTAACAAAAGCGTGGACCAATTTTTCTGCATCTTTTCGGGTCAGGATAGGCCTAATTTTTGCAATATTACGCAGATGAAAAAATGCAGTCTGTGAGGTTTGTTTTAAATGAGAATTAAAAGACAAATCTTGATCAAATGTTACTCCGAGGTTTCTCACGGTAGTGCTAGAGGCCAGAGCAATGCCATCAAGAGAAACTATGTCATCAGATAAAGAGTCTCTGAGTTGTTTGGGGCCAAGAACAATAACTTCAGTTTTGTTTGAATTTAACATCAGGAAATTGGTGCTCATCCAGGTTTTTATGTCTTTAAGACAATTATGAAGTTTAGTTAATTGATTACTTTCTTCTGGCTTCATCGATAAATACAATTGTGTATCATCCGCATAACAATGGAAATTTATAGAGTGATTTCTAATGATGTTGCCTAAAGGAAGCATATATAGAATAAATAGGATTGGTCTGAGCACAGAACCTTGCGGAATTCCAAAACAAACTTTAGTACGTACGGATGATTCGAACGGCACCAAATTGAAAATGATCAGATAAATAAGATTTAAACCAGCTTCGTGCAGAACCTTTTAGGCCAATTAAGTGTTCCAGTCTTTGTAGCAGAATTTCATGGTCAAAAGTGTCAAACGCTGCACTAAGATCTACTTCTTCTGTGCTGTCGGGTTGAGGATGTGTGTGAAGCATCCATGTTTTAGAATTTGTAGCTTCTTTGCTCTAATATCCATATTTTAAGAAATTTACTACAACATTATGGCTACAGCTTTGTATTCTACCACATGCGCATTGGTTTTGCTGACATTGAGCTTCAGGTGATTGCTGTTGCACAATGTGCCATACCCTGTAAAAATAGTGTCATTATAGTGCTAACTTCCATTCCACCAAAACTAATTCCTTTTACTTACCTTACTTACCTTACTTATCCTTGAAAGTCTTTACTACATGAGTCTGGACAGATGCAGATATAATTTCACCGGCTGGGGGAGGTGTACGACCTCAAAGCTGTAATTCTAGATTTTCTTTATTATTATGACTTGTTAAATAATGTTTAACAATAATGAGAAGGTCATAGATTGTCTCATTGTTATTAGATACAAGAAGAAACTAATGAAAACAAAAGGCCCGGCAAATTCACACAGGTGTTTTCACTTATTCCAACTAATTAGACTTGTGGGTGAAAACTATGCTGGAATTACATGAGGTCACTGAAATATGTGAACCAATGAGAATGATAAACATGTAATCACACTAACAGGTGCTACAAAACTAATAAAATGTAAATCTCATTCACACCCACACGGATGGGGTTAAATCAGGCAAAATAAGTGAGACACCTGGGGGGGGGGGGGGGGGGCTGGCGCCTGAAATATCTTTTTCTGCTTCTGCACGTAAATGCATGGATCTTTTGGAAATGTAAGAAGCATCTGTAAAGGATCACTGCTTCTGCGACTGTAATCAGCTGCCATTCACAGGCGCTCACTGGGGAATCATTCCAGCTGTAGTCACGGTGCTGTTAAAATTGTATATGTATGATAGTGTGTTGTGTAAAACCATACTGTTTTGAGAATGCTCCAAAAACCTCAAAAGATTCACATTTATTTTTTTTAGTGTGCCCCTGGGTTCCCCTTAAACGGTTTCATGCTGTTCCCCCTGAGTGATACTGTACAAGACAGCTGCCCCATGAAATTACAGACACAAGTCAACACGTTACCAGGTTACTAAAACAAGGGCCACCCTTCTGGTCTTACATGTAGAGGACACTAAAAACAGAAAATGGATTAAGTTGTGGAGGTATTCCCAAATGAATCAGTGGCAGATTAGCCCTTGACAGTCGCAGTATCCAACCATTGTCTGTGGTCAAGACAGAGTGAAGAGTTTTGCCCGAGCTCACAATAGTTAAATTCTCATGACTTTAACTTCAGAAAAAAAAAAAAAAAAAACACTGGCTAAAATAATCCCCACGTCAGAGGACATTTGGAGATTCAGTTTCTTCCACAAACACGGTGCACGAACCTTTAATGAGAAAAACAGAAGCTAAAACAAACGTTCTCCAAATTAAATCAGCTGGATGCTCTGTTTCCTCCATTTGATCCTGTATTCCTAGCAAAATATATGAATATGTGTGTGTATACATGGGCAGTCTCTCTGATCTCTGTCTGCGTGTGTGTGTGTGTGTGTGTGTGTCCACGAGAGAGTGAGAGAGAAAAAGAGAGAGACTTTGGGTGCCTTTGCCAAGTGGGGCTGCATTCAAAAAACCCTCAATTACACAGCCAGGCTGCTGGAGACACTCTGGCTATTTGTTTGGAGAGTTTTATCAGCATGTCAGACGGCCATGAAATGGACTCCAAATTAAATGGCAGTGCTTGGCTGTTGCCGCACACCACTTTTGTAAGCAGTTAAGAATAACCAGCCATAAAGTCCCAGAGGTGGAAGCTGTTAATTCGCGGCTGAAGGATAACTTTGGTCAGCTCACACTGACATAGTGTAGTTTGTGTTTTAATTTTTTATTAAATACTGATATTTAAAAATACTGAAAAAGGGTAACAGAATCCTTACTGTAAGTTTACAATTTGTCGACAGTATAAAGATCATGTCACCTAATCATGGTGAACCACAGTCTTTTTGGCAACATTGCACAGAAAAGACTGCCTTGTTTTGTATGAATAAAATGAGCTTGAGGTAAATCGCTAAAACCTCTTCCTAATCTCTGAGTCAAGGCTACCATTGTATATGTGCTGCAGTTGGTGTAATGCAAAACCTGGATTGCCATGAACATGATAGAGCTGTTTAACAGGGTTAAACACATAGTTTAAAGATACGGCGAGCTGGAATGGCGCAATATGATCCCAAATTGTACAGAGAAAGGTCAACTGTGCACCTGTCAGTATAGGGGAGGGTGGTAATGGTGATGGTGCTGGTAGGGTGACCAATGCAACTTCATCCCCCTGTACCTCAAAACCAATCTTTCAACAGATATTATCTCAGATGACAAACTGAGGTAAATGGGCTTGACAAAAAATAATGGATTATCTGACAAGCACAGCAGCCTGTGTTTCCCAGAGGGATAGCGTCAAAATAGATTTACAGTGAGGCTGGCCCAGTGGGAGTGCTTACAGGAAAATTACACTCACTTTACTGTCATACACAATCAGTATATTTTTCTAAACTTATTTGACACAGCAATATCAATAATGTTCCCATCTGCATCCACATTTTGCTCAGAATACCTACCTTTGCTTCAGCTGATACTTACAATTTCCAAAAATGACTGTCAGTAAACCGACACAAATGTATTAAACTAATTCCAAATAGTGAATGTTATCACAATATTAACAGTAAGTTGCAAACCATAACCTTCTGGGCTCACTCCATATGTAGGTATAAACAGCTCAGTCGAAAGTTTTATATTCCATCTGTGCCAATATATCCCCTTAAAGCCTACACACAGGACCATTTCTTTCTTTATCATTCACTTAATTCATAAAAGGGCAACATATCATTTCACTGTTAATACTCGCTAGTTAATGCTGTATTTTGATACACCTTGTAAAGTCTATTTAAATATGAGCACTGTAAACGGAATGATTTTCTAATGTACAATAAAATGATTAAGATATTGATGATGATGATTCACAGGCAAATTTGTGGAACATAAAAAAGATGGAACAGGAAGAAATACTTACATACAAAGGCTGCTGAATGGCATTTCTACATCTATTTAGGGCTAACTGTGAAGGTGGAACTTGGGCCCGTGCATGTGCACTTGGATCTGGAGTGACTGGGATTCAGAAAGCAGAACTTTTTTCAGTGATTGTTTTTGCAGATGATAGACCTTTTAAATTTGAAAAAACTCAGAGACTGACAAGCCAGTGTCTTGTGTCTACTAGTTATAGGTTGTTCATTCAAGATATTGTCCTCCCCCATACAATGACCCTAGGTTGTTTGTACAGACAGCTTAAAGGGATAGTGCACCCAAAAATGAAAATTCAGCTATTATCTACTCACCCATATGCCGATGGAGGCCCTGGTGAAGTTTTAGAGTCCTCACATCCCTTGCGGAGATCGGCGGGGTGAGCGGCTAGCACACCTAATGGCAGATGGCGCCCCAGACTAACGTCCAAGAACACAAAACTGAATCCACAAAGTATCTCCATACTGCTCATCCATAGTGATCCAAGTGTGCTGCAGCCCCGACATAAAAAGTTGTTTTGAAAAACTGTTGGTTCCGTCTGCACCTGTCAGCTATGAAACTAACAGCAGCAGAGCTTCAGACCTGCATATATAGGGATGATGCTGATGTCGGAATAGCTTCTGCGAGAGTAGTATTTCTGCCACCTGTAGGTAATGACTGCAAAGTTCACACAACAACAAAATGTATCAAAAAGAAATACATCTTTGACTTTCAATTTGTTGGACTCCTTCAGACATACTACGCCTCATTACTATTTCCCTTCGAATGAATCATTGCCATGTTTGATTTATTATGTTCATGCTGCTCCTGGTTTGGGTGAGTGAAAAACCACTGAATCATCCTGCATGATTAGAGCATACAGATTAATTATGATGTGTCAGCTCAGTCAGCTGCGTTATCGTCTCGTTCCCAGTAACAGTGCATCATGGGAAGGGAAAGGTAAGACTTCCCAGAGGTCTGCATTACAGAAAGACCTGTGGGATATGAGCCTTGTGCTGACATAAAAATGTACCTTTGTGTCCTCATCTGTGTTATTTCACAGCATTCCTTTCCATTTTTGCTCATGTTTCTTGAACAACCCCTGACAACACAGATACTCTTGGTTTTGTCTATAGACAGATTTGTTCTTGGTTACAACATTCCCTGAATTGAGCAACAACAGGTAAAGCCAGCAGTTATGGCTCGAGGGAGGAAGACAAATTGACATCAGTGCAAGAGCTCATTAAGCTTGTCATTTCAATGACAGACATATGCTGATATGAGTCAAACACAGGCATAATAATTCTTAAAAATACGGCTAAAATGAGTTTTGTCTCTTTTATGTTGAATGATCGATGTTTACTCCCCTGCATGCTGGCATACCTGCATGCCTTATGTAACGCAATAATATGGTAAAATCTGCACTTCATAGCTTGAGGAACTTTTTTTTTGTTACAAGGAATTTAACATCAGGTTTTGTGGCTGCCGATTTCTCACAGCCATACAGTCCTTGTGTGCCAATCCTCTCTCCATGAATATAGATTTGTGTGATGCTAAATTGCATTCTTAGTAACATTGTGGTGACAATGTTACTACCTGAATTATGTTAAGAGTCAAAGTTTCCGAGAGTTAATGAAATACTTAATTTTACCACTACCCTGGATTTGCAGGGAGACAGTTGGGGTGGATGAGGGACATACAAAAATACAGGACTGTGACTCCAGAATCTGGGGTTTGTATCTTATCTAAGGTTTAGGTTCCAAAGTTGTTTAAATAAGGTTCAGGAGAGATTGAGATTTTGGTTAAATGTTGATAAAAAAAAAAAAAGTTAATAAAAACATGATGCACGTGATTGCAAAATTGCTTATTTTGGTGGAAAATAAATTCGTTGTCAGTCAACGCATTCTCATACAACTGTTTCTATGATAATCTACAAATTGGCCATCGATGAATGACGTTACGTCCTTTTAAGGTAGAGTTACGTAATTACCAGAAAGTTACAGAGTTTAGGTTTAGGCAAGTACAGTTAATATGGTTAGATTTAAGAGAAGAAACATGGTGAGGAAGTGCCGTCAGATCTGTCAAATTCACTCAAAGTTCACAAGGTTAGAAACACCGGACTCCTGGGGAAAAGTCCTGTGTTTTGTGACCCATCAAGTGCTCCAACCAGCCTCCTACCTGGACTGCTCGGGTCTCCTTCTTTCTTAACTCATCAGTGTGTCGGCCAGGTGACTGCAACCCTCCAAAATAGGTGGGTTATACACAAATTACTCCCATCACTTTGTGGGATATACTCAAATTCTGGTGCATTGCATTTTGTAGGAAAATGTACAAACAGTGCATGAAAATAGCCTGTGTCAGTGAAGGTTTTGCTGATATATGATCATTACATACCTCATAAAAACTAATTTGCTGTTTAAATTAGTTGTGTATGAACAGCCCATTCTCACTCTGACCTTGTCAAATACTGCTGCTTTGTCAGTAATTTCAGCATCAGACACTGACGCACTAAGACACTCTTACCGGTGGTAAGATAGCACTGGGCTATTTCTACCACCAATGCACCATGGGTACCTTGCATGTCCTATGTGGACATGGAAAGTCTATGACCAAAACATCAATATGTGAGGAGGTTGGAGTGAGAATATGTTGATTTGAGATGAGGACGGGTTGATTTAAAGGTAATTTTAGGGGCCGGTTCAGCTGCTGACTCAATCCCTCCTTGACACACCACATAGCGCCTTGAACAGTCAGATAGCCAGTCAGATCTATATATATATATATATATATGTATATATCTATATAGATAGATAGATATAGATATAATCTTGATTTGGCTCTATACTCTTGGTCTTACCTGCACCTCTCCTGTGTTTCATTTTTATTGCTGTTTCTGCTATGACACCTGAATTTCCCTCTGGGGATTAATAAAGTTTTATCTCATCTAATCTTATCTCTTGGGAGACAGGGCTGTGTGTGCAATATTGCCTTATTTCTCATTCATGTCATGAGAGATGGCTGGGCTTAGCTTCATATACAAAGATTAATATAGGATGTTTCACATAGACATACATCAAAACAGTCTAGACAGGTTGAGAAACGTCGATTATTTATCTATATATAATTAAAATTCACAACTGTTGAGTCCCTATTTAATCATTGCGTAATGATGAGGCTTTGACAGGTGAATAGAATGTTAACTTCCTTACACGTGGCTACCCCTAATGCATCACCTACCACTAACTGCCACTTCTTATGATCATACCATCTAATAGCAGTGTTATGCCAATTTGTGTATTCGTTCTTCAGGATTAAATTTAATGCTTTGCCAAATACAGTGTGAGATGGCCACCTGGACATGGAAATAATGCTGAAACAAAACTGACCTACTGTTTCAAGAGAATGCTTCTGACTGGATCTGTTTCCCAGATGTTGTGTTTATAGTCGATGATTGCGAACAGGGAAAGAGAGATGTGACCCACACACAGCATTCAAAGCAACTCTATAAATTGTCTCCTTCCCTGGGAACTATTTATGATCTAATAAGGGAGTATTTGAGATCCAGGTGACACAGAGGCAAAATATTCTTGTATGACTTTTTACATTACAGAAGCTCACCCCTCTTCTCCAGATTCATTTGAATGTAAGTGAGTTGTTCAATCTAATAGCAATTAAAAAAAAAAGTCTATGCAGCATCATGCAATTTACATTTAACCTATGTGAATATTCAAGTTTTAAAATGACATAATAAATGTATGCAGTGGTGAGCCTGACATCACAACAATCGTGTTTCCCGCGAGTGTCTGGTCTCCTACAGGACAAAATGGCTGTACTCTGGGGATCCTGAAGGATTCCAGGTGCATTGGGGTTAAGTTACACTGCAGCTGTCCAGCTGAAAAAACACACAGACAAATACAAATGACCAGAAAAGAGCTCTTAGTTGACTATTGTCTCCTAGTTAATCGTCTCTCAAGCTGGTGTAGTGTATGTGGTGTCCTGATGCGTATAATGTGCACACTGCAGCATTAGAATGAGTGTTCATGGCTAGTGTAGAATTGTTCCTGTCACTGTAAATGTCAGTTACTACTTATAATACTGAGGCCCTGAGAGCTCCACAAACTGCAAATTAGGAAATTAGGAAAACAAATGCAATTAAATCCAACACAAGCAAATGCAGAAACTTGAATCTGTACTTAATATAACTATCAATAACTTTTTAATACATTCCTAAGTTGTTGTTTTTTGCTGTTTTTTGGGTTTTTGTTTTTTTTTGGTAATTGCAAAAATAACCCCACAACATTACATCTGTATTGCAATGAATTGTGGGTTATTAAATCAGTGAAGTCTGCTGAAGTCTGCACTCCATGTGGACTCTTTGGAAGTCTGCAGAAGGTCCACTTGAGGCCTCTTATGGACTGTATGAATTTTGGATTTCAACAGCCCTAAGCACTCCCAGACTTCCCGGGAACGCGCACGCAAAGTCCAAGAGTCTGCATGTGCAGTGAAGTCTGGACATTTGGATTCAGACTTGTTGCCATGCAGGCACCCAGGAAGTGTTTTGAGCTTTGGGGCCCATTTTTGTAGAGGCTAAAAAGTGTTACTACAATTTCTGGGGTCGGTCATGTGATGCTGTGTGACCCAAAAATACTTTTCTCCATTGACTTATATGGTGAAAATAGAACCTCAAGATTAAATCCTTTTATCCCCATTCAAGTTAGCAGAGCACTAAACCAGAAGACTATCGTGCCTGCTCTATGGGCCCAATGATGCAGAAGTAGTGTTGATCATCTGGGTAAATTAATTCGCGAAAGTTGAACGTTTTTGGCTTCGTATGCTGCTGGGGAACTTTCATAGGAATGCACGGGGTACTGTCTCCAAATCTGTATCCAGATCTTTTAATACGTTTATTGTTTATATTGCCATGCTATGTGGCTTATGAAATGATTAAAGTTGGTTAAAAAACAGTTTTCATTGTGTTGGGATGTTCTTGCAGCATTTTTTTTTTATAAATGCTGTGCATGTGTCATCAAATTGATCAAGATTATACTTCATTTGCCTGTGATTTGTGTATGTGCATGCCTTTTTTTATTTACGTTTTCATTTTCACATTTTGATCGTGAGTAAATCTGTTAATGCATTGCACTTAAAATGGAACTTCAACAAACCAAGCATGCAGACTTCAAATTAGCCCTGTCAATATCCCTGCAGGTGTGGAATCAATGTGCTTATTATTACAATCATTGTAAATAAAGACCTAAATGCATTTAAAAGCATTTATAGTAATTGTCAAACTGGGGGTCACGGACTTGTTATGATGTCTTACTTCTATGAACGCTCTGACCCCTGGTTTAGAAATTGCTGATGATCAAACTCAATACAGATTTCATTTGGAAGTCAGTGAGCAGTCCTCACTGAGTCACGCTTGCATGTGAGCGCTCACACGTACACCCATGGATGCACATTGACTTAAACAGACACACGCATACAGATTCAAACAAAAGAGCTTAGGGGAGATTTGAGATCTTGTAAAAACACATTGAGGGACGAATGGTTCAGACGAGTTGCACTTGTCAAACAGCACCTGCAGCATGTGTCTTTCATGTCCTGCGGCCAGGAGAGAAATGGTGAGAAAGACACGGAGAGTGGGAGAGAGCGGTTGTCAATATTAGACAGGCATTAACCAGCCAAGTGGGGGGAATATTACATGAAGCTCTTGGGTAGAGATTATGCATGTCAAAACATCTGTAAGTGAGGTCTAAAAACTAAGAGGTTTGTGCAAGAGCCATTTTAAAGTAAACTTTGTCAAAAAATATGTTTCTTTTAAGTCCAATTTATTACCTTCCACTGCATGATCTTTTTTTTGTGCAACAATACAGTTTCCTCTCACACAAATGTTACTGTATACTGTTACTGTAATACTGTTACTGTATAAATGGTACTTCAACAAGTGCATAAAAATTCCCCATTGCCCATTCCTTCGCATAGCAGCAGATAACCAACTCACTATTTAATAACACATCCGAAAGATTGGAACCTTTATCTTGCAGTATTTTCCAAACACATCACGCAAAGCCGGTTTGGCACTGACATAATCCTGTCTGTCCCCAGGTGAGAGGGAATACACCAGCCTAAAGCCGCTGTTGGGACAGACGCCAAGAAAACATCCATCTTTATTTAGGAGGTCTGGCTTCTGCCTCTTGGCATGCATGTTCGCTCCATGACTGACAGCTCTAACAATATGGATTCAGCCAAGTAACAGCCCTAGGCACACTGTAACTATAGCCGTGTAGTGATTTGCGCCATACCCAACATATATTAACTCTTCCCTTGTCTTTTCCTACTTGTCTCTCTCTTACAGACTCGCACACACACATCTACCACAAACACATGTACTGTTTCTGCCTTTATTTCTGTGTATCTGGTTAAAGCTCAGATTTATGAACTCTACAATACCAGCGCCAGACAATTATCAGCAAGGGGGCAGAGGTTTTTTTTTTTACATGGTCATAGATCAGACTTTTTTGTGCTAGTATAATGTTAATGACGGGGTGGGTGGGTGGCATGAACCCAAACACACAGACACGTAGTTTGTGCTTGAACTCTGCTCAGCGGAATGTACAAGCAGAGTCCAAATGCACTTGCTTGCCCTGGCGTGCTACTCGTATGCAGAGGTGTTTTAAACAGCACGTATTCGGAAAGTACTTATTATGACTGGATAAATGAGACTTGTATAATACTGCATGAGTTGGTGAGGTTTTAAACAGAAGTTTTGATATAATTCAGTCAGGACCACATTAGTCAAAGAAAACTTTATTTCCATTTACAGTATTATATTTGGCGGTATGGCTCTGTACTAGGGCCTCTCTGCCTTACCTAGGACTATGCAGAAAGCCTGAAGTGGAGAGAGCACACCTTTCCACCCTTCCACACACACCGATGTGGAAAGCCTTAATGCAAAGGGAGCGTACCTCTCTGCCCTCTCTGCAAACGAGGAAAGCCTGAGGCAAAGAGAGCAAACTTCCCTGCCCTTCCATGCACCTACATGGAAAGCCTAAGGCAGGGAGAGCAGCAGCAAAGGCTGAGATTTGATTGATTTGATTTTATTAATTCATGCTTGCAGAGGAGCCAGGGCTCCGCTGAAAAAGCGCAGAACTTTACAAGACAAACATTAGAAAAAGAACCTACAAAACAATTTCACTTGGTTGCATCAAAAGGAATCATGTGATCTATCAGCTGATTCCCTCCCATCAATCAGCTGCTCCATCAGTTGACTGGGCTGTTTGAGGTCAGTTGATGAAGCTGGGATGTGAGTTGAGCTTGACATCGTCTCATGGCTCCAGTAGCATGGCTGCAGAACTGAACTTCTCCTGTGTGCCAAGTGTGCAGGACGAAATGTAAAAAGGCATCCTTTAACATCGGCATGATGTGCAGCCAGTTTAACGGTGCCTGGGACAAGGACGAAAATTAAGGTGGTGAAAATCTGTTTGGACCAGTTAGGAAGGGTGGTGGATGGTTCCGGCAAACACAGTCTTTACCTGAGAGGGTGGTTTTTGCATTCCGTAAGATTCTAAAGCCAAACCATGATTTTTTTCCCCCTAAACTTAACGACTTTTGATACCAAAAACCAAAACCTAACATTGTTTTTGTTGCTGAAACCCAACCATGTTATTGTTGTTAAAGGAAAAAAATGGCAATTTGTGATGTTGTACCAATGTAGTGCGTTTATTTTGAAAGAGAATGTACGTTAATGTTAAATTTCCTGTGAATCTTGACACAGTGTCCAAGAATGTCAACAACCAATGCACCACGGGTACCTTGCAAGTCATACGTGGACGTGGAAAGTCCACGACCAAAATATCAATATGTGAATATGCGTCAATATGTGATAAGGTCGGAGTAAGAATGTGTTGGTAGTGTGTGAAAGAGGACCAGCTCCATCTGTAGATGTCAACATCTCATTATAAGGTAACGAAAACACAATTCCTATTTTTAGGTGATTATAAACTAATAAAAACATGATTGGAAAAATGATATAATTTTTCTGCCAACAGATGCCCCTACATCCTACACACTGGACTTTTAAGGCAGGATTTATTCTTGTGTGCCCTGCAATCAATATAACAGAGTTCACTGTATGGGGTTTTATTCTGTTCCTGTCTCCATTTATTTTTGAAAAGGACAGGGCAGGCTCAGCCGCTAAACAGCATCTCAAAACTTGGTATGGGCTTATGGCTCTCTTTGTAATGACAGATGGCAAAGCTTTGGACCCCTGGCACTTTTTGTTACTGTTCTTTGGTGCACACTGTCTTTTTTCCTTGCATAGTGCAGTGCTTGTCTAAAACAGTCTGGAATTTGGGACTGCAGGATTTTGATGCACACATGAACAGATTACTTGAGTGGATTGAACAACCTAATTATTCATTCATTTTAACAACAGCCAATGACAAATTGTTGTCATCAACATTTGCTCTCATTCAAATAAACACATGCTGAAATATAACGTGAGTAGAACTGATGCATGTCGACTGTTTGGTAGAGTGGTACTGATTATGGAATGAGATTTAAAATCAATATGTAAACATCAACTTCCTCTTCAGCTGTGTTCCATTCTGTTCTGACATCTCTGACGTTACTGCTCTATTACAGAACATATTGAGACAATTGCATTGTATACTGTGGAATATTGTTTTTGTGTTTGTTTCAAGTTGTATTTGCTGTATATTTTGGCATTGCTAACTAAGTGGAACAAAAGTAATTTACCATGACTTCATAGTTATAAATCAAATTGTCATCTTAAAAAAAAATAAGTAGAAGAGGCATCCCATCAAAGAAACACAGACATCTATAACCTTAAGATGGGGTTCCCTTTGCTTAACTGATGGAGTAGGACCCCTGCTAAATATGTATTCTGTATAAATCTGAGGTGCATATCAAACTGGGCCTACAATAAGGGGTGGCCTAAAGTGTTGTGTATAAACATACCCTTTTATGGTGCATACAATACTAAGTTATCAAAAATAATTACCATTGGCAGATTCAAACATTCCCTGTATGACCAAAGTGAGAGCTTTATCCGCACACTCAGTGTGAAGTCAACAATGTTCTCGGTGAGGTGTTGGCCTCCACCAAGGTTGTCCCCTGTCACCAATCCTGTTTGTGATCTTAATGAACAGGATCTCGAGGTGTAGCCAGGGGGACAAAGGAGACCTGTTTGGGGACCTCAGAATTTCATCACTGCCTTTCGCAGATGATGTGGTTCTGTGGGCTCCATCACACTGTGACCTCCAGCATGCACTGGAGTGTTTTAAAGCCGAGTGTGAAGCAGTTGGGATGAGAGTCAGCATGTCCAAGTCTGAGGCCATGGTCCTCTGTCAGAAACCGGTGGTTTGCCCTCTCCAGGTTGGGGAGAGTTACTGCCTCAAGCAAGGGAGTTCAAGTATCTTGGGGTCTTGTTCACGAGTGAGGGTAGAATGGAGCGTGAGATGGGTCACTGGGTCGGTGCGGCTTCTGCAGTGATGCAGGTGCTGCGCTGGTCGGTCGTGGTGAAGAGGGAGCTGAGCCAGAAAGCAAAGCTTTCAATTTACTGGTCCATCTATGTCCTAACCCTATGGTCATGAACTCTGGGTAGTGACCAAAAGAATGAGATCGCGGATACATGCGGTGGAAATGAGTTTCCTCCGTGGGGTGGCTGGGCTTAGTCTTAGAGACAGGGTGAGGATCTCGGACATCCGGTGGGAGCTTGGAGTAGAGCTGCTGCTCCTTCGCATCGAAAGGGGTCAGCTGAGGTGACTCGGGTATCTGATCAGGATGCCTCCTGGGCGCCTACCGCTAGAGGTGTACCGGGCACGTCCCAGGGCAGGCCCAGAACACACTGGAGGGATTACATGTCTCCTCTGGCCTGGGAACGCCTTGGGGTCCCCCAGGAAGAGCTGGAAAGTGTTGCTGGGGAGAGGGATGTCTGGGGTGCTTTGCTTGGCCTGCTGCCCCCATGACCCGGCCCCGGATAGGCGGATGAAAATGGATGGATGGATGGATTTAAATATTTATACATCATGTTTGTTTCTGAGGTCGATGGTATTTCTGAATCTCTTCCTCGAAAAGTTAATTAACAACTCATTGTGGCCATGGATGGATTACTGAATGGGCCATACAGGCACAGGCCCAGGGGCCCAAAGTGTCAAGGGGGCCCCTGGCCTTCATTTGCAGAATGTCACTCAAATTATTACATACTGACCACGAGGAGACTCAAAATTACCACAAAAGGACAGAGAACACAGAACACAGAGAGATGCAAAGGCACTGCAAGGAGACACAAAATACCTACAAATGACAACTACAAAGAGATGCAAAGCCAACACAACATCGGTGTGTCTTCCTCCCATGTAGAAGAGGTGGTGGTCCCTTTGCATATCAATGCCCACGGGTCCATTGTCTCATAATCCGCCCATGATTGTGACTCACAAGAATGTCCGCATAATGATACAGCTAATTGGCCAATATGTCTCAATGTAGCATAAATATTAGATAACTAGTTCATGTAACTGTTATGGACAGTTGCTGGTAGCTTAACATAGCTTAGCTTAGATAGCTAACATGATTGCAAAGGGGTAGCAGATAGCCTGTCATCAAAGTTGATGTACTTGAATTGTAATCAGTCTGTCATTGTAATAGAATATTCTTCTTGTTGTTTTACGCATAGACTACTTTTCTTTGCAAAAAATGTGCTGTATTGATGTTAATGTGTATTTTCAGACATATTTTAATTTATGAGAAAAAAGTAATTACCAAGCAATAATTTATGAGCCCCTGTGCCAAAAAAATGAGGACCCTCTAGGGGTGCTGACTCCCTTTTGAAGAGCAAGGTCTGAAGCACATTTTTTGAATAAAATATGAGGTCTTTAAGTGAATTAATTGGCAAAGTGACGGAAGTTTTTACTGTTAGTGCTTTCAAACGGTGGTTGCTGCCTAGTAATGTTGGTGTTTTGTGTAGCAAGTTTTACTTGCTGGGACTTCAAACAATTGTTTGTGTCCCAGAACGGGTGATCAGACTGCAAAGATAATGTTGCACCAATACTGTTTCTCTTCATTGCTCTGTTTGCTTTCTGCTGGTGAAAAGTTGTATCATTCAGGGAAAAAGCTGTACCATCATTGACACACCTTTATTCTCAACCAGCACTGTTGTCCTTTGCCCCATGTTTTCTTGCCGACACTGCATGTCGCTGTGTCTGGCTAGAATCAGGCTGATATTGTGTAGTGTGTACCAGGCAAGCACAAAATAAACAAAAACTCATAGGGTGCAAAGCTAAGCAAAATACAGTCGAGCAACTTAACAGATTTATGCATGGACTGTAAATAGCCAATATCAGAGACAAATGAAGTAAAGGAAAAAATGGCTTTGAAGATGTCTAAGATGGTGAAGCCTGCTGGAGTTGGGCTTGATGCACAGCTGAGACAAAAGAACAAGCAGTTGAAATACAGGCTTACCTGCACTGAGGGCTTATCATTACCCCACAGAGAGAGAGAGGGAGGTGTGTATATTTGTATCTATGAGAGAAAGTTAAACATACGCCAACTTCAAGAAATTCTATGCCTCCCACACAAGGACATCAATTACTCCTTAGAAGGAGCTTTCATGGCAGACCTTTTGGGAACGGTGCCCACAGTTTTCACAGGGATATAAAACTGGTGAATAACGTAGAAATTCCATTCTCATTACAGATAACTTAAAAGTCATCACACATTTTGCTGATTATTCATGAGAACGACTAATTGGTTACACTACTTGTGATACTGTCCTTGGCCCAGCTTCAATAAATATGCTTTCCATCAACTCTAAAGCCACAACATCAACATTCTTTAAACTCTATGTATTATTGAGCAGTCAGCTTACCCCTATTCACTGATCTTCAAAAGCCCTTCCCGGATATCACGAGATATCCTCCAACCCTCAAGCTATCCCGCAGTTTTCTGTCTTTCCAAGCCAAGTTGCTTCCTTTGTTTTATAGGTGTTAGAAAATTAATATCTGATAGTACTGATTGTGATTAATCATTTGACATCTAGAAGAACATAGTGATAAAAATACCAACCTGGTCTCACGCGAGATGACCACGACTTCTTTGTACTGTTGTATGTAGTGATGTTTCACTACTGGAGAGTCAATAATGATCTTTGTGTCTTGGTGGATGCATGAATTCCCTGGTTCAACAACATTACACAGTGGGTGGTTGTTAATGTTATGACCTCACAGGGAGGACTTCATGTAGTTATGTCACTTTACGATACAATTTAACATTCTGTGCGAAACTAAAAACATGATCTATTTCTGTACCACCACTACGTTATTTAACATGATACGTGCCACCATCATGTGTTAAGAGGTCATGGTCATGTTATGCACTGCTGTGAGATCATGTTGGAAACGCTATGTGTTGATCAGTAGCAGGGAGAGAAGCATTTTTTGTTCTTGGATGATGTTGTTGGAGTCACCCCTGCATGCAAGTCTTGTGTGATAGAGAAGAATTTGCTGGGCATGTGGATACACCTAACATACCACAAAACCAAAGGGTCCAAGTACAATTATGAAGGAGACTGTGTGCAAGACAGTAAGAGTGCATAGTTTCTAGAACCTAATACATGATGATACAAGTTTTCTGGAGTAGACATATGGTAGACAGCACTATAAATCTTAGTGATAAGGAAGTTCATATATAATGAGTGTTTTCTTTATCCCTTTGTGATGATTCCTAAAGCCTAAACTTCTCACACCCAGAGGTGAGAAGAACTTCTTCTTGAATTTGTGATTTCCATTGAGTTATTATTGGCTTTGCACTTTTTCGGCAATGCCCAAACAACCAAAGAATGCAAATAAGCAAAGGTTGGTGACACATCGATTATCTGTCCAACAACCATTCAACCATTTCAATGATCAAGGCCATGAAACTTGCAGACTCTGAGGCCGCAGCTGTCATACCAGTGTACAGTATAGTCTGTCATTACCTAACATCAGTTTGACATGGCCTTGTGTCTGCAGATGGAATTTGAATCATCATCATTTTTCTTCCTTCTTTTAGAAGATGGCAGACTCGGGTTTGGAGGGGCTTGGTAATAGGGATCCAAATGAAATATACTAAAGGGAAAATTAATTTATCAAATGTGTATTTACCTAAATGTGATTCTAGACATAATTCCCTAAGTCTCATCCCTTTTCTAATGAAACATACCTGCAGGAAGCTGGGATGTTTTATTATGGCTGAGTTTGCGTGCACTTTTGTGTATTTACATGCTGGAAGCTATTTTGTTGTATTCAGCTGGATTTATTACAAATACTTATCATTAGGGATACACAATATTGTTGTTTTTGCTGGGATCATCGAGTCACCTCTGTAGTGGAACTAACATCATATTATGCTTTCATACTCTTGTCATGATAGCCCACCAGAAGATGGAGACATGAAATACAATGCTTTTCAAAGTATGTAATATTCATTCATTGTGCAAAATATTCAAAAGCACATGGCAGTTCTGCTAGTTCATTTTGATGCTGATATTGGCCGATGCCAATGACTTACCAATTATATCATCTATTTCATTCAATCAATATCATCCTGTACCAATGATTTGTTGATATTATCAGGTATCCCTACTTATTATTACTTACCAAAATGGGAACTTGCAGATCAGCTATGTCGTCTAAATACTTTTTGGAGGTTTCTTAAGCACAGCTCAGACCAAAGATTCATGACAAGATAAGTCAACTACTTGATAATGCGACTTTGTGTGTGTAACATGAGCACATACAACCAGCAGCAATGGCAATCCACAGTCTGACACTGACTCACAGTGAGGACAGAGACCAACATATATGTCAACAGCCACAGTAATATAAATCAGATGGTCTCAGTGAGAACATAGGGCTGTTGTCTGAGAATGCCACAGCAAACAAACACATTCACTGAGAAGGTTGTAACTTCTAAAAACTGATTGGCTGGTGAAACAGGTGAGATGCCTTACAACCAGCCACTGGCGGGTTGACGAGCTGAGTCGCAGGCGACACCACTGCAACCTTTCTCTTCAATGTTCTTATATAGCTAGGTCTCGTCACAAATCTTTGGTTTAAAGTAGACTATACTCTCTTGTGTGAAAAAAAGCTAACCAGGTGATTTAGCAAATGGCTTACTCAGACAAAGCATATATCTGCATTCAACAGGTGAAGTATCGACTGGACAACATTACAACTTAACTTTAAAAAACAATGTTCCTGTGCCTCAAATCAATGATACAACACAATGAAATGGCTGGATTTGGCAAATTATCCTCTGCATGAAGTAATGTCTTCATGGTAGCATCCACATTTCCACTATTCTTACAAAAGAGAGCTTCAAAAGATTATGTATTGCTAGCAATGTTTTTTCCATGTCAAATTTAGGGTATTTTAAAAATAAAAATGTTTTCTTACTCAAGGAAACACCAATCACATCAAATTTCTATGATTTAGTGACATAAAAGAAGGAGAATAAAATAAATTTTAGGATAATCGGCACAGAAATCACTGGCATCTTCACTTGGTTTACATTCCAGCAGAGTATGTGCAGTCATCCCTGTGTGTCTTTCAGCCTGACAACACACTGAACATCCTTGGTACGAAACTTCAGTGGTGTTTACTCTCTTCAACCTGTTTCAATCTTCAACTTGTTTCATTTTAAAATAACATTATTAACAGCAATAATTGCACAACACATACATGTCAATGAGTACTCTTAATCCTCACTTTGACAGCCTAACAGGGTCATGCTTGGTTGAGATCTGGTTTGCTTGGTCAAAGGTACGGTAAAGTATTCATTGAGAGCTGTGTATCCACGCCAGAACACACACAGTTCAGCTTGGATAATTTTACTTGAGCTTAACTGTCAGACAAATCCATGTCTTGCCTCCAGGTACACCTTGTGCCCTGCATTCCCTGGAACCCGCTAGAAGACAGACCAAACAATGACTGACATGTCTCCACTGTTCAGCTGCTGTCGGCTGAGAGCGACACCATTGGAGAATATTAATAGAAATACCTGTGGTTGATGAGTGATGTACAGCCCTCCCCCGCTTATTCTTCTCTGTCATGCACTGCGTCTTCTGTCTGCCACGGGCGCATAGCAGCTAAGGAGATACCAAGGACACAGTTGTAAACACAAAGGTTGCTCTCTCCTCTCACTCAATTAATTGTTGATACTGGGAATGAGGGATGGTTCTTCAGGTATGTCACCAAAGCAGCCTTCTAACGACACACACACTAAAGCAACTCCACCACAGGCCGTTGTAAAATTTGGAACCATGAAACAACTTAAGTGCAGTTGGAGGTGACTCACTGACCCGAAAAGTGGCGTTAAGCACCTGACACAGGAAAATCTTTAACTAATTACCAAAGTAAAAACATATGAAACTTTCATGCTTTCACTAGGTTTTTTTGGGGGGAAAATGAGACAGTCCTGGAAAAATTGATTGAGACTGCAGAGTGAATTACACTGTCAGATTGGCTTATGATACCGCCACTGGGGGCAACACAAATTGTCTTGTCCAGGCAGGGCTGTCAGTAATCTCTATTTTTCTTGTTGTCAACAAATCCAATGAAAGTGTTACAGATCTTAAGCTTATGCATTCCCATGGAGCATGCGAAGCCTTAAAACACTAATATCTGTGGAGTGCAGCCACAGAAAAAAGATGTAGCGAACATAATGCCCATGGGCATTTCATGATGGAAGTTGTCAGTCACGTCCAATGGTGGATTGGCCATCGGGATGTTCGGGACGAATCCCGATGGGTGGTCATCAAGTGGGCCAGTGGGGCTGGCCCGGTGAGACTAGTGAATGTCAAGCTAATTGCTACCCGTCAGTGCTGTAATGCGCGTCTCTCCCATGTTTTTTGTTTGCTGTGAGATGTTCAGAGGGAACTTAGGTGACAATGTTGTGTTTTGATGCTTGAAGGAGCAGTTAAGAGCGGCCTACTCCAATACGAAAGAGTCTCTCATTTTTCTTGAAACCTGATTGGCTCAGCCATAGTCATCTGTCATTACTCATGGCAGACCAGGCTAGTTTGACTGTTTGACTGACAGAAAACATGGATAAAGTCGGTAAAACAAGAAAGGGTGGCGCAGAAAAAAAACTTGGATAAAAAAACTTCTGTACAAGAAGAGGCAGCAAAGTGCTCCAAAATAACCGACCTGTTTGGACGCAGCGTTGGTTGACGGGCTGAGGCTGCCCAACCAACTGCCCAATTTATACTTCCTTAGTTCATAGCTGTGAGCCATGGAGATATAAACTAGGGTTATGTAATACAAGAAAAGGGCTGGGCAGGACAGGGCAGGCAGTTATGTTGTGCATAAAATTAGATGCATTAGGATTGAATAATATGCTCTTATTTTAAGTTAAATAATAAGCACATAGCCATTTGTGGCCAATTCATTATTGCATTAATTTTAAAGTCTGGAATTAAACAATAACTGCTGATTTTCTTATGCAGTTGATTCTGAGGACAGCGTTTGTGCAGTGTCTACAAGTCCGCCCCTGGTCTCATCTCTTATACAACATACGTGAACATGTAAAGATACTTTATTTGCGCTTAATTATACATTCATACTTTTGTTTTTGTGCAATCTTATAATTCTGCATGTGACCACCACTAGAGCAAATCTAAAAGAAATCTGATATGAGCATTTGGAAGCTCATTTTTCCACCAAAAAAAACAATCGAGGAGCACAACCCCGGGACCCCCCAGCAGGTGCCGGGTCTTGTATCCTTCTCACCTTTTTCATCCCTGACCCATTGGGTCCATGTCATTGGTCCGACTGCCCATTAGTCCGATGTCCCGTTGTTCCGATATGTGATTATACTAGGCTATACTGTATTTATGTACCATAGAGGATCAGCAAACGCAACAAAAGTAGGCTACTGGTCAAGACAAGTGCCATAGAGAGAAGAGAGTGAAACACTATAACCTCCTGTTATTAACTCTGGGGTCGGGGTTGTGTGGGGAGCTCTCCGCGGTGCTGAGTGGCTCCCGGCGGGCGTATTTCTTCCTTGATGGTGCGCCGCGACCGGCTCTGGGTCAGCTGGGAAAGGCTTGAGGCGAAGCAGGCTCACGGCTTATGTGTTTGCCACGTGTCATTATGTGTCAGTCAGCAAGTTCTGTACCATATGATTATCATGTTAACACTGTTTACACCTGCATTCTTGCTTTTCTTCAGCTTCCATTAATGATTTATGGCAAAAGACTATGTGTTAGACCACTTTGCTGTTTTCGGGTTAATATATTGTCAGCTTTTATAATGCAGCCTTAATTTAGATAATCACCTTCTGAAGTTGTTTTTTTTCTTTTCTTTCTTTCTTTTTTGGAAACCAATGATATTATTTTCAACAGATCTAGGTGCTAGGATTAATGCTGTGAGAACCAGGAGGCACTTTAATAATAGCATAGGTGGCTATAGTGAACCCTTTTTGACTACCATCAGATTCAGGAAATGAATAGCCAAAATTTGATTTTCAGTTATCCATGTTTTGCTGTGACTTCCTTCTTCCTACTTACTATATAATGTCAAAAACTCTGTCTGCGTGTCTGTTCCACATTTTTCTCCTCACTGACTTGGTCAATCCATGTGAAATTTGGCACAGTGGTAGAGGGTCATGGGAGGATGCGAATGAAGCAATATTACATCAATTGGCCAAAGGGGGCGCTGTAGCAACCGATTGAAATTGCAAACTTTGAATGGACATATCTCATGCCCTGTATGTTGTAGAGACATGAAACACAGAGATGCCTCTCCTCATGAGGAACACATTTGCCTCAAGAACCCATAACTTCCGGTTAAATAGATTTTCCGCCATTTTGAATTTTTGAAAAACATTTCAAATCGATCTCTTCCTAGCAACTTTGACCGATCTGCATGAAACTCAGTGAACATAATCTAGGGACCAATATCTAAAGTTCCCTCTTGGCAAAAGTTGGAAAACTTACTAAAACTGAGCTTCTATAAGGCAATGACTATTGTGGAGGGCGTGGCTCATCACATAAAGGTGTATAACATCTCAAGAGTTTCACCGATCACCACGCAACTTTGTAGGCATATGACCACACATAATCTGAGGGAACCCTCCATTATTGACCCGATAAAACAAAATGGGGGCGCCAGAGAGCTAATTTCTTATCTAGGCCTAACCATATGGATTTTTACTAAACTTGGTAGATATGTAGAACAGGACGCCTCAAGGTGACTGGAGTAATTTAACTCTAATTGGCAACTGGGTGGCGCTATAACAACAGAAAAATGATTAAAAGTGGCTAAAATGCGACCGATCGCTGTGGCTCCCCCTGTGGCCCAATGTTGTTTTTTTCCCAAATTTTTGGTATGACTAAAGGCCCGTTTCCACCGCAGGAACTTCGGGGTAAATTTATGGGGCTGGAGACACGCCATTGACACCGGCCATTGATGCATGTCTCCACCGCAGGAACTACCCCCGAAGGACAGAGTTCCAGAATTTTTACAGGGGCTAATCTAGTCCCTGCCTCGGAGTAGGCACTCAGAACGGCCTCGAGAAACTCCTGGCTGGGGCTTGGGGATTACTTGGTGCTGACTGGATATACTCAAGGCGGGATGTGACGTTTTATAATTAATAACATGGTTATCGTATATTAGCTGGGCTAACCATTAGCTGTTAGCGGTGTCTGTAATAACTCAAAAAGGGTTGGTAAAAAAAATATTTTTTCCAGCGGATATCTTAGTTACAACGTGACTGAGCTAGCAAAGTAGTTTTGTGTTGCCATGTGTGGTATTTATTCAGTTTTTGGAAATCACAATGTCTAGAAAGCATCAGCTGACAGGGACAGCTAACAGCAGTAGCAAAGCTAACATCAGGACGTCATCTGTTAAAAGCCTCCCATTGTCAGATACGACATGAAACTACTCCGGTTAGCTCAATCATGTTGTAACTAAGACATCCGCTGGAAAAAATATTTTTTTCACGGACCGTGACCGGAGTTATCACAGACATCGCTAATGGCGTCCCTACGCCCCCGTCAAAATGGTTGCGCAATGATTATGTCACATACAGAGCCCGATAACTTTAGAGGAACCTTCCTCCTACTCCACTCTCTCAGTGGAGACACAGCAGTTGAGAGACCCGAGCCTGAGGACATACCTGTAGTAGTTCCTGCCCCAGAAATAGTACCAGGAACTTCTTCAGTGGAAACGGGCCTTAGGTCATGGTATGGTATGCTGCTGCAACAAGGGTTAGCCACACCTTTCCCATGTGAACTACCAGTGCGCCCCACTTTTAAATCAATACAACATATAAACACTTTAACTGCCTTTCAACGTGCTCAACGGTTCATGGCCACCCTGATTTAACTGCTGGCCCTCCCTTGTTTGAAATAATTGTAAAGTATTCAACTATACAATTCCTGAACTCTCAAATTGACATAGTTTTCAACTATCTTATATACTTCAAGAGCATAATAGAAATTCTAAAACTCAGTTGGTTTTGGTGTGCCCTCCCAAGATTTTCAGTGGACCCATCTGACCACCTCTTTGAACCACTATGAAGGTGTGTGTTAGAATTGGATAGTTGTGTCAAAATAGGTGTATAAGCTAGCAATGGTCTACAACCTGATTCCAAATCAAGTTGCTATTAGCTGGTGACTTCAGAACTCACCGAGAACACTACAAGACTATCTAAAGTCAGCCTGGAAGTCAATATAGATTACTTTTACTGGGCTTGCTAACTTACAGGCACTATACGTGCTGACCTCATGCAGTAAATCATTTGGTAGTCCTTGCAAACTAAACCAAATGCCAAGAATTATTTGCAGCAGCTACTTGATCCAGGTCTGAAAAGAACTTGCTGGTGTAGAAAGGACATGTCACCACCTAGAGTTACTGAATTAATTTTAGAATTACGTCATTACAGCATGGTGTTGGGGCTGGTGATTTGTAGGTGTGTTGAGCAATAAACCATTACAACATCAGCCCATGTTAAGTGCAGTGGCCCACCTGTTCTGCCGATATAAAAACACAACTTGAAAAACTGTACCTGCCACCGTGTGACAAATGACCTCTCACAATTTTGTGATTGCACATTCCAAAAGCCATTTCAGTGTTTCCCTTGGTCAGCATACAATGGCTCATCCAAAGATAACATATGTAACGCAAAGGTGAGACTGTCCCCTTTTTTTTTAATTTTTTTATTTTTTTGTTCTGTCAAAGTCCAAAACCAAAAAAAAAAAAAAAAAGAGAGAGAGGACTTAAAGATGAGAATGTAGGTGCAAGAATAAACTGATTTTATTTAATACATGGAAGCTTGTTCCCAATACAACATGATGGAGATAAAGATACAGAGAGAAAGCTACCCTGGTTCATAGCAGAGCTTTAAAAAAGGCTCATTTCGTGGCTTTGCCATTCAAAATGTTTCTAGACCCATTTAACAGCATTCCAGAGAGAACATTCCACATCATCCACATACCTAATGATAACAAATAGCCTATTATTACACACATATAAAAGACACTAATGATCTGTCAAGAAGTAGACAGACATGCAATTAAATTTGCTGCCTAGCATTTTACTGCAGGCACAGCAGACAGTGTGGTCGTAGTCCGGGGCTACCCAGTCTCCACAGGGGCGCTGCTGTGTTTCCTCTCACTGAACCATGTCCATGGTTGGCCCCGAAATGCCACCATGGCAAAAAGAGTGGCGCAAACATGATACTGATATTTTAGGTGTTTGACAAGATCATAATGGATGATGGTTTGAGGATTGAAAAAATGGTGCTGTGAGTCATGATAGGAAGAAAAGTGATACAGAGATGCAGAGAGTGCCAGTGCAGGGGAAGATTGTGTGTACATATGTATGGTTACATACTACAGCAAGAGGCCAGTTAGCTTAGCTTAGCACAAAGTCTGGAAACAGCCACCTTGGCCCCCCAACAGAAGGTAACAGAATCTGCCTTACCCTCAATTTCCACCAGATGCATGTTGGTTGCGTCTGCGCTCCGGAACAGCAGTGGAGCCGATTAGATTCAATTCTAGTCAATGTGTGTGTTTCCGTGCTGTGTTCCAGCTCCGTCTCAGCACAGAGCAGATCGTGTGGGGCAGGAAGTCGTGCAGAGAAACAAAATAAAACATCCGGTTCATTTTCAAAATAACATACACAGTGTTCACAGCGGATCATATTATCCTACACTACACCTTGAAAACTACATAATGGGCAGAGGCAGGCCTGAAGTCAACAGGTCAGAGGTTTTCAGACGTCATTTCACCCCATTGACAACGTGGACGAGGAGATATTCATCATGGCAGTGCACCGAGATGTCTTCCGGCAGAGCTGCACCGCTCCGCACAGCAAACGCAGCCGGAGGGTATTGACGGAAGGCGGAGCACGCAGCGGATAACCAGCGCTGCCGTTCTGCAACGGACAAGCATCCAGTGGAAATCCGGCGTTAGAGCAGAGCATAAAGCTCACTAAGTGCAGCAAATAAAGTGTAAAGACAAAAGTTTATGGTTTCACAGGGATTATGTATTGGGTTATTTCTTAGCTAGGCACAGTGCTATCTGTTTCCCCTTGCAACATATCCTCAAACAACAGTTTGTATGATGTCTAACAAAATAGCATCCTACAAATGATGTACTGAGTGTAAAGTTACTGTGGTAAGGTTTAGGAAAAGATACATTAAAATGACTAAAAGTTCCCTGGCTATCACATGGTCTTAACGTCCCTCTCCTGGGGTAAGGTCCTGTATTGTTTGACCGATCCATCACCTCAACCTGCCTCTTTACACATACTTACTCCTGTCAGCCCATTGGTCATTTGATCGCAGGCTTCCCAATTATGTGGGTTATACATGAATTCTGGTGCATTACTTTTTATAGGTATATGTACGAATGGTGCATTAGAACATCCTGCCCCCTGCTTCCAGTCTTTATGTTGAGCTAAACTGATGTTTGCTGTATTGATCTCACCTAACTTTCAGCAAGCAGCAAATATTTCCCAAAATGCTGATCTATTCCTAAGTTTGATTTGTAATTTAGATAAATAATGTGGGTTTTATGTCCCAAATAAAGGAACTGGACACTTTTGTCTAGTATAACCTGACCTGCTCCAAGATGTCTGTCAGAGTATTAACTGTCACTGACAAGATGTGCCTTTTCACTGTAAGAATTTGGCTGGTGTTGCTATACACTTATCATAAAAAGCTACATTACAATAACTACAATGAATGTTCATTTGTCGGTGTCAGTGATCGGCTCAGATCTTTAGCTTTAGGCCTAACCTACACTTTACCTCGTGCTGTATAACCAGACAAGCTGTGATGTGGCCATTGTTAAGTGGCTTCTTCATAACAGTACCGTATAAAAGCTTGGCTGACACAGAAACTGAATAGCCATAGTGCTCTCTGACAGCACCAGTCTTTGTTAGGGTGAGAGAAGTTTAAGATCCCTGAGGACGGAGCCTCTTGGCCACATAGTCTCTCCCTCTGTACGTGACAGACACACCAGGCCAAAAGGCTAACGGAGACAGAGACTGCTGAGAAAGAAAGGCGAGAGCTGGAACGATGTACAGTGATGACAGATCAGGAAATGAGGACACAGGAGAGACAGAATTCTGGATTCTTTAAGTCAAAGCCAATGTATGTACTCTTTGTGCTCTTAAAAAAACCTCACTCACATGAATGTATGCAGGTTGCACACACACACTTGGCATATCTTCTTTTGGCTTTTTTTCCTCTCATCTTAGACTCCCATGCCAAGAGACCCTGTCATGCCCCTAACCTATGAGCACCCACATCTATAATTAGCTTAACGGCACACCTACTTACCACCCACGTAACAAGAACAAATGATCCAGCATAATTGCACATTAGACATGTTCAAACAAAGACCTCCAGGTTGAAAGTTCTTCTTTTCTCATGATGTAGAGCATTTCTGTATCCACAGGGAGCCAAAAGTTGTAAAAGCCAATGCGGCAGACCAACTGGACTTACAGATACAGATACTGGGATGGGGGAAAACAAGGGTGACGCAAAAGACTGGAGATCATAGAATGACGTGAGGGAGACCAGAGCAGATCCAGAGACAGAAATAAGTAAAAGCAAGGCAAGGAAGTGTAAGAAAAGAAAGAAAGAAATGAAACTAAAAACTGAATAGGAGAAATGTGGCAGGAGCAAATGTACCACAGATTTAATCATAATACAAAAAAACAAACATAAATTCATTTAATTAAAGACAGAGACCTATATGGGAGTTCCCCATTTAAAAATCAGAGACTAATTCTTCTATTAAAGATGACATTACTCCCCTACATTAGTGTGTTGATGAAAATTATTTGTTTGTATTAAACATTTTAAAGAATACATAACCCACAAAAGTGACAATTTGTATTTGTTATGTTGAATTTGTGAACGGAGAAAACAAAAACTGAGAAACAATAGCAAAACTATATCAGAACATCTGTTCACAAACTCTTGCACAATTTGTGCAGTATAATCCAAGCCATTATCCAGTAAAATGCGCATGAATTCCCACTAAAACCATATTATTTAAACACTTCTGCATAAATATAGGGCAAGCACATGTGTTTGAACTCTGTTCAGTGGAATACACAAGCGACAGTGTTCCCTGATCAGCCTCAAATGAAAATGGGGAAAAAGGATATTAGGCAAGAGACGGTCAGTAAGTACACAAGTTAGGATTTATTCTACAAAAACAAAGCAATAAAAGTGTACAAGGAAAGTAATTAAAAATGTTAAAAGAAAACTACTTTCTTTAAAAACACAAAGAAAGCAAATCTGAATTTAACAATTAAAGGATGTCGTTAAAAAAAATAACTATTTAACAAAAAACAAAGGTTCACATCCTCCTCCCAAAATGGGAGAGTAGATCACTGACTCTGGTGCACTGCAACTCAAGTTTCTTAAAACAGCTTCCAACACACAGCTCCTACGCTGCGCTAACTGTTCCCTTCTTCAAGTTTTTAACCACCACATCCTTAATGCATTGATTAGACACCAGTGTTCTCAGTCACTCATCACCGCAAGAGGGGGCAGGGCAGAACCTACGCTGAGTCACAAAGAACACAGGAAACGGGAATGAAAAAGGGCACACCGACTTTTAAACCCATAACATTTTTCTTAGCAAATTCAGGGTAACAAAGGGTAAGTGACTGATATACAATGGATCATTTTGGTCACGAGGCCCACAATGAAACGTGTGCCTAGCAAAAACAGAAAATACTTTACCTTTCATTCATTCATTTTCTGTAAACTGTTTATCCTGTTGAGGGTCGTGGGGGGGGGCCTATCCAAGCTGACATTTGGCGAGAGGCAGGCTACACCCTGGACGGGTCGCTAGACTATCGTAGGGCGGACACACAGAGACAGACAGCCATTCATGCTCAGGTTCACACCCACGAGTCACCAATTAACCTGCATGTCTGTGAGAGGAAGCCGGAGTACCTGCAGAAAGCCTATGCTGACATGGGGAGAACATGCAGGCTCCACATGGAGGAGCTCCCTCACCCCAAGGTTGGAGCTTCCCACCCCGGGTTTGAACCAGGAACCCTCGATCTATCTATCTATCTATCTATCTATAGAAATCCTGCATAGAATACCTGAAAGTTTTATTTCTTTGGTAGAAACAAATGAGGGCCACAAGGGTCAGAAAGTCTGAAAGAGATGTAGGAACACACTGTTGGTTTTGGTCTTTTCATGTAATTTGTTAAAAAAAAAAAAATAGGATAATACCAGCTTTATCCTTTAATTGGCCGCAGCGCAAGTGCTTTTTCCTCTAGCTAATTATTCTCTTATATTTCTGGTAGTAAACATGACCTTCTTGATACCAGGGACAAAACACAGAATGACAAGTGAAAGCCTCAGATTCACATAATGGCGATCAAACTTTTTCACTCTCCCACAGTTAAAGGGCAATGTAAGGTAAACGGCTGTGCGCTTACATTGTAAACCGATTGAGAGTGAAATGCCACAGAGAGTTAAGATAATGACATTTAAGCCAGGGTCATTATATTCAGGAAGTTGTAACACACTACATCTGCCCCTGGTCACATCATCAGCCTCTCTGTGCTCTCGGTTAGTGACATCTGTTACTAATGCTGAGCAAGCATATGGGAAACTTTGATGAAACTGAAAGTTTTGGATCATTCACAATAAAACAGCCAACATCTCTAATTGGCTTTTAAGATGGTTAAATCTCCTGACAGAAATCACGCTGACGTATCGGAAAAATCTCCATAGTGCCACAGTCAACTGTTAGTGGATTCCAAGTTTGCATGCTTAACTTGGACACAGTTTATATCCATCTCACTACAATCTGATTGTGCAACCATATTTGTCAAAGAGGGGTTCATGTGCCCAGAGCCAATGATAACACAGCTAACATATTACATACAAAGCTATCGGATGGAAATTCTGCTAGTGTAAAAATAAAAAAAACACACTTCCAGCAATCATTCTCTACTCCTCTGATACTGGCCCTGTTGACTGAGGTTGCTATGTGACAATCTCTCATCTCGATCAGCATTTATGAAAAGAGGTAAACAGAAAATGTCTGCGTGTGTGTGACCCGAGTTCAAACGTTGACTGCAGTACAGTACTCAAGAGCTAAACAACACAGAAACAGGCTCCAGACAATGAGAGGGGTCCAGTCGTGTCCCCGCAGTGCCCGGCCTGTTGAAATAACGGCCTCAGATGCAGTAAATATTGACTTTGCTAAGCCACTGTTTACCTTTGAGGCTTTTCGGAGAAACTACAAGGCAATTCATTTCTGATTCGAGCCAATTGCGCTGGTTTTCAGAAATGGAGTGTAACATTGTAGAGCTCACAGTGTATTTTAGGGTGTTTGTATGAAGTAGTCCTCCCAACAAAGCTCTAATTGCACTGTAGGCTACAGGAGTCGTTTTGGACATGCAAAGACTGCAATCTGCGCGCTAAGGATGTTGAATGCAGGGAGAGACAGTTTCCATTGTGCCTCTCTCAGTGTAAACCCAGACTTACACAGTGGCTGACGCCTGACTCCCCCTTTTTGTATAAACTCAATCCAGAACAGATAGCGGGTGGCCTGCCAAAACGCCAGCTCAGCATTATTATCTTAATGTCTGCTCACTGTTCAGACACTGTTATGTTGCACATACACTACAGTGACAGCACTAGATCAGAGCGTTTTTGTTTTTAAGGTGGAGCAGCTATTTAATCTGAATTTGAAGGGTAAGAGACTTCATTGTGTTTCCCTTTTCAAAGAGCAAATACCTTTGGTTTAATAAACACATGGACTAATGCCTTTGCACTCCGCTGACATTGACTTGCCTTAGACAGAAAAATGTTCTTCAAAGTCACTGGTGTGCATTTAACTTCAGGGACTATAAAAAATGTTTTGCCTAGCATTATAGAAAGGGAGGTGCCATGGCAATAAAAAGACAAGAAAAAAAACATGCAATGAACCTTGGGTTTTTATTCACCTGTCAACTTGAACAAATACATACCTGGGCTTATGATGTGGTGTTTTGAGACAAAAATAACAGTTCTGGGAACTGACTTGTGTTTGGTGTGATTGGTTAATTCCATTAGCACATGAGTACAGGTCCTGTCATCTTTGTGCTATTGCAAAACTGTTTATTATCTTTATTTGTTTAATGGTTAAACACTGGGTTGCATTGATATATTATTCAAACGAGAGGAGCTTGGTGGAAGAATATTTCTTGTTTGTTTAAAGTCCCCTTTGAGCATATTTAAACATGCAGTGTATGCAAAGCTAGACTCTATCGACAAAAAGAGTCATTTTACCTTTCTCAGCATGGGGGCTGGTAGACTACTGCTATCTTGATAAGTTTGTTTCTGTTACTGTGTTACTGTATTGTGAAGAACTAACCCCTTTAAAACACCAAAGTCAGGCCATACAGAAACTCACTAACTGATCGAGGCAGCAGTGGACCAGAAGTTGCTGCGTACAACATGGTAAAATTACTGTTTTTGTCAATAGAGTGGGGCTTTGAAGAGAGCATAGATTAAGTTTTACCTACCATTCAGTTTCCTGTTGGAAAGGGCTGTCTGTTTGGGGAGTAGTGACCATATGACTGGATAAATGAGATTGGGATAATACTGCAAGATTTGTGTGAGAATTTGTAAAAAGATGTTTTCATATAGTTTTGCTGTTGTTAAGGGTGCTTGCTCATGACTTCAGGTCATCAAGAATTAATTCAGTTTTTGGATTCTTCATTCACTGGGTGCGTTCATTGGATTGGAGGCATACAAGAAAAACATAATTTTCTTCACAAACATAACATGGTGCCAAAGGGTAGTTATACGCACATCGAAAAAGGTGCAAGGCCGGCACAAAACATGAATGAAAAAAAGGTAGAGCCTGCACACTTACTCCATGCCACAATCTTTAATAAACAACGTTTCGATCCTAGAGGGATCTTCGTCAGGTCAGACCTAGGTCAGGTCAGCAGAATCCTACACTGTACTATTAAATAATGTGAAATGAGTCACCCCTAGTGACAAACCCAAAAACTGCTGACACACTAAGATAGCAACAAGTCTGTGCAGCATTTATCATCTACAGAGCCAGATATTTCCCTCAGGAGTTGGAGGAATCTTAAACAGAGCTAAATGGAGAGTGAATATTGAACATACCCTAATCAGGTAGCCAGGACGGTGACTTCAAATGAATGCTAATATCACTCTGTGTCTGCTCAACCTAGTTTCAAAAATTCGAAATTAGACACCGATGAAAAAAGCTGTCCTTTCATGTTGGTAATGATATGCCGCCAGTCGCCGTTATTGTTTAAAGGCACCCGGCAATTTAAGGTGACAAAGGTCTGCGTTGGGCGGGAGATGTGTTGGTCTACTTGATGTGGATATGGTTTGCTAAGAGGTTAGCAAAAACATCAACGTTGTGTTTCATAGCTTATTTTGAGTAGCCAAAAAACTATTAATTATGCTTATGTAGAGCATTTTGGCCTGTTGAACAGCCTGGAGAATTCTGCATTTTATCTACTAAATGATGACACTGAGTGGACATCTTGGTGAGAAGGAAATGGAACTCAGTGCTCCCTCTTGTGCACCAGGTGCCAAACATCACAGAACCATTGCAGCACAATCTGGACAGGTTTTGTCAGACATGATTAGAACTATTACAGAACATGTACGCAATGGAGACGTATGTTTGAATGCCAAAAACCCACTACTTTAACAGATAGATGAGGTTATCAGTGTGATGTATTCCATGTCTGAAGGAGGCTCATGAGAGATGCTTAGATATAAATTCCGTCTTTCTCCCAGTGGAGGTCATACAGTGTGTTTAGAGATAGAAATGGATGGCTGCAGTACATCATATTGAAATTCCATTAATATAAAGGACTGATTTGCTTTGTCAAGGAGGCCGTGTCATGGTGTGATAAACGAGTACAAAGACTTCATAAATACCCTGGGAGAAAGGCACTGTGGCTGGGACAAAAGCCCAGGATCCACTTAGAGAAACAGGAAGATTTATGGTCCAGAAAGGGAGAGGAAAAGAGAAAAGCCATGGAGAAAGTGTGAGATAGAGGACAAGAGGGCGGAAAGTGACAGTCTTTCCTTTAAAGTAGAATGAAATATAGAGTTTTTTTGATATAATAATGTGGTATGCAAGGTTATGTATATATGTTTTTTCTCTCTCTTGAACAAACTATATGGCTTGTAAGCCATTTTCTAAAGCTCCTTTTAGCCCTTCTACAGTCTGAAACAAGTAAAGGTTGGATTAAAGACTTACACTGAGTCAATAATTTTAGAATGTTGCAGAGAAAAGTGCAAATGACCTAACTGGCTCTTACATCACAGGTAAAAGGTTTTAAAACAAACATGTCAGTGCTGTTGTTAAAACTATAGTCGTGCTTGTTGCGGGAACAGATGTAAGAAATACCTATCAAAAGTTTCCTCCTGACCATGGAAACAAAAGTTAGACAAAACAAAAGAAGGAAAATAAGGTGTAATTTGTTGCGCAGGTGCAACAGACTCATAGGAGAGTGAGGGAGGTGTCAATCAAGCACAGTGTGTGCACACCCACACATTACTGAGCAGAGGTCAGATCAGGCAACATAATTAACATCACCTGTGTAGGTGAGCCATTGGTGTGCAGGGCCTTTATAGAAGCAATTAATACCCCTGACTATGCCACAGTCATCAATGCAAACCTCTCTTATGTTTTCCTCAGAGAACCTTGACCTGACAACGCACACATTACTCAATGCAATGGAACAAACACACTCAGTAAACACAGCTTATACTCAAGTTTGCAAGCTATGTAAACTTTGTGACGTCCCCTCCTTCTCTCTTACTCTTCTTGGCTTGGGTTACTTGGAGTTCATCCTAATATCCTTCCTTGACTCCTCTATCCTCGATCACTTGACCCACAAATCTATCAAGACCCACCATCCTGAAGGATGTCCCAATTCTTGAGTAGTATTTTACCAAATGACACGCCTTGTTATTGGATATCAGTTATTGATAGGGTGCTGCAGCTGGTGTGAAATCATACTGGAGTTTCATACTGGAATGAAGTCAGAGAACAGAATGAACTGAAGTGTATTACTCCCAAGTTTTACATTTTATTTGTTTTTCTGATTCACCATCTTGTTAAAAATCTGAACGACAAAAAGAGCACCATCAACTTTCTTCATTTATGAGAAAAATTGTTCTTTCAGGATCTGTTATTTCCCCCATTAACTTTTATTATAGATACAATTAAATTCAGAGAGAGTAGGAGAGTCTTTATAGTCATTTATCATCATTTCCATTCAGTCACATGTGAGGTGGTCATTTCTGTTGGGTTTATTATGAGTTACATAATTTCAATTTTCCCTGAAACATTTAGCTTATTAAATAATTTTCTGTGTTCAAAGACACCATAATCAATTGTGAATTCACAATCAGAAAAGCAATAAATACAGATGCAAGTAATGACTGAATAATATAAATTTGTTCTGCCAGTAGAGCAGTATAAACACAAAAAGTGTTTGTTAAATGGAGAAAACACTGATTATCATGCAGTGATGGCTGTGTGCCTTTATTAGAAGGCGTGTGAGGACACAAACACCATTAAAAGTCTACAGCTGTTAAAGGCAAGTGGCAGCTGATACAGCTGTGATCGGCCATCACCGTCATCAGAAACGACATCATTTCATGTGAGGCTTAAGAGGAAAGGACTTCTTGTTTCTCTAAAAACGTATTTCCTTGTTTCCTCCCTCCTTGCACACTTTCACTCCATGCATTCCTGTTGGGAGGGATTAAGATCAGAAAACAAAGTTCATGGTCTGCTCAAAAGCTCGCTCACAGTCGCTTCATGGTTTTACCATCTTCACTTTTGACAGTAAATCCATTGAAAGAGTGTCCCCATTGAAGTACTTGGGTATATGGATAGATGTCAAGCTTTCACTTAATGTACATCTTGCCACTCTAGTTAGGAGACTTACAGTGAAGATTGGCTTTTATTTTAGAAATAAGTCTTGTTTTACTTTCAATGCTCAGAAAAACTTGTGGAAAGTACTTTTTTGTCTGTGATTTATTACAATGGCATATTGTATGCATGCAACCTCCTCCATTTTACGGATTACTTTACTTGATTCAGTATACCATGCATCTATGTTTTTTGTTTCATTTTAAATGTGTTTTGTTCAGTGTTCGGCAGTAATGTGTTATTAGTAATGTCGTTAGTTCTGGCAGTAACTAATACTCTAACGTGAAATGCTCCACTAACTGCACTGCCTAGCAGATTGCATCTCGGTGCTCCGGTGTTATTTGCACGTATTTAAATGAGGTTATATGCATATATTTGGCGCAAAAATTGACCATTTCTATGCAAATTAGCCTCATTGATAAACAACGTCTAATTCACTAACACCAGTGCTAATAGCCACACGCAGTTTGAGTGAAGTAAATAATGTCTTTAGAAAGCTGGTGCAAACTAGGCGCTCCTCTGTGGAAGCCTCTCACCCAGACTTTCCAGTGATCGTGGCAGCAGTGATCGCCTGTTAAATCACTCTGTGAATAATATTTTGACATTATTATTATAATCATAATTACTTAAATGGCATCCGAAGATATTGATGTGTCATTCTCAAAACGCACTTCTGTCACGCGCTTCAAAAGCAACTTTCACTAATTTATTTTACAAAACGGGGGAAACAAACGTGAACAAAAACGGTTCCATAATTCATATTAAATTCAAAAGATAATGAAAAAACAGCTACAAGTGAGAGGGAATAGTGATAAAGTGGTCAAACTTGGTCAAATCCACAGCCTCAACCCATCCGACACTGTTAGACTGACTCAACAGCAGACATCACTACATCACATACACTCCTTGTATGTGGGTCTAGACCAGTCCTCTATCCAGCGCCTGCAGCTAGTACAGAACGCTGCTGCTCGCTTACTGACTGGAACAAAAAAGAGAGAACACATCACACCGGTGCTGTCCTCCCTGCACTGGCTTCCAGTCCGCTTCCGGATAAATTTTAAAATCTTGTTGTTTGTTTTTAAGGCTCTGAACGGTGTTGCTCCTTCTTACCTAAACGACCTTCTACAGTTGTATAAGCCGGGGAGAGATTTAAGATCAGCTGACCATTTGATTTTAGCTGTCCCTAAATGCAGGCTAAAAACAAAGGGGGAGCGAGCGTTTGCTGTAGCCGCCCCAAAATTGTGGAACAGCTTACCGCCGCAGATCAGATCAGCCTCTAGCCTTGGGAGTTTTAAATCAGCTCTGAAAACACACTTTTTCTCACTAGCATTCGACAGAGCTTGAGATTGTACATACAAATTCTTATTGTCTTATGTGTTTTATGTGTTTTATTTGTTTTATGTCATGCCCTTTTATCATGTACAGCACTTTGGTCAACTGTGGTTGTTTTTAAATGTGCTTTAGAAATAAATTTTGATTGATTGATTGATGGAGGGTATACAGTATTCAGTACTTTGCCAAACAAAGTCTGACGTTGTTCTGCCACGGTGTTCTTGGCGCAAAGCCAGCATTTATTCTTTGCCATGTGGCTTATTGCAATCAGGGGCAAACTAAAAAGTTACTTTGCTCTGTAACACATTACTTTTTGGTTTAACTAACTGAGTTACTTTTTAATGAGGTAACTAGTAATGGTAACTAGTTACTATTTTTCAGTAATGAGCACAATACTGCTACCTTGGCCAGATCTCTCTTACAAAAGAGATTTTCAATCTCAATGGGACCTCATGGTTAAATAAAGTTAAAATAAATAAATATATAAGATACATGGAAAATACACAAATCGGGGAATCATGAACACAAACTGAGGTACTGGGAGGAACCCATGGTCTCGTTTTCACCAGTCCTTTCAGGAGCATAGAGGAGGTCATCAGTAAAAGGAGGTTTTACCTTGGCTGCTGGGCTGGGAAGCCTTTCAAGCTGCCCTGCTCAGTACCGCTCGGTCTAAGCTCCCCAATGGTGTCCTGGGTTTGTTTTGTCTTTCAAACCTTTTTCAGGAACCCTTAATCTCATAATGTTCTGCAATCTTTAAAAGCTGACCAAAACCCAGTTGCAGAATGGTCCAATTATACAAAGTAACAATAGCAACACAACAATGAAGTTAAAAACCCTCACTGGCTAAAACTAAAACCAACTACTGAAGCTAACAACCCTAGTCTTTAGGCAGCTGGTAGGGTAGGAAGGAGGAGGGGTGATCACGTTTTTTTACTAAGCTTAAATGGCCACATGACCAGAGTTGGTGTAATTTGTTTTCCATGCAGCACTGAAAAAATGCTTACTACATCATGTCAGCACAACATATAAGGCAATAAGAACATATAACACAACAAATGATTATGTCAATGTTCCTACAGAATGATGAACTGAGTGTATCTCAGCGCTTAGGAAAATAAATTAAGATGCAGAAGTGTCTATCTGGCTCGTCAATAGTTGCAAATAAGATCCGTATTTATGCACAGATGTGTCAGTAGCATTTATGCTCCACAGCAGTCGTGTGTCTGGTGAGAATTTTCAGTTACTGAAATGCTTTTTAATTTATGCCTCTAAAGACTCTAAGAGTGTCTGGTTTGGGTCCTCAGAGTTGCCAGAATTGCATCTCCGTTCTTTGAAGATGATGTGGTTCTGTTAGTTTCATCACAATGAGACCAGTCAGGGTGAGAGTCACTACCTCCAAGTCTGATGCCGGATTTCCACTGGACGCGTGTCCGTTGCAGAACGGCAGTGCTGGTTATTCGTTGCGTGCTCCGCAGACGCAACCAACACGCATCTGGTGGAAACTGTGGGTGAGACCATAGTACTCTGCTGAAAACAGTGGACTGCCCCCGCTGGACTATGAGAGATTTACTGTCCCAAGCTCAGGAGTTCATGTACAGGGTTCAACGCTAAGGCTTTTTTTCAGTTGACTGGTCGGGCAAGTTGGTCAGAGATCTACTTGCCCGAAGTCAGTTTTTACTTGCCCTATAAAAACTGTTTAAGTGGCTATCAAATAACAAGGACTGCAGTTATTTTTATGTTATGTAATCTTTATTCACACTGTATGTATTAATTAAAACAACATATGTCATGTATTGTAGCTTAATTCCTACACAAAAATGACAGTGCCAGGGCAGCGGCAATCTTTGTCAATCGTTCTCTGTCTATAATTTTGCGCCCTACTTGAGCCATGCCCGCCTCTATTTATTTTTCCCCCCTCTCTCCAGTTCTGCTGTATTAACACCGGGTTTAATATATTTTGCCTCCATCTCTCTGCCCTGCTCTACTCTACTTCAACGCTACTTAGCTCTCTCTCTACTCTACCAGTAGATGACCACATCCACCTGCTGCACAAAACGCACACAGCAGTGTTTCCCCGAGGATGGAGTTGTAGCAGCAGAGGTGAAGCACACGCATGAAAAATAATTTTCACATGCGTGAAACTCTTTTGTATGCTTGCAAAGCACAGCCTGCTGGGATGTTTCTATGTATACTGGCACCAGAAGGGCTCTTTAGGACTAAGTACATACAGTACATGTGTGCACAGTATGAGCAGGTGAAATGTCTGTCTAGCTTACATATGAGGTGTCTCAAGATTTAGGAAAATACAAATTTATTAACATGATAAAAGTAAAAAGTCACTTGCTGCTGTTTTGTGCTATGACCTATTTAAGTGCTGGAAGTTGTTATTTACGTGTCAACGCCTGAACGCAACACAACACAAGCTCAGCATGAGTGCCGTGCTGCGCTGCTGTGCGAGCAGCGTGTTTGTCTGTGCGTAACGGCAGTCTGTTGATGGTTATTTTCACACTGTCCATAACAATAACTTTGTCAGCTGACAAACTGTACTGGGCTCAGGTCAGGTTTAGTCAGGAAAATGCGGCTCGAGCCGCTCTAGCGTGCTCACCTGTGTGTGTGGCGGAACTCCGCCATGCGCGATACAGAGAGCAGAAGAGAATTGTTAGCACGTAACCATGTAGAGACAGAAATGACAAGATGACATAACACCATAAAAAGTTATTATATGAAGCGTCTGTTGGGCAAAATAATATCAATGGGGGCTGTGGGCAGGACATTGTTATATAACGTGTGCCTGTGACTTCAGGCAGAGAGACCGCTGCATCAGAGCTGAAGGAGTGCGTTTTAAAATATATTTATTTTATCAATTAGTTATTAACTTTTGCTATTTTTAGCAACTTGCCCGATCGGGCAACTGAGTTTTTAGTTTACATGCCCAACCTTGAATTTTACTTGCCCCAGGCAATCCTTATTGTTGAGCCCTGATATATCTCAGCATCTTTTCCACAAGTAAGGGTAAAGTGGAGCACGAAACAGACAGATGGTTTGGTGCAGCATCAGCAGTGATGTGGCCATTGCGTTGTACCATTGTGATGTAGAGGGAGCTAGGCTGGAAAGCAAAGCTCTTAATTTACTGGTCCATCCACGTTCCGACCCTGACCTATGATCATGAGCTTTGGTTTGTGACAAATTAAATTATTAATGAATTAAGTTTCCTCAGTAAGGTGGCTGGGCTGGCTTAGAGATGGGGTGAGGAGCACAGATATCCGAGTGGAGCTTGGAGTAGAGCTGCTGCTCCTTCGTGTCAAAAGGGGCCAGTTGAGGTGATTCGGAGATCTGATCAAGATGCCTACTGGGTGTCTCCCGTTAGAGGTTTTCCAGGCACGTCCAACTGAAAGGAGGCCCTGGGGTGGACCCAGAACACACTGGAGGGATTTCAGCTGGCCTGAGAACATCTTGGAATCCCCCAGGAGGGGCTGCAAAGCATTGCTGGGGAGAGGGTCCACTTCTGGAATATCTTGCTCAGCCTGCTTGACCCATGAGCAGGCCCTGGATAAGCAGATTGAAGTGAATAGATGGATGGATGGATGGATGGAGGGATGAAGTTTTCATCCTCTATACTTCTCATGGAACCTTCTGGAAAACAGCTTTTTTCTATTACAATTCTGTTTAGTCAGGTAAAGTCTGTCTGCCCACTGTCCTATCAACTCCTGCGGAGCTGTGCTGCTGACAGGGTTGGTTCTGAGGACACTGACGCCATTACAGGGGATGAACTTGATGCAGATTAAATGCATGGATGCTTCAGTTGCATTTATGCTCTGCAGCAGTCTTGTGTCTGGGGAGAATTTCCAGTTACTGAATTGCTTTTTAATGTATGCCTCTAAAAGTGCGACCTGTGTAAGGCTGGATATGTTGTTTAGGTGCTGGTTATGTTTTGCATATGGCTTAAATTTCTGGATGCTTGTATTTAGGAGAGTTAAGTACATGGAACTCCCAAAAAAGCATACATTGTGTCGTAGGATCTAAATCCTACAAACTGCACTACTTCCCATGATGCTTGCAAACATGTGTGTGCCACACTCTCAGTGCCTGCTACCCTAAATCAAATGTAACCCCACTGCTAGTGTAGTAAATCTTATAGTACCTAGCAGTAAATTAGCCACTCTGTCGCGCTTAGGGAGCACGGCCTCTTAAAAAATTGTTTCATTTTCTCATGACTTTGTCCTCAAAGTTCAAAGTGTCCTCATCTTTTTTTCTCCCTTGTACAAATCAGCACAGTATGAGGGGAGGAGTAACAAGAGAATGGGGGAAAGAGTGACAGCAATAAAAGACTGTTGGGGTGTAAATGGGTTTCACATTTACATTTTCAGAGTGAGTCATAGCTCATTAGACAAATGATATCAAGTGTTCTTTTTTTCTTGGAGGTGAAACAGAGTGTGGTAAAGTAACACTGAGGTGTCTCATGGCCAAATGGATGTGTGGGTTGGAAGACTTTTCCAGGAATCAGGTTCTGTGATTCAGTGTGGGAATGTCGAATACCTTTTTATTGCTCCTCTAGAAAAATAATTTAGCTGCTTAATAGCTTTTGATGCTTTGGGTGTTCTTTTCCCTGTTTTTCACCCTTGCCCGCAAATCCTTTTGTAACTCTGACTTCACCTTTCCTGGAATGTCACAGCCCACACCACTCCCTCTGTCACTGTTCTCTCAGCTTCATACTGGGAGGGATTCCCACACCTGACCTCACATGGCTTCATTTTAGGCACTTCATTGCGCTCTTTTGACTCCTTGGCCTTAGTTCCTTTTAGCTCTTGGCACACTTGCCTCATTGCCTGTCCAGAATTGGTATTGAGAAATGGAAGAGCTTCACCAGCAGGTTAGAGCACATTATTCGGTTTCATAACAGGGCTGATAAGGAGCTCAGGTATTGTAATTTTAGATGGAAAACTCCTACTAATCCTGAATAATTAGTCAAAGCACCCTTCAAATACATTGTCTGATTATTTCTGGCTAACATAATTCCATGATCTCTTGAATATCAGACGAGACTGAAAAAAACAAAACTAAACAAGAGTGCACTAGAAATCGGAGATGATTAAAGAAAAAAATCAAGGTTAAACATCGAGAGGGGCTGTGAGAGTGTTTTGAAACTTTGACGGAGTTGGCAAGTTCTTTGTTTTTCCTCAGGCAGAACACAATCATTTTCAGGGAAATCGTTGTTACCTTCCAACTGCATTGTGTGTGTGTGTGTGTGTGTGTGTGTGTGTGTTGGAATCACTCCACATACATATTGCCACCACAGATATCATGAAAAAATATTATGATTAGGCCATCAAAACATCCCACATGTGGCCGTGTTTAATCAAACAAACGTGGCATATTTTGCATCCAGTTTAATTTATGAGCATGGGGTAAAATCCACTAATTTCCCTCAGGCCTGTGGGACACATTCAGTATACTCCTATGAATTGTGTGGCTCTGGGCTCGATGACATTTAAGCAACTCCAGCTCTGCTTGAGTGATAATCCACGCATGCAATGTGCTGTAAATTGTTACAAGCCACAAATTTTGATTGCATTTCATTGTTTTGTCAGTTGAAGCTGAACTCGACCTGCTTTGCGGCCAGAAAAGCTGACAAACATGCAGGAGTAGCTTTGTGAAGGCAAACGCCAGCTCTGAGGTGAACATAGACTGTGAAGGATGCAACATTGTTATGAATGATTCAGTGTGCATAGCAGTTTCAGTAAAATATGTTTCTAAGTTTAGTGACAGGGGATCACACCCCATGCTGTGTTTTATGCTGTTAGGAATACTTCATATCACCTCTTATTGTGCTGACTAGTGACTTTTTAGCCACTAGTGGCACTATGGAGCAGTGCTGCAAATAGGCCTGTCATGATTACTACTTAATGTTGCAGAAATAATTGTTTATATAAGTTATATTGTCATTTTGACACCATTAATGCCACTGATATGACATTATAGTTTTATAGCATACTAATGCAAGTGAGAATATTCAGACATTGGAATGGGAATAAGAAAAGTAATAGCCTAATTGATATCTATCGATATGTACAAGAAAGTGTTTCTAAATTAAAAATGTTCATAGGAGTAGCCCAAAATGCCTTCAGACATAAAGATACAGTCACACATGAGCGAACGTCAGCAAGTGATCATCACTTGCAGAGGCGATATTCATGCTAAATGAGTGTAGTGCCTGGTGTGATGGGCGTATATGATGTCACTGGTACATTTTCCCTTTTATTTATATTCCATGACTGTCTCCTAACTCACTGCTAGTCAGATTGCATCTATCATGTGGGGCAGTTTGTATTTTTCATGACTATAATCACACATTATCAGTTGGTTAAACACAGCAACAATTACTGTCTCCTGCACATATACTTCTTAGTTGAGGCTGCAATTTCACCAGTCAAAGTTGAACACCATGTGATGCATAGGTGCAAATTTGCTTTGCCACTGAAGGTGAATTTTTTCTTTGCCCTTTTCCTTACACTGAATGAAAGTCCATAAAAGGCGAATATTCGCTGGTGTTAATATCACTCTTGTGAACCTACCCTAATGCAAAATTTGGCCAACAAAAACAAAACCAAGTGATGCCCCTTGCAATGAATAGACAAGCTTGTCGAAGCTACGGGAACACTACAGCTACCTCCATAATCTAGCAAGTGTTCTGCAGTTGCTCCCAGGGATGGATAGTGTAACCCGGCTCAGCCCCAATTAACTGTTAGGTACCAAGTGGCACAGTTTCTACCTCTATAGAATAAAAATCTAATTGGACCAGTACATCAGAAATTTTTAGGTTCACTCACTGGAGAGATGAGAAATTAACTACAGGCAGTTGAGTAGCAAAACTAAAATGACACTCATGGACAGCAGGTAGGTTTTAAAGGAAAAGTTGTGTTGTATTATTTTGTTTGACAACAGGATTTTTTTTTTTTTTTGTTTCTTTAACACAATTGATTGATCACATCAAATCCCTTTCACACACAAGGATTAATCACTATCTTATTACCTTTAAAACCCTTTTTAGTTTGATTTGAATAGTTAATTCTCCTTTTTAAATGTTTAAATGAAATGGAACTCTTGTTTTTTAACCTTTTAACAGCATTTAACAACCTTTTAGCTTTTAAATTGCAGTTTCGATTGTGTTTTTTTCTATTCAGATCTTTTAAATCCTATTTCGACAACTTGTTTTTTAACTCAATTACTTTTTTTTTGTAAAGAACAATTTGTATCACATGTTCACAATTGAAAATCAACAACAATCAGTTTCAAAGTCCTTGTTTCTTTTTATCTCTTATTTTTAGTTTTAGAGACAAAGGAAATTGAAATAAAATAATAGTCTATGAACTTGTCCTTTAAACACTGGCAATTATTTGTCCTACCGGTTCCAGAGGGTAACACAGTTCATATGATTCAGGATCATCTCATCTACTGGGCTTGGCTCTCCACTACCGTGGAACTCCGTCACCACCACACACAGGGGAGGAGGAGAACAGCAGTAGAATCACACACGAGGAATCCAACACTGACACACTCGAAGAGAAACTCAGAGAAACCAAAGGAAAAAAAAAAAAAGACCCGGCCTAAAAGGCCAAAAGAAAATTATTTTCCGTTACAACTCCTAAATTAGTTACATATTTACTCTGCTAAATTTTACATATTCAGTGCTTTCCTTTACATACATGGAAACATTGCAACATTAATCTGCTGCTCCAACCCAGCTTCTCGCTTCGCTCACACGTAAAGCACACACGCACACAAATAAGCAGGCCGACTAGCTTCCTTAATTACATTCAAAACTTTACTGTAACAGACAATAGCCATCAGTTTTCTCACTCAGTTAACACATAACAGGGCTCAACAGTGCGAGCGTTTCACTCGCATTTGCAACTAAAAATATGTGTGTGCGAACTGTAAAAAATATTTAGGGGCACATGTGTGCATAAAAAAATTAGCCGAAGCAGCCTATATTTTTGTCAATAAAAAAATATGATAATCTAACTGCAAATATTGGAGGAACTCCAGCCGCCTTCCCTCTTCCCCGTGTGACAAGGTTATGGGCGGTTTTCTAAGCCACTGTTGGCACAGTGAATATAAGTCCCACTGTCGGCTGGGTGGAAATAAGTCAAAGTGTGGAGGAGATGGACCGGGTTAAGCGGTGGATCTCTGGGGAAGCCTGCTCCATTCTCCCCGTAGTTCAAATAATTTCAACTCTGAGCGCAGCGCTCGGGCGGAAAATCAGAGCGGTGCACGATGCCAAGGGTAGCGGTGCCGCTTTGTCAAGCATTGCTGCCCTCTCCATAGACAAACAAGGGGACAGCCAGTGCAAAGCGGTTTTACAGCTGATCATGTGTAGAGGCCTTTAAGGACCGTTCGCCACGGTACCGCTGCTGGGCAGTGTGGAAATAAAGCCCTTTTCACACAGAGCACACAAAGCGCAGACCTCCGCAAATGAACCCCATTCATTGTGTATGTGCTACCGCAGAGCAAGAGCGCACTGCTCTGCCACCAATCTGAGCAGCACACGAGAGGGTGCATGTCGCTGCGGTTGCGCACTGTAACGACACCTCGGCGCTGCGCGTCCAATAGAAGAGAAGAGCCTGAAGTAGACAAAGAAGTGGTCACCATGGAGCTGTAGCTCCTGAATGAGCCTGCACTAACCCAAATCCTGTCCTCTGCACCCTACCCCGCGATGGGCGCCGCGAAAGCTCGGTGTGAAAGAGGTTTTAAGTCCTGCAGAGTTTCAGGACCTGGAGAATGTTTTAGGATAATAATAACATTATATAAGATAATCATATTGCAAAGATAATACATATAAGATAATAACATTAAAGACAAAATTAAATTGCAATACTTTTTCAAAACTTTCTGTACATTTTGTATACAAATTCATTAAATAATTTTGCTTGTAAATGTCTATTTCCATCACATTAATTCCAGAAAACACATAATTTGATCAATTTAAATTGTGTCCCTAAAGTTCTTTGTGCGCTACTTACTTTTTCAACTTAGGAGCACATGTGCTCCTTGGGAAAAAACATCAATCCCTGCATAACACCGGTCAGAATCAATAAATAGTTCACACAAAAAACACAACAGCAAAATTCACTCACCAGAAGTTCAATGTAATGTGTTTCCAAGCGGGTAAAACTCCACGGCTCACACCCAATGCAGCTACCAGTCCGCTTTAGCAGAGCCAGGTGACATGAGGAAAAATAAGCATGAATTTAGCATCTAGCTTCTCTCAACTCCTGTAATTTTGAGCGTACTTATGCAGCTAATTACCTGTTGCTAGCAACACATCAGCTAAAGGAAAAACACGAGGCAACTTACGTCTTCACCGAAGTAACACGATGTACAATAGCTTATCCTCGTCGGTTCTTTGTCTGTTAACATCCAGGAATAGTGCTCGACCAAAACTGCTATCTTACCAGAAAGAGAAAAAAAAAATAAATGAAAACTTAAAGTTCCTCCAGAAAATCCACTGCAATGTTTGAGACAGGATTCTTCGCATGTCGAAACTTCCCCACGCACTAATGCAGATTCCTGATTGGCTGGCTGCATCTACTCCCCTGTTGCCATGCGGAAGTCGTATGAGCCACTAGATAAAGGAAAATTTCACTCAAAAATATCACCCAGCATCTGCAAAAAGCCGGAAATAACCGCATTTCACATAATTTTACAAAATAATATCCTTGTTAAAAAGATTTTAAATCCTTAATTCTGTAATTTATTGAACCACAGTGTACTATTATATATATATATATATATATATATATATATATATACACACACACACACACACACACACATATATGTATATATACAAATATATATACATATACATATATATATATTTTTATTTTTTTTTTTAACTCCTATTTATTCTCTTTTAAAGAAAATTAAATATGAACTGAACTGCTGTTTTATATCATCATCTATTTATTGTCATCTTTTTTTTATTTAGTGTTATGACTAACTTTAGGTGACCTGGGTTACACCAGCCTGGAAGCTGGACAGTTTGCTGGTTGATTTATGGGGTGGAGGATGAAGTTGTTGGAGAGTGAAACTACAGACGTTTAACTTTTTGGCTTGTTGCTTGGGTTTGGTAAGCTAATGGATATCAGGACTGTGCCTGTTCCACTCCATAAGTGCAACTACAGGCTACCAGTACGCTAAGCTGTTTCGTTTTTGAGGTGTAGAGAAAAAAAAAAAAAAAAAAAAGACATAATCACTCATCCAAGCAGTGGTCAGGAAAACCCCACTGTTTATTCTGACATCAAAAAAAATCATGTTAAAATGTGGGTGACAGTCCTATGTAAAAAAAAAACATGTTGTAAACACAATAAGCAATATCAAGGTCAGCAAAATGCTCAAGGTCATGCCCATATATTGTACAATAAGTGTATAATGTAATTATCCAGACAGGCATAGTTGCAAAGCAGGTCCCTGTTTTGTTTGTACCATGGACACAGGCATGTACAATGGTATATATGCATGCAGAGGAGTATGCGGGGATGAGATACACATTCTTGCCAAGAGCTTCACACTACTCAACTGACAGTTTACAGCTGTCACAAACCAAGTGATGTTGCAATATGCCAACAAAGGCAGAAAAGAAGCTAGCTGATGTGAATATGGATGTAAACAATGCATTAGAATGTTGCACAATCAGCTTTTCAAAAGTTTTATGAGCAGGACCTCTAAGATACAAACAATGCATTTTGGTGAAAACACTTAATGTAAACACAACTTCTGTTGTTTGCAAGAGAATTCCACAGGGTGCCTTTTTCAGTTTTTGCTATTGCTGGTGTGAGTGACACTAATCTCTCTCCCCCTTGTGTGTATTCAAATCATCAGTGCTGGCACTCAAGCAAAAACTGGACACTGTTGTACGACAAACCGACCAGACTTCCCAAAAACATACTCATAGCCAAGTGGCAATGTGTCAAACCCAGCATCCAAAATTTGGATGTCTCAGAACTCCGAAATAAGCATGCTTCTTAGCAAACACCTTACATCACACCTCTCTGTGAGCAGACCTCATCGATTTGTACAGGGAAAGCCCCATCATGATCGAGAGGCAAGGCCCTGCAGCCATCTGCCTATGATTACAGCTTGGGAACAACATTACAACAATGGCCACTTGGGCATGGCAAAAAAAGCAGGGGAGAGCCCAGCAATGATCGCACACAACAATTACTGGGGAACCAAATCCCCCAAGTCGGCTGTTTGTAGGAGTGAAACCCAGAGATTTGGCAAGCCAGTAGTTGTGGGGCGTCCAACTTGCAACTGAAGCCAACCAGCACACTCCCGATCAGATCAGCGCCATGTGTGGTGTCATGCTTTGTCCTAATCAAAGCCATGGAAATACATATATTGTGTGTGTATACACACAGCATAAAGATGCTTGGATATATCATGTATTTGTTGACTGACAAAAAGGATGACAAACTTTGCATGACCCATTGTAATTTTTCCATTTGAAGAACTTTCCACAATTCAAGAGTTTAAAAAAAAGAAAGACTTTTAACCACACATACCACACACGCTCTGGTGTCAATTCAAGTTGGTCAGGTGGTTTGTCTTGACAAATGTTGGATGAATTATTGTGAAATACTGCACAAACCTTTATAGCATCCAGATGATTAATCCCAACAGCATTGGCAATCCCCTGATTTTTTTTATTTTTTTTAGTGACACCACTGGGTCGAAACATCCACTTGTCCCGCACTCGAGATCAACACAAGTCTTTTGAGTCCCATCAGCTAGTTTGTTGGGATGTTACCAAAATATGATAACTCACTAGCATGTTAACATGTTAGCTTAGGCTAAGTACAGCTGAGCCTGTTTAGGCTCTCTAGCTGGCTAGGCTATTCAGAACATTAAAAAGGGTTGACAGGCAGTAAATTACAAGTAACAAGAGACAAATGATACTTGTTGAAATAGCACAACTGTAGGCCTGCCTTTATTTGTGTTCTTAGTGTGCTTCACTAAGAAAATAAATGACTGTTTGAATAGGGAAATATTGTTTTGATTTGATTGTCTAATGATAATGCACTCTATTGATTATGTAGACAGACTATTAATCTCAGAAGATTTTCAACAGACTGTCTTCTGGAGATACATCAGATCTTGATTATATTGATATTGAGTAATGATAACAAATGCAATACAAAATATGCATGTACTGTGTTTTAAAGCATCACTTTATTCATTGATATAAGGTAACAACTCATTAAAAATAAATAAATTTTCTGCGTTCAGATGCTCCATGCATTGGAATGGAAAGAAAAATAAACCACATTATAAAGTGATCTAATTCAAAAAGTTAAAAAAAAAAAAGCTTTTGCATATGATTTACGTGTGTATTTAGAAGAAGAAAATACACTTTTATTATCCCTGAGAGGAAATTCAAGTTTTTCACTCTGATGTCATATACACACAGGCCTGAAACACACACACATGCACAAACAGGACCTATACATGCATTAAATGGAGAGATGTCAAAGCAAGGGGGCTGCCCATGGACAGGCATCCTGAGCATTTGGGGGTTCAGTGCCTTGCTGAAGGGTACCATGGTAGTACCCAGGAACCCAAGCGAACTAGCACCTCTCCAGCTACCAATCCACGCTCTTGTTCCCAACCCAAGTCCCTATGTCTTGAGTTACTCATGAGTAGAGATCCACTGTTACAATTTTTGTTTGTTTGTGTGTGTGTGTGTGTGTGTGTGTGTGTGTGTGTGTGTGTGTGTGTTTAGGACGTAATGGGGTTATCAGTAGGTTAAAAATGAAGTAGGGCTTGGAGTAAAGATGACTTTACACAATGAATGCATTATAGCAGACTCTGATGTCCCCCCATTACATATGATGTGACTTTTTTCTATCCATTTGTGAAGTAACTCTGTGCCACGTTAACACCAGAGACTGTCTTCCTCCCTAAAACAATAGCTTATGATGACCCATATTTATGTTTAATTTTAGATAGTGCCATTTACTGGAGGGTGGCATGGTGGTGTGGTGGTTAGCACTGACGCCTCACAGCAAGAGGGTTACTGGTTCAATCTTGGGTGTGGGAGCCCTTCCTCCCACAGTCAAAAGGAATGCAGATTGGGGATAGGTTAACTGGTGACTCTAAATTGGCCTGCAATAGTCTGGCAACCTGTCCAGGGTGTGCCCCGCCCCCAACATCAGCTGAGATAGGCTCCGGCAAACACTTTATTGCCTCCCACATTGTCAACAGCAGCACATTAGCGCTACTTCTTCCATTCTTATCTTTCCCAATAAAAGTCCTTAACACATACACTGTATCGCTGCTTACCAGAGGGAATTTGTTCAAATACTGAAACTGTGGTGATGAGTTTTTCAATAGTCCCCTTGGCTGGTGAGTCAAAAAGTTAACTGGAGTATTCAGATGGACGATGATGATGATGAGAAGGAGGAGGGAGATAGAGCATGAGGACCACACGGAGACAGAGAGAGAAAGCATCAGTGTGGGGACAGAGAGGGAGGACAGCTCATCCCCCTCAGGTTGCCAAATGCCAGACACAAGCAGAGAGGGGTGACAGCCACTGAGGAACCCCCAACGTAGAGAAGCAGGACAGTAAATGTGTCTTTCAATTTTGTCTCATTTTGGAAAGTTTTGTAACTATCAAACAGTTAAACGCATCAGACTCAGTGTGCAAGGTTTCAGTATATATAGATTTTTATTGGATGACAGATTTTTTAAAAAACGCATATGGACTTTGTGTGCAAAGGCTTTTAACAACATGATATTGCATTAAGTAAGCCAAGTTTTACAGCGTAACATGCTTATTTTAACCCAAACTATGATTCTTTTCCTAAACATTACCTAAGTGGTGCGGGTGCTATTTCAGGTTCAGTTAACTGCGAAAGAATATTTGAGTAAGGCCAGAGGGACATCCTGTTGGCTTCTTTTCATGTTATAAATTAAAAACTCTACATCACACAGCTGATGACAGGCTCCGTGAGATGAGGCAGAGATTGCAGTTTTATTTTAACAACATTATTTTATGGGAGTGCCGGAGACTGTGGACGCCACCCTGGTAGAAGAGACCTGAAGGCAAAAAAACCATAAAATGCTCTGCACTACTCTCTTAGGTTTCAGAAGAAAAAGTAATTAATCTTCATTATATTTATTAAGGTAATACATTCACCTCTGCCAAATTCTGTTCAGGCTGTGATTCTGTGGGGCATCACAAGGACAGTAAGTCAAGGTGCACGCACGTTTCTAGTGTGGGAATGTTTATGTTTGCGTGCATATGTATAATAAGCTGGTGTCCCTTTCAGCGTTGATGAACAGAAGCTACTCACGCAGTAACAGATAGCCTAAAATCATCACTGGATACATTCCACTGAAGCCATTAAAAGTGACTGTTGTAAGTGTGGTTTGGCATACAACAATACTTATTTGAATGGGTAGACAGGATTAAATGCCCCGATGCTTTGGTATGTCTGTAAGCAGACACACACCCCAATATAGCCAAACAGGGACTTCCCCACAAATCCTGGAAGCACAGCGTTCTCATACTTAAAATAAATGTGTACACATCATGCTGTCATGGGAAAAGACAGAAACCCTATCAGCCAAAGCCTTACATGTGTCAAGGCAAAAATACAGCTGAAGAAAAGGTGAACTGTGTTTATATATGCAAAATAAATAAATCCTAGATACAGAATATATAAAGCCAGAAATATGAATACTGTCAAGGCTTTCCATATTTTAACTGCCAGCGTGTAAACGACTTTGTGAGTGTAATAGCTCACACTACAAGGGCTTATGCCAAGCAGGTCTAGTCTGGAATTTATTTAATGAGCGCTCTAGGAGATATGACTTAGGCAATATTTTGACACCTGTTTCAATATGTGATTTCACCCTCAATGGGAAAATTAAGTTATACGAGTGATCATCTGCAGATTATGACTGCAGTTTTTATGAGACTCCAACCACTGCGGTAACAGCATGTACATCTGTGGCTAATTGTAGTTGATCATATGACCACGTTCTAACATTCTTTGTTGGGGCTTTGTTGCTTAAAAAAAAAAAAAAAAAAAAAAAAAAGTGGTGTTTCACGGACTTGAAAGTGCAGAATTTCTTGAGTAGACAATATTATGCAAATTAGCTTGTCAGTTTACTAATGTGCAACAGAACCTGCTGGACCCATGGCCCTTTGCAGAAAGGACATGACCTTTGTACATGGGATGCCTGCTCTACTAGATGAGCCAGTGGGCAGCCCAAGGGACTGCAATATTGTATTTATGAAAGGGAGCTTGGCGTAATATTTCTTGCAGTGTTTGACTAAAAACTCACATTGTCTTTAGATGTGAGAGAGTATCAGACTTTAGCCTTTTAAACGTCTTTTCATAGTCTTCTAGTGTGTGGTAGGCCTAAGTTGAATACTGTATATCCTGTGTTGTCATTATTTTCAATCTACAGAGCGAGCTACAGTAGCTTCTCTGTCAGTCTGTGCTACAAGGGGCAAAGACTTGAAAGAGTGCTACATGCAAGAGGAGGGTCACATGATCGACACTGCTGGCATTGATAGGCTACTTGTGTGATAAAGTTACCTGTTGTAGCACCGCTAATGGTTCTTCAAAATATTAAAACTGTTCCAGAAATTTGCTACAGTCCCAAGTTTATTTGTTTTGTTTGTATTCATTTTTAGTTGACCCAAATCTGTCCACTTTTGGACTGCTACCCACCAGTTGCATTAGACAGATTTTCTGGCCATGTATAAAACTCGGATGCAGGTTCAATATTTCGCCTTCACCAAGCATTCAGGTCTTTGACTTAAAGGGGGACTAATGTTTTTTTTCAACCTGGGCTCTATTTTCCGATCTACTTTTGTCTAAATGAGTGATAGAATGTTCAATATTTGGACATATTTTGACGTTGTTTGACGTTGTTTGAGTGCCCTATAGCATGCGCTCACGGGCTGCAGGCAGGTCAGCCTTAGCTTTGTACTGGAGAAATGTCAAATTCTGAACATCCTATCACTCATTTAGACAAAAGTAGACCGGAAAATAGGGCCCAGGTTGGAAAAATGCTTTCCTTTAAGTGAAAGAAGCATTACAGCAGAAAAATATATCATTCTATGTACCAAAAACCTTACTCAAGTTAAGGTATGAGTATTATGAGCAAAATGTACTTAAGTAAAGGAATATAATGCATGGAAATGCCCCTCTTAGTGACGTTTTATTTTCTGTATCTTTTTGTGTCATTAGTAAAGATCCATTACTGTGAACGATGTATTTTACTTTTCCATAAAGCCTGCTATCTGTTTTGCATTTAGTTGTCAAAGAAATAATGTAGAAACAGTATCACATGACCAAGATATATTGTATACGTACAGGATTAATCTCAGTGTCATGTCTAAGCACTATAGAATATGTGTATGTGATCTATCTTGTATTCTAAAATATATATTAAAAAAACGGTCCTGCTGTTTTTTTCCTCCCACTGATGGTTGTCTATAGGGATAGTTTTACATTGTTTGACATTTCCCTAATCCCTGTGAAATGCTCCACGTCAGAGAAGCTGTGGGTACCTACCTGAGCCGGACTCTCACTGACACACACCTTGGCAGTGCAGAACAAGAGTCCATTCTCTTTCACTGCAGACCATGAAGTAAATACATGAGCGGTGTAACAGAAACGCTTCAGATGATGAATTGCTGCAAGTTCATTGATTAGACTCTGACTTCATGTCTGAGTGAGTGACATTTCCTAAGAGCTAAGCTTTTCAACTTGTCCTGGGGTTTGCAATAGCCACCCACAAAAGCCACTTGAAACCAGAGCCAACAGTTTCTATCAAACAATGAGTCAGGCATACAAAGAACACATAATCCTGAACCTACTCGTATCCATGAATGGAAACATTTTGCTATAGATATTTCAAATCTTGTCGACTGTCAGAGTCATACTAAATGGTACATTTTAAAAGCTTTGTCAAAACTTCAGGTGTAATATAATGTGTAATAACACAATGCCGGTGCAAAGAAAAGCTGGTACCACTTTACAATAAGGTAGACAAAACATGAAGAACTAATGAGGAACAAATAGTTAATGGTCAGTTCTTGAGTAACTCCCAATCAAATGTCATACAGTTGCTAATCATTAGTTAATAATTAGTTAACTGACATTGACTGAGGGACTTTTTTTATGTTCCTTGTTGTGAAATGTTACCAAAAAACTGTATCATGATTAACATCTTTAAATTTTCACTTGCCTTAGCAATTACCATACTAATAGCAATAATTGCACAATGCATTATACTGCATGTTTGTTGTTCTTTAAACTCTGTTACAGTAATGAATCCCAAGTTTTAATTAAAGCTGTGGCGCATCCACAGTTGATACCTGATTTGAAATGTTATTCCTAGGGTCTAAGACAATCCAAAAATATTAGTTAACATGGACAACTCTCTCCCAAATCCAAAAGCCAGAGTGCTAAAACTCAGATTTGTGAAGTCTAGAGTTGCTCCTACTTCATACTTGATGACATCACAAGTTTGAGACTCTGGTTTCTGGCTTTGAGAGAGAGTAGCTCATGTTCACAAATGTTGATTGAACTTTCCAAGACCATGGAAATAACACTGGAATTCTTAATATAGATGGTGTTCCCCTTTGACACTGTACAAACGCATGAGTCATTGTGTTGCTTAAATTTAATATACAATAGAAGAACACTTGGACGTGGTGTTGAAGTACAGTTATGCTCAACTGCATAACTCTATATGTTGTCCCGTATGATTTATTATGTGTGAATGAAAGTACAGGGTAACATACAGAGTGCTGAGATTACAGGACCACCTGTTGCCACCTGTTGCTGTGACAGTCTGGTCCTTTGCTGTCACCACATCTGGTCCCATAAAAGAGACAAAGCTAACACTAGCTTGACCCCGTTCTTTGTATAATACAGACCGAACACAGCGCTGAGGGCCAGATTTACTAAGGCTTTTGGGCTAGCTTCTAAGGCACAGATGTGATGCATTCTGCCCCAAACACGCTGTATTTATCAAGCAGACACACCAGGCGGGAGTCCCAGTTTGCATGTTGTTTGTTGAACTGTTTGCAAGGTTCACCTCACTCCTTACTGTATATGTATTTGGGAGTGTGACTGACTGTGCAAACAATATGAAGAAAAGGCACATTAAGGAAGAGAAAACTTTTTTTTGTACTTGTAACGTTTTCAGTCATTGTATGAAACAGGAACGGAAATCTACAACTGGACATTGTATTTAGTTTGTTCTTTGGAGTGAAACCAGGCGACTTTGAGAAACTTTAGTCAAACTGTTGACATTGAGGACAGTATTTTTGAGGCTGGTGTCGTGCACTCTCTTGTTGAAGTGATGATGCTGTCTGGCAAATTGTCAGATACTGCCTCGTCTGTCTCTGACATAGTTCTGCAGTAAACACCAGTAACAGCAGGCTGGGTAATCTAAAAACTAATCTAGAAAAGATTAGTTGATAAATTGATGGAAAGAAAATCAGTCAGCAATAACTTGTTAACTGACTATTAGTTTATAATACCAATCCTCAGTTCCGACTTCGTAATTTCAATTAGTCAATTATTTATTTGTCACATGGAATTATACAAAGTACAACTCTAGTAAAATGTGATCCCATCAAATTTGTAATTGTCCAATCCATGGTTCAGTGATTGTGGAATGATATAAGTGTCCACACATCCTGACCTCAATGACTGTAGGTCACTCCAACAGAAAATTAGCAGTGACTCTGCTCTGCAGCTGGCTCTGTACAGTGTATAGCAGTGATCCACAGCCGGAACAGAACAGCACCTGACATTCTCGCCAACACACCAGTCCTATTTCACACGCGTCTCATCTCCATCTCCTCCTCATCATCTTTGTCAGATTGGCATATAGAGAAAGAGCCTTCTGACTGAACGGCACTGTCCAGGATTTCGCAAAGTTTCCGTGAATCAAAGGATATTACAGTTCCTGATACCCCATTTATTTCCAACGTAAAATGGCTAGCAGGATGCTAGTTCAGCTGGTGCCCATTCTTCTCCATCTTTTCTTGATATTTACAGGTGTTTACATTTGAAAACCTGAACCTGGCTAGCTATCAGCTAGCTAGCTAGACGTCAGCAGAAGGAGAGTTTACAGGCTGGTGAGCTGATTTCCAAATCTAAATGGGTGACTCGCAGCCAAACACCACCACCATCCAAAGCCAACCACAAAAAGCACCACCGAGACTTGCAAAGACATTAGAACCTAAACTTAGTACAAACTGAATGTAGCTGACAGAGCAGCAACTGGAGGCATCTACATCTACATCAAAAATTTTAAAGATTTGCTGTTTTTTTTTTTTTTTTGTTTGTTTTTTTGACTTGTGTGATAGTAAACAACAATTTGGATAAAACAAGTTACTTGGAGACATTGGCTTGGGCCTAAGGAACATAAAATGGCTATTTCCTGACATTTTATAGACCAAACAATTAATCAGTTAATCAAGCAAATAACTTAACTTGTGCCACGTGAATAGGTAGCTGATGGTGTAATGGGTGATTTTAAAAAAGTAGTAGTAGTTCATGTCAGCAAAGGTGTTTATGGCTGTAATGGAATGCCATAAATGTCCTCGGAACATTAGGCATTTTTGGACCTGAATAACTTTTTTCATGGTTCTAAGAAGATCCTTTTTATCGTTTTTAACGATCATAGTTCTTAGCACACCGACTTCCGATTTCAGAGTAGGCCCTCTCTTAGCATATTTGGAATTTTAAGTGACAAAAGTGTACGTTGATTGGTCGAACATATGAGCACTAGCAACCTTCATTTTTAAAAACCTGTTAGCCATGTAAACAACAGCTAACACAAAACACAAACAACAGTTGTAACAAAAGAAATGGAAGAAAACACAGACAAATGGACCAACAGTGATGTCCAGGCTTTACTTAGCATAAATGTGACGGAGGAAATGCAATACTATTCTGACTCATCACAGTAAAATATGCTTAGACTGTCTTATTGTCAGCATTTGTGGTGGCGGTATGAATGCATACAGAAAATAGAAAGCCTTTGAACATGCCTAGTTCTCTAGGAGCTCCCCAGTGGGCAGTTCCTTTCAGGGAGTCCCCACAACTGTTTGGTCCAAATACCCCTATTCAGTTAATTAATCATGTGGAGCAATTTAGTCAATGAAAATTGTAGGTAAATGATTTTCTATGTTTTTGTAGCAATGCAGCTTGACACTTCAGAAACCTGCTTCCAGTCTATTTATCAACCAGCAGACATAAAATATTTCACGTCCTCAGAGTGCAGTCTAACTCAGACCGACAGATATGCTACCTCTTGCAGACTATGACTTCATTGCTGAATGCATAATAAATAGTTAAGTTGGGGACACAGACACACTAGTGCAGAAAGATGGTAGAGGTGAAATGGAGGGTTCATTAACATTTATTGGCTTTTTTTTTTTTTACTGGTTATCACACTGACTTATATGGCTGTAACTCTTCTCCAAGAGAGCCATGTGGCACTCAAATTTAAAATCTATAAATAAAAATGTTTAAACAAATAGCCACATAGAAGAAGAACAAAGCCATAACCATAGTGAAATACAGTTGCTTAATCACAGAATGAAATGCATTCCAGTCACAGAAAACTTTTTTTGTGTTTGTAGTTAGATATTTGGCAGTATGGCTCTGTTCTGGAGCAAACCTCTCTGCCCTTCCATGAGCCTACGTGGAAGTCTAAGATGGGGAGAGCAGCAGCAAAGAAACCCCCAGGTACACAACAAAGCAAGCATAAATCACAATCAGAAATGACACTAAGTCAAACGTGAGATGGTTGTGTGTGGTTTGGTGCAGCATCAGCCGCATTGCAGCTGTTGCACCGGCCTGTCGTGGTGAAGATGGAGCCAAAAAGTAAAGCTCTCAAACTACAACTCCATCTACATTCTGACCCACACCTATGGTCATGAGCTTTGGGTAGTGACCAAAAGAATGAAATCAAGGATACAAGCGACTGAAATGAATTTCCTCTGTGGGATCGCTAGGCTTAGCCTTATAGGTAAGATAGGGTGAGGTGCTCGGACATCCTGTTCTTTCCACTTGAAAGTGGTCAGTTAAGGTGGTCTGGGCATCTGATCAGGATGCCTTCTGGGTGCCTCCGCTTAGAGGTTTTCTGGGCACATCTTACTGGTAGACGGCCTGGGATGGACCCAGAAGACACTGGAGGGATCATATATCTCATCTGGCCTGGTAACGCCTTGGGATATGCCAGGAGGATTTGTAATGATGATGAGCCGTTTGGAAAATGAATGACTGATTGTGGGCAAGGCTTAAGTTTTTATTTATATCATACACTTTAAAATCACTTATTTCAAGGATACATACCTCTAAATTACATTAAAAACAAACGAACAAAAAAAAAAACATGTCTTTGTCATGGCACTGAATTTGTCAATGCATCATACAACAGTTTGTATGATTGTATGACAGTCTATGAATTAGTGCCCCATGAATGATGTTGTATTGTTAATGTCAAGTTAGGAGGGTAAAGTTACTGTGGTTAGGTTTAGGAAAAAGAAACACGGTTAGGATGCACTTCAAATGACTCAAAGTTCACTCAAAGTTCATACAGTGTCAAACACTGGTCTCCTGGTGAAGGTCCTCTGTTTTGTGTCCCATCTACCGGCTCCAACGTGCCTCTTTACTGGACCGCTTGGGCCCGCTTCCTTGTTTCTTCCTGTCTGCGCATTGATTGCACACTTCCAAAATACATGGGCTATGCACAGATTACTAGTTTATGATTATGTAGGATACATACAAATTTGGGTGCATAGGAAAGTGGCCAAACCGTGCACAAGAGCATGCAAAATCTGTACAAAGCTTTGCTTAAACAGACAGGACAGCTGAGACAGAACCTTGAGCAAGGGGGTCTGGTGCACACAATTATACTTAGAGCTTTAGGAGCTTCTGCTAACATTTCAATATAAAGCATTTGCTCCAATGAAGTCATGCTTTATGTCAAACAATTGTTACTGCACCTCATTAAAAGGCCCTAACTATAACCATTTTGCTCCAGAGCTCTTTCTCTGTACTTCAGTTAATACATCTACTTAACTTTGTAAATTAGCAGTGATATTCATATGCAGTATTTAGGGGAAAAAAAAGAATTAAAAAAGAGAACTGCATGTTTAACAGTCATAAGTTATAGTCAGAATAATCTAAAGAAGATTTCCACCTATTCCAGTGATATTACAAGCAAATGTCACTATCATGTTTCCCCAGCACGTCCCAGGGTTCAAATCACACAAGCCTGGTTTTGTGCGTCACAACAAGGAGATTCTGGAAAGGAGAACTCAAAGTAGCTATGTGCAAAGAGAAGAATGGCACTATTGTGTGTGGCTGGTTGCAGAGTGCAGATTCTTGTTAACCTTTGAAATTTGGCATAGTATCGGGCTGGCAGGAACACAAGGGTTGGCACCTGCCTATGATATGCCTGGACAAGGAGGAACGTGGACAACCTTGTGTCTCATGCACTTGTCTACACACAGACACAGACACACAGACACACACACACACACACACACACAGACACACTGTAAACTTGGAGACTTATCATTCGAAGGCAATGTAACAATCTTTTTCTACCGTAGAGACTAAAATTTTTTCTTAAGATGCATGCTGAATGAATGCATTTTTTTTTTACTCCAAATTCCCCTCAAAATATAATTAATTCTGAGCTATTATATCAATGCTGACATAAACCACCAGCCAGTGTGTGCATTGCTACATTATTTTATTTGAGTGTGCAGAACCATTTTAGCGGTACTCCATTATGACCAAAGTTTTGTCTGTCTGTATCCTGTGATATATATTTTTTTAGTCTGGAGTAGGATTTCATGGTCTGCTGAGTTAAAAGCAGTACAAGAGCCCCAGGGTGTCTGTTTTGTCTGCCAGCCACAAGTGTCGAGGCTCGCTCATTTTATCATTTACTGACCTGAGACAACCCTCCACTGTTATAATTGGTTACCAACCTAAAAGTGGGACCAATTCTCTCCACCATGGTTGCTCCCTTGTACTCTTACTTTTGTTGCGTTTGCCTTGATATTGTGCCAGTTCCCCTTATAAAACTTCCTTTGGCTCTCAGCCAAACCCTCTCACAGTGCCCTCGAATGGCCCCTGGCAGAGTGCAGTACTGGCTCATCCGAAAACTGCAGGTGTTCCCGTTGGTTGTGACCATGTCCTCACCCCCTTCTGCCCCTAAATGGGTATTTGCCAGAGGATTCACACACCCAGGGGGTCTGCATCAGAATGGTTGCACTTGGGCCAGGAATTGGACTCTGGGAGGGGGTTGCTTTATTTTCAGGCCAAAGGCACAGCACTGTAGCATTGTGGTCATCGTCTGGTAACAATGACACAGCAGAACCAATCGACATCAGTAGGAACTCAGACACAGCTGCAGCTACAAGCCCACAATGACACAGCATGGCACTCCTGAGGGGACACGATGTTACAGACACAGAGGCTTTTCCTGGATAATGTGGATACATATTGCAAGTACAGTTGAATATTTACTTGTAATTTGCATAATGGCTGGCCAAAGTTAAGCTTTTTAGGCTAAGACATTTCATTTTTCAAGTCATGTCTTCTATTTATTAATTAAAGAAAGTAAAAGAAAGATCTGACCAGATTACTCCTGACCATTGTCAAAACACATGAACCCAAAACATCTACTAGGATGCTACAACAGAATATCATCTTATGGCTGTTTAATTTACATGGCCACACCAATCAACATGGACTTCTTATCTCTTCAGTCTGTCTTTATTGAAAATGAGTTAAACTTCATTTGCAGTCATCATCAGATGGAGTTTGCTTGTTCATCATGGATTTACATCAGTTGTCATTTTTATACTTATATTACTTTTACTGTCTCATTGATCACCTTTTATCACATGACCAAAGCTTTACACTCCATCTGCTGACGAAGACCATAAAATGTTGTTCTGGACACAGTTAGAAAATGGATCCTTTTTGTGAGTCAAACATGTAATCCTGAGGAAAGTCTTACAATATACATGTGGATATGACAAATACATTTAATGACATTTAAATTGATTTACACTAGACCTACATAACTTTAAGGTAAGGTAAACATAATTATTTTACCAAGTTTTTTGGATAATGATATCAACTGCATATTTTAGGCTTGACTTGCAGTCAGGTCTGGTCCAGGTGGCTACCCAGAGGGCAAGTAAGTCCTATTTAAATGCATTCTTATAGAATGGTTTGTATGATATCCTACAAATTCCCACTCAATGAATGACTTTATGTCCTTGACCTATAGTTGCATCAATTTCATTAATGTAAAGTTAGGGAGGTTAGGTTTAGCAAATTAAAGTTACTGAGGTAACAATCATGAGGAACATAATGATGCTGCACATCAAATTAAACAGCAGAACCTGGGCTACAAGGTTGTCTAAACCCTTTTTACATGCCCCAAACACAGCTCAAACAACAACTAAATAAACAACAACAAATCAAACACCACACAGCACCGATATCCCGACCCACTCAGCATATTTCGGGCTCGACGCCACGTTATGCAAAACACACACCATTCATCTCAAATGAAAGCTGAGACTCCGTGTTTCCACAGAAAAGCACGCTAAACCAAACCATCAGAGAGCTAGCGGCCAAAGAAGAACAACAGAAATCTTTTCGCCAAAATATATTTGTAATATTTCTCTTACCTTGTTGTTTTTGCTGTGAAAAAACATGCTCATTTTGCACCTCCCCCACAACAGCGTTCTGCTGACTCTGATTGGCTTACAGTGCTGTCAATCTCATTTGGGTAGGTATAGCGTCATTCTATACCTGTTGCGAGATAGAGCCTCCAATGCACAGAAGAGAAAATCTGCTTCACATTTAGATGGTGTGTGTGTGTGGTCCGTTTGGAGTGGGAAATACATGACAAAAACGAAACGGACAGTGCTGCCTCGTGCGTGTCAGATTCAAGCTAACGTTAGAACCAAGTAAGGGTGGGGCCCCTACTAAGGGGGTTTCAGGGCTGTGGAGCTGCAGAGGTGCCGTTGCACTGGGAGGTTTATGATGGTTGTCATTGCAAATGTGCCTAATATGAGTGGCCGTCGGAAACCATTTTTGAGTTTGGGGGCCCCAAGCAATTGTCTGGTTTGCCTGTCTTGTCTGGGAGCCCCTGAACCTAATAGGTGTGAATCACCTAAATTACGTTTGGGGCTAGAGTCAAGAAGCCCCAGAAAAAATGATTGGTAACGCCACTGCCATCAACCAACCCAACCTGCCTTAGGACTGCTTCCTTGTTTACTGCCATCTGCACATTGGTCACATGATCGCAGCCTTTCAAAATACGTGGGATATGTATTCATTTGGGTGCATTGCTTTTTATAGGAAAACATACAAAACATTTACAAAATCAGTCTCTTACTATCTATTTATTAGTCAACACAGACTTGTAGACACAAAGTGGAGCAAGTGGAGTGACTGATTACAAACTAATTTAGGCAACACCTCTGTCCATCAACCTTATGAACTATAGTGATAATACATCCCGAGGTTAGCCTAATGTACTGTATTTAATGAACTGTATGCGTTGTTTCCTCTAGCACACATTTCCCCAGACTACAGCCATACATTAGTGTGTTCTCAATCTCCAAAGTCTCTAATGTTCATTGATAAAACAGAGTGCCACCTCTAGTGTATGATCTGACAGGAGAGTTCTCCAACAACTATGAAACTAGCTTACCAAGCCAACAAAAACAGTGAAGCATCTCATTGTTAAGACTGTTATGGAGAGATGTTTGAGAAGCTGTGCTAAATCTGATCAGTATCTGTCTGCTGTGCTGATTCGAGACTCTCAAGACTGAGATTAATTAGAAACATTTCATTTGATACTAAAGATGGAAAATGAGATTTAATGTACTGTACTAATGCTCTGCTGGTAACACTTGATGTTGTGTTGTGATTCAGATCTCATATTTTCCCAGCCCATCCTGCGAATCTCAACTGCCCTCCTGACAATGCTGATAGTTTGCTTAAAGGTCTTAAAACAAAAGAGTTTAGTGCCTTGGAACTATGGTGGATTTCACAATTGTTCATGGATTTTATCTATCACCTTGAAAGCCAAGAACATATTAATGTTTTGGAAATGTCCAAAAGTAAGATCGACCTTTTTGACCTCACTGATGACAATTTTCCACAGTAGGAAAACAACAGGATTAAACAATAAAATGAATGATGGCTGAATTCCATTTAGCTGCTACAGTGACACTGGTATTCTGGCTGTTGACACACTTTCCCACTTGGCTTACTGAGACATACACATGTATTTCAACAATTGTTTTGTATCACACTAAAACATCACGAACTGATGTAAAAATGATGTACAGTTTTATGCGTTGATGTCGTCAGTCATGGGAGTTGTACTCTGCCACATTACAAATTGTTTAAAAATTCCCCTTTCCTGAGTTACAGAAAAATAAAACAATTGTTTGGTGCAATATTCAATCCCAGTTAACAGCATCATGCTGATGTAAGTGTTTGGACATCTGTGGATTTGAAGGTTGATTAACAGAGCTGGACACACAACGTTTACACAGGCAAGCCTGAGTATTGTAGAGAACAGCTCCACTAGAGCAGCTGGTATTTATGATCTTCTCATCACAGGTAATCTGTGCTCCACCAAACCAAATGCCTCATTCTATAAAGAGACCTGGCATTCTCAAGTCATGGATACAAATTCACTTCAGCTATTTTCTCGTATGACAGGAGACGTCAGGAGAATCAGGCTCGGACATTACCTGGAGTTGCCCTTTCACACATGTAGCACACAACAATTGATTGTCCATGTCAAATGTTCTTTCATATGAGAAATTATAATAGAATAATAATAATTAACTTAATTGTGATAAAAGAAATGAAATACTCTGTTTGGTTTAGGTGAGGGTTGCAGAAGGCAGGGCATGACGTGAAAAATACGCTGTATTTTGTGCATGCAGTCAGTGAGTTATTTGGTTATAAACAACTAAGTCACTTGTTGTTCCTTGAATTTGTCAAACAATTTTGGTTTTGGCCCTTACCGACAGAAATTCCTGAATTAACATTTTTGTTGGCGTCTTTTTCTTCACTCTTTGATGTTTGTGTTTTTCCAGTTTTGCGCCAGTTGCATGATAGAAACCTCATTAACACCCACACAGTCGCTGTGAATTCTCTGGGCAAAGACCTGCCGTATTCACACGTGGGCTCAATCGGATATTACACGGACTTTGTAATAGTAAGCTGGCAGGGTGAAATCCATTTGATGTGTTGTACAACTTATTTGGACATCTGCATTCCCGCATTTAGCTTCAGGGTAATGTCTGTATAAGTCTGAGGTCTCAGTGTATGTGTGAAAGGGGCTTTGATAATCCACTGTAGTGTACTGTTACAGCATGCTGAATTTTGCCTTTACTTTCTCCAGCTGTCTCAAGACAGCAAGTCAAAAACAACAACATTCTGTAAAGGTAGCTACAGCGTATATTAGGTGCAGAAATGGCACTCAGTTAGTTTGAAAACTGTAATTGGAGAGCTCTGTGTGTCTATTTGTGTGTGAAAGCACGTGTACAGTACACTCATGTGCATATTAAAACTTGAATGCAAAACGTCGGTAAGCTTCCAAGACTTGTTCAGCATGCCAAGTGACAGTTGGCAAAGTCCTCCTTTTGCAAAGGTTCATGTACCATCTTGACATTAAATGGAAGCCCCCACCAGCACCACCCACTCAACCACAAACAACCTCGGTGATGTGCTGCCTGGCAGTCACATGCTGGACCCTAATGTACCCATTGATCATCATCATTTCTCTGTTTTTCATCCAGTTTTCTCTGGGTCTCCCACATAGAGCTATACAATACTCACTAAAGGCAACCCACTGATGGATCAGTGTTGTTTCAGTTGAATTACAGACATGCGTAACATCAATTTTCATTATGGAATGGCTGTAACAGATCGATAATTGATGGCATATTCAGTAGTTTCAGCAATTTTTACTTTTACATATTATATAAGATAATCATGGTGATGAGTCAGCGAAGAGTTCTCATGACTTAATATTTCCAGACAAAACTGGCTGTGTACACTCCAGTGTTCATTCATTTCAAATGGAAGCTCGTGTGTTCTGTTCTGTTTAAGCTGATCACTATAACCAATTAAAGCTTGTATTGTTTTCATCTTAGGCACAAACATTCACAATGGCATCTGTGTTCTATGTATGAATATAGTATAATTAAAGGGGTACTACAACAACTAAGAATGGTGGTTAAAACTGAAACAGCCGGGGCAAAGATTTCCTTAGTTTTATTGCCTAGTATGAGTCAAGCTCCAAAAATACAGAATCCTTCATGCACCATAATGCAACTTGATAGCGTCTTTTTCCTGCTTGTTAAACACCTGTGTCTTTCAAGTTTTAAATCCCACATAAGGCAGGCTTTCAGTTGAAATGTGTTCGCCTCCAAACATTATCGAAGATAACCCCAATGACATCATCAGGATAACACTCTCCATGAGTGAAATGATCTTTGCGTGTAAATAGTTATGAGTGTTCCTTCACATTACAGCATGGTTTCTATTGTGATTTTAAAAAAAGACCTTTTGATATTGTAGACATCCAGATAATTGTACTCATTTATGCCAGATTTTTGACATTAATGTGTTCTGCACTATTAGGAGTTTACATACTAAAAGTGTGAAGATATAGGTATACAACAAAGTAAGTTTCAGTCAGAGAAAAAAAAGAGGAAATGTCAATTTCAGTTGAGGACAATAGGATTATTCCTACTAGATGGGACAGATTTGGTAATTGCTTTAAAAAAAAAAATACACTCAAGATCGTGTGATCCAAAATCATGAGTCAGAATATTTATAATATGACAAAATGTCGATGACGTAAATGATAAATGTTGATATAATGAATTGCTTTAACGTTGCTGACAAACAAATCAAATTTCTACCAAATGACTAACACAACATGCTTTTAGTTTTACACAGTCGCCATGTGAGCTTACAAATCAGAACCATTGTCAGATTTGGCTTTGTTAGAGAAAAGAGATGGGAGGACCGTATGTGGAAAATATCTTTTTTTTTCCTGGTATATCATCTGTTCACACTGTAAGTTAAAGAGGAGATCTGGACAGTATCGATGGTCCACAGGATGACCCCAGTTGCTCCGATGACAGTGATGCAAAACAGAGCTTTCCAACTGTCACATCACTGAGAGTTACGGCACACAACTGACCTCCCAAGAACACAGACTGGCTCTCTGGAGGGAAATGCAAGGCGGTTCCATTTATTCATTTAAACCTGTAATTACCTGATTTCACGTCATGGTCTCACACAAAGATGCACAAACACAGCGGATGCAAAGAACCTTAATCCCAGATGTGAATAACTACAATATTCCACCTCTGCTGGTGGTGAAATGCTGCCTCAGTGTTGCTGCAGAGCCTCACTATCAGCTGCCGTAGGATAAGGTGCTGTTACTCATCCTCAGCTCTGTTTGTGGCAGAGGGCTCCTGACTCACTCTACTCACTACAAATTCCTACAACCACACAATGGTAGAGGTTCCTACATCCTCTACAAACAGGTGCGTACTGTATAGTCTCCTAATTCAGCTGTTGACAGAATATTTCTAGTCAGTGGGCACAACTCAACAGCTGCTGACAGAAGTAATAATTAAATGATAACGTATCACTTCCTTTTCTTAGGACATCTGAATGCTTTCAAAAAGAGGTTATCATTCAAGGTATTTGCACATGATGGCACAGTGTTCAAACCTACAGTGGTCTCCTTTAAGTAGTGAAAGACAAAATACTACGGAGCAAATGTGCACTTTATGGCACAGATGCTTTTAGAAACAAATTTCTGAAGACTTAAAGGAGAAGACAAAGCAATACTTCTAACGTGGACTAACCATGCACAAGATCTCCTGAATGAAACCTGTACTTACAATAATTTTTACAAACGTGACCACTGATAAGCAGAATATATATCTTAAATTTAATTCCAGCTTGCAGCTTATTTTGTCCTGGTGATTTTGATGAGTTAATGTTTATATGCCCTCTGGCCTATTACCAGTAAGGCTTCCTTCAGAATAAAAGCATTAGGTCCAAATGAAAAACTTCTATCATTATCATTGTTATTTTATTATGTCAAAACACTGCTGTTGTTTCAAGAAAAGTTTTAACGTGAGCAAAACATTTCCACTCATGCTCAGGCTTTATTCATAAATGTACAAAGAGAAAAAGAATAAGGACAGAAAGTGGAGGAACCACACACACACTTACTCTCAAAATATTGCAATTGTATAATGATATTGCGATCCCTCGAGGATGTTGCATATAGCAAAAATTAACGCAAATTCAGGTTAGGTGCAAATTTGACAATCTGAAAAAAATCTCATTTCAGTGTAGAGTTGTGCACAGTGTACTAATCCTCTCTCTATGAAAGCTCTGTGCCTGGGACAAAGACACACACACAGTGATAGGGCTAACTGTTAGCATCACACAGCTAACAATGGTTATTTTAACAACGGAGTGAAGCCATTTCTGCATCAGTGCGTTGGCACTGTTCAACAGCTTGGTGTTGGATGTTAGCGGAAGCTGCTGTGTTAGGTCTTTTCTGAAGGCCAGAAGTGCATACCAGTCTTACTGCTGCTGGTGAGCCCACAAAGGGCTTTGGTATGACTTAGCATTTGGTCAAGTCCAGCTATTGATACTTCACTAACACAAATGTCTCTGCTGCCATTTACGTGATGTGTCATTGGCCCGCCTGACTTGCAATTCCTTACTTTTATTCTATTAATAACTCATCTAGGTCACAAGTGAGAAGGCTAAAATAACACCCAGGTTCTGCTCTGCGGCTGATGACACTTGTGGCTTACAGTATGCCTTAAATATAGATTTCACAAGGGAAAACTAAAAAAAAACCCATCAGTTTATTTGAAATACCAAGCTTGACCACTACTGTCCTGTCCAGTCAATGGATGAAAGAGTATCTGAATGGTAGTTTCTGGGTGTTTGAAGAGAAACTCAAACAAAGTGTGCCTCAGTTGTATCATTGTTGGCAGGCAGAGATGCAGGAAGAAATGGAGAACATTAGATGAAACAATTTCTGTGGTTTATTCGTTCATCACATACTGCTAAATGTGTCACATGCTCTCATGTTGATCTGGAAAAATGGTTGAGTCACTCTGCCGTGTTGTTAATGTACCTTGCCATGCAGTTGCCTAATATAGAATGATGAGCGTGAGGAATTCTGCATTTCAGCTATGTTTTCCATGGCATGAGCACATCCACACTTTTCCTCTTGGACAAAGACGAAGAGCACTTGTTTTTCTTTTCTCTCTTTCACACTGATTTACATAGAAATTCCAAATGCTTAAGGGCTAAGCAACAAAAATGGGATGTAGTTTCAACATCTTTGTGAGAAAACAGTGGTCAGAGGCAGACCTTTAATTAAATGTGCAGGACCTGAACAGATAAAAACACAAAAGTCAAAAGAATGCACTCACCATACCAACTGAACCAAACAAAAACTACATTTCTTCATTTAAGAAACAAAATGTTTGGTCTACGATCTAGCACACATGGGGTGTGCTGAAAACCTGACTTAGTAAGCCAGAGACACAGCATGTAAACAGTATGACAAGGTCCTGCACTCCCAAAGAAAGACTGTTGTTCCAGTGTGGACAGGTTCTTGGCTCGCTCACTTTGAATGACTGATTGGATTCTAGTCAAAACTCTTTTCTGGCATGGCTTGCAGGAAAATAGAACAATATTGGGTGCTGTCAATTTGTCAGGGTATTCCATTACGTTACAATGGTGCGGATCAGATGTAAATATGAGCTGAGTCATTTGAGTTTGCCAAACAAATATTGCAGTTTCTTGGACAAAGAGTCAAATCAAAAGTCAAATCTGATACATACACTCTAAGGTCGAGGTCATATGTTATGTAAAACACTGGAAGAATTGGCTTGTCATTGGAAATTTTCAAAAGGTTAACCTTACACAGAGAGCCCCCTGGAAAATGACGAAATTGCTAAATTAAAGAGAAATTGTCATGTGGAAGAATGGAAATGGAAAAAAGTCCAAATTACACGTCCACTGTGACATTTTTTTGTGAGCATTTTAGTGTGTATTATAAAGCCACCAGAAAAGCTACACAGCTTCTATCTCTGAAACTTATCAGTGATAACCAGAACAATAAAAAAAAATCTTTTCTCAACAACGGTCAATGACCATCAGATTAACCCTGTCCATTTGGCTTCTGATGATCTTTTTTCCATATCAAGGATATGAACAGTTTGCAGCATACTTCAGAGATAGGATAACAACCATCCATGGGCAGGTAGTGAGACAATAGGCCCCTGGCACAGATATGCAAAGGGCCCCACCACCTCTCCAACACAGGAGCAAGAGACATAGACTTGGTGGTGGTTTTATGAAAAGGTCTATGGGTGACCTTGAAACTGGATCAATTACGACAATTTACTTTCTAACTAGCAACATTAACATTACAATTCATAAGCAGTTACATAATTAAAGAAATGTATTTTTATCATTAAAATACATGTCAGTGTGTCATCTGATAGTTCCAAGTATCATGAAATGATGCAGTCCATCTGACAACAGGGGTAAGATGTGAAATGCAGAGAATTCACAATTGCCGCTAATATAAGAAGAATGTGAGGCCGACTGCAGTGTGACTAACTAACTCAGAATGCCTAACCCAAAATCAGAGGATTCTAAAAGAAAATCGAGGGTACAGAGAACACCTTTGTTGGTTTTAAATTTCAGATGAAATCATGGCTAAAATCAAGCCAATCATGTACCCATCACGCATGAACTCAAACACTATGAAATCATATTACATCTTAATGTTGTGGTTTTATTGTTGTTGCTTCTTTTATTGTTGTGATGATTTGATGTGTTGTCTTGCTATTGTTTTTGCTGAAGCTGTTGTGTCATGTCAGAGAAAATCTAAAAAATTAGTTTCGGTCAGAGAAAGACTCTGTCCTTGTTCTTCTTCCCTTGAGTGCATCATTTGACACACTCATCCACAGTACTCTCCTGGACAGGTAACATAAATGTGATGGCCTCACTGGCACTCTTCTTAACTGGTTTCCATCTGATGCCCTAAGCAAACACTCCTCAAAGACCTTTGTTATCATTTGTGGAACAAAATGAGGCTTGACCCTGTAGGTCCAGTCCTTTCAGTCTTTATGTACTACATCTTGGTAGTGTCATAAGGCAACATGGCATTAGTTTTCACAGTTATGCTGATGACACTCAACTGTGTATTGCTGAGTCTCCTGATAACACAAGCCCCATTGATGCCTTCCATTTGTGTATTTTAGACATTGATGCTTGGATGGCTCATAACTCCCTTCAGCTCAACCAGGACAAACAGAGGTTCTAGTCATTGATGCAGAGGCACAGAGAGAGAAACTCACCTCTAAACTGAAGTCTATTGCACGCTGTCCAAGTCACAAAGCTCAAACCTAGGTGTCTTCAAAGACCCTGACTTTAATTCCGTTGCCCACATCAGGAATGCAACCAAGTCTGCCCTCTACAACCTAAAGAAATATTGCCAGTGTGTGATTTTATCTCCCAAGCCAATACCGAGTGCCTGGTGCCAGTGTTATTATTATAAATATTCTTTTACTTATCTTCCAATCACTAAATGGTCTAGCTCCCTTCAAGTATGATGTGATTTTTATCTATGTTCCTACTAGATCCCTTCTAATCAGATCCCTGGAACACCCAGGAGACAGAAAACCCAAACGATTGAAGACCCACAACAAGGTTGCTTTTAACCACTACAGCTCCATCTTATGGGATGGTTTGCTGGAGGACCTAAGGTTTATTTTATTCTTCCTTCACTTTTACTGTTACCTCTTAATGCTCTTAATGTTTTTATTGTCAGTTTTACAACACTGTATTCTATTTTATTTAGTTGTAATTATTATTTGTGTGTGTGTGTGTGTGTGTGTGTATATATATATATATATATATATATACATATATATGTATGTATTTATTCACTAGATTATGACCAACGGGTAAAACTAGTAATTGGCCCCAGGCCCGAGACATCCATTAACCTCAAAAGCCAAACTATTACCTCATATTGTGTAGGGCTTCTGAGTCAAAATCTAATGGAAACACCTATGTTTCAGTTTGTATTGTGCTCACAGGGAACACATTCCTAAATAAATCAAACCCAGCCATGATTGTGATTGTACTGTATGTAATCAGAGAAACTAAGTTTCATGTAAATGGAAATTACCGGTTTATTGATAGCACTGCATGCATGCACGTGATGCACATATGAAGTCAATATTACTGACCCTGGATTTCAGAAGACCGAGAGAGCAATATGGAGATTTTCAAGTATGACAACATGCTAAGTTTCGACCTCATAAAGATAAATCTCCAGTTTAATAAAACCTCTGCGGTGTATAAATCTGTCAAAACTATAAGTACTGGATAGATTTATTTCTATTGAGTCAATTATATTCGCCCACTCAACTTTTACTCATCATTCTGTCAGTACACATGTACACGCCCTCTCCAGCCAGTTCTGAATAGTTAGAACTGGTTCTTTGGTTTGTTACTTCAAACTGAAATCTAAAGGTCAACACCTTTACCTCACAAAAACACCTCATGTGATTCATATAAAGTTCTAAACATCAAGCTTAGTGGGAGACAGAGAAGGGAAACAGGTGCAGAGCAGCACCTGTGGTAACTTAACACAAAACATTTGTTTTGAATTACCAGAATTCCATAATTTTAGTTATTTTGGCTCTTGCAAGGTCTTTTGGCAGCTCGCTGATGACGGTTTCCCAGAACAAGAGAATTTTGCTTACTTCTCAGCTACCTGCGGGGCAAATGAATTCCATAAGCTTATACATTTCCTCATAATAGGAAAAGCACAGGTGGTTTACTTGGACACTTTAGTAGAACAAAAGCATTGTTCATGTTATTAACAACATATGTTCTTTTATGGCTATCACAAGTCAAAATGTTTGCTCTAAATCAAAGACTTATTGTTTTAAAGGTGCCCTGTGGAGTCTTCTTGCAAACACACAAAGGTTACATATACATCAAGTGTTACTCACCAAAATGCACTGTGTGTGTGTTCTTGAGAACTCATTTTCAAGCATTTAAATCGAACTTTGTTTGCCAGCAGTCTTTCTTCTCTTTCTTTGTAGGTGAACTGCAGCAGATATCGACGTGTTACCCCCATCTACAGATCAGTGGAATAATGTAATGTATCATTGGCATGTGTATTGCGTCTCCTAAGTTAGCCTGTGTGCATGTGCTTCCTCGTATTGCATAAAAGGTAAAGTACTGAATTCTTATTGTGCAGAGGCGGCATGATCATAAGTGGTGAGCACTGTTGTCACCAGTAAGAGGGTGTAAACACACTGGCTGGTTTGAACTCACTGGCCAACTTGGGCCCTTCTGCATCCAGTTCTTCCTGTGTTAGCAAAGCTTTTCTCCAGGTTCTCTGGCCTCCTCCCACAGTCCAAAGACATTCACCTTAGGCTTATTGTTGACTCTAAATTGCCCGTAGATGTGAACAGGAGTGTGAATAGCTGTCTGTCTCTATGTGTGAGCCCTGTGATTGTCTGTCAATAAGTGTGGTGTACCATCCCTCTCACCCAATGTCAGCTGGGATTGGTTCCAGTTTCCTAGGACCCTGTAAAAGACAAGCAGTTACGGATAATGGACGGATGGATCCTTTATAGTAGTCAATTAGGGAACGAAAGATTGATTTTGGACACAGCTTAAGACAGCTTTGTGTGCTTGTCGTGCAGTGCAATTCCAAAACCATACATTTTCAAAACCGTCTCCCACTAAAGATGATCAGCAAAAAAGCAACACATAGTGGTTTTGTATGCATGAGCTTTGGTTTTGCGGCCAGGGAGAAAATGCTTTAGAAATTCTTATACAGAAATATAAATAGATGCTGGCTAAAGAGCCCTTAATGCTCCACTAAAACATTATCTTTTATATTTAAAATCCAAGATGGCACTATGGCGACTTGCTTTGGGCTGCTCTTTGTAGCTGTTTATTAAACTGTATGCGTTGTATTTTGTGTGTAATGTTATTTTTTTACCAGCTGCAACTTTGCCATGACACTAAATATTGTTTCATCTTGTGAGTCTGTGTGCATGTTGTCATAGCAATATGTAGTCCTGAAGACGTGGACAGTTAACGGAACAACCACAGAAGCCATTTTGAGTATTTTGCCAGGTCTGTATATGTCTGTCTGTCTGTCTGTGGACAGATTTTGTCATTGTGATAGCATCACATCTGTGCAAGAAACAATCACGGAACTCCATACTGTAGGTGTGTGGTTGAGATCAAAATGAAGGCCGGGTACAATGACTGGTGTGGTCCTAGTAAGAGAACTGTGGTTAGGTTTAGGAAAAGAAACATGGTGAGGATGTACTTTAAAATGACTTGAAGTTCACTCGGTTCCAAGCTTCAATCTCCTGGGGAAAGTCCTATGTTTTGGGACCCATCCACCATCTCAACCTGCCTCCTAAAAGGACCACTTGGGATTGTTTCCTTCTTTACTCCTGTCAGCACATTGGTCACTTGAGTGCAGCCTTCCAAAATATGAGTTATGCACAAATTATTAGCCAATCATTTTGCAGTATACACAAATTTTGATGGATTACTTTTTGTAGGAGAGCATACAAACAGTGCATGAGAGCAACTTGAATAGTTCAGCCTTTACCTATGTTGCACCATGTGGTCATACAAGAAACAGAGCAACACTATTTTTTGGTTCAGATTTATTAATTAATTTTTTTTTTAAATTTCTACTGTATCAAGATGTAAAATATGTTAACAAATGTCATAAATAACTTTGAGTACTACTTTAATATAGGCCTATAAACATAGGCGATTCAAGTAAAATGAATTAATTTTTATGTAGCCCAAAATTACAAATTGTGAACATAATAATACTTCATTTAGAGTTTCCTTGCTGATCCTGACGTTGTACCCTCTAAACACAAGTTCTTGATTGTTTCTTAAACTGACATCATCTGTCTTAAGGATGAGAGGCTTTCTTGTTACACCAAAATGTCATCTCTCAAGTTCATCATCAGGTTCCAATAAATGTCATATTTCATTGTTGCATATTCTTCAGGTTGCCATGAGATCTTTTTTTGTTATGAAAAAAGGATGACTAACAAGGACATAATAACCCGTCACAACTGTCAGAACTACAGTGCATTGTTTTGTCAGGCACTGCAGTCACAGAAAAAAAGCTCCAGGGTGTCTATGATAATCAGTATTTATTTTGGCCATGACATCACCAACAGACAAGTAATAAATATATCAAAAAGATGACAGTGTTATCTGATGACTTATGGGTATCTCTCACCCATTCACGATGCTTACAACACTGATACACTGTTAGTGTGAGTCACTCTTTAGGTGAGTCCTGATTTAAAGTTTGAACAATAACATAAAAAAAGCTCCATTAATGTGCATTCAGCCAATGGACTGTTTTCCATCCTCACACTTGTTGCACTTTCTCTCCATATATTATATTTTCAATGCCCATAATTTCTTAAAGAGTGCTACATGATCGCCTCTCCAAGAACATCAGGAGACAGTTTGAAGCCATAAAATGAAATGGATCTAATATAATCTACCCATTGTGAGCTTTGGCTGTTTATGGCGTTCTTTCCATCCCACCCTAACTTTTCATAAAATATCCATCTTGTCACACATCTTTACTTTGAACATTTATACTTATGGGCTATTTTACACAAAGTCAACTTCATAAAATCCTAAAATGTGAAATTCTCTTTCACATAAGTGTGTGTTTGAAAAAAAAAGCCAACTTTTATTCTTCTTTCTGTAAAGCTGTTACACCCATCTCTCTGTATATATGAGGCATGATATTGGGGACATGCATATGTCACCATAAAATCTGCCACAGTGGTAAGAGAGGAAAAAAGCTAAAAATGGGATGCTACACAGCTGTCCTTTTTAAACATTTTACCAGAAGAAAAGGATGATCATACCTGCATTAACTTCACCTGTCACCTATTATTTGTCTCCTCAAACTGACGTTTATGGGTCCATCCTGACGTTTATTGCCCATTCACATTCACTTTGAAAGTATAGGCAGACACTGAGGGCACCCATCTGGCTTTGATTTCTCTGCTCCTTAGAGCCCTTTGTCCAACCACTAGACTGATCCCTCATGTACATAAAGTGCACATGTGTACTGTACATGAATGTTAAGGTGGACGGAGGCAAATTATTAAATGATTCTAGAAAATTTGAAATGTCCACATTAAGTTACAAAAAATACAACAAAAAAATGTCAGTTGAATTTACATTAATTTCAGTAAGAAATACATTAAGACACATCATTAGCTTAAAGGAGCTGTATACAATTTTCAGAGCATATCTTTGATTCAGCGCGAGATACAGTCGGTCCCCACATGGATCTCAGCATGAGGGTTACTGAGCCGTCGGCTAGCAGCTATTGGTGCGTACTCCATCAACAACTTAATGACATAAGGGTGCCGACAAAACTAACGGTGTTCACCAGGGAGGCTTTCCACAGCAATGCTGTCCCGATATCAGCAGTAACCACCATATTAGCACAGTGCAGAGCGACAGTAATTTGCTTGCCAGTGGAATACACATACAGGGCCTCACATGCACTAGCATGCATGCGTGGCTGGACTGGCTACCGCAACAATGTATCCTCATACATTTGTGAGAAATGTAATTTCCACCCCACAAATGATGTTGAGTCCTTAACATAAAGTTATGTACTTAACATAAAGTTACAGAGGCATGGTTTAGGCAAGTAGAATTACTGTGATTAGGATTAGGTGAAAAAACAAACGAACATGGTGATGTCCTTAAAATGACTCAAAGTGAAACAGTTTGAAACTTTGGTCTCCTGGGGACAAAGTCCTGTGTTTTTTGACCCATCCACCATCTGGACCTGCATCCTTACTGGACTGTTTCTTTCTTTGGTCCCCTTAACGCATTGGTCACATAATCACAGCTTTCCAAATATGGGTTATACACAGATAACTGGCTCCTGATGACATGGGATAAGTAGGAATTTTGGTGCATTACTTTTCTTGGAAGGTGTACGAACACTGGACAAGAACAGTTTGACCACAACACCAAACAAAGAAGCTCAGATTAAGGGGCTGTCCATACCAACCCGGGTATTTATAAAACCGTGACTGTTTGTTCACGGTTTGGCCTTTCATCCACATGTAACGGCAGTTTTCCCCTGTAACTGGAGTTATTTGTAACAGGAGTCCAGGGTGAACTTTTTGGAAAAGTCCAGTGTCAGCAGTCATGTGTGGACAGGATAACCGCAGTTATTTTGTCTCGTCTCCATTGTATGACGTCACAGTGTGCAACGTAAACAGAAAACAGCTGTGTTATTACCCGATCCAGTGTGTGCGAGGATGGACCTAAAGATAATACTGCTATTTAGCAGCATATCTGCACTTTGTGGCTGTATCATACACCTAAAGCTATTCAACCACATCCAGCAACAGAGGCGCAAGAGTGTGCTATTACGGAGACTACTCCTGCTGCATAATAGTACGCTTGTTGTTGTTGTTTTTCCGGTAATGATGTTTTACTGCCTTCTGATTGGCTACAATGGCCTTACAGTTAGGAGTTATATCGCCACCTACTGCTTTGGCATGTGTATTACATTGCTTAATAGTGGAATTTGTGGTGTCATGTGGACGGAGGTATTTTTATTATACTGCTCGTATGGACGCAGATTTTTTTACAACTGGAGGCCAAAAAGTTTGATTTTAAAAATACCCGTGCTTGTGTGAACTAGGCTTAAGACACACAGAGGGAACGTGACCTTATTCTCTGGTCAGGACACCATTGCTCCACTATCATTACATAGCAAAGTTTGCTTCTGTATTAATGTTCAGAATGTGTATACAGCTCCTTAAAACATGGAGACTAAGTCAGAGATAGAGAGAAGGAAAATACAGTAAAGTAACATCCCACTCCGGGTAAACAGAACAGCCAAGCTATTTTTATTAGTCAGCTCAATCTCTATGGAGACTTGGGGTGGGGATGGAACCTCCTTTATCGAAACCTGGCAAGTCCTGATCAGAAACCTGTGGGGATTTCTCCGTCTGAAAGAGAGAGCTCCCATAATGACGCCAGACATCTCTGAAGCATGAGGTCATCAGTAGAGGGAAAATGTCCCATTGATTTCATTTCTTGCAAATACGTTATTGGGTAGGAATTGAAGGTCAACATGTCTTTCTTATGTTGTCAGGACATTTAAAATTGACCCCATCTGTGGTAGCCAAATGAATAGTTTTGTACATTCTTTAGACATGTATGGATGAGTTCATTTTCATTGCTCTAAGGTACCTGAAACTAAAGGCAGGGCCCTCCCACTTAAACCTCCAGCTTTACAGGAACAACAATAATACAGCTGAGTAAGGCCAGGACTGCCTTCCATCACTAGTCTGTAGCTTCATAACCAGGCATGACAAAGTGCCCAAAAAAGAGCAAAACAAACATGTTTCAGCACAAAGAGACAGCAACAGCAGGCCAGGAAGATTATGAGTCAAAAGTTTACTTAAAGAATATGCGGGAATGATAGATGAGAAAGCTGTCACATATGGGGCCCCGGGATCATGGCCCCTTTGCATCAAGCTCAAAAGCTGTCTGACATTTAGCGCAAGCTGTCTCTCAAACTTCACCACACAGGAATTTTGGAGTGCATCCCTTTTTATGCTATTAAAAGTTATTCCACTGTGGTCCAAATGTTGAGAGGAAAATGTGATGCGTTTACAGTGCACGTAAGGTTAAGCATATACTGTGGGGCTGAGCTGTGAACTGGGACGACCCGGGCGAACTTTGAGCACTGTGCATCACACATGTTCTTGTGTATCTTAATATACATAAATACATTTTTTTTTTCTTTGCCAGAGCACATTTTTTATGGCTCAACTTAAGTCCACAAATATGGATTTGCCAAAATACACATGTTAATCTAACTGTCTGAGGTTATTGTCACACAGTCTGAGAGATTTAAGAAGCTGCTTTAAATAGAGACCATGTGAAAGAAAACCCCATTGGGCATAACTCCAGTACCTCAAAACAGACGTGGCTATGTAAGAACTTTTATTATTCAATAAACTAAATGATACCAAAAATGCTAAAAGAACATATAACCAGACATAATCAGACAAAAAAACAGTGTACATTGATATTGTACACTATCAAAACACTACTGAGCCATTAAGTTGATCACAAGCTGTATATTCTTAAAGGAGCAGTTTGACATGTTGGGAAATACACTTACTCACTTGAGAAGATTAATACCACTCTTATGACTGTATGTTGAGCATGATGCTACTGCCAGCGGCCAGTTAGCTTTCCAAAAGTAACAAAATCCACTAACCAGCACCTCTAAAGCACATTTCAACATCTTTGGAAATCTGTTCATTTGCTGTCTGGCTAAGAGTTAGATGAGGGGATAGGTATCACTGTCACATCTGTGCGGTACATAAAACTAGCTTAGCTGAGCTAAAAAACCCAAAGTGAAGTGGTGTCTCCTAGTTTTGGAACCTAAACCTAATGAAATTAAAGTGAAACTTAATGAAACTGTTTTCAACTTTAATGGGCTGATAACAATCTTCTGAACCTATTTGTAGGTGGAGCAGGTCCCTTTCAATCGAGGTACCTCATTCAATTGAGTTCAATTCAATCTCTCTGAGGTCGTGTCTCATCTGACTGTCTGCATACTTCTTAAGATATCAAACAATTTCCTCAACACGCTATTCAATCCATACATGATGTTGCGTTTTTATGTTAGGCCTCTATTTCAGTGAAAGTCAACCTGCTGTCACCATGAAGTCGCAGAGACTCCAAAGGCACCATTATTTTCAGATATCAGATTGCCATCAATCTTCTCATCTACTGTCCATTCAAATATAAAGACATCCCTCCTCTGTATACCCTTCAAGTGGACTTAAAAAGTTTCCCAATCCATAAATTCTCTCTTTACCACAACTGCCTCAGTGAGGCTCCATATGAATATATGTAGGCCCATCTCTGACAGCAGCATGCCTGGAAATAAATGATTACCAGCTCTGGTTGCAGCTCCACAGGCATTCCCTCGTGTCTTGTTACCTTTCCATGTCAGTAGAATGCTAATATGCTCGTACAGCTTCATCGGACATGCAGGGAATGCCGGGGACACCAGCCTGAGCATGAGCAGGGTCCCCTCCTGGAATGTTTTCCTAGGTGTCATTTTCTCATTCCTTCCAATGTCTTTGAGAGCAGAAGTGCAAGGGAGCTCAAGTGCACTGAAATAGTATTACACAGTATACATTATTTTGCCTTTGGCCTGAATCCAGTTGACCTACAGTAGTAAAACCTTCACTGAGCCTCAGTTGAATAAACAAAATGTAAACAAAAGCATTGTTTGCTTTTGGCCATGTGGATTTCTTTTGGAGAGTATCATTCAGGTTGTCTGCATGCACCTGTCAATATGGAGGTGGCTGAGCCAGCAGTTAGCAGCTAATGTGCTAACAGTGAGAACAGTGCTAACGATGGCAGTAACAGAGCTATCGGTGGCAACCTGGGGAACCACGCTTCAATGACGATGCTGTAGTCATTGCTGAAGGTGTTATCACTGGAAATTGTTAATGAGCAGATGAGTGCAGAGCAGCGGGAATTACCTAGCCAGTGGTACACACTCACAGGGACACATGCATGCCCCTCTAGACAGTCACAACAACAAACAACTTAATCTAATTCTCTGCTCAGGACGCCATTACCCCATGATATTTTCACAAAGCAATGCTCTTAAAGAACCTTCAGATTACACTGATGTATTACAAAATGCAAACACGTTTTTGTTACAATGTTTTCTATAAGGGAATTCGTCGTCTTTTGGACAACAATGTGCCAACATTTGACATGGTGCATTACTGCTGCTCAGCCTTGAAAAATAGTTTCTGTACAACAACTGAACCATGAGTTGCCATACACTTCATGAAATGTGGTTGAGAGAATCCTGAGGCCCGTCATCTCGAATTTGTACAGTAGTTTTGGAAGGAAGGTTGGGCCCATCAGGAGTTTCATTGTGCGTTTACAAGCTTTTGGCATAGGCTTATGAATCAATGACCATTACAGATCATGTTAGTTTCCGTGGTCATATCATGTCAAAATATGTATTCCAAATGTTTGACAGCGCTGTAAAAGCAGTCACAGAGCGCAATGAGCCCACAGATTCATACTCCTGCCTCTAGGATAAACACCTCACATTGAGTTGAGATTTAAGGCTCACTGAACTTGGGAACTGTAGGTGAAACAATCTCACCACAAGCTGTGTTTTGTCGCTGTTCTGAAGCAACTGTCCCACTGACAACAGCCCACTCACCAGAGGAACATGTTGGTGTTGTAGACTATGTTTCTTCAAACAATTATAACTAGTCCATACCCATTGAGTGCACAGTTGTCCACGTACAGTTTCACATGATGTGTGTTTAGGATACAGGTCATAGGCAATTACAGATTAAATAGTCAACTGAACCCATTAAGAAGGGCAATGTATTCAGACAGAGTTTTTTTGAATTTGCAGCCGCAGCGAACTGTTGCATTTTAGCCATTTTTCTGTTGTTATAGCGCCACCCAGTTGCCAATTAGAGTTAAATTTCTCCAGTCACCTTGAGGCGTCCTGTTCTACATATCTACCAAATTTAGTAAAAATCAATATGGCGGTTAGGCCTAGATAAGAAATTAGCTCTCCAGCTAAATTCAGACAAGACTGAAGTCATCGTATTTGGTCCACAGAAACAAAGACAAAGTGTCAGCAGTCACCTCCAGTCTCTCTCTCTTAAACCTACAAATCAGGTTAGAAATCTCGGGGTAATAATGAACTCAGACTTGAACTTTAACAGCCACATCAAATCAATAACATCAGCAGCTTTTTACCATCTAAAAAACATTGCCAAAATCAAAGGTATAGTGTCTAAACCTGACTTGGAGAGACTTATCCATGCATTTGTCTCTAGTAGGTTAGACTACTGTAACGGCCTGCTCACTGGCCTCTCCAAACGGGCCGTAAGACAGCTGCAGTACATCCAGAATGCTGCTGCTCGGGTCCTGACCAGAACCAGGAAGTACGAGCACATTAGTCCTGTGCTCAGGTCTCTGCACTGGCTTCCTGTGGCTCAGAGAATAGACTTTAAAGCAGCTCTGCTTGTGTACAAGTCTCTCCACAGCCTAGCACCAAAGTACATCTCTGACATGTTAGTGCCATATGAACCATCTCGGACTCTGAGGACCTCAGGGACCGGCCAGAGTCAGGACTAAACATGGGGAATCAGGGTTCCAGTTTTATGCAGCTAAAATCTGGAACAGTCTTTCTGAAGATGTGAGACAGGCCTCTACTCTGACAATGTTCAAATCTAGGCTCAAAACAGCTCTATTTCACTGTGCATATGACTGAAAGGATCTTATCTGCACTCTTCTCTTTTAAAGTTCATTTTATAATGATTATTTATGTTTTTATTTTGTATTGTGATTTTAATGCATTTTCTTGTTCTGTAAAACACTTTGAATTACTTTGTGTACGAAGAAATCGATTTAAAGTGTTTTTCAAAAAATTCAAAATGGTGGAAAATCTATATAACCTGAAGTTATGGCTTCTTGCGGCAAATTATCTCTGTGCAAAGTTTCATGTCTCTATGACATATGGGGCATGAGATATGCCCATTCAAAGTTTGCAATTTCAATCGGTTGCTATAGTGCCCCCCTTTGGCCAATTGATGTAATATTGCTTCATTCGCATCCTCCCATGACCCTCTACCAGTGTGCCAACTTTCACATGGATTGACCAAGTCAGTGAGGAGAAAAACGTGGAACAGACACACACACAGACACACCCACAGACAGAGTTTTCGTCATTATAAGATAAGATGTTTTATATCAACGTTGCTAAAGTGATATAGGATATACGCTGACTGTGCTCTGACCCATTCTCACTCCTACCTCATCAAATACCTTCGCTTTGCCAGTGGAACTCAGTGGCAGACACTAACACATTGAGACACCCTCCATGGTGATATGATATGGACATGACAGCGGCCGTTTCTGACACTGCGGGCAACAACCATGGTATAAAGAGCAAGGAGTCTGCATATCTAATGTTTTTTACCTAACACGCTGCAGATGTTTTTATTTTATTTAAGTTTTTATTTATTTCTGAATAAAAACCAAAACCAAATGGTTTCCCTGCCTAAAACTATTCACACATTAACCAGTGAAATATAAATATAAAGTAGAAACATATTCCCTACATGATAATGTACAAATGTAATGTATTTGTGGTTTGCATAAACGTACAATGCCAATCCTTTTCTGGCAATTGGGTTTCTGTCAAATGTGTCTGGGTAGAACTTACACTTTACAGTGAATAAATGTTAACTGAGTAGTATTTGGCACACAAAGGGAACTGAACCAAAGGAAGTTGTGTACCAAATTGATTGTCCCAGTACTGCTTTTTTAGGGTTAATACATGGAGCATTTCTCGACTAAGAAGTACAGAATAACATATTCAAAGAAAATTATACTTTATACTAGTTATTCCACACAATAAGACTGTCCCTTCAGTTTAGTTTTGATGTGCACAAGAAAAACACCTGTTGGGTACATTTTATTTTACTTGTTTTTATTTATAAGGACAATGCACACTAATCAACATTTCTGTAAATGTGACAGTGTTAGCCAGGTGGCTAATTTTCAACTGCAGTCCTTTGGCAAGATGTCTTGAAACCAATGAAAAGATTAAAATTGACAGGACAAAGACAGCATAAAGACACAAAGACAGCATTAACTACAGCAATTAGAAACTGTCAAGGTAGAGCAGAAGCCATGCAAAGCAACACGCAACAGCAGAGCACCAGTACAACACAATCACACAACAACATCAAATAGCATGTTAGCACAAACAGACATACAAGCAACACAATTCACCAACACACAGATTAGCATTAAATTCAGACATGCATCATCAAATGCACTAACACACAAGCCATGCAACAGAAAGTTAGCTATTCTGTTAATAAAATAGATATTGCAATCATACCCATGCAGAGTTGGCTGCCTGGCAACAGGCAAGGAGTTAGCAGCATGTTAGCAGCAAGGCAAAAATAACATCAACAGTGTCTCAGTGAGCAATGTACTGTGTTGATTAGAAATGTTCACGTCTGATTGTCCAAAAACAGGTTTTGAGCCTATGTGCTGAGGTGTGATAGATGTTAGAGTTTCTTATCTCAGATGGGCGATCGTTCCATTTTTCAGAAGCTCTACAGCTGGAGGAGCTGGACCTGTAAGGGGTTACACAGTTCCCCTTCAGTGCAGACCTTGTGGATCTACTGTTTAAGTTTTCCATTTAATAAAAGTGCTGAGTGGTGGAGGAGCCTTGCCATTTAATATTTTAAACATCAGGCAGATGTTAGTGTATTTCATTAGATTTTCCCAGCTTAAGATGTCAAATTATCAAGAATTTTGCAGTGATGATGCGGTTTCCTGTCTAACACTTTGAGAGCCTGCTTGTAAATGTAGAGAATGGGCTTCAGTGTTGTATCTTTTGCTTGGATTCAGCTTGTCATACAGTATGTTAAATGGGGAGTTATCATTGCATTCAAATATAGTTTTGCTGCTGCAGTTGTTAAGACAGTTTTGTATGTACCTGAAGTTAGACAAACTGAGTTTGGCATAACTTTTTTGACTTGTTTTTTGAAGGAGGTGGTGGAGTTGCGAATGATTCCAAGATATTTAACATGAGACACTACTTGGATGCTCCCTCCAGACACATAGACTTCAGGATCACAGTCTGATGTGTCTCAGTAAAAAACATGCAAACAGTCTTAACATTTAAAAACACATGAGAATCATTAAGCCATGTTTTATCATTTGTCACTGTTGTGTTGAGTTTAAAAGCTGCTTGATGTTTGTTTTTTTGCATGAACGTAAATTACGGCATCGTCTGCATATACCTGAACTTCACACCTGGTGCAAGCTGATGGTAAGTCTTTTATGTAAAAGCTGATCAGAAGGGGTCCTAAGATGAATCCCTGGGGCACAGCTATTTAATTGCTCAGACAGAAAGACATTATACCTGCCACTCTTACACACTGCACCCTGTCTGCAAGTTAGGACTTCATCCAGTTTAGCACGGCAGTTGAGAAGTTTGATGATTTAGTTATTCAGAGTTTTTGATGGTTGACTGTGTCAAACTCCTCATTTAAGTTCAAGAATATGGCCCCAAACACACCTCCTTTGTCTGTTTTTAGTTTGATGTTCTCCAAGACAAACAGGCTTGCTGTCTCAGTGGAATGATAAGACAAAAAACCAAATGGCATTGGGTGAAGTGTGTGAGAGCTACTGTTGAGATGAGCAGTCAGCTGCTCAGCAACATATTTCTCCACAATTTTTGAGATGATAGGTAAAATGCTAATTAGCCTGTGATTGCTCATATCAGTTTGATCTCCTGATTTATGGACTGGCACGATAATGGATGATTTCCAATCCTGTGGAAACTTCCCTTCCTTGAATAAGGCATTTATTATTTGTAAGTGGTTCGGTGAATGAATCTGAATGCCTTTTTAGAAACAAGGTGTCTAATCCAACCATGTCTTTCGAATTTAGGGTTATTCAGAGAGCTCAGAATTGCATTAACTTTAGATACTGAGACCTCCATCACACAAAGAAATGGATATCTTTTGGTGATGGGTGAAGGGGTCTAATTTGATAAATGTCTATTGTGACTTTAGTGGAATTCACAAAGTACAAGTTTAAAAGATTTGCAGTTTCTCATGTTCCTTTAAACAGGGAGCCACTGGCTATAATCTGCAGCTCCTGTTGCACTATTATTCCATTTCCCTTTTAGATTTTTTAGATTGTACCAGATTTGTGATTTCCCTTGGCATCATTTATTAGACTTAGAATTTTGCTTTGGCTGCTCGAATGGTCTTTATTACATTGTTTCTTAAAGAGGTGAAAATGTGTCTGTTCGTATGTAATTAAGTCACAGCAATTGTTGTGAATTTTCTGTAACCTTTTGTCACTAAAAGCCTACTTTTATGTACTCCTCCTAAACAATGTGCCAATTTAATGACTTAATAAGTATGAACTAATACATTTAAATGTGCAGTACACTGTACACATCATAGAAAATCAAAATGACTTATTTAATCAATGATGTTTAAGTTATATTTTTGGTAATAATTGTTAGACAGACACACCACTCTTTGTCCTTTTCATTTAGCAAAAAAAATACACTTTATCTTCAAAACCATAGTGTGCGTCTTTTTTCCAGGCTCTTTGGATTCACATGGCGCAGAACACATCTACCATAATTATTTTATTGACTACAGCTGATAAAATCTCTTAGTGATGGTTTAAATGTCAGCCAGGGAAACTGAAGAGCGCCAACTAAAAATGAAAAGCCTTATGTTTATTATTCCCTGTATTTGAGTTCCTTGTACAGTTTTTGTTCCCATGACCAAGGCCATTTGTATCTGCTGAAACTTTCTGTGGTCTTAAGTATTGTGATGCTAACCTGTGTGCTCAACATCCAGTGTGCTTTGTTTGAACTTTTTTTTTAAAGTAAATGCAGATTAATTCCATAGCATTTCTCCTCCTACCAAGTTCAATGCATCTATCTAGTGCCAGACACAGTTTATATTTTGGATGTGACTGAACTTTGCTATTGTCTTAAAAAGCTGCTGACCGCACTGGTCAGGATTACTCAACATTACTCAACATGACAGTAAACACAGACATTGTTCTCTGTCCTGAAACAACATAATTAAAGCGTAGCAACTTTTTCAGACTCTTGAAAGTAGGTCCATTTTAGGTAAATTTAAGTGTAAACAAGGAAAGTTCATGCAAGGGGATTTCCAAACGGTTCAGTTCACTGTTCACTACTATGTTAGGGCGTAATTTCCACTGGGGTTAGGCGGGGGGGCATATCCCCCTCACTTTTCATATTTCTTGTTGATTTTCATACTGAAATCTCTCGGAGCATTGTTCTCCCACTGTCCTGCCACATTTGTCCAAAGCAGAGAAGATCTGCGCAAATAAAAAAGTTGGTTTACCTTTCACTTTTTGCCATGCGTTTTGCTTTATAAGCAATATACAGGCTGCCCTAACTTTTTGCACATTCCTGATTCTTTTCCTCCTCTCCTTGCCACTCCTCTCCTCTCGTTTTGGTCCCTCCCACCTTAAACACGAGTGGAGGAGGCAAGGAAGAGACACAAGGAGACTCAAGCTGTGACTTATAGCACAGCTGCATCATCAGCTGTGTGTCACACCTCTTTCACACATCACAAATGCCGAAAAGAATTCTGCAAAGAATACACCTGTGCACCCTCATCTAGCTCCTCCAGCAAGCTTCTTTGCAGAGATGCATTTTAGGAGTTGAGACATTCTTAAAGGCAAAGTTCTGCGATTGACTTACTGGTCACAGGACGGAGGAGAGTGGGGGTACAAAATAGAGTGATGACAAGAGCCCATTGTTTAAAATTGTTGAGGCTGTATGCAGCAAGAGAAGAAGACCGGTAGACAGGTCACGGGGCTAAAAAAGGGTATTTTCATGGTGTGTTCACAGTGAGTACTATAACAGTAATTTGCACAAGGTAAGATACAAAGTCATTGTGAATAGATGCAAACTCAGGCTGAGATGATGCAAAGACATGCTAATTGGGTCATTCAAGTCATTTGCGCAAGTTGAAATTTTTACACGAGTGAAAAATTTGTGTCATTTTGTCAGGATAGACTATCAGCACTGAGATCAAATTGAGACGCTCCTAATGTTAGTATGAATAAGAAATATAGGACAGAGACAGGACAAAGTAGGGGACCACTGGTAAGGAGAACAGGGTCCCATTCCACCAGACACTTTTGCTATGGTACCTTTGGAATCAAAAGTAATCCTTCAGACACGGTACCTAAACCCTGGTGTCCATTTAGTGTTTCCACTGCAAACAGTACTTGCACATGTAGGCGGGTCACTGCTCCATTCAGCACTCATCACCAACAAAACAGAATTGCCATGAGTTGACCTTTTCAGAGCAAAAAAGAACAGGCTGAAGCAAGAGTCTCTCTCAATGGGATATTTAAAATAGCGAGTTTGTTCATTTAGTCCTTCTCAGGCAAGCGCAGGGGCTAAGTGTTGCTGGAGCCCACAGGTATGAAGCTCTGCAACACGTTTTTATTCTCAGAGTGAGTATTAGAACATATTGAGTTCACATAATCCCGTTGATTCTGGAAAATTATTATATTTTTAAATGCTTGAAGATATAATCATTACTAAAAGCGTGTGTCATCCAAGAGAGACAATCTTATCTTACTATATAACTAGGGCTGGGAAAGTTAATGTGTTACGCCGATAATTATTTTAACGCAACTAGCGCTTTAAAAAAAAAATAAATAAATTTGATTGGCTTAAACGCGCATCTCATCCAATCAGAGCATTTGTTTTGGCGCGCTAGAACCGGAAAAGAAAAGAACTGCAGGGACAGAAAATGGAGGAAGATACACAGCTCTTAAGTGGACATTTTCATTTTAAATCTCTCCCGGACGGTGGAGTTGATAGAAGTAAGGTTATCTGTAACCACTGCAAAGCTGAGCTGTCTTATCATCGAAGTACTTTGAGTCTGAAGTACCATATAAACGCTCGGTTCACCGCTGATGTCAAGAAACCACCTTCCCAAAACAGCGGAGGGAGGCTCCGACAGACTACACTGGATGCAGCTTGTGGGAGAAGTATCGATAAACAAAAACGTGACAAGCTAACAAATGCCATGGCAAAGTGGATAGCTAGAAACTGCAGGCCGATGAGTATTGTGGAAGATGTCGGCCTAAGAGACATTCTTTGGATCACAACAACTGACTACACGTATGAGCTTCCTTCAAGACGTGCCATCACAACAAGAATACACGAGCTGTATGAAAAAGAGAGGGCTACAAAAGCGACAGAATTGCAAAGCACACCAACTGTTGCTCTCACTGGACCTCAATAGGTAACCACAATCACCTCGGTGTTACAGTGCATTATACTGATGAACAGTGGGAACTGCGCTCACATGCTCTGACTGTAATGAAAACCGAAGAGAGACATTTTGCTTAAACATGCGCCGAACATTTCACGCAAGTTGCACTGCTGCAATTGCAATGTTTCGGATAAAGTCCGCACACTCAGCACAGCAAGAAATATGATCGCTGCTGCCAGAAATCTGCCTTTTGAACCTGCGTCGCGCACAGTCTCCAGCGCTCTATCACAGTATCTTTGCAGAACAGTGCATTTGACATTGTCTTAGCCAAATGCAGAAAAGTTGCGGGCCACTTCAAACACAGTCCAGTGAATGCTGCAGAGTTAGAACAAAAACAAATTCAACATGATCAAAAGAAGGAATCGCTTATACAAGATGTTCCGACCTGATGGAATTCCACGGTGGACATGATTAAAAGCGTCTGCAGAAACGAACAGCCACTGAGGGATGTCCTCGCCACACACAACACCAAGGTTGCCATGCCAACCGCAGCTGAAATGGACAAGCTGCAGAAACTGGAAACAGTACTGGATGCCTGCAGGTAAATTTCACCTCTTATATTTCTTGTGTGTGTGTGTGTGTGTGTGTGTGTGTGTGTGTGTGTGAATGTGAGTGTGTGTGTGAGAGAGAGAGAGAGAGAGAGAGAGAGAGAGAGAGAGAGAGAGAGAGAGAATGAAATCTGAATATGTAGAGGGCTTTTAGTGTATATTTGCAAATAGTGAATGCAATTAAACTACAATACTACAATAGTTTTTGTGTGTATAAGTGGATGTAATACATTTCAGCTACAACTGTTTTGATTTTTCTGTGCAGGTATGTCACTGAACTTCTGGGGGGGAGAAGTATGTGTCATGCTCTGTAGTTCTGCCTGCTTTTTGCCATCTTGTCCGGGTGATGAAGACTTCTGAGGATGACCCTGCCTATTTGGTGAAATTCAAGTCTACATTCACAACAGATCTTGAGACACGCAAGGGAAATGCCAACAGTGCATATCTGAAGAATGCCACTGCGCTGGACCCGAGATTCAAGGACCTAAAGTCTCTACCCAGAGCTGAGTGGGGTGAGTTGTGGGCCTCGGTAACCAACTTACTCAAGGAACAGGGGGTTGTTCCAGAGAGACCTGTGGGAGTAACAGCATCAGAGCCTTCAAAGAAAAAGAAGAAGGAGGAAGAATTTGTTGAAAGCTGCATGCCTCGATACAGAGCAGAGCCCACCATCAGTACAGATGCCTGTCCATTAGACTGGTGGTCAAAACATGCAGGCGCACACAGCAGGCTGGCCTCTATTGCAAAGAAGTATCTGGCCACACTCGCCACATCTGTACCTTGTGAAAGGTTGTTTTCTCTTGCGGGTCATATTGTAGAAAAGGCTTTGTGTCAGCGGGTCAATGTACTAATGTAAATGTCTTAGCAACTGCTTGGTACAGAGTAAGAAAATGTAAAGTCTGAGGAATGGATAAATGTGAAGTTAATTTTGTCATGGTTTAACTACTCAGCCTGCATCGCTGATTCCTCAAAAGAAATCCTATACATCAAACATGGACTTCACAGGCTGAAGAATCCACTGCAAAGTAAATCCCAGCTGTGTACTATAATAATTTTGTGCTAAATCCCTTTACCTCACTATAGCAGGGACGCTTGCTACTGAATATTGACTATTCCTGCTGCTAGTTGATAAAAGGAAAAATGTCCTTGTTGCTACCTCACAAAGGAAAAATGTTCTTGTTGCCTCATAAAGGAAAAATGTTCTCGTTGCTATCTCACAAAGGAAAAATGCTGTTGTTGCTACCTTGAAAAGGGAAAATGTTTCTGTTGGTACTCTAGTATCTGGTAAAAGAAGGATGAAAAACTGATTTATTGAAGGACTGACACTTTCTGTTGACACCAATTTTAAGTTCCTAAAATATTTCCTTGCTGTTGCTAGTAAGGTGCCTGTTTAATCTTCTTATGAACCTGGCTTTTGACATTGAGGATGACTTATTTTTTGATAACAAATGAGATAAAACATTAATACCCTGGCAGTGGCTACAAATACCTTTGGTATCATATTTGATTTTATATTTGTTATTTATTTAGATATTTATTTTGAGTTGAGATTTCTAAGAAATATTTTGTTGACTGCTACCATTTCATTTCAGAATAAAAATATTTAATATACTACCTCGGAATTCATTATTAAATTTTGAGCATAAAAATGTGTCTCTTTTAAATGCGATTAATCGCAGTTAAAAAATTTTAATCATTGCCCAGCGCTATATATAATATAATATATAATAATATAACTATAAATACATATAACTAAGATGGCGCCCCCAGTGTGGACAGCTGTTACAGCAGCTCCTGCTCACCACTGAGCTTTTTTCAATTTCTTTTTCATTTAACTTTTTCATTTGGAGGTTTTTTTTTTCAGTTAGCTAGCTAGCACTCATGTTCTGTTTTGTTATGGAGACAAAGACCGCTCTCTTTATAGCGGTCTTTCTCCTATATTTCCATGGACATGATTGTGTGCGGGGACCCGGTGCCCAGCCGTGGCTCCATTCGTCGCGCTGGAGTGCAATGCCGACACCGGAGGAGACGGTACAAACCTGTCCTCCCATCCGTCGTTATGGGGAACGTAACATTGCTCCCCAACAAGATGGACGAGCTGTCGGCGCTGACTCACCATCAGAGGGAGTACCAGCAGAGCAGCGTGCTGGTGTTTACGGAGACGTGGCTGAACGTGGAAGTACCAGACACGATCGCCGCAATGGACGGATTCCAGCACATCAGGCATGACAGGATAGCGGACAGCAGTAAGAGGAAAGGAGGAGGGCTGGCTGTTTTTGTGAATGATAGATGGTGTAACTCTGGGCACATCACTGTCAAGGAACAGCATTGCTACAGGGACATTGAGCTGCTGGCTGTTGGCATGAGACCATATTATCTACTCAGGGAGTTTTCTCATGTCATTATGGTAGCAGTGTATGTCCCTCTGTCTGCAAAGGCTGAGTCAGCTTGTGACATTCTCATTCTCTTCTGAGTCAGAATGGAGCGCCCCACTTTTAAGTCAATATAAACACTTTAACTATCTGCCTTTCAACGTGCTTCCTCAACTACTAATGAACAGTTTTAGCCCACTAACTATCCCACTATTCGCAGTGGTACTACTGTACTTTCAATAAAGCAATCATACTATAAAATTCACAAAAACTCTGTCTGAATACATTGCTCTTCTAACTGGGTTCAGTTGACTATTTAATCTGCAATTTCCTATGACCTGTTTCCCAAACACACACCATGTGAAACTGTACGTGGGCAACTGTGCACTCAATGGGTATGGACTAGTAACAACTAATTGCTACTTATAACTTACTAATAACTGGAATTATCAAAGTTGTAAGATTTAAATTTAAGGTGTGCTGATGGTTTCACGTCATCAACTCTCAATGCATTGAGATACATTACAAGTAAACACACCTTGAAAGTTGCCCACAGTCGGCCAGTAGTATTTTTTTCTCAGACTACAGCTGCCGTGACAGGCAGCAAAACATCCTTTCATTTTATAGTTATAGTTTACCAATGTATGTAAAACTCGCAGTGCTATCAACAGAGGTTAAATAAGCTTCAAAACCAGCCACAACTCTGTTGATTGGTCAATAGCAGATGGTCACTCTTGCTGAGTACAGACTGCAGTGTTTCTAGCTCCTCTTTTCAGTACCAAATCTGTGTGCTAAGTACCCCCAAAAGAGGGGTGACCAAAAATGGGGAAGGTAAAAAAATGGATCCATTGGTACCATCCAGAACTTTTCACAGTGGAAACAGAAAAAGCTTTAGGCTTACAGAAGTGATAACCACTTTAATAATATGCACATCTTCTTTTTTATGGAATCTACATAAAATACAATTCACAAAAATGTGTTTTTAACATCCCTTCAATCACTAAATCAATACTAGATTTTGTACAACAAATCTGTGCTTTTCCAAGCTGTTCATATTGACACATTTTGAGTTGTAAACACCAGCCTGTTTACTCAGCGCATGAAGGAAAAGAGATGATGAAGCTAAACTTTCAGACTCGTAGACTGACCATGAAAAATTTATATCACAATGACACAAAACCAAATTACTCAATATTCCTTACAATGTCCTCAACACTGTATGTATTTTATGATAACTTGTAATTGTAAAAGCTAATTATTGTAAAAATCTGTAGTGATGCACAATTATTTCATATTACTGTCATGTATAATAGAAAGAAAACATAATTCATCTCTGTGTCCCAGAACTTTAAACATTCCTCCCTGTGTCCAACGCCATGTGGGAAATAGGGCACATTATTTGTTTTGTGGCCTGTAGAGGAGGACCTTAATAGCTTAAATTTTAATATCAACAACTCAACTATCTAGTGCAGTGCAGGGACAGAAACCACAACATCTGGAAACTGTAATCAAAACAAACACATGAACCATGTCAGTGAATGCTTACATGCTCACTGCCAAGACACATTTTTTAACTACTTTATATGTCAATTACCACAAATAATTACCAATCTTTATCATGCTATTTGGTACTTTACATACTAAATGCATTAACTGGTATGCCAAAGGAAGATGCAGACACAGATGTACTTGTATGACCTTTTTTATTGTTAAAGCACTCGTCAGCTGTATTTTAAGCAAGACCACGTCCTTGAGGCAGAGTAGAGTTGGATTAAGTGCAAGAGGGTTTGGAAAGGAAAGTCTCATGGACTGTGGAGACTAATCCAGACCCCATTAGATTTTTCATCCAGGAAGTCTATGGCTGCTTGCCAAACCTGTCAAACCTGCCCATTTGGGGAAAGACAGTAATCCCTGCCTGCCAGAGTCTGCAGATCTTGAAAAAGTTTAAAAAAGCATTGAAGACAGTCCCCTGAAGCTTAAATTTAATTTACAAAGGTCTTGAATACTTTCTCTTGCCTGCTGGAGACAGTAACATTAGTTCTGACTTTTTTTTAATGTGGTTGCAGGCTGTTGGGAGATGTTACACATCTATAAACTACAAGCGAGACCGGTGCAACATACAAGAGGCTGTTCAGCCCTTTGTTATGGAGTTTCAGTCAGCACCATCAGACCTGTGGCTACACTGCTATTATTGCTCGCTACAAGAGCCAGGAAGCTCATTGACACATAATGGGCAAGCATCAATTGTACCATGAACTTAATTAATTATCTTCAAAATCCATCAGTCAGTTTTCCACTACCTATCTGGGTGGTAGAATTTTTACTGATTAATTACATTTTCAGGTTTGTTCTATAGAGCTTGTAAGTTTTGACAAAAATATTATAGAAATGTGGTTGCAGGCATTATGTGTCGCTACAGGTTTTCCTTGACGGTGAAAAAAGGTATTAAATAGCATTCTGTGTTGTATTAAAAAGGTCTTGAAAAGTCTTCAATTTCATTCAGTGAACACTGCTGAGACCTGCTGCCTGTGCATGCCAATAAGTGAAGAGTGGAGCCATTGGAAGATGGCATCTGTCAAGCAGTGTATCATTGCAATGATACTAAAACCAGCACTCCAGCTCACTGCTTGACCATAGCAAAAACATCCGGTAAGGGCATCCGAGACAATACTTGCATCAACTTAAGACAACTCTTAAAACCCCGAGAAAGCAATTAGACATCTCTAAGCACACTTTCAATTCCAGCCGGGACCAGATATTGTCCTCCTTGCAAAGAAGACCAGGCAGATCATTCTGCCTCAGTCCTATGGGAGGATCACCTGTAAGAGATTCTAAAAGAAAATTCATCAAGTATGAAGAGCGGATAAGTAAGAGCCTGTTAGCAACTGGTATTAACATGCATTTCAGTGATCTGAACACAAGTGGACAGCTGAGACCCATGGTCATTCACACCTGTCTTTGTCATGCATCTCCAGGTGGACACTTGTTTTCAGATTTTGTTACTGCCAACACCACAAACACAAGAAGGTCAAAGGGCCCCTGCACAGTCGTGACATCCACACTCTTGCTAGCTGCTCCCTAGCATGGTCGCGAGTCACGTTAACGGTTGTGTCAGAACAAATGGATATTGCTTCCAGCAAAACTCAGCACTTCTTCTTCCATAGGGTAAAGGGATGGAAAGTCACGCAACACTCTGTCCAACTCAACATCAAAACAGCCACCACATCCTGCACTGATGACATAAACCTTGACAGGGACACATCAGGATGCATTTACATGATCAAAGAATGTGTTCTGGAGCACCTTGGCAAGTGGTTTGAGTGATCTCATCACAATATGTCTTGGGTGTCAATTACACTTGTATTTAGCACTGTCCACCAGTGATCAGATAACTCAAGAGGCTTTTGAATACTGTGTCAGCCACTACTAGTTTGTTTACAAGCTACATTACAAAAGATGCTAACCACACTTTCCAATCTGATATGTCTGCTAATCTCTGTTTTTGGTGCACAACAGACTCCTCAACTAAGGCTGGGTCTGACTGAGGCTCAAACATGTAATTCCTCTGTGTTTCTTCTAAAGCTAACCATCGTGAGGCATGCTGCCCTTCCACACATCAACCTAGCACTGATAGTGCTATGCCCAACCTGTATGAACAGGCCCTAAGTATCAGGGGCACCAACTGCCAGTGGAACCAGGTTGCAGAGGGTTTGCTGCCCAGTGTCTGCACGGTTACAACAGCATGCTAGACATTACAGCCACCCGCAACAATATCAGAGTGCCAGAACTCAAGCTGGCTGTGACTGAAGAAAAAGTCATGGGCACAAGTTTAACGTGACAAATAAAACACTGAAAGACCCAGTACATGCAATGCGCTTAGCAACATCACTGATGGTGTGTCCAGGGGCATTTGTATCATTCTGATGTCCCTAATCTTGATAATTGCGAATCAAGTGGTTCCCTGTAATGTGACAAAATTGCAGTTCTGCTAATCTAACAGGGAATCAGCACCTGGTCTGCAGCTCTGTGTATCTTTAAACTATATCAACACAATGACATCACCCCCCTATATAAAACCCACTGCTTGCACACGAGCTCAATACAGCTGATAATATCAGACAAAGTAAACAAGTGGCTGTTGAAGAAAGTCAGGCATGGAGTGAGCTAGATCTTTTTCTCAGGAGATGGCAGACCTGCACTCACATTTAACAGGTGGTGAGAAAGAAGGCTCATGCAGTGCCCATGTTGCTTTTTCTCTTGGTGTTTAAGGTACAAAAAAAACTTGCTTAGGTTCAGACAAAAGTCATGATTCTGAGTTAAAATCATTACGGTGTAAAGGTTAGGGAAACATTGTGATTTGGGTTAAAATAACAACTTTCTTAAGATTAGTGGAGCTTTGTTGTCATGGTAACAATAATAAACACTTAGTTAAGGTTAGGGAATGATCATGGTTGTTGGTTGGGAACGGGAAATGAACATCTGTCTCCGTGTTAAAGTCCAGTGGGTTGTTGACTCCAGCATCCATCCTGGCCTCCTCCTGCAGTGGATTTTCGTCTGTCATAATTACCCCACACTTATGTTGTCATAGTTGATATATAGCCTACATATTTCACCAAGGGCTTTAAAAATTAAAGTTATCTACTTACAAAACTGTGGTACAAAGTAAAAGTAAGCAGACAAGTTAGTTAATACAGTAAATATGCATCGATGGGGGAACAGACTTCAACACCACACCGGCAAAGAAACCTAAAACCTCCAGAGAGCAGAGTTAACATTAGCATAGCAAGAGTTTTGACAGCAAACATGATCGAGTATGCAGTTTTTGGAAGTGAACGGGTCCCTGGAGCTTCATTTTACTATCTACCAAAAACCCCGTTGGAGCAAGTATTATATGTTTCAAAACCACTAATGCTGTGTCAGCCACCACCACAGAATATATATAAAGATGGACGACATGCCTCCACTAAGCCCCACTGTACAAAAATGAAGCAAAATATTCAGAATGCAGCTGCTGCCATCTTGCCTTGGTGACATCATTTGGAACCAGATCCAGCACAGTAGTGATCTCTGTTGGTATTGAGTTCCCACCTGTACACATTTGTGAGCAGCACCACTTACTGTACGTTCACACCAACAGCAACCAGAGTTTCCAAAGCGGCGGAAGTCATTAGTTTTCAATGAGAGCCCGGCAACTTGGGTGACCTGGTTGTCACCCACGCGTCTTGAGTGACCAAAGCGTCCGGAGCAGCTCCGGAGGGGAGTTAAGACTTGTTTAAGTTTATGGTAATGGGCTCTGACACAGTTTGGCAGCAACCAATCAATGCTGACGTGCTTCGATGAAGCGGGTCCCAGAGAACAAGCCATGTAACCTTGGTTCCTACAGCACACTTGTTCCGACAATGGATATCGACATGTTTATTACTTGCATTCACGCCCACTCAGTCCTTTATAATGTGTTGTTCAGTAACAGAGACCAAAATAAGAAGAATGAGGCTTGGGACTGCATCGCAGAGGCAGTCGGTTGGTCTGGTGAGTTTTAAAGTGTGTAATGTTAGTAATAGAGGAGAGAATTGCAGGGTAATGTTACGACGTAGCATGCAAGTCTTCCTTGTTTGGTTTGAACGGGATGACATACACTTTCTGTTTTCATTGACCAAACATAACTTTCTGTAGGCCAACTATGAGCTTTTTGACTGAACAACAGCAAGCAGCAGCTACATTGCTTTCAAGCCAGTAGTCCGCTTTGCAGCTCCTTTAAATTAACAAGCACCATCAAACGTTAAATGATTCACGTGATGAGCGACTAGAGCTTTGGAAGCTCATGGTGTGAACATACAGTTAAAGCAAGCATACCGATTGGCAGGCATAGCCCTATGACCTCTGTCCCCCTAATTTTAACATCAAATTACTAGTTATAACCAAGATTTTTAGAAAAACGTGCTAAGAACTACCTAAAAGGAAAAGTTTATTTTAGATGTACTTGGAGTTTTTATTTGGCCAATGTCCCATCCACTAACATGGAAGGGGCAGCATTAATGACCTACTGCAGCCAGCCACCAGGGGTGATCACAATGTTTTGGCTTTTTGGAGGGTTGTCATGTCGTTTGTCTTTACACTGTATATAGTCTATGGCCACTACCAGTTAGGCCACAAGCTAACAAACATCATAAATAAAAGATGCTAACTGCACTTTCCATTCTGATATGCCTGCTAGTCTCAAGTTTGATGCACAACAGACTCCTTATCTGGGTCTTACTGAGGCCTCTAACATGTATGGGTGAAACTCTTTTTTTATTTTCAGTATTTTGTTTCGTGTAGTGCTGTGCCAGTGCTGGAGGAAGCAAAAAACAAAACCTATCACAAGCAGTAGGTAGGGGAGGCTAGATTAAAAATTCTCAATAAGGGGGAAATAATAAATGTGCTTCCAGCCTCTGTTTTTTTTTTTTTTTTTGGAAAACCATGTTAAGCTTAATATCAATCACACAATCACAAGTGTTTAAGACATATCTGAAGGGGAGTTCAGAGGTTCAGAGATAGGAAAATACAACAAATATACAGCTGAGGATAAATGAAGTTAGATTATTTACATTATCATAAAAGTGTGTAAATATGTGTGATTCCCAGCAAGTTTTCCAGTCGTTTCTGGGACCGAACTGCAACTCACAACCTGTGGTCTCAACTTTGCTGCTATGCCAAAGTGGCTGTGCGGCATAATGCTATGGGTAAGAGCTTGGTTTTACCAGATTTTATTCTGCAAAAGCACTCCACTTTATTTAAACTAACAAACAGCAATGCACATTATAGCTGTTGTTGGTGATACAGTCCTGAATTTTTTTGAAGAGGCCTTTATGCTGCCAAAGCACTAAGAGAAAGAGGAAAAAATTTAATGAGCGCCAAGTAATCCTCAGCTGAGGCTAATCTTGACCTGCTCTAATTTTACCATCTATTCATATTGCTATTGCTACCTTTCTTTCAGTGAATTACCCTCCCACCCACTTACCTCCCTTCCTTCCTTCCTTCCTTCCTCCCTTCCCCTCCCAATTAGACGCATTTACTTCCCAAATCCTAATCTCTAAAACATCGGCAGAGGGTTTAGCCCTGGCTCCCTCGAGGCAGCTCTGCTCCTCCCAGCCTCGCTCTATCTCTTCTGCTTCACTCTGTCTTTTGTTCTGCCTGATGAGGTCATGTTCGAACCATTCCTCCTTGAGACTTCGTGTGATACAAGCCCAAACAGAGGGGAGCCAAACCTCTGTTCACACATGAGATCAAGATAGTCGGGGGCATGTTTCCACAGATTGCCCCTGGGACGACGTCTGTGTAGGTGTGTCTGCGTTTGTTAAGAGTCAGAGATGCACTCACGAGACCTGATCATTAGCTTGTTATTATAATGACGCTAATGATAATGGAAATGTAATAACTCTTTCATTAGACGCTCTTTTCAAAACTCAATTGTGTCATGAGAAAGGAATCCTAAACATACCGTAAGGGCCGTAATTAAAGAAATACAGTAAATGGTTATGTGGGATTCGATTTGGGGGATACAGAATACCACATACTACTGTACATCTCCATAATTGCTGCTTGTTAATTTGTTTCTGTTGATTGTTTTATTTTTGCACAATGTTGTGAGATGTTGCAAATTCCTAGACATTGCTATAGGGGTTTGTGAAGTAGGAGGATTTGTTTCAGGCGCCCCTGGTTCCAGACACGAAACTCTTGGGGTTAAACTTAAGGGGTTAATTACAACTCCCAAGGTGCATTTTCAGGGTTGACAACATTCATGCTTTTTTGTGCAAGAGACACCTTCTTTCAGGCTCTGTCTCACACTCTCATCAAAACAAACCTTATGCCAAATAAGAGGAAGCCACAAAGCCACACGTTGATTAAAAAAAATATAGCTATAAGTTAAATACTTCAGACTTCCTCTGCACACAGAACACAGTCTGAACATCAGGCCTTTCTCCACATCTCAGCACAGACATCCGTCCATAGGTATTACAGAGTGCAAAAGCCATTATTTGCATAGCTTAAGTTTGCAGAGGCATACACACTCTCCAAAATCACAAAACACAACTGTAACCTATAAACCTCCTCCTGTGCTATAAAGACTAATAGACAACTAAATACTTTTTTGCCTACAAACTTAAATATGGCTATAGCAGCATTAAAAGCTGGCACTGAATGTCCAATCAAATTTGTGATCCTTTTACTACCTAAAATTATGGAAAAACTAATGGTCTGATTTTAAGGCTGCAACAACGAATCGATTATGTCGATTCATCGTGACGAAAAAAATCGTTGCCAACTAATTCTGTGATCGATTCGTCGGGTCTTTATATCTGTCCGTGGATACCGGTGTGTAAACATCAGCAGGACGCACAGAAAAGAAACAGCCATGGCCGAGGCAGCGGTGGAGAAAAACATGGACACAACCCAACCCAAATCCCGACCTAAAACATCAGTGGTGTGGGAAAACTTCACCAAGACTGAAAAGGAGGGCGTTCAATGCAACATTTGCAACGCTCGTTTTACATGGCACGGGAGTACATCGATGATGCGTGAGCATCTGAAGAGAAAACATGTGTTTGTTAGCCTGGATGAAGGCAGTGGCACTTCAGCAGACACAGTCATGCCGATATATTTAAAAACTGCCGTAGTTAGTAAAGAGGCGAGAAATAAACAAGTTATCGTGGTCGTGGATGGGTGACTGGGCGCCGCCATCTTAGTTTAACCCTCTCGCGGCCGCTATGTTACCGGAGCGATCATGTATAAGAATATAATACATTAAAAAAATATATTGTTGGCTGGAAATTGTGGGAATAATACACAGCTTGATAGCCGGCCTAAAACCGGAGGTGGTAGACAGTACTATTGTTGCATCCGAGTGGTTGTAATAGATTAACGTTGGCTAATAATGTTGCAAAGATTTGTTAACATTCATGTGAAAGAATATATATTGGTAGATTTGCACACATGTTCATAATTCCATAATCTACAAGCTCAAGGCATAGATCTTTATTTTATCTTGTGCTGCTGATCTGCTGTTTATTTTGCAGTAGTTCCTCCCGTACCTGTTGGAATCAGTGTGCGGTTTATTTAATTTTTATTTATTTTTATTTATTTTATATTGTTGTGTCGTGCTGCTGTTCAGGGGAAGCACCAGAAGTAAGCTCAGGTGTTTGGAAAATAAAAATATTTTTGGAATAAGCAAAAAAAAAAGTTTCTTCGTTTATCCGATTAATTGATTAGTTATTAAAATAGTCGACAGATTAATCGACTATCAAAATAATCGTTAGTTGCAGCCCTATCTGATTTAAGTGAAACTTGGTGGAAGGTTGCAGCATGTGCCAAGGAAGACCATGTTAAATTCTGAAGCAGATCTGAATTACGGAGTGGAAACAAAAAATATAGATAAAGGGCATCTGGCAAAAGGGATTTGAGGAATTATATACATACAATTTGGTGTTAATACCATCGACTGTATAAATAATGATGTCACCCTTTGGTTTGTGGACTCCTGTTTTGAAGCCTCGAGTTTGGCATTTAGGCCATCACCATCTTCGTTTTTTGGAGCCAGAAGTGACTATATTTGGATGAGAGGATGGAGCTGTAGAGGAGGAGTGATGGGTGGATCTGACTCGTAGACTGTGATGATGCTTTGGACTTTAATATGATGTTAACAGGTGACATGAATGTTGAAATTAGCTACAGAGACCACAATCTTTTTCTTTCTTTTCTTTTTTTTGCACCAGACTGTAAACATGTTTATTTCTGCTCTGAAATTAAGCATTTAACATGGGGGTCTATGGGGATTTACTCTGTTTTGGAACCAGCCTCAAGTGGCCATTCAATGAACTGCAGTTTTTCAGCTTTTGGCACTTCCGCATTGGCTCCATTTTTCAGCCCTGGAAGTTGTTGCTTAGTTAATACCAAAGTTCTGGTACAGAACAGCACTGCTACTGACAGAATCACAAGGTTTGTTTACAGTAAGTTCCGGTTAGAAAACTCCCGTGTCAGGTACGAGTAAACTCTGCCTCAATCCATTAGTTATTAGCAACCTAAAAAAAGCCCATCTAAAAAATCTGTATCAGTTTAAGCAGCACTACATTTAGATTACTTTCATCGTTGTACCTTGCTGTCAGGCAGCCCTTTCTAATGGAGAACTGAAGCTGTTACCTCACCGCCTCCAGTCTCCTTTGACAAAAACAATAATTTTACTTGGCAAAACAGGGGAGTTGCTGGTTATTCCAAATGTAGTGAACACTTTCAATGATATTTTTTTAGGTAGTTAAAATACATTTTGCTGCTGCCTCCATCAACAATTTATCGTCAGTGCTGGTAAATTTGGTTCATCAAAGACGCTAGCAAAGCAACACAGTACATAACAAAAGCACAGCAGAAACGTCAGATTGGTTGGACCACCGTGTTTAACAATATATCTTTAAGAGTTACACTTAAGGCTGAAAAAGACAAAGGAAATAAACAAGTCTGCTAATTTCACATGTCTGCAACTGAAATCAAGTGCCAGTTGTCTACCCTGAAGTGATTGTTGTAAGCGAGACATCACAGTGAGTCAGTCTATTGACAGTTGTTATACAACACCCTGTCCTAAACAATATGAGTAACACCTGTAAGACAAACTCACCTTCTCCCACATATAGCAAATGTTTGTTTGGGCAGCATGACTGTTTCTTGTTGGGATAAAGGTACAACAACAGCAGAGTGCTTCACTGGTTGAGCTCAGTGAACATATGAGCCATGCTCAGAGCTTTCAGAGCCTCTTGTTTGCCATGTTTATTAGCCATGTGTCTGTGTGGCCTTCTTTTCCTCTGTTACCAAATACAGCATTGTGGCACAAGAAGGGTCAACTGGCACAGGTGAAAAAAATGTGCATAGTATAACTAGAACTAAGGCTGTTGATTTATAGAAAAACATGAACTCACTAGAATGAACTACAACAAAGTATGTTGAAAAAAACTCCAACAAAGGGCTGTTTGTTTACATACTCAAGCTTTAGATGGAAACATCTTGTGGAAATGTTTCATTTTTTTATTTTCTTTTTTTGTTTTTCTTACATATTTAGAACTTTTTTTGTTGAACATTTTCACTAAAATGGAAGACATTTGTTGCCCTGTCACATCATTTAACCAACAGGACATAAATCCATCTAATCTAAACTGTAGTGGAACTAATGAGAGAAAATGAGCTCCAGTCTGTGATTGAAGAGTATCTAATGTTGATGTGTGTCATGACGTGTTGTGTTCATGTGTCAGGTTCCCAATCCCAGCCAAGATCTGTTACACGAACTCCAGAGCCTGCTCACACTGTTGGACTTCAGCTGCCAAGAGGAGGTGTGGAGTTCAATGCCTCAGGCTGAGCTGATCAGGTACAGCAGCCAAACACACTCCCATACACACACGCAGACGCTGACTTGAAATAACAGCACTAACAGCAGACACTTTTTTTGTTCACGCTCAGGAGATTCATGAAGATTGTAAGGCTCCTTGAACACCCATCACAAACTCCAGAGCTCTTGGTTCAAGGGGGCCCTCTGAGTCCAAACTTCTGAGTTTCAGGATCACCACCTGGAAATCGTGCAGCTGATTGAAGGGGTCACCCCTTTTTGTGACTGTTTCTTCTCTGTGCATCAAACCCCCAGATCAGGATTTTGTCCCCACTGCTGCAGGAAGCTGCTGCCAGCATGACAAACACAGAAACAAACATCACACACAGCAGCAGGGGGCAGGAGAAAAACCCAATATCTGACCACAGGTTTAGTCTCATACAATATATAATCTATTTCACACTGTACATACAAGCCAACATTAAATGCCCCTCCTCCCACTTGTCCATTACTTTAAACTTGGTGACATCGTGAATGAATACAAAGTACTGTTAAGAACATCCACACATATGCTTATTCTCTAAATAATACATTAGGGTGACACAGAGAATTTAAAAATGATGAATCCGTAAAGACTTGGCGATGGGGAGGTCGAGGACACGAAGACTGCCACAAGAAAGAACTACGGCAGAGAAAGAACCATACATAAAATGAAGAGCAGTAAGATGAGAAAATGTGTCGCCGTGCTATTGGCTGATAGTGAATTAGCTGAAAACAGCTGATGACTTAAATGACCTACCCAGACAATGACACGTAGAGATAGTGAGTGAGCATACGTGCAAGGAGTGAATGGCAGGGTGAGAAGGAAAACTTGAAGCCTGAGCATGAAAGGTATTGTCTGCCTGAACAAACTTTGGCTAGAGCTTCATAACATCCTGTGTAAAAGCTGCTTTTTTCTCGGGAAGGAATGCTTTACGTGTATGTTGGTGAATCTCAGTGCCATGTTAAGTCGGTTAAGACGGTTAAAAAAAAAGCTCAGTTACTTAGAGAAGTAATTAGAGAAAATCAAAAGATGAAATTATCCATTATACGAAATTTAAAGGTTTTCACCCTCTCTGTCCTTGTCTCACCAATGTGTAGTGGCATGTGTTGCCCTTCCCTTCTCCTGAGATCAATAATTATCTCCTTGGTCTTATCTGCATTTAGGGATAAATTGTTTTCCTGACATCAGGCCACCAGTTCTGCCATCTGTCCTCTATATGATGTCTCTACCCCACCAGTGATCAGCCCAATGACTGCAGTGTCATCAGCGAAGCAAATACATCAGCCACGGTGGGTGCCATACTATCTATCTGTAAATACTGATACTGAATCAAGAACAGAGATCTCCTGGAGGAGAGTCAACTTTGCTGTTAAAAGAGTTTCACATTACTGATGATGTTTGTTAAGTAGTGACATTTAGTTATATTTAACTTGCAGTATTTGCCTCCGCATCTGTCTTTGATGTTTACACAGTAATCACTGGTCTGGCCAATTAATGCTGCCAGTTCACTTTTCAGTGCGACACACTGGCCAGTCTTAGACTTGTAACTTGTCCGTCTATTCCAGCACACACCTATTAAAGCAGACTGCTCCCTTTTGTTGTGCCCTTGTCCTCCACTCCCACGTCCCACAAGGCCACTCACTGGGACTCATAAACACTTGGAAACACATGTAGTTCTTGAATGAAGTGCAAAGTCACTGCCTCTGAGTAATAGGTGTTTTTTTTTCTCTTCTCTGTGGCTGCCTATAACATTTTGTCGAGTCTTTACTGTGGTTTATTTGCTGTGATTTTTTTCCTCCAACAGAAGGAATTAGGAGAAAGGGTTTGTCATCTTTACATTTTGTCTGTCTCTAAGATGACTGCATGGGTTGCTCTCATTGTATAAAATTAACAAAAATATCCAATTGACTGTATTTGCTTTGGCTGACATTCCTCACAAGCTGTAGCATGTAGTAAAGCTGTGGAATAATATAGAGGCGTATTAATTTATTATGCAGTCAACCATCCATTTTTTAGGTGCTTATCCCCGTTAGTGTTGCGATGGCAACAGGGTGACAGGGAAACGGTAAATATTTATGTATATGCTATTCAAAGCCCATGATTGGTGGAGTATGTCAGCAGCACCAACTTCTGACTTATATTATTCTACATGTGTATCCATGGAAACTGCAATTTTGTGTATCAGCCTCAACCCATGTTGCTGGTTTTGTTTTGGTTTCCACTCTGGGCATATGAAACACATCTCAACAGCTGAAGGCCTCTGCTGCAGAAAGAATTAAGAGGTGAGGTTGAGGGAGCAAAGTATTTAACAGAAATGAGACACGAGAATCTCTCCAACTTCTACTCACCTTGAGCTGAAGATTTCAACAGATAAAAAAAAAAGTTAAACAGGCTCTGTGCTGTCTGCACGCTGACACCATCTTCTATTAAGCTAGAGGCTTTGTCACGCGGCCCCTGCTTGTTCTGGTTTATTTTTTGGAACTGACATCGGGAGTCTTGGAAGCTGCAAAGATTAAAAATGCATGCCCCTGCCTGTCTCGTGTAAGAGCAAATGCATGTTAGCAGTGCAACTTCATTTCACTTTAGGCGATCACCATTTTCATATCACTGACACTTAACACATTAATGAGATGTTGGAAGCAATTGGGAGATGTGGATGACTGCATGGGTGTTACAGCTCCCCTCAAATCCATGATGTGGCGCTTGGCGGAGGGCTGAGACAGCGTCTGTCACGTCATACTCAAAGTCTGCGTGTCGGCGGGTGGTCCAGCAGTGTGTATGGGTCAACACAGATCTGGACTGTCATCTCTTCTGCTTGCACTTACTTTGATTCTCCACGACTTCACTGGGACTTCACTGAGTTTTGATACTGTGTGGCCCTAATGCCCAGACATAAATGTGAAATGATGCTTCTGCCACTTAATGTGAAGAGGATATAAACTTATTTACCTACTTAATTACGAAATAAGGCCAGACTATCAGACCACTACAATTACAGTACAGGTAATCTCCGCATATGAATGCAGAATTTGTAGGCATCAGGATAAGATTTTGGTACCTGTAGCAATTCTATTCCTATTTGTAATCTGAGAGGTACTGACCAATCTAATTTGAACAGGCTTTGGTTGCATGCAGGTAAACAGTCTGCTTGGAGAGCAAAAGAGGTGAAAGACACTGGCCAAAATGCAATCTTAGAGCGCATCAGCTATTGTCTGAAGGTGATTTAGCTTTTTATTACCTTTTTTCCAGTTTATGTCTACCTTACACTAAAAGACTTTGAAACAACTTCGTCTGGTGTCCTCTTCCATCTGAAGACAATAAAAGCTCTTAGTCACAAACAAGTTTACAAAGACTGTTGATCTTGCAGTGTCAAGCCTTTGCAAGCTTTAATGATAATTAAGGAGCGAGAGGGTGGATGACATGTAGCAAAGGGCTGCAGGTTAGAATCTAACCTGGGCTGCTGAAAAAGACACAGCCTACATTACCAGGTCAGCTGGAGGTCACCCCACAACTGGACTTGTTTTGAAATTATTTTTCATTCTTCTCCTGGTGCAAAATATTACACCAAACTCGTTTTAAGACATTTAACAATTTCTTGTGTGGTAACAAAAACATGTGACTTCAGAAACTCAAGAAAAAAAGGCGTCATATGAAACTGTATTTGTGCACAAACTTTACATTTTGGATGTTGTTGTATAACTGACTTAGCTGCACTATTTAGTGGGAGGAGACTGTGTGGAATGCAAGGCAAACTGTTTCAAAAACTAAGATTGCTCACTAAAATAAGTGTTGGTTGGTGGATCAGAACCATGCCTACAACATCTCTTGTTCACTTTACAAGTTTCTTCTCCTTATCTACATCCAAAGGGAACCAAGAGCGCAGCCATTGGTTGTTTGCAATGCTTACATTATTGAATTTCAGTATTTGCATGGGCCCAAAAAATAAATTAAAAATTGCAACAGTATTAAACATGCTTGATTTTGTTGTCACATCAAGGCCAGAAAAAAACTGACTAAGTTTGAGGACCACCCTGCACCAAACAATCAAGACCATGTGGGAGCGTGCACCAACTGAGAAAAACTCTCATGATTTTATTCTGACATTGGAAATTTTTCTGTGACAGTAAAATTTCTTGAAAATTTGTTTGGTGTAAGGCCGGCATTATCTGCATACATATGCCAATATCTGTTGATAAAGATTAGCCCAAATGTTGCCTGGACCTGTCTCAAGTTGCTAAACGAACTGTTAAGAATAATCAATGCACAGAAGAGGAGGTTTTGGCCCAGATACCCCCAGGCTCCACTGGAACCCCTTGAACACTGGCTGTGCCCCAGAAGCTATATATAGTTTTTAGACGATAGCCAAGGGTTTCCAACATCGCAGTACAGGAAGAGACAGAGACACATGGACAGACAAACTGTCTCAATCACCTCATGAATCTTGGTTTGGATAGCTATCCAATTCCTGAGATTGGAACCAGCTCGAGAGACGCATACTTGCCAGATGTTAAAGGAAAATATTAAGTAAAAGCAACTCCAGTGATTTCAACACAAAACACCACACATCACCAACACATCTTTTTACCTGAACGACAGAATAGGTTGCTTGCCAATGAATCCTAAAATGACATAGATTACTGTTGGAGAGTATCAACTTTGTAAAATGGTAGTAGTTACATAGCAAGACTGCTTGATTATGTGTTGAAAAAACATCATGGTTTGTTACACTGACTTTTGGTTTCACAAGTTTCAAGAGCCGCTGTCTCCTGAGTCAAAGTCCTGTGTTTGTTTGATCCATCTGCCTCCTTACATGGGCATCTTTGTGTTATTATTTGCTATGCTAGATAAAATGTGATTGTTAAGGTGCAGCAGTTACCCTAATTCTGGCGTATTTCCACACCATCATGTGGAGTAGGGCTGATTATAATTTGCATAACGTATGGAAAAACCAAGAGAAACTGCAATCGAAGGAGACAAACATATGTGTTTAAGTGTAAATGAGAGTGCCCTAAATCTGGATTTCACATGCAAGACAACTGAAATGACTAGTGTAAAAGGGACCAAAGAGACACTGGGAGAAAAGGGCTGGGTGAAGGATTGCTTTATAATATTACATTAAAGGGTGTAATAAAAATACATGTGGACATGAGGGCTGAGCCTCTCATTAAAAGAGCTGAGAAAGAAATGTAGGATTGGTATTTTAAAGCAAGGGAGGGTTGGGGTATTTGTCAGATTGGCACTTCAGTGCAGACAGCTCATATCTCCATGTCAGCAGTGGCAATGTTTGTTTTGGATGCTGTCCGTATTAAATAGACATGTCCAGCAGCCAGCTTTTCTTGACAATTAGTGACATGTAAGAATTTTCTTTGGCACCGCGTCAGCTGGTTTGTTTTTGTAGCGTCAAATAAAAAAAAGCAGACATTTTTTTTCAATCCCAGAAAAGATGGGCTGGTGTGATAAGAGTGTGCAGAGCAGTACAAAGTTTCATCCTTTGTCTGAACTAATCCCTACACCAGCACAGTTGCTCCGTCTCACTGCTGCATCAGTTGTAACTCAACACACCCAATAAAAAAAGGGCTCTGCTAATGTTTAAAGGCCCTGTCTGGAGACAATGGTAATATAATACCAGCAGTAACATGGACGCTGGCATTGCTGGCAGCGGTGCCAGCGCGGATAAACTGCCTCATAACCACTGGGAAGAGTCATTCAACTCAAGGACTGGCAAAAGGATGTTGCTTTTGACCATAGGGCGGAGGGTGGAAACCATGCAGGAATTTAAGTCAGTAAACCGGCAAGATGGACAGCGGTATACTGTTTAAGGGCAGTGCCCCTGAGGAATCCAAGGGTGATGGTCAAGAAAAGAATGCAGAGGTTGTGCCAAGGAGCCTCGGTGGCGGCGAGGTTTCCACACCGCAAAGCTCGCCAGGCATGTACACAGATATGCCTCTTGGGGGTGAGCGTGACCTCTTATCCTTTTGCTTGATCATATATTAAATGGCCCTCTAAAGCCAAAGACTGACATGTCCATCAATAGGTGCTGTAAACATTAATGACTTGCATGCATAGACACACACATCTCCCTGTGCAAGTGTATTTATGTTTTGTTTTTTTTTCAATGTGAAGTAAAGTTTACTCTGAAATACACTCACACACAGTTAAATATACCCACAGTGAGGGTTTTCCCCTTAACCAGTATTTTTTACAATAAAAATGTATCATTCTGACCTTTCTGACTTTATTCATCACGTAGGACTAGTGATTTTATTTTGTTTTGGGTTTTTTTCATAGAACACCAATCCCTATTTAAAACAGACTATCCTTGTGAAGGAAAAACATGATGACAGCCATACAGATGTATTTCATGCTATGTTTTTCCCTGTATCCTCTTATGAATTTTAATGTATTTTATAGGAGCGTCATAGAGAGTAAAGATCATAGTCTTGATTACAGGTGTTCAAAACATGCTCAAATGAATTTTCAACATCAAACTTAACTGAAGGAATGAATTAACATCACTATCCATATCTTTTAGCATTCAATTTAGCAGTGATTAATAGTATGTTACTCTTTGGCTACATGCTAACTGAGAGACTGTAGAAGCAACATGAATAACCGTGTTTCAATAGGCCTAGTTTTGGGCTCAATTGAGTGGACCTGTTTGAACCAGCTGATCATACTACAGTACTAAAGACACTCAGAACCACTGTTGAACATTACTTTGTTATAGTGAATCGATTACTGAGCTGCATAGTAATCTCAGGACAGGATAATGCGAAAGCCTCTGAGGGCAATATTTGGTGGTGGTGGTGTAGCCAGCAGGTGCACAGGCCAAGACTTCCTCTTTCATGCACTGCTCATTGTCCATAGTTTGATAAACTGTATGAGACAGGTTCAGACAACATTTAGGCTAATCTCTATAAACAGATATCTGCATAAGAATGCAATTAAAAACAATAAAAATTATAAAAAGCGAAATCATCATCAGACAATAGCCGATGGGTTCCATAAATCCGTTTCAATCAGTGCATTCCACCTCTTTTGCTCTTTATCTACAGGCAACCAATGACCATTCAAGTACAGTCATGGAAAAAATTATTAGACCACCCTTGTTTTCTTCAATTTCTTGTTAATTTTAATGCCTGGCTCAACTAAAGGTACATTTGTTTGGACAATTATAATGATAACAACAAAAATAGCTCATGAGAGTTTAATTTAAGAACTAAGAACTATTCATTTTCCATGGTTTTCTTGATAATAACCAAAATTACTTAAATTCTTACATCAATAGCTATGGCATTGTACCGCCAAAAACACTACTTTTAAGCATTCCATGTTTTCTTTTCTGTTTGCTTTAAACACATGATACACACAAGAGTTAATACTTGATTGCATAACCATTGTTTTTGATGACTGCAGCCATGCGTCTTGGCATGCTCTCCACCAGCTTCTGACATTGTTCTGCTGTCACAGCAGCCCATTCCTGTTGGACAAATTCAAACAAATTTTCTTTGTTTTTGGGCTTGTGGTTCTCCATTTTGAGTTTGATGATTTTCCACAGGTTTTCAATTGGATTAAGATCTGGTGATTGAGCAGGCCAAGGCATGGTGCGAATGTTGTGGTTCTCCATCCAGGCTTTAACTGACCTTGCCGTGTGGCAAGGGGCATTGTCTTGTTGGAAAATCCAGTCATTCGAGGCAGGAAAGAGTTTTCCAGCTGATGAAAGAAGACTGTTTCAAGGGTAGTCCTGTACATGACCTGGTTCATTCGGCCTTCACACAATTGCATTTGCCCTGTTCCACTCAGACTGAAACAACCCCAGATCATGACTGATCCACCCCCATGTTTTTACTGTAGGGGCAAGACAGTCTGGGTTGTAAGCTTCTCCAGGCTTCCTCCTAACCAGTAAGTTGGCTGGAGTGGGCATCAATTCAAAATTGGATTCATCACTGAAGAGAACCTTAGCCCAATCATCAACAGTCCAATCCTTGTGGTCTCGAGCAAAGAGTAACCGGGCCTTCCTCTGCCTTTCATTGATGAAGGGCTTCTTGCGTGCTCTGTGTGACTTCAAACCAGCTTCAACAAGTCGGTTTCGAACTGTCCTTGCCGAACAAGTCACATTTCTCGACAGTGCCCACTCATTTTTAAGGTCCCTGGAGGTCTGACGACGATTCCTGACACAGGAACGGATGAGTGCACGGTCATCTCGTGGGGTAGAAAGACGTTTCCTGCCACGGCCAGGTAGCAATTTGGTAGTGCCATGTTCAGCTTGTTTTTTTTTTGTTGTAATGAACGGCTGTCTTGGAGATCTTCAGTTTTTTCGCTACCTGTCTCTCACTCATGCCAATTTCCAGCAGTGCCAAGATGGCTGCCTTTGTGGCTTCACATAATTCTTTTGTTTTAGGCATTATGTGAGAGCTGACAACTTCTGAGTTGTGCTACGGCTTGAATGTAAGCAGGAAACCACTCTAGGCCTTTGCATGTGCAGTGCTGCTTGTGACATGAAATGGCCTCTTATATACCCTGGGAATCAATTAAGCTTAAGAATGTCAAATAGGACATAAAGTATTATGTGACCAGCTGCATTTTTTGTTGTGTTCATTGTATTATACGTTTAGTGGTACCAGATATTAGAATGAACAAGAAATTGAAGACAACAAGGGTGGTCTAATAATTTTTTCCATGACTGTATGATCAATGCTACTCGACTCAGAATGCTTGGATATCAAAATCTTGGAGAGATTAATGTTCTTTTAAACTGTGGTGTGATTGCTTAGTTTAAAACAAAGGGCCTTCAGCATTTTTTAAGGACCCCTTACCTGAAAGAGAGATGGAGGAGGGACCCCCTGCAACATATATAAAATTGAGTTGTATATGAAACTAGGCCTACCTTTACGTGCAGGGCAGCCTAAAGTTCCTTTTTATAAACATACCTTATTGGGGGCGTAAAATAATAACTTATTGAAATAATAATCATTGTAAAATTCATATATTTTTTCATTTGACAAGAATTTATGGGTAGCAGTTAGCCTATCATCAATGCTGTGTACTATAAATATAAAGGGTTACTTTGTTTTGTTTTGTTTTGTTTTTCTTTGTTTATTATTAACTCTGGGAACCTCCTAGGGGTCATGGACCCCCTGTTGAAAACATATGGTCTAAAACAACAAACAACAGTGTCAGTGACCATGTTTCCATTCAAAATTGTCAAGCAACTGTGAAATGCTATGCAACAATGTTAACTAGGCCCATTTCAATTAACTGGTTTGGAGCAAATAAACAAAGCTACACAAAGCGTACTTTCTTCAAAAGTTGGTGGTATAGGCTACACTTTATGCACGGCTGTAATCCACAAGTAAACACAGTAGAAGAAATAGAGGTTGCAAGCCAGAAACTAAATAATTCATCTTGGCCAATTAACCCATCTAAGAGATAAAAATAGAAAGCGGTCTTCAGGGATTTTTTCTAAGGGAGCAAGTCTTAATTCATGTTCTCACATGTTGGCTAATATTGGCCATGTTTCATGCTGTCTGGATTTGAAGACAAATTATGTCGCTGCAGGAATATCTGGGAAGATGCCAACAGCAGAAACAGCTGATCAGTTTGCTACATCAGAACTTATTCTTCAAAAGCATTTCTGTATCCCATTTAGAGCATCAGCTCTTTTTCCACAAGGGTAAAGACAAACTCAAGAGAGTGTAAAAGCTTTTTTGTGCAATTATGAAAGTTTTGTCAAATTTAGCCATTTCCTTACAGCGTTTTTAATGTGATACTTCAAAGTAAGTTTTAATGAACCATTTATGGAAACACCAATAGTGACTTCACATCCTTAAACTAAACTGAGAGCAACTATTCAAATCAACAGAGTGATTTGTAATGTCTATCTTTCATGCTAACTGGAGATTATTTTTGTATGCTGTGGCAGCACAAGGAGATGCAGGAGCTTTGCTAAATGGCGCTCTGCTCTGACTAAAGTACTTGTTGAAATGCCTGTGTCATTTTCATTTACAGATTTTGCATTGATAAATATTTTGCCACACAGCTGAACTCTAAGCTCATATTTCAGCTTAACTGAAGAAACTGAAAGAAATTGCGAAAAATCAAAGTTGAATAATAAAATAGTGCTAGGTTTTGAGCATTTCAAGGACAAGCTGGCAGTTATCTGGTGTTTGGAGGTTTGGAGAAGCTCTTTTACAAGAACATGCATGCTAAAAAATCTCCGGTTTCCCGAGGGTGTTATTTTCCTGGAAAATTGATTTTTAAGCAACATGTAGCCAAATTCCCCTTGAAAATACAATAAGCAGCACATCCCTCACTGCAAGAGACATTTAAGGAGGTCTGTTGGGATCTATTTTACCTTCTGTCAACCTTTTGATTATGTGCAGTGGGTCAGCAGATCTGACCCTGATCTCAGCTGAGACTTGAGTCATAAGGAACAGGAATAATATGGTTTTTCTGTCATCCTGTCTCCACAGAGACCTATTCAGAAAATACGTCACAGGATGGGCTGAGTGAGTGTATCCAAACACACCTCCGCTAACACAGGACATCCCTGGGTGACCTTGAGTCTTATCAAAATAAGTCAAACGATGAGTTGGTCTGTCACATGGACACAGTTTAATTGCTGGATGATATCATTGTTTTCAAAGGCCACAATATGGATTTGAACATCTGAGCATTGGAGGATCCTGCTGATGCTCTTTTTTTTCCCTTTTTTAACCCTGTGATGGCTGTACTGATCATAATAATAAAAACAAATAGTTCTTTGAAAACAATGTTTTACACAATGTCTGCGGCCTGCTTGATCCGTCAGACGTGTGTGAGATGGATGACTGAAAGACCAACCTGTTTTCACTCCTAGATCGTCAAATACTGACACTTAATCACACCCCTCAGCATCCCAGAGCGATGCACAGAGAACCCATCAGTGTATATATATCAGGAGAGACAGAAGAATTAAATATTAAATTTAAATTTATTACAGAATATGAGTGTACGGATTAAAAGATGATATGTGCTGTTTGAGATTAACAGAAGTCTTTGGCACTTGGACACCAGAGGGAGATATTTTGTGATTACGGGACACCTGAGCAGCAGCAAGACATATCCCCCCATGGAGTCCAGATACTGGTGGTGGTGGTGGCGGCTGTTGACTCAGAGGCTGCTGACTGCTGAGGCTGATGAATCCTTAAACACTAGGTGGTGATGGGGAGATGGTTCTTTCTCTGCCATAGTTCTTTCTTGCTGCAGTTGTGCACGCGCACAGGGAGTGGGTGATATGGCCATTAATCATATCATAATATTTCAGGATATTTTTGCGATAATGACATTCTTGACGATATGACAAATTAATAACATTTTCATTAAAATTCTGATTATTAATTTAAGAGCATAGAGGTGCCACAAAATAAGGCATATAGTGATACACGTCAACCCAACAGTTAACCTTCAAATAAATAAAAAATGATCTCACATTTGTTTAGTTTGTGAACAACAACAGTAACTCAGAGTGAGAGTCAGATCCTTATTAATAGTTCAAGAAAATAAAATCTACCACAAAGTCTATATTTAAACAGTTCCCAACTACAATAAATGTACCCGGCATCTACATATATATATATATATATATATATATATATATATATAAATCAAGAGGTGATTTCCATCTCTTTTCCAAAAATCCTAAACTATTTTTTTTGTTTGTTTGTTTGTTTATCTTGGACCTTCATGCTCGGCAATTTCTCCTCTAATCATCACACTGTAACTCGTGACAGGCTGTCATGCTACCAGAACTATCAAACATTCACATATATATATGTAGTTTTTGTTGAGCCACAAGCATCATGTAGGTTTACATTACCAGAGGTTTATGACAAAATTACTTGACGACACTGACAAGAGAGGAAAGGGAGAGACACAGTGCTGCTGCCAGAGAAGCTGCTGAAAGAGTTCCCCCTGAGCGCCAACTTGTTAAAAGAGTCTGAGAAGTCTGGGCTGTTCAGAAAACATAAAGGACACCCAGGCCTACAATTTATTTCACACTGCTGATGCTGTTCCTCTTTTTGGAACCACCATGGAGTCGATAATAATTTCACTTTCAGCCATGCTTGTTGTTGCCATGGGTACCAGTATGACGTCAATATATGAACAAGTGGAAATATTACCAGTATCACAATATCAATTTTTAATATCGTATTAAAAATTATACCAGTATTATCATGAATGAGATGATATGGAACACCCTGAGTTGCATGGGTTAGGTTTAGGCAAGTAAAGTTACTTTGGTGAGGTTGAAGAAAAGAAATTTGGTTGGGTGTATTTAGGTCTAGCAAAGTCAAGTTATATAGGTTAGGTTTAAGAAGAGAAACATGGTGACGACATACCTTGAAATAACTCAGTTCACTTGGTTTACACTTGTTTCCAAACACCAGACTACCAGGGAAAAGTCCTTTGACCCATCCACCACCCCAACCTGCCTCCTTATGGGGAATACTTCCTTCTTTATTCCTGTCAGCTCAGTGTTTCCCATACATTCATTTATCTGTGGCGGTGCATTACGAATAAATTATCTCTGCCACAAATAGATTTTTCTGCTTTTGGCGCTACCTGTTCGACCTCACTCATAAACACATTATAATGGGACTCACTGTCTGTGAATGTAGCTTGTCGTTACAATTCCGGTGCAATAGGTGGCGGTATGCATCATAAAGACGCACTTAACGCACCTGGTCCGTCAGAAGAAGAAGAAACAGACGTAGTAGCAAAACGGATCCAAAGACCTCTCGGTACAAATATGCGGGCAAACAAGTCCAAAAGTGATCCGAACAACTCCAACTCATCATGTTATATTAGCCTGTGTCTGTATTAACAGCTGGAAGCTCAACATGTGCAGAGACATTAACTCACGTTAATCAATTACAGCAGCTGCACCAGCAACGGGCAACGGTGGTTGTCGCGCCGCTCCCGTTGCCGGTGCAGCCGCTGTAATTGATTAACGGGAGCGAGCTGCTACGGGACACAACCACCATCTGTCGCGCGACAACTCTCTGTTTTACGCGGCTCTTCTATTTTTGTCATGCTACGCTCCCCTACGCGACCCTCCAGCAGATAAAAACTACATGAAATAGTGTGCTAAACGAGCACAATGTGTTTTTAAATTAATAAACCATTATCAGAGGTGATATGTGATAATTTTTTTTTTCATGCATTTACCAATGTTTATCCGTGACATTGTGTAAATGTCCGTGGCGGACATTTGAAAGCGAGTAGATGACAAACAGCACAATGACAGCCTGTGTCATGACATAAAAAGGTAATTACTATTTAAATGTCTTCAAGTACAGAAGTCACACAGCATGGATATATGGCACATACTGATTCCTTTGCAAAACAGTATCTTATTTGTGGCGTGTTTTTAACCCAGTTACTCGCAGCAAGCCTCAATTCACTCTTCACTGGCTGTGATATAAGCAGCAGAATTGCCTGAAGCAGAGAAGCAGATTACATCTTGAAGTCACCATTTTGTTTTGGCACTCATCGAGCTCCCTCTAACACTGTGGCCTTAACTCGCAGTTGCAAAATGGTATATTGCATTACTAAACATCCTCAAAAGTATAATTACAAGGTAATTATATTGCATTACATCAAGTGTGTAACTGAAGTCAAACCAGAATGCGAACAGCTACACAAGCTTTCCAATCCTTATCACAACAGTAATCCTCTAATTAGATTTACTGTAACCTGATACTCTGAGGTATTTTCTTTTCATCTTTTACAGTGGTGCACAACCTTTGCGTGCCCCTAACCCCTCCACCCCTGCATGCACACTCACACACACACACACACACACACCTATTCTGCTCAAGTGGGACTCCTGTACTTTAACTCACTGGGTTAGAGTAACAAACTTTTAGTAATGTAAACATCACGTCCACCCAATCACTTCCTGTTCCTGTCCTATGACTAAATTAACTGGAGATTTGTCTCTGTGATTTCAGCAGTTTCCCAGTGTGGGCGTCAAAAAGACAGCCCATCCCTATCAACGTTATGCACCGTTTCCATAAAGAAAGAAAGCTCCCAATACTTCTTTGGGCCAAATGTACTGTGACTGGTTTTGCTTTTTAAACTAAAAAAAATGTTTAAAAGACCAAAAAAATAATTGCATCATGGTCCATCAAGGCCTCCTATTGTGTAGAACTACATAGAATAATATAATAGATTTAGAAACTGAGCATCTGTATTGTTCATGAAAATACACTATGAAACCCTATCCTCTTTAGTAACAGATGGCGCGACAAACCGCAAGAATCAGAGCAGTGGGGTACACTACTGGATTCTTATCCAGACAAGATGTTTTGTATTTTTAGTGGGGGACAAAATCTTAGATATATTGTGTTGTTAACCAAAATCTGATTTTTACTGTAAAATTGAGCCTTAAAAAAATTGACATTATGTATAACTGACATCCTTCAAGTTAAAGCGTGGGTCCATCTGTGTTCTTGTATTTGTTTTTAAAATGGAAACTTCCACTGAGCCTTTATCAAAGAGCAGTGACGTAAGCCCTCCCCTCCCTCACACCCATACACATGCCGTTTGTTGACGTGTAAGCTGGGAGAGTGAGTAAAGTGTTAGCTTAGAGATGGAAGATTGGGCATTTAATTTCCTTTTCTTTCTGAAGTTCAACATGTGCTTTATTTATGTTCATACAATACAGTTTGCTCCTGATGGTGGGTGGAGCTTGATTTCACTTGAGTGTTTTTTAACATGGCAGAGTGGTCACAAACTTTCTCATTGTGCAGGTAAGTAGTGCATTAAAATAAATTTCTGAAAGCATTTGAGGTGAGAAATAGGCAACGCAATAATAGAATCTTGATTCGTATTTGATCAGCGCTGCCTCGTTTGACAGTTTGACTGAAGTTCACAAGCTGTAATTGACATGAATGACAGCCAGTGTTGGGGGTAACGCATTACAAAAGTAATGCTTTCCAGTAATATATTACTTTTTAGCAGTAACAAAGTAATATACTGTAATGTGTTACCAACTGGATTTCAGCTAATATTATTATATTTGCAATGCCATGTATCATGCTATCACATGAAATTACTGTTTATGGTTTTCATTTTACATTCATCCACACTGCTCAAAAATCAAAATATCCCCTGTAGATTGTTGTGTTATTTGTCATTTCTTATGTGAGTATATGTTGTGTGTGTTTCCATTCACATCCCTCACAACTGCAGAGCAATGCTGGCAAACAGTCCTGTTCTTATGCAAAACTCTCTCTCCAGTGCTGCTGTAGCACACTGGGAACTAGCAGGTGGGTCCTCCGGCTCTGGAGTATTCATTTGCACTAGTCATAGTGACTTAATCGCAACCCATTCCGTTTGCTGTCCTCCTAACCTCGATTTTGTTTTTACTGCGTTTCATATCATAGGCCCCATATATTTATCCATATGTGTCCAAGGCTATTTATTAATCTTAAAAGGTCTAGGCCGTTTAATTGTTCTATATCATCACGCTATTATTAATATGAGCAGGGGATTTTAATACAAAGTGGTAACCACTATATGTGAATGCATGAGTGGGTGAGAACTGTGCAGCACTGGATTTGAAATGAACTGAACATTAGTTCTTCTGATGTCATTTTAATTAAAGTAATGGAAAAGCAATGTAATAAGTAACATATTACTCTACACAGAGTAATACTGTAAAATAACATATTACTTTAAAATGATCATAACTGGTAAAATGTAATATATTACATTTTAAGAGTAACTTGCCCAACACTGTTGACAGCTGCTGTAGAGAATCCTGTTTTTGTTGCTTTCCTTCAGATGGGGTGAATTCTGGCAAATGCCATCAGAAGCACTAAGAGGGGGCAGAGGAATCAGATGTTTGTCATCGATTATCTGTTTTATGTACTATGGTCAGGATGTAGTGACAGTTTCAACATATATGACGCAGAAGTTATCAACTCCAGATTTAGGAGGAGAGAGCAAAATAACCACATCTAACTCAGGCAGCTCAACAGACTGGATAATAATATCACTGACACGGATTTATATTTACGAACAATATTTTCAGTTTAAAACATTGTTTAAGGGTTGGTGGCAAGAGGTATCACATCTTCATTTTACTCTGCTGCTACAGGAGGCACGGCCATGAGAACTGGAAACAAATTGCTGTTATCAAAAGACAAAAGGAGGAGTGTTGGAGAGTGACCATAACGGCTAAAATACATGGGACACAGACCCAGTACGACACCTCTGCAGCAGCATGCCTGTAGCAGAGTGGGTGTTTTTACATTTCACATGAAAATCAAATCAGTGTATGCTGTATTAAAACAATCTAGTTAATATAGCCTTTGCTTCCAGACCCTGCATAAGCAACTGCATTATCACTTAAACTTAAAAAAACCTCACTCCATCCCATGTATTTCGGCCGTAAGACAGGGGTGGAAGACTTTGACCAGCGGGAGGAACAAGAACTCAAACAGAGGAAGAGAGTATTGGAGAGGCTGAGACAGTAAGAGAAATGATGGGTGAATGGGGATGGTAGAAGAAGAAAGCTTTTGGCCTGGGAACGCCAGCTTCCCTGCGGACCCAGAGTTTGGCCGCTCCGCTCAAGATGACTTCACACAACGCACCTGAATACACAGATTTACACACAAGCCTGGCCGGAGCTTCTGAGCCGGAATATTCGACACACTGCCTGCTGACATCACTACAGCTGGTGTGAATTTAGAAGAACTCAGCCTACGGCCGCCTCTCAGCAACCCCCCCCCCCCCCCAACACACACACACAAACACCTACACACACCAACTCCCAGTATGGGTTCCACCTCCTTCTCACACTCTTTCTTGCCTCTTTCTTTTTTGACCCTCGAAGGTTGAGCCGATTAGAGCAGCTCCCAGCAGCTTAGCGTGGGGGTTGATCTAGTGTGAGCTATTTGATGTGAGAAAAGACGCTGTTCAACAGGAGATTGTTCATTCCAGTAATGACACCTCGCTGCCTTAAGGCCAAAGGTTGTGCATTACATCTTTGACTTTTTGTAGCTGTAATGCAATTTAAATAAATAAAAAATATCTCATTTGTAAAATTATGAGGAAGAGAAGTCACCAAAAAATCACAGATCACTACTAAACATTCAAATCCTTTTCAATTCTCTGGTTGCGCTCTACTGCGTCCTGCACTTATCGCTTCTTGGACATGTTAAATACTGAAATCATTCACTAAAAGATATTGGCAGGGCACATGTGCCTCGTTTATAAACAAACTTTATTTTCCCTCCCTCTGTCAGACGTTTTCCACTGCAGGGATGGATGGTTATAATGAGAGTTCCAGCGTCCAGCTATTTTTAAGGTTGGAGACAGGCTGTTATTGCGCTGGAGGTAGCGAGGCCTTTGGGGTGGTGGATTATTCCACAGACCTGCACTCCAGACTTTATGGGTCTGAAAATAACTGTCCTACCTAGCCCTCCCAATGCTCCCCCCAGTAATCACAAAGTGCAGCCATCCATAAATGAATGTGGTATCTGCTTAAACTGTCATCTCACCAATATTAGGTGAACCTGAGTTCAAGTATCTACGTCAAGAACTGGGAAAACAGATCAGATGTCAAAAAGCCTCACCCCGTTCTAAGAATGTCTGAATTGGATTTGTTCCTTCATGCCTCACTGATATGCCCTTACAACAGAAAGAAGGTGGCAAGCGTCAGTTTTCAGAGTGTTCCAAGAAGCTTCTTCCATATTCTTCTTCTTGGAAGTTAATTGATCTTAACTCTTCCCAGCAAGGTAGGTACACAGGTGTCAGTAGCAGTGAGCTTGTACAGGGGTCAGCAGTGATGGTGAAGATGGGGGTAAAGGGTGGATTTTTTCTTCCTTCCCAGCTGCTAAATCACAGAGGCCATGAGATGAAGAAGACATGAAAAAGCCTCTACAAGACCTGCCTGTACCTATCAGCAGATCGTGGTTGGTATAGCTCAGAGATTTTCCTTTGATGTATATGCACACCAGCCTGAAAACTCCACAGACATAAAGCCCTTTATGACTCAAGTGCCTTGTCCTGAGGGAACACAGAGCTGCCACATGTTGCGCATCTTCTAACTAGGTTACTATCAGAGCTTATTTATCTTTCGGAGGACAGATGAGTCACAGTCAGGGTCCAGTTTACATTCTCTTAGATACAGACTACTACCTCCAAGTGTTGGCAACAAAACAGTGATGAGAGTAGGATGGAGATAAAACACAGTTGCATGAAGGTGGAAAACCAGCAAAGGTAAAATCTTCAAGCTGGTCTGTTTTCTGTTTGACAGGTAAGTACCAGTGGTTAGCTTAGTTAGCAAAAATAATGTTGAAATGTCTACAGTTATTTTACCTTGTATTTCTAGATATGATGTCAGGGAACTTAAATATAACACATTAAGTATTAGAAAGCATTTGACCTAAGGCATACCTGTCAAGTTTTGGATTTGAAAATAAGAGAAATTTTTTGGTCTTTACAAAAAACAGTCCCTAAAGTGCGGTGAGGTTTGTGCGCCGTTACCTGCCACAAAGAGTAATGTAAACGGCTCGTTTCTCCTCTGACACGTCACATACCTGTGTGCCACAACAGCTACAGAGCGGTGTTTCCCATACATTCATTTATCTGTGGCAGTGCGCCAAAAATAAATTATCTCCGCCACATATAGATTTTTCTGCTTTTGGCGCTGTTCGACCTCGCTCATAAACATATTATAATGGGACTCACTGCCTGTGAATGTAGCTTGTCATTATAATTCCGGTGCAATAGGTGGCGGTATGCATTGTAAAGACGCACTTAACGCACCTGGTCCGCCAGAAGAAGAAGAAGAAGCAGATGTAGTAGAAGGGATCCAAAGACCTCTCGGTACAAATATGTGGGCAAACAAGTCCAAAAGTGGTCTGAACAATTCTAACTCATCATGTTATATTAGCCTGTGTCTGTATTAACAGCTGGAAGCTCAACATGTGCAGAGACACTCACGCTGTTAGTAGTGTTAACTGCAGCGCGAGTCCCGTAGCAGCTCAACCCCATTAATCAATTACAGCGGCTGCACCGGCAACGGAAGCGGCACGACAACCACCGCCTGTCGCGAGACAACTCCCTATTTTACGCGGCTCTTCTATTTTTGTCGCGCTACGCTCCCCTACGCGACCCTCCAGCAGATACATGAAATAGTGTGTTAAACAAGCACAATGTGTTTTCAAATGAATAAACCATTATCAGAGGTGATATGTGATGTTTTTTTTTTTAGTCCATTTACCCATGTTTATCCGTGACATTGTGTAAATGTCCGTGGCGGACATTTGAAAGCGAGAGGATGACAAACAGTACAGTAAACTTGTAGATAACTCAAATTTATGTAATAACTTAGGTGGGAAATGCTTTAACATTTCATGCAGCCTAGATGCAGCCGGCTCTGCAAACGGTAAACAACCCCGCTGGCTTCTCTACGTGTTGCTTCGGTACACAGTCAGTGGAGCCAAAATGAAAACGCCGTGACGCTAACGTGACGCTAACGTTTGCAGCCGGTGGAGCCTGGCCGTAAGGTTCTGCTCGTTAGTAATTAACTCTGACGTTGGATGTTGAGTCATTCACACAGATGAGTATTGAAAAATATTTTCAATACCCCCAGAGTTCAGTTTGGAGAGTAAGAGAATTTTCTTTCTTTCTTTTTTTTTTTTTTAATTATAATTTATTTACGGGATTTACAGGAAAGAGGGGTAAACTACAGTAGTTTCCCGGCCAAAATGGGAGACTTGACAGCTATGCCTAAGGTACTTTCTCTCAACTGATGCCTCAACTAAATACTGTATGTTCAATATAAATTCCATAGATCTGAAAAAAGCAGTTTAATGAGGCAGCTTCAGTATAGCCTGAAAAGTCTGACAGGGGTTGTTAGAACTTTCACAAAGGATGATGGGAGAACATGAAACCAGCAGGGCCCTGATAGAGCTCCTTTGAAATCTGTCCAGCTGCCTTGTTGTGCCGATGGCCATCAGACAGGGTGCAACAAAGGCCTTGCTTCTGTGTTTCCTTTTGGGAAATGGCACCTGCTGTTTCTCATTTCAGATGTCATGCACTTGCTAGATTGAGAAGAGAACCCACCCCATTACTTTAGGTCATTTTGGGAATGCCTTGAGAGTTTGACCCCATGTCACTTGAGTTAGGTCAGGATTGTTTGACTGGACAAAAAGGTTCTCTGGATGTTACTGCTGTCCATCTATCACTTCATCCAAACAAATGAGAATATCTGTCGAATTAACCATTTATCTGTAATGGTATGTCACAGAAGGTTATAATCTCTCCACGGTTATTCAAGGGGTTTTAAAGGGACATGACTGTAAACCCTACAAAAGTGCTACAGCTGTACAAGTCTAGCATCAAAATTCCTTTCAACTCAACTCAAGTGGTGCACAAGCTGACAATGGCCATAAAAGGGCAGCTGTAAACAAGTCATCAAGACAGATAAAATGTTAAAAGTGAGAGGGCTGGCAGAGTGAATTAGAGACACCTTCATCCTGTGGTAATCACCTAAATCCTACAGAGCTTCCTTAAGTGTGTTTAAATCATCATGTAAACAACATAACGGTACAATTACACGTCCGGCTTATTACCTTGAAAACTAATCAGCAGGCTGCATGTTCTGCCATCCATGATGGGAAAGATTCTCTTAGTTTGTATATGGAAATGGTAATTTAAACAAACAGTGATTGACCAGAGATCCTCTGCCCTTGAGATGTGTTCAGCATTTAGAATTATTTCCAGTGATATCTTCCACCTGCAAACCAGCACAGTGTAAAAGCAGCTCAAGACTGGGCTGTGTGTATGCCTCCTCAGGTGACAAGTACGTAGGTTAGCTGTACAGTGGCCTTTACAACTGTAAGTGCTGTTTGTAAAATTTGTTTTCCACAATAAAAATATTCTTTTTTAGGTATTTTTAAAATATCTTTTAGATTGACGATCAGAAAAAAAAAGACATTTGCAAAACACACAGTACACATGATTTTTAAAACAGACATAGTATTTGTTTATTTTGACAAGTATTTTAGACTGTATCATATTATTTATCTATCAATTAAAAATACATATTACATTTGATCAGAGGTCTTGTTCTAGCAAAGAAATAACAAGGCCACAGCCATGCTAATGTCTCTGTCAGCTATACTTAGCATTTAGATCAAACCAATGTTGTACCTAATGCCAGCATGCTAACATTCTTGCAGTGACAATGCTAATTTGCTATTACCACTAAGCACTTAAGTGAATGTGAAAGTATGTCACGCTAAGTGGGAGGGGGGTACTATCTTATAAGGCTCTGTTATCTCTATTACTAAAGTGATATTAGTGTTTTAGTGTTTATCGTGATTAGTTTATCCAAATATTTGGCCGCTGTAGCAGGCGCAAGTAGCAAAGCACAGTCCTCACAAGATAGCCTCCCTTGCTAAAAATTTAACTTGGCTTGATTTTGAACTTCAAATTCTCTGTGGGGAAGTGAGATTGATAGAATGTTAGTTTTTTTGTTCATAAATCACTATCGGATAAAATTGAAATCTTTACCGGACTATGGCCCCAGAGGCAAAGTTCGGGGATCAGTAACTTACTACAATCCATGCACGTGCTCTACCACAAAATTCACAACATTCCCAGTTGATTCAGGGTGAAGGCCTTTGCTTTATTCGTATGTCAAGCCACTGTAAAAATGTCAAATAATCAATATTCAGTTAGGATGAAAGTGGTGAACTCACTGACCCCTTTCCCACCCGTGCCATTTCTAGAGCTAGACCAAAAAAAAAAAATCCTCTTTTTCAAGAATCCAGGCTTTTTTCTTCTCTCCTTTCAACTGCTGAAAATCTGTATTTCTGATGAGGTGAAAAAGCTGCAGTTCAAGTCATCCAAATTTCCACAGTGAGAAGACTCCATGGCAATCCCATCTTACTCCTGTCCTGGCTTCACTGCTCTGGCCTTCAGTCAAATTTAGCTGTGAACTTGAAATCCTTCTCATTACCTAACAGGCTTTACACATCTTGGCACTACCTTATATCAGCAAATTGCTGATCCTTTGTAATTCCATTAGGCCCCTGAGGTCCTCTGTGCAAGGTCTCCAAGTTGCATTGCCCTCAAAGATTTGGAATCCAAGTGACCTGGTTTTCACTATTGGTCAGTATGCCTGTTATAAATGTTAACACAGTACTGACACTGATTTTTAACTGATTCATATTTTCATCTCAATTATTTTCTTTTTCCCTCTTGGATGTTTATATCACCTTTTATATCTTCCTGAGCTTGTTGAAAAAGGGTCAGTGCTACATGTTTTTCTTTTCTTCTTTTTTTTTTCTTTTTTTGCTGTAGCTCCAGGAATAGCTGCGGCCAGAGTCATTATGTTTTCAGGTTGTCTGTCTGTCCGTCCATCCATACATATGTCCGCCCATCCCATCCATGTAAACACAATATCTCAAGAAAATCTCAAGGGAATTTCTTCAAATTTGGCACCAAACCAGACTCAACAATGAACTGATTCGTTTTTGGTGGTCATAGGTAAAAGGTCAAAGTTACTGTGACCTTGACTGTATCATCCTTGTGAATTTCTTCAAATTTGGCACAAACATTCATTTCAACTCAGTGATGAACTAATTAGAGTTTGGTGGTCAACGATCAATGTCACTATGACCTTGCATTCACCACATTCTCGGGAATGAAATATCTAAAGAAGAGCTTGAGGGAGTTTATTCACATTTGTCTCAAACATCTACTTGGAGTCAACGGTAAACTGATTAGAATTTGGTGGTCATTAGTCAAAGGTCAAGGTCACTGTGACCTTGTCTGTCTCATTTTGTGAACCCAAAATCTCAAGAACATGTTAAGGGAATTTCCTGAAATTTGGTGCAGTCTTCACTTGGACTCATCAATGAACTGATTAGATTTAAGTAGTCAAAGGTCAATGTCACTGTGACCTTGAGTTTCTCTCATTTTTGTGAATGCAATATCTCAAGAACACCTTGAGGGAATTTCTTTAAATTTGACAAAAATATCCACTTGGACTGAGGAATAAACCAATTAGAATTATGTGGTCAAAGGTCAAGGTCACTGTGACCTCACAAAGCATGTTTTTGGCCATAATTCAGGAACTCTTACACTAATTATGACAAAGTTTCATACAGATATCTTACAGGATATAATGATGACATGCTGACATTTCTAATCCAAAAGGTCAGCTTTACTGTGACATCATAATATTCTGTATAAAACATTTTTCTGGCCATTACTCATGTCTCAGGAACAGAAGGGGAGTGATTTGGTCTGATACTGGGTTGGTGACACTTATCTTGAAACTGTTCTAAATGCATAGATCTTTTGTGTTGCTGTGGAAAAGATGTGTGTGAAGCATCCATGTTTTCCCGGACATGGATGTAAATTGTAAGAGGAACTTGTCTGGTGTGCAGAGGTATACAACCATGAGGCAGTAATTCTAGTCTAACTAAAAATTTACAGACATTATGGTTTATTCAGGCTCTACTCATGTGTGAGATAAGATGTTCAAGTAATGTGGTCTATGTTGTTTGACACTTTGAAATAAACAATAAGTCATTTAGTGAAAGAATTTCCTCGCTAATTGTCAAGTAGACATGAGTTACATGCTCAGAGCGTACATATGTGCAACAGATCTGCTCTTGTCCTACTTGGGCAGGAAGCTGGGGGAAATTTGATGAGCAGAGAAGAGGGAGATGCTTACATCACTGGAAAATGAGTGGCGTGAAGCTGTTTAACAATTTTATAATTTCATAAACAGACAAGATAATCCTTTACAGCACAAGGCAATCAGGTCACAAACCAACCGCACAGTGCATCGCTGAGCAAAAGGAATGTCAGACAAACACAGGTGGTTTCCATTCCAACTTTTCAGCTGAGCAGAAACAGAATTATTAATTATTATATCTTTTCAGCAGGGAAATAGCTACAGACACAAATAGATCTAAGATGATGACATGTGATTCAATTAAGAAAGGTTAAATAGTTTCATGTGCGCTTATCGAGTGCACATGTATGTGAGGGTATTTGTAGTTTATTGTTGTGGTTTGCAGTTTAACTTTAGCAACGCTGAAGGGTTTGTAAAATAAGTGCTTCATAATTCACCTGGTGTTGAGGGTGTTATTTTAAAATATATTGAGCAGGGCACACAAGGTCTCTCGATTAAAATGGGAAACAAAACAATGGAGCTCTGAAACAAGAGACAGCTTTGCTTACTGGTTGCTATAGAAGCAGAGGAAGCAGCCTCCGCTAAGCAGGAGGCCGTGGTGGCACAGACTCATATTTAGGAGTCACTGGCTGTTTGTGTTGATAATTGGTTAGCTAATCATAACAGGATTTTAATCTGGTGTTACATTGTGTATTTCCTTCTTCACAATGTATTTTTCGAGGGTTGTTGGAGATATCTACCACATGCAGCCTGTGAATTACTTTTGCAGAAGCTGAAATATCCTGACAACAATCTGGTTCCTTCCCGTTAAAACATAAAATGAACAAGTCTCCAAAGAGCCACATAGCAATTGGTTTGACTTTTCTCTGGCAGATGGTTGCATCGGAATGAGGAGTGGAACACTGGTTGATTAAAGCCACATCCAGTGCACTTGTAGTGATGAAGCGAGCAGCAGGGTGATAATACCATGGAAATGAATCCTTGTGATGGACTGGCTTTCACTGCATTTATCAAAAGCATTTCCTTAAACGTGCATCTGCAGAGAATTTTAGTGACACTAGACATAAACCTAAGTGTAGGGATGTCATTAAATTTTCCCCAGTGTACTGCTTAGTAGAGCACAGACATGACATTTATGTAGGACTTTATAGATTTTTGCACTTTAGTGTGACTCTGTATTGACTCCCAAACCATAAAGTTGCATTGTGCTGTCTAACAGAAATGCAAAGGATAAACAATGCACACTGTGCCTGAGTAGCATCAAGCAGATGCTATCTGCACCCAGGTGTAAATCACCAATGTGGCTATTTACGCCCGGGTGTATATTCTGGAGGGTCCAAGCAACATGGTAATTTGATGTTGACAAGAAATGGTCTATTTAGTTATTTTTCTGAAGTTGATGTATACAGTGTGCATTTAGCAGCTTTATGCATCCTACAAACTGAAAATAATAAATCATTTAAGTCTTAAATTACTAAGCCAATACTGACTCACACAAAACTTAAACCCCAGCCTCCTGTGTAAAAGTCCAACACTTAAACCATTCATCCACCACATCTTAGGACTCATTTATGCACAACACTGGATGTGTATGCAGACCTCTGTCCGTACTCTGCATTCATTTTGTCTGTGTTTTAGCACTTCTTTCTGAAAGCCTACGGATACAGACAAAGCAGAGCAGTACCACTGAAGTTCAGGGGGGCAGCTAGATGATATAGGAAATAGGAGACAATAGAGACATTTTTAAAAAAAACGCAGGACAGAACCATAAACTGTATATAAAGATGGACAATCTGACAGCTCCCCAAAAGTGAGGCAAAACATCTCAATCGCTCCCTGGTGGCTGGCTGCGGTATAAGACATATAGCCTGCCCTCTCCATGTTAATGGATGGGACATGGGCCAAACTCCCAAAGATGGTTTTTGTTATTTAAGGTAGTTTTTATCACTCTGCTTTATATTCAAGTGTCCGTTTTTTCTGTGGCTTTGAGACAGAGCGGGTTATCCACCAATCGGACAATCAGCGGTTCGATCTCCAGCTTCTCCAGTCCGCATGTTGACGTATCCGATGGCTGTTCCATCGGTGTGTGAGAGTGTGTGAATGGGCGATTATGACTCAGTACTGTGAAAAGTGCTTTGAGGAGTCAGAAGACTAGAAAGGCACTATACAGGTGCAGGTCCATTTATCATTCAACATTTAACTACTCATTTAAGGCTTAAAAATGGGGATTTTACAATATGGTTGTGTGAGCCAATTGGTGGACCTGCATTCAGTGGAGCTGCCACTGTCGATTCATCAGACAGATGTATGGGCAGGAATTCTGACATGGGTGTCGTTGGTACTGCGCAGTCTCTGGCTCCGAATAACATCACCAGAGCAAGATGGCAGCAGCCATATCCGGGATATTTTAGCTTTACTTCATTACAATGGGGCTTAGAGGAGACATGCCATCCATCTTTATATATAGTCTATCATCAGAACAAAATCAATCTGTAATTTTTTATTTAATTTTATATACTTTATTAATCCCCCTGAGGGGAAATTCAATTTTTTCACTCTTTTTTGTCATTAACACACAAGTCAGAGAGACACACACATGCACAAACAGGACCTATACATGCACAAAGTGGAGAGATGTCAGAGTGAGGGGGCTGCCTTGGTCAGGCGCCCTGAGCGGGTGGGGGGATTCAGTGCCTTGCTCAAGGGCACCTCAGCAGTGCCCAGGAAGTGAACTGGCACCTCTCCAGCCACCCGCCCACGCTCCATATTTGGTCCGGACGGGGAATCGAATAGGCGACCCTCCGGTTCCCAACCCAAGTCCCTATGGACTGAGCTAACTATATTTTCACTAATATAGTAAAAAGGAATCTCTACATGTTGTGATGTATCTAACAGCCCTGCAGTCTACCACCATCTACAACTCCATTTAAAGGTAAGCCTACATTATTAGGTAATTGTCCATCGCTGCCTCATTTGTCGTTATGTGAAACTTTTGACTCTGCCCTCTATTGCTATCTATTAGCTGATTAACAGTTTTCTATTTACATTAAGGGAGTATAAGTTGGCCCTAGTAACCTCAATGAACCGTGTCGCTCTTTGTGCAGGTACTACTTCACAAACATTTCTGTTTTTTCCTCAGAAATTTACCTCTTTAGAGAAATATCCGAGATTGGCTAGCACTACCCCTTATCTTGATCTCTTTTCCCTAGTCCTAACTGCCTCGATGCATCACCGTGAGCAGTACTAGCCAACCATAGCATGCAATTGGATCCATAACAACTCGTTAAAGTGATGTGTGCAAATAGCCAAACAGCTGCAGCTATTCTCACCCAGGTACAGTTATACACATTTCTATGTATACCTATCACAGAAAGTATTATATTAGCAGTATACAGGTGGGCTCCGTTTATGAGATCCACTTCCCTAAACTTGTTTATTCCCACATTTTCATTTACACCATGCTTGTGGTCGCAAGCTCTAGTGGAAGATTAGCATACACTGGTGGAATTTAAAGCCTCTGGAAACCCAAATCAACAATAGCCTTCTAACTATGTAATTTAGGGTCTTATGTACATAATATTAAACATGTAAAAACAATTAGAAATCAGTTTCCATCCAAATTCGAAATATCTGTCTTTTAAGTTTTTGTACATTCTTGAAATTGGGGGTGATTTGGCCGTGGTTATCTCTGAGATTTATTACGCAATAAATTCCAAACCAATATAAATTATCCGTCAGTTGTCTCAGCCGCCCGCCAGTGGCAGCGCAACAAAACCTTTCTGCTCAAGCTAAATCTGCCTCTTTGAGTCTGAGCCAACCAACAGCTTTCTAGTCTGATGTTTAGAAAATACAGATCATAAACTGGCTGAGCCGCTCGGCTGCGACCCAGCGGAGGCTCCGCCTCTGGTGGGCTCCCAGCAACACTCGAATCAGATTGACCAGCTCCAGAGCCCGGACAATCCGAGCCTTTGCAGCTCATGGAGCTGCAGGAAGAGGTGGCTTGTGAGTGGCTGGGCTTGCCCCCCGGGCCCGGTGCCGGTGTCGGCCCGCGGGGAGGGGACATAATGGGCACCCTTCCTCACCCCTAACCCCAACCCCAAGCAGTTAGCTTTGCTACGCATAAACATATCCCCAATCACAGAGGTGATGCTGTGGGAAACAACACAATTTTAGCCAGAGGGGAACATTATTTGAGGCGGACAAATACTTCTACACAACGCCAGAGATACGGCCGGCCGGCACCAGTCTCTCCCGCTTTGAGGGTTGGTGTGTGTGTCAGAGTAAAGACATATTTAATCTATTAAGACTGGATGTGTTTGAATCAAAAGGCTATTATCAGAAAAACGGAGCAGATTTATGTTTTCAATGAAAACGTATCTCAATGAAGAAAGGCGAGCGCTAACCTACCATTGTCATTCATCTCAGTTAACACTGCATGTAAAAGTTATGCTAACTATTCTACGAATTAACATTAATATGAATCACAAAACATTTTGAAACTTAAGTGACCACCTGAAAGGAATCATTTTCAGCTGGCAGGGCTTCTGCTTCGTCCTCTGAATCATCAGAGGGCTCAAACATGTACGGCTGGATTAAATTTGTGGCAGCCATTGCTGAGCCAGGGAGATGTCAATCAGAGCGTTATCTGCCACGCCCACTCTGTCCTGGCAAGGGGTCTAAACAGCAAAATGAGCTGTTTTTAAACCAGGTTTTCTAATAGTTATGAATGGTTATTTTCACACAGACTTTTGTGGATAATTATTGAGACACGCGACTTTGACATAATATACGCATTTTTACTATTTCAAGCTGTGTTTTCAAAGGCTTTAAGGGCCTAGGACACCAAATGTCTGCACTACAAAGGTGACACAGATATTGTTTAATACAGTGTGGTATAATATGTTGTTGTAAGCCCATAACATTATGTGTGTTCCAATTCACATTTCTTTTGTGCATTTTCAATTTGCTCATGAAGTACTTTCTTCCTTTAGTGCAGAAATGCATTCAGCAGGTAAGCTGAAGCTGCTATAAGGCTTTATTGCCGGTCTCATGTCGAAGCCAGTTTCCCCTTCGAATAATGTTTCCCCATATGTTTCCCATAGCTTTGGGGTTAGTTCTTAGGTTCTGTTAAGGTTAGGCGTAGCAAAGGTAATTGGTTGGGGTTACGGCTAAGGTTGAATAAAGGTAAATCACAATCGATGAGGAAACAGATTTTGACATAACACAAATGATTTTTTCCTGGCAACACACCTGCATGTGACTACCAGGAAAGCTCAGTGTGGCTGTCCAAGGAAATTCAAAGAGGGAATATGGTACTAAAAAGACAGTAACGTTTGAGGATATCCACTTGATTTGGCAAACTGCTGCTGAAGCCTCATGTTCGCTTTGCTGAAACTTTGGAATGCATTTTTAGTTGGAAAGGAGACTGTGGATGTCATTCTCTACTTCTTCATGGATGGATACAGTTCTCTTTTAACTCTACAGAATCCCTGCATACACACAGTTGTTAGTGCATACAGTCCACATGAACACTGAAAACTGGGGTGCACATGGACCCCGTCTAACATGTACAGATGACAAAATTTACGTTTATCATGTTTAACACAGACCCTTGTGGCCACTCGGACACGGAACATAAAATCCAGCTTTTACAGTGCAGTCACATTAGAAGGGGATTGTTTCACGGCCAGCATGGACAGGACAGATGGACAGAATGATTACTTCAGCCAAGAACTCCTCCAGTGCACTGTATACTGAAAAATCTACTGATCTAATTAGAGCAGGGATTCTCAAAGTTCTGATGACTAAGTGCCATTTTAGGAAGTCAGCATATGATTGAGGGCCACACAGGAAGAGAGCACACATGAAACAAAATGTCTTTTCCATCTCACTTCCACATTAAACTGCAGAGTTGTCCACCAAAATTGCTAACTTTGGCAATCTGCGTGATGTTGATGTCAGTGATGGCAGTTGTCATTCCTAGACATTTGTTAGGGGTTTGAAGCAGTACTAAAGGGCCAGTCCATCTGCGTTCTTTTCCATGTTTTTTTTTGTAATATGGAAACTCACACTCAACCACTTTTGAAAAAACAGCGATGTAGGTTACAGCCAATCAGCAACCACTGAGGCTGAAATATGAAGGCAACACCAAAGTGCCAAAAGTTCTTCGAATGACTTAAAAACAAGAGTCCACAAACCAATGGGTGATGTCATGGCAGCTACATATATTATTTTTTACAGTCCATGGTTATACTGTTGATGCCTTCCCCTCCCTCACACCCCACACATGCAGTTCGCTGATAGTGTATGCATGGAGCGTGAGGAAAGTTTTAGCTTGACAGTAAAACAGGCATACTCTGACCAAAATTTGAATTTCTGGAATCTTAAAACAAAATGAATATAACTGAAAAGCAACAAAATGATATAAAACTTTCAAAATTATATTTAAAAAAATGGAGCTGCCCTTTAAATGTGAGCTATTGATAGTATTGAAATGGACTGCAGCTGCATGCATTTCATGTCACATTCAGGAGGCACATAAAATGCCAGCCACACTTTGAGAAACTGTGTATTATAGTATTCTAATAAGACAAAACAGAACCTATCGTTTGAAGACACAGGCCAATGACGGTTAAATTAAAATGCTGTTTGCTTATCAGTCTTTATCATAGTAGAAAACATAACTCCTAATCACAATTCCAGCAAACCTGCTTTTAATCACTACAGAAAAACAAATATCTCCTTTTGGCCTCATGAGTGAGACAAACAAAAGTTTGGATTTAGGTGTACTTCAATATGTGTAAGTATCAAAGTTTCACAAATAGACCTAATTAATTCGGAGCTTCTCTTACCAAAAAGATAAGATCTCTTGTAATACTCTCCAGCTACAGTGATGAACTATTAGGATCACAGCGCTGCAAACTGGCAGTGTTTCACGGCAGTTTGGTTCCACAAACCTCTGTTCCTGCTCCAACTTAATTAGACTGAGTCAGAATTTTCTGATTAAAACAAAGTCTTTGCCAGGATTGCCGGTCTTACATCATGAAAGTATTATGGAGCGGGGAAGTCTTTGGAGGGATTTGAATGGATTAAAAGTATGAAATCTAAACTCAATTTTACATCGTTGGCAAGACATGGATAATTAGTATGTATTTCTTTATCTTACGTTACCGTCTACAGTGAATACAGTGATCTGTTCCCATTCCAATCAAGTGGCTTCAACAACCACAAACCAAATGATAAAATGTGGCTTTAACATTTTCACTAATGTGCCACAGCATGTCAGATTAGCAAAATTAAATATGGTAAGTAGATTTAATGGCATTGACATAAATAATGAGTGAAAAGAGGAACTGCTCCTTTAAGAGATTTATTGTCCAGAATGAGACTAACCCATTGAAAATGTTCTGAGAAAATCTGACTTTTTAATTATTCAGATTTGTGCACAAATATTATTTTAAAGTAGGCTACACACACAAACAAAACACAAAAACATTACATTTGCATACTCTATTTGTATACTACAGTTTACAGTTTTACTACAGCATTGAATTAGTTAGTTTCATACACAGCAGGTACCACGTTAGCATTTCCCATCATGTCACACACAAGCATCCTTTCAGCGACAATGACAACAAGCAATACCACAAACTGAATGCAGCCAAGAGAGACTAATACAGGCACACAATAGCACATCATCAACAGTAACAACTTTATAAAAGGACGTGCTGTGATTGGCCGCGCTGAATAGTAAACCGTGTTCTCCTGTTTTATCATCGGAAATCTCCTGCTGAGCATGACAACAACATGTTCCCCCAGGAAAAACAAAACAAATCAAAATAAAAGAAGACAAAAAACAAACTGTCACAATAACAGTCATTTTTTGGATGTGGTCCCAAAAACTGTTATCAGGCTCCCAGTTTTCACACACTTAAGCCCCAGCCAGCCAGGCCCCGTCACTCGCCATCTTGTCCTGAGTGCTGAGAGGCCCGTGCTTCTGGTTTCCAAAATAAGTCATCAACAGGAGCCTCTCTGTGGGACGAAACAAAGGGAGGCTGATAGGAGCCCAGAGCTCTCACATTATGGCCCCCAAACAGCTGAAGACAACCGCAACAGGCTGAAGCTCTGCTGGACTATTGCATTTGAATAGGGATATTGGACTCTTAAAGCGCTTCTAACCATGAAAAAGCCTTTAGCGTCAGGCCAAAACAAGTACAGTACATTTTGTTCCCAAAAATTCCCCCATCCCCCCTCGACAACACAGACCATCCTCCTCCTTCTGATGTCACTGGATGTGAAGTAAACTGGTATTACTGGTGTACCCTATCTGAGGACATTCATTTGAATCTATCATAAATAAAGTTTTATCTTCTATCAGTCTTGTGTTTTTTTTGACCTGCAAATACTGCAGTACTTGTTTCTGCTTTCAATAGTTCACAAAAGGTCCTCCAAATAGGTAATCCCCACTAATCTTAGAGTGAATATGAGTCGGCAATATACTTAATCTTCTATGAATAGCTTTTCTGTTACAGCAGGGGTATAAGAGCGCTTTATCTTCTTATCATAGTGAGGCATCAATCTGCATCAGAAGGATCAGCATGATAAACACGAAAATCTAATGCAGCTATATCAAAGTCCCAAAGATGACTGTAATTCAACCCACATTGTTACAATCCAATTTCACTCACTCAGATATCAGATACCACAGTGCACACCAAATCATATCTGTAACACATCTACTGTTTGGATGAAATTTGTTTGACACATTTTTTTTTGTTATTTGTGATGTGAAGCCATAATTTTAGAGCTCCATCCCCTAATGTTGTAACATAATCGGACGGTTGCCATGGAAAAGCATGGGAAAGTGTCCATGCTGCTCTTCATCAGAGGTGGAGTGATTTCATCAGATGTACATTTACCAAGCCAACTAGTCCTTGAAGACTTTTGTTATGTAACCCCAAAATATTGTTTAAAAACACTTCCAATAAAAAATAAATCTCACATTTGTGTAGTTAGTCAAAGTTTTTGCGTGTGGAATGGGCTCACTGTAGCCCTTTTTGGCCATTGATGGAAACAAACACCAAGTACAACAGCCATTTTCACTGACCATCAAGCACCAGCGGATGTTTTCCTAACCCAATCACCCAAAAAATGTTAGCATTGTTTGCAAGTTATTATAGGATACGCTGAAACTTGATGTTGGCACTTCACATTTCAACAACGCTGTGGTAAACGTGGTTAGGTTTAGGTGCAAAACTCATTTGGTCTTGGTTAGAAAAAGGCTTTTGGCTTAAAATACTTTGGGTGCACAAGCCCTGCTGGAAAAAAACAGCAATGTCTCAGGTAAAAAAAATAACCACTTGTCATGCCTAAAAGCTGCTGGAAACAGAGTGACACAACACTGCTAGGCACTCACATTTCGTGCTTAATACACCCCAGGAAAAGCAGCAATGGCTACATCGCAACCTGCTTTGTTGATCTCAAACAGTAATCTGCAGCTTGGCAGGCATCTCGCCTAGGTGACATGCATCCAACATCACTTTCACTTCCTGATGACAAAACCAGCTCATATACTATATCAGTTTAGAAATGATGATGTCAGGAGGAGCAGGAATAAGCCCATTACTGTTTGGTGCACCACAAGTAGGCTGTGACAGTGCATCACTAGAAAACTAGTGAATAAAAGTCAGATTTATGCTTTATCTGAAGTGTTTTCAGTTTTATTTTTTCAATTTTACAAGAGACAAGAATTCAAAGATGAAGATTAGATGGTTTGGCAAATGTTTGCCCAATTAGTATTTCTGATACAGAGCAGGGCAGCCTCTTCCCAGAACCATCCCTGACTGAGTCCATACAGTAGATGAGACTGTCCCAAATGGGGCGAGTGTAACTGGTGAGTCTTCTAATGCATCTTCTAATGACCTCTGAACTGCAGTTCATACCACAAAAGAAAGTGGATGAGCTTCCCTGAGAGCAGAATTTGATTTCTTCCGCTGTCAGTGCATTTAGTTTGGCAACCCAAAGGAAAGACTCTTGGAGACAAATAAAGAGGAAGGAGTAGTCAAGAAAAGCAGAGTAAAAGCACCTCAGAGAGGAAGCCAGACACAGCCAGATAGAAAGGGACGAAAGGGATGCATGGTGCAGAGTGAAGAAAGAGGCGAGGAGGAATGGCAAGCGCTGAAGAAATCTCAGGACGGCTGCTTGGAGAGAAAGAGCAGCTCCTCTCACCAAGCGCCTATTTGCTCTGGTACAAATCACTGCTAGGCTCGGCAGGCCCAGAGGGGAAAGCACTTTTCTTCACCTCATCGTCAGGCCTTGGAATCCCCTTCCACTTTTCCAGATGGCTTCAGCAGCAGCAAACTGAGCTGGTCCTGCTTCTGCAGACCCGCCCAGTTATCCCATCTGTCCAACCCAAGCAACCCAGTCACTACTGGCTGCAACTGTTTGGGACAGGGAACTTAATCCCAGTCCCTCACTGGAGACCAATTTGTGAGGTGGTTTGATGGAAATCCCTACCCCCATCTCTGGTCCTGGTTCTCTTGTACCAAGCAAATTGCCTAATTGATTTATGGTTAACCAAGGAGGAGGGAAGTGGGGGTGGACTGAAATGTCATTTTCTCACTCCTCTGTTGGCCTGAATGTCGAGGAAAATACACACAATGTAATTTAACCACTCTCCTGGAGTAAAAGTAAACTACTGTATACTTGACAGGATAATCTTTAAATTGGGTGTGCTTCTGGCACATTATTCCTGGCATAGTGCTCAAGTGAATTTTATAGACAGAACAACTGCATACAAAGTCAACAAAAAGACACAAGTGGACCCTAACAGATGTAAACTCACTATGGGGAGCAAAAATGGAGGCAGAGATACATTCACTCGTCTCACAGATGTCTGATTTCTGCCTAGAATGATAACATGTTTCCTGTGGTTAAACAATCCATTGGCATTCCCAGGTCTTAAATATATACTTTGTGACGCCCCTCTGCCAAAGGCACCATTAGTGTCTTTGAGACGCACCAGGCTTTCAACTAACTCCGGTGTAAACCCATCCACAGCAATACTTGATGCTGAGAGCAACTGAGGAAGAATAAAGAGCAAGAAAATCCATGTAGGGTGGGAGGGAGCGGAGGGGGATGGGTCCATCAAAACCAGATTTCCCACAGGAGACCTTAGTTTGAATCCTATGGGATACCAAAAATCAGCGTTTCAACTCAGCGTTATGTAACTTACATACATACATACATCCTGTGTGAGACCAAGTTTAAATGTTGTTTTGATGTGCTGTTACTTACATACAGTTGTATTTGCATCACATAACTGAGTAGTTTCGTCAATTCCAATTCGCTCACTCAACTTAATTTTTTTTTGGAAACAGCTTGCACTCAGAACTTGTCAGAAATGTCAGTTTAACTTAATTTTTTTTGTTTTTCTTTGAGCATTTAATCCTATGTCACGTGAACATAAAAACACAGTACACACTATACAACTTTTTTTATATAATTGAAAAAATAAAAAAATATAAACAAAAAATACTGTGGCAAGCTTAGGTTTCTCGATTGCAAGAATAAGGCTAAGACAAATCCTGAACCAGGAAGTGCTACTTATTCACCTTACTGCAACTTTATATTTGACACTCTATATCCACACAGACGGGAGGTCACTAAGTGTGTATATGACTTAACTCATGGTGCAAAATGTATTTTACCACAACATTAAGTGCAACCTATTAGAACCATTGTTAAATCAACATTAACCACTGCGCAGTTTTCTTCAGCTTATGGCCTTAAACACATTGTCTCACAGCATGCTGGGAAGCTCCACCCATTGAGCCCCAACACATCATAATATATTAAGTGCAGGATTAAAGTGTTGTTTATTGGCCTTAAACTAATTAGGTGAAATTGGCTTTATAAAACTTAAACTAACTAAAAAATTCTTAACTTAACATAAAAAAAAAAATACCGTAAAACTTAAATTAATAGCCCAGGCTATTATTTGCTTGAAATACTGAAATCAACAGGCCTTTATTTGGGACAGGCGTCTGTATGGGACAAGCCTTTCATTCCTTTTACACAAAACTGCAGTGTATGCTCAGCAAAGATCAGGAAATACAGTCAAGTTGTTTAATTAAACCAGTATGAATATTACCTGTATGATTATAAATTGTTAATTTGATCCAGCTCCGACAGAGGGAGAGTTAAGGCACTTGCGGATGACGGCACCCAACATACCAACACAACACCACTTTATCCTGTTAAATCAATACTCACAACTGGCATTATTTTTTATGAAACACCTTTTTGATTCTTTTGATCTGAGGACCCTTGCAGAAAAAAATATAATAACTTAAATATTAATAACTTACAAGGTAATCGAGGAATGGACACATAATTTGAGGTAGCCCACTTTTAAACATCCAAAGAACCTCTATTGAGAAAATGAACTACTTGGCAACCAGGTGTCTAACTGACACAGGTGTTATTTCTCAGAATGTGTAGCCACACTTTTATTTGAAGTTTTACAGTATGTCAAGCTCACAATGGATGGAGTTTTTGTGTCAAGTGAACATTAAGTTTTTGTGTCATTTTGATAATCCAGAGCATTTGTTAGGACTTCACATTAAAATTTTGTGTCATAGATGGATTGGAGTTTACAGTGTAAACCCAGTGTTGGGAAGGTTCCTTTTAAATTTCGAATAGGTCAGAGATTACTAGTTACCCTATTAAAATGTAATAAGTAATGAAGCTATTCTAATTACTTCATCAAAGTAATGTAACTTGTTACATTTGATTACTTTTTGATTACTTTTCTGACAAATCCTTTAAACTAGGCCATAAAGCTGAAAAATGTCCGCAAATTGGCTTTATCAAAGGAAGGCACTCCTGCATGGCAAAAAGATGCAAAGGAATGAATGTTTTATTCTACCCTTTCACTCAAAGGAGTACATTTGAATGTAACTTCTTTGTAATCACCAGCGTTTTGTTTAGTAACTTTAATTTAATTACATATTTTTTTCTCAGTAACCATAACTGATTACAATTACATTTATTTTGTATGTAACTAGTTACTTTCACAACATTAACCCCGTTACAATGTGTTTCAGCTGTGCGTCACTTAGATATGCTAAAGGGTGTCCTGTGTGATGTTACCAGATGCCAAGTGGCGTGATAAAGGTATATGATGACCTAGGAATCTCAGTGGGTTGGGTGAAACCAACGTTTTACATTTCCACAGACTGTGCTGCAGTGCTCTGCTATTCTTTGCTGGAACTCACATTAAGTCTGCTGAATGAGCAGTGAGTGGTTGGTTCAGTTAGTGGAAATGTTGGATTTAAATATCAGTTTTGCAGACATTTATCTTTCCAGACAGAAGGAAGACACGTGTGACAACCTTCTGCTGGATGACAAGTAAAAAATAACATGCTGAGGTAGGGAATATTATTTTACCAAATCACAGAATAACGTAGTGCCGAGGTCACAAATGGAGCAAGCTACTACCAGACATTACTCAACAGAACTCTATGGATATGTCTATGTGTATATGGGGTTATGTGCACAATAACAATCTGATGAAATTAGTCCACCTTATAAGACCAGCGTCTTCTCTTTTGTGTGTGGTAGCAGGTTGTAACTATATGACACACTACATAAAGTAACTAGTGTGTCACAAATGCTTAATTGAGACATCCCCCACTCTGCATGCAAGGATATTTGAGACTATTTATTGAGGCTTGTGGGGCTCTAGGAGCCCTCTCAGTTTCCACCAGCTGAAAAGGACTTTCCAGCAAGATAGGAGCAGGCTGGAAAGCAAAGCCAAGTAAGAGCCAGGTTTTGGACTCCAGGCCAAAAATTTCCCCAGCTGCTTCCACCAAGCAATATGCAGACCCAGGTGTTCAGGCAAGATTTGTAACCCAAGCCCAGCAGTTTAACTGTTCCACAACCCCCAATCCCATATCTCCCCTCTGTTTACCCCTCCACAATTAAGGCTCCTTACCCCATATCTTTCTCTCTGGCTGACACAGGCAAAGTAGTCATTGAATTGCATATATTTGTTCCACATGTCAACACAGTGTACACTCTCTTCATGTCTTTGCGTTCTTATGACTGTGGCATTTATATTTGTCGGTGTGTGAGTGAGACAATTTGAAAGTGTTGCAGAGACATTGTAAGACTGGATTAAAGTGAAACTATTCATCTTTTGAAAGAAGGACAGTCTCAATAAAACTCTGCTATGACCTTATCTGGTCAGGTTCGATCAGTATCATAGCTAATGTAAGCTAACTTTAGTTTTTTAAAGTTACTTAACTTTATAACTTTATACTATATAGCTTGTAATAGATGTAAATTGCAGTGGATTTATGACAAAGGATCCATGTCAGTGACTCTCAGTGGGCTCACCTAATGAAGATGTTTTTACAGCAACTGTTCTTTTTCATAGAGGACATATTGGCATGTCAGAGTGGGTAAAGCACAGGTGGAAATAATAAAATGAGTGATGGCTGTATTCCATTTAGCTGCTTCAGTTTCAGGGTACTGGTACTGTGCATGCTGGCTCACTGTCATGGCTTACTGGGACACTTGAAAAGAACAAAGAGCCATCATGTATGTTATTAGTAACACCTGTGCTTTTCCTACTCAGCCTGCTGACTCAAAGAAATCTTGGGAAAACTTTAATGAGCTGTTACCCTGTGATTGCCACAATTCAACTCTATTGATATATACATCAAAAGAACAGTGTTCCATAATGGCACCCCGTTAATTAAAAAAAATGGCCTGCCAGTGTGCAGTAAATGCTAAAAGCTCTTCTGCTTTTAAATTCAGAAGAAATACTTTATTAATCCCACAAGGGAAATTATTTTTTTTAACTTTGTTGTCATATACACACAGGCCCAAAACCCACACACATGCACAAACAAGACCTTTGAATGTATTAAATAGAGTGATTGAGAATGAGGGGGCTGCCCATGGACAGGTGCCCCAAGTAGTTGGTGGTTTGGTGCCTTGCTCAAGCTCCTTGAAAATGCTCAGGAGGCGAACTGGCACCTCTCCAGCTACTCCATATTTGGTTCGGACAGGGACTTGACAGCCCTCTGGTTCCCAGCCTAAGTCCCTATGGACTGAGCTAGCTGTTCCCAGGGGTGGAAATTTGTTATCAAAGGTTATCAAAGGGGGACAAAGTTAAGGCAGGCAAAAATCCCCAAAAGGAGTTTAGTTTTTCAGACATGGAATCATGGTTGACTCGATTACTCGGATGAAACAAGTATCCCATACAAACAATTTGCATTTTTGAGTAAGAATAATAAACTGCAAATAGATACGTCTGTTTCAACTGCTGTAAACATCACTGCCCTCACTTCCATGCGTCCTTTATGATTGCATAGATAGGGTCAGTAGATGGAGGACAGAGTCAAAAGTTTTACATAACCACAAAGGAGGCGATGGTGAAGAAGGTTGAAATAATGTACCTTTTGGCAGAGGCAGAGTTATCGACGGCAGCGCTCTATAAGGCCATTAAATACATCACAATATGTGGACGAAGAATTCTTCTCACTATATTACTAATTAACTTTAATACTACATTTTAAAAAGTGCAATGAACATGTCCCCTATGTCCCCCACCCCTGCAAATTAGGCGTCTTGTTTTGTTTTGCACCTCATATGTAGAGGATGGCTAAAAGTCTTTAAGACAGCCAGAGAGCAGTGCATCAGCATCATGCTGAGACCCCTTGAGTGCTAAGTTAAGCCATCACCTCCACACGCAGATTTGACTCTATACACCATTTATAACAAAGTAAACATTTACTGCCATGGAGTGCCTCAAAGGAATGCCAAAGATGACATCAAAGCTTGAAGCATACACATGTATCTCAAGCCAAAAACAAAAGCATCTGTTGTGCTGTATCAACATTCAGTGTAGCATCTTTCATATTTAGTCATAGGGGGAGGAGACAACGGATAAATAAGATAACTTAATTAGGAAATTAATCCATTGGTTCAGAGACATCGCTATCCTAAAGCACAGTTGCCAGCCAATAGGTAACACTGTGCTCCTCCCTGATTCATTAATAAATTAATTAATTCATGCTGGCAAATTAAGTGAATCCAGCGCATGATTTACATTCACATTCACATGTAATACATTCCATTTGGAATTAGTTGCATGTCACGTGTTGAATAAGGAAGGTATTTAAATGTATGTGTGTGTGTGTGTGTGTGTGTGTGTGTGTATGTGTGCGTGTCCGTGCGTACACACGTGTGTATTAAGGGGGGAATTAGGTTAATGAGAAAAGTTCACACAAAGTCCAACCTCCCTGATTCCATCTTCAGCTTGTAACACAAAGGCAGGCAGAGTCCACATGCAGGGAAGAAAGGCGAGGTGACAGGTTCAAAAGTTCAGCCACTGCTTTAGACTCACTTTGCATGCCACTACCATTCGGCACACCCTGATACTTTGGAAATGTCAGGGGGAACCTCGTTTACTGTTCTGTAGCAAGCTCTGGGTGGCAAGAATCTCCACAGGGGAATACCAAAATGGGAATGAGAGGAGAGGGGGCTGATGTTGCAGAAAAAAAGAGCCCTGTGCCTTCCACGTCCTCCTTGATGAATTTTTAAAACAGATCCATGATGTTTCACGGAAGACAAGTTGTGGCATGGCCCCCTTTTCAGATGCACTAATCTCTGAATGGTTGTTATCATCACATGAGATACCATAAAATCAATTCCTCCACCTGTGACCTCTAAATTCTATGAGATATTTAAGTGTCACAGCGGAAAATAAAACACACAATACTGGACAATACAAAACTATTTTAACCCATGTTATTAACCTATTGCTGATAAAATCAAAGACCATCATCTGCTTTGGAAAAAGCCATTATGATCCCATGTGTCCAGTGGAGCTTTTGCAGACATCAGTTTTATTATTAGGAGTATTTCAGCAATCTGATACGGCACCATGTACAACAATAATATTCAAAATCAGTGAGGCAAAGCCCCAGATATCCTTACTTTTATTCCCTATTATGTAAAAACAGGGATCCTACATTTCCCGTAATGCAACTCAAATCGCATCTTTAATCTCCCGACTGATACAAAATTTGTAGTCCCAAAGCTTGAACCGAAATGACTTGAATGATGTCACGAGAGTAATGCTCTCAGAAAGAGAAAGGTAAGCTCCCAGCGGAGCTGCAGAAGACATTGTGGAACTGTTTTTCATTGGCTTAGTAGCACATCTGTGACTCGTAAATTGACTTTGACATGTACATAAAATGCAGATGCAATGCATGTTAAGAGCTCATTCAAGTCTTACCAAGACAAAATCCACACTAAATGGATTTGAATATCAAGAACTGAACTGGAGATGGTTCCAATTTTCCAACAATGACAGATTTATCCAGAAATATGCTTTTTGATTGCTATGGTTTTGCATATATCAACACACCTGTGTAGTGTTTATAAAATGGTGGTCATCTCAAGTGAAAGCAGAATGCACACATGTTCAACTTGTGCACCACAAGACACAGAATATATATCTATATCTATATATATCTATATACACATATATATATATATACATATATATATATATATATATATATATATATATATATATATATATACAGTACAGGCCAAAAGTTTGGACACACCTTCTCATTCAATGCATTTTCTTTATTTTCATGACTATTTACATTGTAGATTCTCACTGAAGGCACCAAAACTATGAATGAACACATGTGGAGTTATGTTATGAAATAACTAAAAACATGTTTTATATTCTAGTTTCTTCAAAATAGCCACCCTTTGCTCTGATTACTGCTTTGCACACTCTTGGCATTCTCTCGATGAGCTTCAAGAGGTAGTCACCTGAAATGGTTTTCACTTCACAGGTGTGCCTTATCAGGGTTAATTAGTGGAATTCCTTGCTTTATCAATGGGGTTGGGACCATCAGTTGTGTTGTGCAGAAGTCAGGTTAATACACAGCCAACAGCCCTATTGGACAACTGTTAAAATTCATATTATGACAAGAACCAATAAGCTAACTAAAGAAAAACGAGTGGCCATCATTACTTTAAGAAATGAAGGTCAGTCAGTCCGGAAAATTGCAAAAACTTTAAATGTGTCCCCAAGTGGAGTCGCAAAAACCATCAAGCGCTACAACGAAACTGGCACACATGAGGACCAACCCAGGAAAGGAAGACCAAGAGTCACCTCTGCTTCTGAGGATAAGTTCATCCGAGTCACCAGCCTCAGAAATCGCAAGTTAACAGCAGCTCAGATCAGAGACCAGATGAATGTCACACAGAGTTCTAGCAGCAGACCCATCTCTAGAACAACTGTTAAGAGGAGACTGCGCGAATCAGGCCTTCATGGTCAAATAGCTGCTAGGAAACCACTGCTAAGGAGAGGCAACAAGCAGAAGAGATTTGTTTGGGCCAAGAAACACAAGGAATGGACATTAGACCAGTGGAAATCTGTGCTTTGGTCTGATGAGTCCAAATTTGAGATCTTTGGTTCCAACCGCCGTGTCTTTGTGAGACGCAGAAAAGGTGAACGGATGGATTCCACATGCCTGGTTCCCACTGTGAAGCATGGAGGAGGAGGTGTGATGGTGTGGGGGTTTTGCTGGAGACACTGTTGGGGATTTATTCAAAATTGAAGGCACACTGAACCAGCATGGCTACCACAGCATCCTGCAGCGACATGCCATCCCGTCCGGTTTGCGTTTAGTTGGACGATCATTTATTTTTCAACAGGACAATGACCCCAAACACACCTCCAGGCTGCGTAAGGGCTATTTGACCAAGAAGGAGAGTGATGGAGTGCTGTGGCAGATGACCTGGCCTCCACAGTCACCGGACCTGAACCCAATCGAGATGGTTTGGGGTGAGCTGGACCGCAGAGTGAAGGCAAAGGGGCCAACAAGTGCTAAACACCTCTGGGAACTCCTTCAAGACTGTTGGAAAACCATTTCAGGTGACTACCTCTTGAAGCTCATCGAGAGAATGCCAAGAGTGTGCAAAGCAGTAATCAGAGCAAAGGGTGGCTATTTTGAAGAAACTAGAATATAAAACATATACATATACCGGTACTAAAATAGTACAGCGGTACTAGAGTATTCCAAACGGTACTATACTGCATTTGGAAAATACCAGTACTTTGAAACTGATTCAATTCATTAATTTAGTTCATTTATTTTACTCATTTATACACACAAACACCTTTCTTGTTCCTCACAGATTGCACAAGTGGTGTGTATGACAACACCTGTATTAGCATTCGCAGCTAGCGCACATGAAAAAAGACAAGAGAAAGTCTGCCTCGAAAGGGAGACAACACGAGACAACACCAACTTGGTGAAACATTTGAGCAACCAAACCATGACGTCCGAACCAAGGTACTTCGAACCATGATTTTTTTGGTACCGTTACACCCCTACTATTTATTGTTCTAAAGGTTTGTAGCCAAAAGGACTTAGGAAAAGTACAGAAAAGTATCGAAAAGTATCGAAATTCATATTGGTATGGTTACCGAAACAAAGATTTTGGTATTGTGACAACACTAATACATATGTATGTAACGTTATATATATATATACATACATATACATACACACACACACACACACACATATATATATATATATATATATATATATGTGTGTGTGTGTGTGTGTACACATAGTCTGTTTTTGAATCTACTTCTATTTATTTCACTGACACTTTAGCCTTCAGGAATCAGAACACACAGTCATCAAATAGTACCCAAATTGTATTTGCAAAACATTCTCACTCGCAACTCATCAAATACACTTCAGCTGTGGCTCCACATGTCAGTTTATGAAGCTCTAGGTACAGTCCCGGCGCCAGCTCAGTACAGAGGGGGGGCGATGACGTGATGCATAGTATTAGAAAACGTATGCAGCCCAACTGTCTTATCTAAGCCACATAGATACACCGATTCATAAGTTTTACCGTGATAAGAAACAAGTTACAATAACACACTGCCACTAAGTAAATGTACCTGCTTTACTAACACAACGTTCATTGTAACCTGAACATTAAGAAACAGATGAAATCCCGAATAACCTCACTAGCCAATCAGAAGCAAGGAACAAGCCAGGTAACCCAGAGCAACATGAAACCAGACTCCACAGACCAGACGGCGCTGATCTAACATGTCCAACAACATGTGATCAATAACCACATTGCTAACAAACACAAACAGTAGCAACAATACAAATGAGAAAATAACCAGCTCTTACCTTCAGCAGAGTTGCAGTCTCCTCTTTCCTGACGAGCGGAACCTCCTGAACAGCATCTCCTTCCATTCACCTTTGAATTTCCGACTGAGGTCCTTCTCAAATGCTGGATGAGATGAGCCTTCCGTCTGCGCGACACGCTGCGTCTGTGCTCAGAAAATACGGTCTTTAACGTGGACAATGAGTTTTCGCACACAGCAGTTGATGCCCCGGATGTTAGTGCGTGTTTGAGCGCAGTCATTAGCGCTGAATACCCTGGACTCCTTTGCAACAAGCTGACTCAAAGTCACTTTCTCTTCGTCCTGTTTTTCAGAAACGGTTGTGCAACTGTGAACTGTGCTTCAACCATGTCTGAATTCGTTAAATCCAGTAGCGGTTTCACTTTGTGGGCCTCCAGGAAATTAGTAGATCCAGTTCTTGTGAGTCACTCCCTCCAAATTTCCTGCAGGGGAAACAAAAGGCGGCATCTGCTCGCTGCGAGTATTCAAGCCAGTCTCTCTCGTTGTACCAATTAGCGTTGACAGCCATTATTGTGCTGTTGTTTCTTTGGAAACTGCTCGAGACGAACTTGAAGTGGCTTGTCAGCTCCGAGGTCCTCTGGTAAACCAGGCTGCTGCTGCTGCGAGTGCGATGACGGGCTCTCCGCTCCCGGTGAACGCGGCTCAGAGATTATGGGCGGCGGCGCGGGCGGTTCACACTCCTCGCTGCTCGGCTGAAGTTCCCGCTGCTCCGACGTACTTGGCCTCGGCAGGTGCTCCTCGGCTTCTCCGGTGCTCCTGCTGATGTTGCTGCTGCCAGGCTGCAGGGATGCCGACGGTGCAGTTTTTGGCTTTTTCAGCCATTTGCGAATGTCCATCCTGAATGAAAACATTGCTGCTAGCTTGCGCTTTCTCTTTGTGTGTTTTTTTCTCCTTGCGATGGTAACGTAAACTGTGTGATGGATTTAAGGACAACTGGAAACTCGGAATTTGGAATTGCACAACTGTTCATTTTGGTGTTAACAGGTCAGTGGAGTTTTTTTCCGAATTCTGGGTCAACCCAGAACTCGACTTAACTGACTCCACTGACTTAACAAGTCAGGGGAGTTTTTTCCAAGTTCTGGGATCCAGAACTTAGAAAAAACTCCCCTGAGTTCCAAAATGAACAATTGTGCAAATCCAAATTCCGAGTTTCCAGTTGTCCTTGAATCCATCACATAGTTTACGTTATGTCGTCAGTGCATCATCGACGCCCCCTCACGCCCCCTCTTGACACCGGGACTGTCCAGGTAACCCTCCAGCGTCAGTTTTGGATGCTCAGGGACAACATGTCATGTAACGCTTGTTACGTGTGGTCTCTTTTCAAATAAACTTCTACTGTAGGTTTAATTCGTTTTTAAAGTTTAATTCCTTTGGTTAAGGCAACAAAAATATGTGGTTAGTGTGTGGTTTCGGGGAAAAGAAATGAATCATGACTTGTCTTAAAATAATTAGGTTAAATATGGTTTGTCGACTCCCATTTTGAAGCCTCGAGTTTGGCATTTTGGTTGTCGCCAACCTTGGCTTTTTGGAGTCAGAGGTGACCATATTTGGATGAGAGGTTGTAGCTGTGGAGAAGCAAGGGGTGGATATGACTCAGAGGGTGCTGGGACACCTCACAGACAGCCTGTCACACAAGCACCTCACAAATGTGTAACTTTAAGCCTTAATAAAATATAAACAAGTGAGTTATAAAAAAAAAAATGCTGCACCCCCCACAGTTCATGAACATTGAAATTAACTGTAGAGACCAAAAATGTTCTTTAAACCAAGCTGTAAATACGATAATTTCTGCTGTTAGGTGTATGGGAATCGACTTGATTTGGGGCCAGCCTAAAATGAGGCCTTGGGGGTTGCCACATGTCACATGGCAGACATTACTAGCCTAGTATGCTAGACATACTACTATGCTATGCTATGTTGCTATTTAAATAACTATTCTGATGTTTGGTTTTACAAGGGACACAAACAGTGATCTCCTGAGTGAAATTTCGAGGTTTGTTTGACCAATTCATTCATTTTCATTTTCAATTTTTAGCCTTGCCTAATTCTAAAACTTCTTCATTTCTAAAAACCCTCTCATTTTATATTTTCATAACTTTTCAACACTTCATCAGTATCCAGGCAGCTGGCCTCAAGCCAGTACAGTCACACATGGAAGAAAATGGTGCAGACATGTGTGTGAACATCTACATTTGTCTCCCTGTGACTTTGTATTGAGTCTATACATGGGAGAGAATGAGATGGATGGAAAGATAGAGCGAGGAAGGAAAAGGAAGAGACCAGCCTGAGGTTTCCATTACTGTGCACCTCTTAGCACGGAGGGGCCTTGCCACGTCACGGAGCTGTTGCCGTGTGGCGGGTCGGGATCCTTGGCCGGTCTCCAGCCTCCTGACAGCCTGTCTCCATGCCTGCAGTGGCTCCCTGCCCACGAGTTCACTTTTAATTATCTCTTGAGTCAAACGCACTCTGAGGAAGTCCAGAAGCACAGTATCAAAACCTACTGGAGGTTTTTATCCCTTAACTCTCTTTTTTGGTCACTTTAAATGAGCCGAACAAATCTGTCCTTGTGACATCCTGCTCAGTATAACGTTCAGGATTAGGAGACCGTTTTACATCACATTTTATCCTCATTTTAAAAGGTATGTCTTTCCTAAAGTTTCCATTTTTTAGACGCAGTATAAGACTGTCTCAGCTTCCTCTGCTTGGATGGACATTATGTTGCTCTTAATAAAGAATGTTGGAGTAAAACTTGCATGCTGATTTATGATGTGATATGTAACTTGACATTTTTACCGCAGTGCTACTGTCAGGGCGCCATGGTCATTAGGCAACATATTCAGTTCAGTCAGTCAGGCTTGCGACACTCCTCTATATCTGTGTACTATCAAACTACGTCAAACAGACATCTCCATCTGTTGTGTTTTATGCACCCCCGCAAGATCCAACTTTGTAGAATCTGTAGGTGATTAAAAACATCTTGTATCACGGCAAAAGAGCCTGACTCGGGGCGAAGTCATGCAGATGCAGCTATGTAAGAGTAAATCTCCGTGGTCTTCGTGTGTCTATGGCTTCAATCTAGGTGACAAAAGAAATTCTTTTGCACCGGACTGATCCCCTCAAGAGATGCCTCTTGTGTAGTTTGACGCAGGAGGAGAGGAGAGTGGTTTTGGCAAATCTGCTGAGACACTGACAATATGAAAATAAAACAAGCAAATGGTAAAGACCTTGTGTTGACTCAGGATTAAGGCCTATTGCTTACTGAGTCATCGATACTTTGTGGTGCCATTGGAAGATATTTCTTTCCAGTCATGCCTAGACACACAAACACACACTCTTTATCCCATATTTAAAACGATAAGATTACAAGCAAGTCTTAACATGCAACAGGGAAAAACAATTTGAAAAGACAAAGCAGGAGACAAAAAAGCAAAACATTAACAGCTGCAGAACAGAGAGGTCTTTTTATTAGTGCATGCTCCCAACTGAGAGGAAAACACATTATTAATAACTTCCCATATTGTTTTGTTGACAGCAAAGAGCTCTGAGAAACGAACACTATTTTAAGTGCTTTGGTATGCGGTCGGAAGGCCAATTGGACTGCATGTGTCATACGCTGAAATCAAGCAGCTGCAAAATTACAGTAGCGTGCCCTCACCGCAACCGACTGGAGCTGTGCAATTAATCAGAGGTTAACCCCACAACCCCACAAAACTTGTGCATAATCTCTAATTTACGTACCTACTCTCTTTACATGCACAAACACACACACACACAAACAGATTGAGACACTCAAGCCTCAATCGTAGACGCAAACTGGAAGTACTCCCAAAAAGAATGTGGGTAAACATGTCCTATAAGTAGATGTCATATGTTCTGTAAGTAGACGTCAGTTCACCAAGGCATCTAATAAAAATGTTTTGGAATACGTCATGCGGAAAATAATAATTGTAGGGAAGGGAGCTGTTGTTTTCATACACAAATATCTCAGACTTACTGATAGTGGTTATAAAAGAGCTTCCAGTCCAGCAAAGGACCCACAAACAGGGTGCAGAAGGATAAAGCTCCCTGTTTTGAATTTGCCGGTTTGCTCCTCAGACTCCCAACATATCCTTATAAAATGGTTCATATGATATCCTACATAATAGCAACCCACAAAGGATGTTATGCTTTAACATAAAGTTACGGAATTTACATAAAGTTATGCAGGTTAGGTTTAGGAAAAAAAACATGGTTATGACGTACTGGTTTCCTGAGGATAAGTCCTGGGGGAAAGTCCCATGTTTTCTGACCCATCCACCACTCCAACCTCCCTTTTGTGTAAACCACTTTGGACTGCTTCCTCCTTTACTCCCATTGGTGCATTGCTCAGATGATGATAGCCTTTTAAAATATTTGGCTTATGCAGACATACTGGCTCATCATTTCATGGGATATGTAAATATATGAATTTTGATGCATTAGGTTTTGTAGGAAAATGTACAAACAGTGCATGAGACCCCTCACACACACACACCCCACCGTTAATCATTCCTAATAGCTTTGTTATCTTGGTCTGACCTTCCTGAATCCTCAGCCCTCTCACACTGAGGCAGGAAACTGCTGGACAATACCCCATCTCTGCATTCAAAGCATCTGCAATAAACATTAACACGTGTCAAGTACGCTGTGAGGATGGAGTCAAGCAATTTGATTGTGTTCCTGTTCAGGTCAGGGTCAAAAACTGCACTGGATGTTAATAAGATAAGGTGATTTATCACCAACAAAGGGAAACAAGGCTTTAATCATTCATATTAGAATTCAGTTAAAGTTGAAATATGTAACTATATGTATGCTGTTACTTTCATACTGTAGCAAAGATGAGAAAACCTCCAATACATTCTTATCCCAAGTCACCACAAATCGCTGCTTTGTCAGTGGCCTTTTACATTTACTTATTACACACTAGACCTCTTCCTGCATCTGCTGCTGATGTTCCGGGATGCCAACCAACGCCAAGATGTCAGCAAAAGCACATTTTTAGGTTTAGGCAACAAAAGCATGTGGCTAAGTTTAGAAAAAAACATCAAGGTTTGGGTCTACATTCATACACAAAGTGAATACGGGACTCCTGGGTGAAAGTCCAGGGTTTTTGGGGCCCACTCACCACCCATCCCGCTGTCCACTTATCATACTGCCATGACAGGTGCAGTTCAGCCAACTGGCGGCATGTCATTATACTGTGATAGGTTTGGTCCAGCCCCGTTAAAAACTGCCACTGCCACTGACACATACCACTGTGAAAGGTGGTGGTGGCGGCAGTGTTTGATGACTTCAGAATGAGAAAAGGCTGCAACCTCTCAATGGTTACATTGCCTCAGGCAACCAAAACACAGATATTTGATTCACTTTACTAACATTTGAGACTATATCAAAAGAATCAATGAAAAATCAAATAAAATCTACTTTGAGTAATGTCTTCAACCAAGATAAATGTGCCAGCTCAAGGGATTTAGAGTATCATATCAAAGACCAATTTCTGTTATAAAATATATGGATACTACCAAGGGCTAAGCACCAAATTCTGGGCCCTACCCGTAAGCAGTCTCTGTGGGCGCCCCGCCCTTCCTCGCTTGATCCATGTATCTCTCATGCACCTTTTGATTTTTTTTTTTTTTTTCCAAATTTTTCTTTCTTTCCTTTTTGGAACATTAATTGGTCTTTCTTGAGAAAAGACATGACAGTGTATGTTGGTGCTCTAGCAGCATATGCAGTCACTCACTTGACTGTAGGACTGATATAACAGGAATCCTAGTCCAGAGGCAGACTAAACCAATCTGAGGTTTGACAGGGGCCAAAGAGAGCTTCCACTGTGTTTTATGCAAATTGAATTCTTTCAACTGATTTATCCAGCCAGTTGTAAATTAGGTATGGCACTTATTACTCAGAAATTAAAAATTGCAATCAAATTAATCATTTTCAGGTTTTTTCAAGAGCCCCCCTTCAACTGGGGCACTACCCTGGATACTACAATAGCTTTAGTGCTGAAAACACAACAAGCAGCACCAAAGTGCAACTTGCCACAACAATTCCATTCTTCTGCAGCTGGAAGGAGTGTCTCATGTGTTTTAAAATATAACCAAAATATGTACTGTGGAAGTGAAACTATGTTCACCTTTTAGTATGGCCACACTTTGCTAGAAGTGGACTGACCAATCAACTGGTAATGCCATCTGTAAAGCAACACCACTAGTGTGCATGCTCAATACCCACCTATCAGGTTAAAAAAACAACCTCTAAAAATCCTTTTAAAAAGCTATTAGACTCATGTCTGTCCCTAACACAGGTTGTTTGACAGTGTTATTTTCTTGAGACATGGTAGTAGTGATGGCTTAATGCCACATCATTTGTATATAAAACCCCTGGTTCTTCCATAAAAAGCCAGTCTTTTGTGCCAGATTGGATTCTCAGTAATGCCTAGTTTACATTATGACCTCACGTTTTCAACCACAGTACTTGTGTTCGTTGACTTTGCCCCTTGGAAGTACTTAAGCCACTCCATCAGCACATGAAATATTGCTGCTGAGCATTGCTTATGGCAGTAAAGACGAAGAGTCTGCTTTGTGAGCAATAACCTTGTATTGTTTGAACAAACTTTGAGTGAGGTGGCTCCGGTGGTATGGCTCTTTTTGTATGCACAAATGGAATGCAGCTCTTGCTTGTCCTTGGATGTATCTTTGTTTGAGTCGAGGATTCTTAAAGCAGTTCATTTCAGTTCACCCTGGAAGAAAATCTCTCCTTTTCTTCAAGTTGGTTTCAGTGATGGCCCTTGTCCATTTTATTCTATTGCAAAGGAAGGAGGAGGGGAAGATCCTTCAACATCCTGGTCATGGATTAGGTTCTTAGTGGATGACATCATCTTCTGGGGCTTTGCCCTGCTATGTAGCATTGTGCTGTCCTTGGATAAGAGGGAGCTCTGGCAAAGATGCACTCAGTTCACAAACAATATCAGTCTGGAACAGAGAATGCCACCTCTCAAATTTTCCTTTGGGCCCACAACATAGGGATTCTTGCCAGCTGGTTGTAAAAGCATATTAATTTATCTCCCCCGAATGACTTTTCTTCTGAAACCAAAGGCGCTTCCTGATGTTTTCCTCTCTATATCATTTTTCATAGTCGTGACAATTGGATATACCTGGATTTCGCATTTACCGGAGAATTACTTCTAAAGATAGAGTTGCATTCAAAGACGTTTGGGATGATATTCAGAGCTTAAGAAGATAGTTGTTACAAGACTTGAATAAAACAGCCACTTATTTTGCTTTGGAAAACATGATTTTAATAAGGAGTTAAAAATTGCAGGTTTGTTGTTGACACATGTTCATTGATATGATTCCATATAATCCAATGCCCTCCTTAACATTCACAACTATGACCTGCCCTGTACTACTGCACCATTTTACTCTCACCCACATAACAGCCAACAGATCCAGAAATCTACTGACTTCTGGTTTCCCACTTCAGGGAGCTCATGGATATTACCAGAGGAAGAGCGAAATCAGGCTATCTGCAATTGCGGGATTAGTTTTAAGCTGTTAGTGAAATCCAGTTGTGCAGGGCTTTGTGTGTTTCGCTGTCAGTGTAGCAAGAAGTAGCTAATGAGATAACGCTCCCTTGTGAAATGAACTTCCAACCTGCAGATGGTACTGAGTCAAGAGTTAAGACTTAAGTTTGAGCTGTTGGTAGATGACATCATCTTAGAGTTTCATTATTACTTTGTGCTGCTTCAGAGCTGTGGGCAGGTTATGTTATACTGACTTTAGAAAAAGGAACTAATCCTTAATGTTGTTGCATGCGTCTCATAAACACATTCTCCTTAAATTTACCTGCTGACTTTTCATGCATGACTCTTCAACAGTGCTCTAAAAACTTCAACAGATGTGAGGTTGCCCCCTGAATAAGGATTCAAAGTGTTTTCAGGATTTTGCTTGAAATAATTGCTTTGGTCCAGTAAGCAGAAGTGGAGGAGCAGTGTTTAACAGGGAAATCCTCACAAAAATTAGTGATGTTTGACTTCCTGTTATGTTCCACTGAGTTCCTTTGCACATTTTGTCAACACGTCCTCTTTACAGTACAAATATAGTATGCAGGACAGCCACAAAGCCATGGTATGGATATTGAATTGAACAATGAACAGCCATTATTCTGATTTATTAAGATGATCAGTGTTGAGCTAATAAAAATGTAAGCAGTGGCTTTGACTTAGATGATGATAGATAGAGATGAAGATAAAGATGTGTTTCATAAGCAGCCAGAATGGCAAGATAACATCAGTATCTGGACCTACACTTCAGTCTTCAGTCATCTGACAAGTGATATTTCAACAATATGTCAGTAAGGTCTTATTAAGTTTCACTGTTTCTAATCAAATCCTTTTGTGTTTTGTGGGCATTACACACCACAGAGAACATAAGCATGCTTGCACTAACTGATGTCACAGTTGATATTGTGACCACACCAGATAATCTTATTATTAGGATTCATTAATATTATTTGTGATACACAACAAAATCTTATTCAGCTCAAAACTGGCACCCGGAAAGGGTTGCATGTAGATCAAGATATGTGAGGTAGTAAACTAAAATTGCCTGCCTGCTCTGAGCAATTTAAGTGTAAGAATTATTCTGTCACAGTCACTGACACTTTTAGGGAAGCATCTGCCAGTGGGCTGGACAGGAGGCTCCTGCCTTTTATTGCCTCAGGAGAGGTGATCCGACTGTAACCGAAAAAGCTTATGGGAGTTTGCTCATCCAGTTTACATGCATGTTGTAGTCTTGGTGAAGCTTTATGACTGTGTTGCATGGTGGAAGTCTCCTGTGGAATTACTCTGAAAGTTATCTCTATAAACAGATATCTGCATGAATGCAGAATCTTTAGGCACTGACAAAAGATTTTGGTATCTGAAACATTCTGGTTTCCTTTGTAGTCTGTAGTATTGACCAATAACATTAGAGAAGCAGGTAAACAGTCTGTGAGGCGGAGTGCATTGGCCAAAATGCAAACTTGGAATAGATCAATGATCGTGTGATGATGATTTGGCTTTATATATATATATATATATATATATATATATATATATAAACTTTTATCTGCATTAATATGCATATATGTGTTTATGTTGAATAGCTCATATTAGTGCCACATGGTTGAGGTGGTCTTGACCTGGATATATGCTGGCTGCACCAGTCCTCCCAAATATAGGCCATTGCCCCCAAAGACGCTGTTGATATGCTCATAAGATGCTGCCCCTTCAAAAAGTACTGCGCCCAAATTCGTAGATATCCCACATACTTTAAAAGGCTGCGATCACGTGACCAGTGCGCTAATGGGAGTACACAAGGAAGCAGACCTGAGTGGCCTTGTAAAGAGGCAGGTTGGGGTGGTGGATGGGTCACAAAAAGCGGACTTTCCCCTGGGACTTCCCCCTAGAGACGCATGTCTGGAACTGTGTGAACTTTGAGGGAACTTTGAGTCATTTGAAAGTGCGTCCTTAACATGTTTCTTTTCCAAAACCTAACCACAGTGACTTTTCTTGCCTAAACTTGACCTCTAACTTTATGTTAATTACATAACTGTACAGTAAGGACATAACATCATTCATGGGGTGCAAATTCATAGGATATCATATGAATCGTTCTACGACGATACGTTTCCCCAGAGGCTTATTGTTGTCAGAACAAAAGCTGATTGGTTTTGAGATTACTCTGGGAGCAACTAGTGTGCCTTCAGGTTTGCATCTCCTTTTCTTTGCAAGTTGCATTGATTGACTGGCCAAACCAGCCTGTTGTCCACACTGTACCGTGTTAAGTGATCACGTTGAAAAGTTTGCTGCAGGCAGCTGTAGTTGTGCTGGTGCTGTTGTAATCCAAGACTTGATATTTGTTTCATGAACAGCAATCATAATTTTTGATTAAAGTTATTTGCTTACTATTGTTTTGTTTTTTTTTTTTGGGGGGGGGGGGATTTTCTTACAGAACTGTTTGGAGATCCACTTAAATGATTATCATACAGATATCAATGAATATACAACTGTACTGGGTAATTACGTATAAATACTGCATATGTTAAAATAATGCTGATCAAAATTTAAGTTGCATTCAAAAGGGGAAATGAAGGTTTGATGTTGGATATCTGACTGGCCCCTAATTAAAGTGGAGCTTGAATGCTGTGAAGTACAATAGTGCAAAACTCAAAGAAGCCAAGTCAAACCGCAACACTTGTGGTTCAAATATGTGTATTTTTTTTTGCATAAGGGTTCTATTTATAACCATTTATTTAATATGCTAAAGTATATTTAAGGATTTATATTCGGTCAATTCTGGATTAATCTCTGTTGTGGAAAACACATTGTGGCTATGAATCTCTTCCAAACAAGGGAGGGGATTTCTGGAATTGTAATTACATGTATGCTGTGCCTGACCAAACACATAAGAACGCACATAAATTCAGAACTGAAGCATAACACAGGGCAGATGATGAACTTAACTTCCAAATCTAACTTCATTAACAAATGATCGTCATGTTTAATTCTAGGCAGGAGAGAGGCGACTTGACTTCCAGGCGGTTGCTGCTGCATTTGGAACGCAGCCCTTGAGACTTGCATGTAACAGGTTGAAGTTGAAACCACAGAGTGGTAGAGCGGGGGAAGGGAGGACCAAGTTGTGAGGCTGAAGAGTGTGCATGTGCGTCTGCGTTTGTGTTTGCGAGAGGCAGGCTGGGAAAGCAAATGCAGAATGAAGTGTGTGTCAGCATGTGTCTGTATGTGTGTGTGTGGGTGTGTGTGTGTGTGTTTGAGATGTAGATAGAGGGAGCAGACGGCATTCACTGAGGCACAAGAGGTCACAGATGTGAGGAGAGAAAGTGCACATTCAGCTTTTCCCAGAGAGGGGGATGAGTGCTTAGACAGTTGGAGTAAGAAGATGCAGGTGGTGCTGCTGAACGTGCTGGTAAGCAGCAAACCTGACATGTCTAATCAGGTCTTATCTGGCTCTGCTACAATTTCATGGCTGTTTGAACCAAGTGGGCCATGTTCCTCAGATCTTTGGCTGAGGATTTTATCTCAGCATCTTAAAGTTATGTGAAAAAAAAAACAGAATTCTTTGGGGTAATTGTTGTATGTGGAGATATCATTTCTACAATGATGACTCAAGCCCTTTTGAGCACAGGACAGTATTTTAAATAAAGCCTAAACATCAAGGAAAAGGTAATGACCCCTGTAACACTACGTGATTAATTCCCCTCTTTAATATATGACTCGAAAGGCATGTGATGTGAAATGACATCACCTCTTAAAAAGTTAAAGCTCATTTTCAGGTTCATACTTGTATTAAGCCCTCCTCCCAAAAAGGTTGATCAGCATTTTTGGGTCCTCGGCATCTCTGCCATAGTCATTGCAGGGAATGACTCTTACTTTGAATAGTGGCAGTTTCGACACTGAAAAATCACCAGTTAAAGCTTCTAAACCAGCCCATTTTCATTGTGAACTTGTCAGATACAGCTGCTTTGTCATTGATTTTGGCGTCAGACACAGATGCAACAAGGCATCGTTTGTGGTGGAATGATATGACGCTGGGCGCCGTCAGTTTGAAACGGCATCGGTAACTACATGATATAAAGGTGGGAGGGGAGGTTGATGGGTCCAACAAACCCTACTTTGATCCGGGACCCCGCTGTTCGCTTCCTATATGACTGTTGAGTCAATTCATGATGCCTTTTTTTTTTTTTTTTTTTTGGAAACCTAACCACATGCTTTTGTTGCTCAAGGAAATAAACATAGTATACTGGAAAACACTAACAATAATTACTCTGTCTGACACTGGCACATAATCAGCAGCTCATTTTCATTTTTGTCTTCACGTTATGGCACTGGAATCATTTTGGGAAGACTGTACTTTTGACAGCAGTGAACTGTGTTCTTTCAGCAGAAAGGCAGAATTTTGGATGTGTGGGTAAAAAACAGTGTAAACAGATCTGCTTCATAAAAAAAAAAGTCTGTGGCCAGGATTTTAGAAATTCTATGGACTTAAAGGACGCCAAAATTTCAGTCTGCCTTTCTAACATTTCTAGCCTGTGGTTAACAGAGGATTATTGGCAAGAGGTTCATATGTGTCTTTACAGTAGCTGCTACCTACAGGCCACAAGACAATTCTGTCAAGGCCAACAAGGTCTTATCATGTTACTTTACCACGTTACATGTTAAACCAGAGAGTTTACAAGCAGATTAAGGAATATCAGAACACATTATAGGGAAAATATTGACATGTACAGTAAATGTAAGTCCACATTTTTACTTGCTTACTAAAACAAAGACTATGTATAAGGATGGACAACATGACAGCTACCCAGAAGTGAAGCCAAGACAGCTCAATTGTGCCCTGGTGGCTGGCTGCAGAGTAGATTATAATGTTAGTGGACATTGGTTAGCTGATGTTTGTTAAACTACTCGTTTTTCTATGAAGTTTGGTTATAATTAGTTATTTGGGGTGTGACATCATGATTGACAGCTGTATCTGCCAGTCGGTGTGCTCAGGATCAATGGCGCTGCATGCGATTGGTCAGACAGGTGTAAGAATGCAATACCCCCGAGATCACTGTGCAGACTCTGGTTCCAAATGACAACACTGGCACAAGATGGCAGCAGCCATATCTGGAATATTTCTGTGTCATTTGTGTACAGTGGAATTAAGTGATGATGTGTGGTCCATCTTAGATACAGTCTGTGGTATCCACTCATAGTTAGGTCTCACCACCAGGATCAATATTATATTGCTCACAGGAACCAGAGCTCACGGACCATCACATGATCGACAACAGTGCTACTGATCATCATCAAAAGCAGGCTGATGAAGGCTGAACTCAGCGATTATCTCCGATTCTGTAACACCAGCAGAAAGATGAAATAACAATCAGAGCTGTTTTGAGTTATCCCACTTTTTACCGCTGCAAGAAAAGCTGCCCGTAAGACAGCATGTGATTGTTTCTTGGAACAATTTCTCTGTCTGTCCACTCTTTGATTGAAGAAGTCTTATTCCTGGTATAGTGCAGTCACTAAAGGGTCAAAGCAAAAACCAAAGCAACCATCTGCATTGTGTGTTTAACTCAGTACTAAAAAGACGTGAATGTTGTGTTCAGCATGTTTGCTTCTTTTTAACTTGATTCGACCACTTTGGATTATTGTTGCGGTTCGCCTGGTCATTTTTCAAGTGGAGTGTGCACATAAACTAACCCCGACAATGTGAACCGGTTGACTTCAACTGTTCAAGGGCCTTTTGTTTTGTCTGACAAACCACATTCATATCTGGAGGTCAGCTCAATAAATATTACACACATTCAGATACTCCCTGAACTTCAACAAACCAGACAGAGAATTAATTGTATGCTTGTGCAACACTAGCCTGGCAATAAAGTATTCTGTGTCTCTGATGAGTGCATAAGTGAGTGCATAAGTCCTCTTCTCATGTGTTTGCACTAAAATTTCATGACCCTGCCTCCCCCGTGTAATCTTCCGACAACCTTCTGACATCCTCGATAAAAATTTCATGTGGGAATGCATAGAACTCCAAGGCCTGTTTCCACTGCTGCCTGTTCCAAGTGGGACTCATAACCACGCCTAAATCTATAATGTTGTAAATACTATGTTCCTGAATACCAAGTGGAAAAGAGGTGCAAGTAACAGGTCCTCCTCAAGCACAGAATTGGGCTCCTTCTTGGGAAAATATTTGAGCAATTTAGCAATATTTCATGACCTGTCAAATCCCGATGTGCATACAATGAAGCAAAGAGCTCACAAGAGGACCATAGAAAAGGTGCACTGTGTTCTTGGCAAAATTATGATTTCAAAAGCAAATACCTTTCTCCCTGTGCACATTCTGCCAAAAATGGTTGGAACATCACAGATCAGGCTTCAGAACACAACACTCGGAGTGTTAGAACTAGCAGTCACAAAGACCTTGGCCCTGGTTCAACACTCGGGCTAATTTCTAATGAAAACTGGGATTTTGTTCATGTAAATGACCTTTCATCATTTTTAATCAAGAATAATAATAATAAAAAGACATGCATATGTGAGATAACAAAGACTGTAGTACTTTTGCATTTTGAGTTGTAGTCTGAGAAATGAAAACGTTTCTACAGCTTGGAGACGCCTACCTGTACCTGTAGACACCAAGTACCTCAATATAGTAATGTTGTACTGTATATGGCATGGTGGCACATTCCGATCCCCCCAGAAACAGCGCTTGGCTGTTGTAGTGCCACAGTTGAAATTTCAGGTCACATGATGTCCACTGGCCCAAAGGGATGTTCTCCCAAACATCATTACAAAAGAAACTAATGTGCAGGGCCCAAAGCTGTTCTCATTCCCAGATCATCAACACTGATGCTTCGTTATGCCCCTCCACCTGTGATAGCGACCCTTTAGCTCATCTATGTGACCCACAGCTGAAATTGTAACATGTTGTAAATGTCATAAAATGGTCATGATTAGGTTTAGGCAACAAAACGTCTTGGTTAAATTGAAAAAAAAAAATCATATTTTGGGATAAATTAGGTTAATAAGTAACGTGATGTTATGTTAAAATAATATTGACAACTGGTTTCAGACGGGACCTGAACTGTGGTCTCCTGGGTGAGAATTCTGGCGTCAAAGGGTACCTTTATCACACACTGAGGGCCGTGACAAAAGATTGGTATTTGGGAATGGGAACGACTTGCCATATCTATTTTCCTAAACATCACAAACATTACAAAGTCTTTGTTTTTGGTGCTGTTCGTGTGTTCAGAGGGTAAGCAGGAAGCCTGGTTCCACACATCTGACTTTGACCCTAAAAGATTGCCAATGACTTTCAATTCAAATAAGGAAAACAAATAATCTGTAACATATTACTTTTCAAAAGTAACCTTCCAGTAGTGCACTGTGGCACGACACATCTGCAGCAGCATGCGTACAGCAGAGTGCATCCATTACAATCATCTGAAGCTGCTGCACTGAGCGCAGAAGCAACATGCACCTATGCGGGCATTACACTGTTCATCTCTGCTTTTACGCAGCTGGTCTGTTTTTTTTTACAGTACAGTCTATTTTAAAATAATTAAAATCAATTCCTCATCTTACCAGAGGCCATGCAGCAGAGCTACCTTGTGGGTGTTTTTACATTTTACATGAGAGTCCTAACCTGGAAATCCAGATGCCCCGCCCCTAACAAATTCAAATTTGCACTGCATGGGAGTCTGGCCCCGACGAGCAGAGCCCGCTGAATCGCCAATCGGACCAATCAGATCAGTCTAACTGACAGAGGCGGGCTCTGGGCGGGCGTAACATGATGAGGACAGCGCTGCGCCGTAGGCGGCGAAAAGTAAACAGCCAAGATGGCAGCTGCCAAAGGACCGCATTCATTCAATTTAGCTTTGGAAGAAACGCTAAGCCAATACACTTATCTTTTTCCTTGAGAGAGGAACAGAAGGCTGCCCTAGAAGCCTTTGTTTCCAGGAAGGAGGTTTTTGTTGTTTTGCTGACGGGATATGGCAAAAGCATAATATATCAGTTAGCCCCACTGTTCGGCAAATAAATGGGGCTTCGTGCAATGAATACGTCACCTTGTTCATTGCTCTGATTGGCCATCGTGCAATCGAATTGCATGCAGTGGCATTTGAAATGCCTCAGTTAGTGCCGCCCCTATGGTAGGAAGGGTGTATCGGTGAGGGCCAGACTCAAAATCTTTCTAGATTTGTGTCTGGATTTCCAGGCTATTAGAATCCAAGATGACATACAGTAGTACTGCAATAACAACTCTTCATTTGTCATATTCCTTCCCTTATAATAAATAGTGTTAAACACAAAAAATGACATTGAGTTGACAATACCACTGTTTGGTCACAGAAACATGTGATGCCTGACTCAATAAAAGTGAAAGAAAATGGCAATTCAGTCTCATTGTTAGACAGATCAAGCTCCTGGGAACAACGCCAAGCTTTGAAGCTAAATTTCCATAATGGTCAAATGTGGAATTACAACTTTAAGGTCAGTCATGTGATGCCATTGGGTCCAAAAAGACCTTTTTTCATAGACTAACACTGGGAAAGAGACGCCTGTAAGTTAGTTGATACATTTTTCAAGCATCACAACCCCTGCAAAATGATTTGCTTCCCTACTGGGAGTTGATCAATTCAGTCCAATAACAAAATTCTAGAAGAGCAACAAATCATCATCGTTAAAGTTAACGGGCCACTAAACCCGAAGTTAGCTGCTCGGCCTCTGCAAGTCTCTAGTGCACTTGCTCTATGGACTCCACGATACAGAACATCCAGGTAATTTCATACTGCAGTCTATTTCGTACTGCAGTGTCAAGTTTTTTGGCTTCATGTGCCACTGAACAACTTTTACATGAATGGTCACCTTTAACACTGAAACTGTTCTTTTTATACATTAATGAGGTAGATTTATGTTGTGGAGTTAGGTAACATACCACGGAAAAGGTGCACTGTGTTCTTGGACTCTTGTCAGTGTTGCTATACTTTATTGCTGCTTTTCTGTTACTTTGTCCACATAGCTGCTCATAATGTGTTACCTAACCACCTATTTCTGAACAATATGATGATTATTCAAAGAAGGAGCAGCATTTTCTTCGGTCTCAGCTCAGGACTCTGAACTAACAAACCAACAAAATATCTGTTGTGGGAGAGAAACATCATGTAATACACTATGTGGGAGGTCTCCTTTAAATAAAAGATTGTGTGATCCCCACTTTGTCAAACCTCCAACAGTCGACACAGTTTATGAAGGTGACATTGTTATATAACAAGCTAAAGGAAGTAACTCATTAATACCAGCAAAACTGCATGATATTCCAAAATGGATAGGACATGGTTTACAAGGCAGTGAAGGGAGGGCTGAGAAGCCTCTTAAAATGTGACTCGTCCAGATAAGTAATTGCTGCTGATTTTGCCAAAGACATAACATCATAAAAACAGCATCCATTTAAAACCGGCTTGGCGCGCACACACACACACACAAACACACATACACCACCTCCCTAATGTGAACAGTATGACAAAGTCAAATCTGGGTTTGCAACACTTTAATACATTCACCAGGTGGTCTCTTTAAAATCAGAGTGAGAATAATAAATACAAGTGTGCAGTGTGTTAGACACACAAAAGCAGCATACACATATTGTTCCTTTCAAGTTTTGTTGCTTTGGATAAATGATCATCAGCACCATAAAACTGTAGAGGTTACGGAAAACCAATGGTGCATTGACTGATTGCATCATGGAAATGATGATGAAGGTTTTTGATGAAGTTTGATTTTATTGTGTCATGCATATAATGATGCCCAGCCTACATGGTGTTTCAAAAGACCAACATTTATATGAACCAGAAACAGAATGCACCACAAACATTTTAAACAACACTGTCCAAGTCAAAATATAAAGAAAACATACACAAAACTTAATGAAACAGATTTTCAGACCTTTATTTCGAGTTTGCTAACTCAAAGCATTAGTTTACTTTTTTGGGAAATATGTGTGTTTGCTGTCTTGGTGAGAGTTGGATGAGAAGATCAATACCACTCCAATGCTTGTCTATTAATTTTGAAGCAATGACAGCAGGCTAGTCTAGCTCAGCATAAATCCTGGAAATGGGAACACAGCTAGTGTGGATTTGTCCAACAGTCCTTAAACACCTTACTGAGGTTCAGAGGTGCTTGTTGGTATATTTTGTTGCACTCAGGCTAGCTGTTTCCTGTCTTAAGGCTAAGCCAACTTCATAAGATTGTTTCACAGATCTGAAAGTGATATGATCTTCTCATATGACTTTCGGAAAAATCGTATTCCACAAAACGCTGGAGGTTCCCACCTGATGACCCCAAAGACATGTTAGTTATTATTTATTGGTCTGTATAGTTAAGCCTTGTCATAATAGCTTATCATAGGGCTTAGGAGGTTATTCACTGAGCACTGATACTTTATCTAGGGCACACATTTCTGGTGTTTATTTGAACTTATCCATACTTTATAATACAGATGAACAACATGACAGCTCCCCAAAATTGAAGCTAAACATCTTAATCACCCCCTGGTGGCTGGCTGCAGTACAGGTCATAACCCCCATCGCCTCCGTGTTTGCAGTTGAGACATGGGCCAAACTAAAAGATCATGTTAAGAAAGTACACATCAAACACATTTTTTATAAAGGCGAACCCCTCACCCCAGGTTCAAACCAGGAACCCTCTTGCTGGAAGGCAACAATGCTAACCACTGCACCACCATGCTACCCCACATGGTGCATATTTCTAAACTAATTTGTATTTAGTCAAATTATGTCATTCACACAGTAAATTTGGGGCCATGCAATAAAGGGAACCCAGCAGCTCATTTTTCTGCCCTGAGACCCTAGCAGGTTGCTCTGGCCATGCTCTGATATCATAACAATACACAAAATGGCACTCACCCTCCATCACTGTCAAATCATGCCCCTTGCACATACTATTATCAACCTCAATAGCTAGAGAAAGAACATCAGTTGTTACTTAGATAAGCCAGTTATAATTAGGGTAAATACCAATCGATGCATAAAGTAGTTTGGACCATTAAAGACTATAAACTGTGGGCTGAAAAAGTGTCATATACTTGGCCTGATGAACACATTTTCTAATTCGTTGCTATTTGTATCTTTGGAGCCCAGTCCTTTGCTGCACTTAACAAGATGGATGGAATTTAGTTTTAGGAGTTTAAATTTGTACTGTGACTCCTAACAAACATCTCCTCATAATTAATCTAGCTCGCAGCTGGTCACAGAGGCGTTGCGCTCATGACACTGTTGGGAAGTTTCTGCGCCAAAGCTCTGTAGGAACACTGATACTGTGGTGCTTTCTGCAGAGAAATATATGCTTAATGGGGCAATTCACTGCTGTTACAGTTGTTGTTTTTTATTCTTTCCATTTCTATATGAAGAGGGATCTTTCTTTGGTTCAAGAGAGATCAGAAAAGATAGATTTATTGTCTCATTTACTTCAATTTACTTTCATTTCTCAGCCACTTGGGACATATGCCTTTACAGACCAAATATCATTTGTTATTATCTTCTGCCAATAATCTGTCAGTGGCCCTCTTCGTGTTCTGTCACATTCAGCAGGCCTTTCTGAGGGATCCAATGATGGATGGGAGCGAACAGCAGAAATGGACAAAGTGCTTCATGCTGCAGTCTGTTTCTAGTAAAAGTTTTATGAGCGTGTCCTCTCCCTCATTGATGTTATGTCAAGTGACTCAACACAGAAAAACCAGCGATCAATCATGTGACACCTATGGAAGGAAGTGGCCTGATCTCTGAAGCTGACATGTTGACACATATGCAAAAGCGGAGAAAAAAAATCACAGTGGAGACTGATGCTACGCAGATTACATTTTACAAGTGGTCTGGGAAATATCGTTTGGGTTCTTCATTCTGAGAAACAAAAAAATAAATAAATAAAAATGAAAAAAAATTTAAAAAAAACAATAAACTGAGGCACATCTGTATTTTTTGTTATGACAGAGTTGTGTTACATGAACATCTGGGGTATAAAAAGGAAAAAGGAAAGCAAATCAGCAGCACAAGGGATGAAAATAAATTGTCTTTTTAAGGCTAAACATTTCAGTTTGTAAAAAATTAGACCTCAGTGTAAATGTGATGACTTGACGATAAGGGTAAAAAAAAACAACATTCTGATTGCTGTCTACATTTGCAGGGAGAACTCCTTCGAAGGAACAGTGTATAAGATTAAGGGGGATTTAGAGGCAGTCAGCGGTGAGGACTGCATATTGCAACCATCTGAAACTGGTTAGAATTCCTGTTCTTTGTTCAGGGGGTTTCCACCTGGAGCCGAATTGTTCACAGAGGTCCCTCCCTCTCCAAAACAAATGGACCAGGTTAAATCAGTAAAACAATGAATGAATGTTAAAAATCAGTGTTTCTCCGAAACAGGTTTTGCATGTCCCAGATGGGTTGCTTGCCCAGCACCTGCCAATATGTGCTCTCCTGTTTTCCCTGATAACTTGAAGTGTGTTCTCCTTATTGCTGATCCAATCCTCAGCAGTCTCTTCCTCTCCAAAACAAACAGACTCAGTGAATTAAACCAGTGAACACACTGAATAAAGCAGATTCACATTAAAACTAGAATTACCACTTTGTGGTTGTGCTTCTGCGAACAAGTCAAGTTGCACCCATGTCTGCGAAAACATGGATGCTTCAGACGCATCTTTCCCTGGCAGCACAGAAGATCTATACAATCAGCACAGTTAAAGATTAGTGTCACCAATTCAGTTTCTGACCAAATGTCTCCCCTTCAGTAATTGAGTTATGGCTTTAAATAGTGGCCAGAAAAGTATTTTATGCATAACATTATGTTACAGTGAAGCTGACTTTTGACTTTTTGGATATAAAATGTAATCATTTTATCCTGTTTTGTCATAATTAGCATATGAATTGTTGTTATGACCAGAATCATGTTTTTCAGGTCACAGTAACCTTGATCTTTGACCAACAAACTCAAATCAGCTCATTGTTGCCTTTAAGTGGACATTTGTTTCAAATATGAAGACATTTCCTCAAGATGTTCTTGACATATCGCATGCACGAGAATGAGACAGATGCAAGGTCACAGTGACCTTGACCACTGACCACTACATTACTTTATCAGTTCATCACTGAGTCCAACATTTGTGCCAAATTTGAAAAAAATCCCTGAAGGTGTTCTTGAGGTATCATGTTCACAAAAACATAGTGCCTCTGGCCATGGCTATCGCTGGCATGGAAGCTTAAAAAATCCTTTCTTTTTTTTTCTTCAGACAATCTCAATACGGAAGGGCTTCTAACTACGGTGGCAGATGATAAAAATGCAAAAACGGGAACAGCCCTATCGAGAGCCACTGTTTTGTTTGTCTGTGTTGGGCTAGTGTGGAAACATGGCATTTCAAAAAGGCATCTCTGTAGACAAGAACCCACTCTCTCTGTACATATAGACAGCTAATTATAAGCAAAAGAAAACACAACATTTAATATTTTTATGTGATTATACACTAAAGAAAACATATTATAATCAGTCTGCCAATATATCCTGCTAGATCCTGCATACTGGACCTTTAATAAAGGCTTGTTGATTAAAGCGGAACATTGATTCAGGTCAGCTTATGTTAGTGGGAATTATAAAGTAGTGGTGGCAATGATTGTTTCCTGGGTGTTTTGTGCCAGACAGAGATGCCGCATTGGAGGAATTTAAGGAACTTTTCCTGCTTTTCTTGGCACTGGCAATGTTCAAAAGCTTCCCATGTGTGTCTAAGTCTTATTCCAAATGAGTGGGAAGCTTTATATTAACACAGAAGGGTGGATCAGAAGGCCTACATAGCCATGCTCTCACCACACAGCAATTCAGACTTTAAGTGTAACAACACATCAATGTTTCACTGAAGTCTAATAGGGGGAAAAGCCTTAAGAGCCTTAAGAGTCCAGTGAGTTTTAACATGGTCTCCAGTTAACAGTGGTCAATGACATGCAGAATATTTGACTTTGTTGCTCCCCCACTGTCCTCAAGCTTTGTATCCTTCAACTCCTCCCTCAGTGATGGCTTGTTAATTCTTGCAGCCTGGTTCCACATTGCCACACCATCGATCTAACACAAAAACAGTAAGGCATTGTTCAATCTAAGAGACATTTTGGAAGTCTGTGTGTGGGCTAGTTAGCTAGCTCAGCCTGGTCCCCTTTCTTTTTAAAAACATTTCCAAATTATCAGCAACTTTTTTACAACCAGACTTCATTGTGTTCATTAGTCTTTTGTATTGTCATTTCTAAAGAAAAGCAACACTATGACGTTGCCTTAACTGCCAAATTGTAGCCACGGCATTTGCCAGTTGCTTTGTCAGGCTTCATTGCCGCATTGTGGTGAGCATAAATGTGAAACAATAGCCCTTTTTGAGTCACATCCCCAGAACTGTAAACCTATGAATCACTGTGGCTTTTTCTTGCCCTTCGAGGCGTTGTTTGGGTGCAAGGAATTCAGGCCTTGGCAGCTCATTTCTGAACAAAAGCTGACGCTTCAGATTAGGTCTGCATTACCATTTGGGCTCATCACAATGTTCCCAAATGCACACCCCAACCTTCGTCACTGCTTGATAATGGTGATCTTGTCTCCACCTGTTTATCTTCGCTCCATCACTTGATTTGCTCTCAGTCTGGTATGCACAATGTGTCGTGCACAAAGCCAGCCAAGCAATCAGGATGCAGTCTCTATCCAGCAGATGCCAAAACTAACTTATTCTAATGACACATGGCCATGCTTTTCCGGCTTCTTTGCAAGGACTTGCAGTATGTATAGGCGGTCCACTCTGAAATGAAGGATTGAGTTTGTCATGCATGCGCTTATTTCATGCAGCCTATATATAAAGTATCCACATGTCAAAAGTAGATATGTGTTTTACATGTTTTGGCTCAGCTGAAGTTGCATCTTACCAAAAATACACTGACACCATTACAGAGAATTGCACAGAAGCTACGTTTCAGACTAAATGGAATAGTGGTAAACCTAAATGTCTACAAAATAGGCTTGTGACCAGATGTTTGCCGCAGAGAATACCCAGAACCGTGATCAAAGTGAGCTGGAGTTAGGGCTGCAGTAGGAGACTATGGCAGAGATGTTTGCACTTGTGGCCCGTGTTGTGGCCTGGAATCACAATAAGCAAAATGTAGAAAGCATATTTTATGTGCAACTCCCTTGTTTATATATTTCTAAAGTATTGATTCAAGTGAGCACGCTGTGATTCTCATCAGACCCACTCGCAAATGTTCACATTTATGCTTGGACACAGCCTGCTCTGCATGAGTTCAAACACAGCCCTACGTAGACAATATAACTGTTTTAAGTGCCTGCCAGCATTTGAGAAGTAATGGCTGAAATGACATGGTATGACAGGTCTTCTCTTCTTTATTGCCAGGATTTATTCATCTTACAGTTATATACCCATGTTTTTTTCAGGAAATGTGATTGCTGCAGGATGAACTAAAACACATTTGATAAATTCCAAAGGGGAAACGACGGCCTTGGCCGTATTTCTTTGAGGCAGTTTCCCCAAGGGAGGAGATGTGAGAATGCCCAACTTGACTTCAAGGAAAGACAACATGGTTTCTCGGCCCGCTCCGGCGGCATGCAGACGCGTGCTCTCCTAAAACAATACTGAGGAGCAGTCAGCTTCATTTACCGTGATAAAGAAAAACACAGCTTTTTCTCTTAAGCTCTGGTGGGTGAATAGTCTTCAGAGAATGTTGTAGTACATATTTCCACTCAGTGTTTCCATTACTAGTTCTGATGACGAAGACTGGTTCAAGGGTGTCAGTGCTGTCATCTGCTTGGCTTTGGCAGAGACACGGCCTTATCGCCACGCTACTTTGTCTTTTTGTTGTCCAAATATTCATTCCTGTCTGCATACATCGTTTTGTTTTTCACTCTGTCATGATGTTTTCTTGTTAACCCCCCACCCTCCAACCCCACCCGAACCCCCGTCTCCTACACAGTGTCTGTGCTCGTCATCATACCCACAGGGAGTATCAGGCTTCTAACCTCACTGAGGTGTAACTTCTCCCTGAACCAAGAGGATCCTGCTTCCGTCAGTAGGAAACAAAAGTGTTAGAGTCATAAACAAAAGAGCCATTAGGAGCAGTGTTGTTGTAAAGTGAGTAAGCCCTTAGATCACTGTAGAATTCGTTGACGGCACTGTTTTTTCCTGCATTCCTACGAACTTGAGCCCAGAAATTGTAACCATCCTCAGAGTTTTTAACTTTATTTGATTTAGAAACCACTCCTCTGTCACTTACAAGTTACAGTTTCATCAGTCATGTCTGTCTTGTTAACCAACTGTCTAACCTTTTTCCAAAAGCAGCCAATGGGAACATAATGCTTTAAAAACTCGATCCAGAACAGTTTTGTTTGCAGAACTACTGTCTTTTCTAAAGTTCAGTGAAACCTTCAAATACTGGCAGCCTTGCAATACTCAGAAGGTTTGAACAAACTGATTTAAAAATAAAGGAAGTCAGTGTATCTTTTCAATTGCAGCTGCTGTTAGAGAATGAGTCTGGAAATATTATATATATTTTATTTCTTACAAATTTAATGAAAAGCCCATCCATCCATTTTCATCTGCTTATTCGGGGCCGGGTTGGGGGCAGCAGGCCAAGCAAAGCACCCCAGACATCCCACTCCCCACCGATTCTTTCCAGCTCCTCCTGGAGGACCCAAAGTCGTTCCCAGGCCAGGTGAGAGATATAATCCCTCCAGTGTGTTCTGGGTCTACCTTGGGGCCTCCTACCAGTTGAATGTGCCCAGAAAACCTTTAACAGGAGGTACCCCAAAAGCATCCTGATCAGACGCCCTAATTACCTCAGCTGGCCCCTTTCAATGCGAAGGAGCAGCGGCTCTACTCTGAATTCCAGATGTCTGAAGGCTCTTCACTCTATGTCTAAAGCTGAGCCCGATCACCCTCCAGAGGAAACTCATTTTAGATACTTGTGTCTGTGATGAAAAGTCTAAAACCACCAATTAATTGATTCTACAAGCAAGTATTGCCTACAAAGCCGGGTAACCTGTAGCAGTTTATAGTGACATATTCATCTCTTTGAACATGGGTTCATAGAAGGTCAATAATTTTACACATGTCCTGCTGCCATACTCACTAGAGCACCAAATATTTATCAATCCATAGCTGAAAACAGTCTCCAAAAAGTGGACCATTAACTACTATCTAAAAAAAGTTTTGCAAATTAAAAAACATTAGCCCAGCAATTTAAGGAAATTAACTAAGCCTTAAAAAATACCTACACATTTCACCTTTTGTTTTCCTCTTTATAAAGATTAAGATCTTTAGTAGGAATCAGTGGGCTTGGGGCTGTGTGCCTCAGACAGGGCAGGAGAGTTGCAAAACATTAAGAGACAGTTTTTGGTACATTTGGTTTGACTCGTCTAAACATGGTTTTGGTCTTTACATGGGATTTGTTGACAATAACAAAAATCTAGAATAGCGCCAGTCTTATCATTTAAGGTTAGTGGGGCAGCAAGGCCATGGATCATGACACTGTGTTTTCTCTCCTGCGTCACTTGTGTGTGGTTTCTCACAGCACAATGTGTCCCTGAACAGTCTGCAGCAGATGCTTACTACGTGCTTGTAGACAGGAGATCTCTTTCCCTTGAATAGACTTAGACTTAATCTGAATGTGAATTTTATTTTGTTTGTTTGTTTTTCATTCGTCCTTCCCACATTTTACATCTTTGGAAATTGTAAGTTTCCAATGCAGTAATGTAAATATGGCGATGGGCTAAACATGAGTGATGGCTATCATGTCATCCTTTGCTAATCTGAGTAATGCCGGATTTCCACTGGATGCGTGTCCGTTGCGGTACAGCAGCGCTGGTTATCTGCTGTGTGCTCCACCATGTCAATACCCACCGGTTGCGTTTGCTGTGCGGAGCGGTGCAGCTCCGCTGGAAGACATCTCGGTGCACTGCCATGATGAATATCTCCTCGTCCACGGTGTCAATGGGGTGAAATGACGTCTGAAATCCTCTGACCTGTTGACTTCAGGCCTGCCTCTGCCCATTATGTAGTTTTCAAGGTGTCGTGCAGGGAAATATGATCCACCCTGAATACTGTGTATCTTATTTTGAAAATTAACCTGATGTTTTATTTTGTTTCTCTGCACGACTTCCTGCCCCGCACGATCTGCTCTGTGCTGAACTGCTGCGTTGTGCTCCGGCGTCCGGTAAAAATAGAAGTCCTGCGTATCTGTTGCGGAGGCCTCCAGACTGCCGGAGCTGAGACGGAGCCGGAACGCAGCACAGCCGGAGCCGTGGAAACACACACATTGACTAGAATTGAATCTAATCGGCTCCGCTGCCGTGCCGGACGCAGACGCAACCAACACGCATCTGGTGGAAATTGGGGGTAAGACAAGGTTTTAAACAGGACAAAAGCATTTTTGGAGAAGTCCTGGTACCTATCAGCTACAAGCCCTGCCTTTAGAACTTTATACAGATCATGCTTCCTACTGCAGCATTGTGTAACATTTAATATGAAATCTGAATTTAATCCAATGTCCGTCAAAATCAATGAATACAGTACAAAGCAGAGATACAAGCCACAGTGATTCTGGCTTTGCTTCATCAAACAAGGTTGGCTTTTTCCGTTGATGGGAGGCCAGTGAGGGCTCACAATCTTGTCTCTGCATTAGGACTGTCACTGACTGTTAAAATGGTTAATACAATGGTTCATATAATATATTACCAACATCATGCACAAGGTTGGTATGATATCTTAATAGTGCCCCTAAAGGTTAGGTTAGGTTCAGGAGAAGAATCCTAGCTGGGCATTGTCACGTTACACATTTGTATAACGTGACTTAAAATCACACAATCTTGACTTTTAGTTTCACATGGTACACAAACGGAACAGAATCAAAGCCCTATGATGTTTGTCCTGTCCACCATCCCGACATCTCAGCATGCTGACGTCACCTGATGTCCTCTTTTTCTTCCATTATGTGACAGCCTGTATTGCACAGGTCATGTGATCTCATCCACCTGGCTCTTGATTACATGGTTTATAAAGAAATTATATTTAGTGCATTACTTTTTGGATGTATAAGTATGAACACTGAATGGGACAGCCTGACATGGTTGTTATGGAAACCCATTTACTTTGTCAAATAAAAATAATCTCAATTTTTTTGTTTCAGTTCATGCTTGCCACCTTGATCCTGTATGGAAACTAAAATATTCTCTGTCACTTTTTGGAAGCAATGTAAAGTTGATTTTCCATATACCATTTGTCTTTTATTTAGCACCATTCAAAAGTAGAAGTATTCAACATATAATTTGCATACTGAAATATATTCATGCGAGGTTATCATTTTCTAATTTATTTGAGTCATCCGTACCTTTTCATAATTAATTTTAAATTGTATGTGTCAGTAATAATTTCTGCCAGCTGTGTATAACTTAATCAGAGTTCATGGGCCTGTCAATTGTGTCTGACAGTCATTGTATTAAGAATATTGTAATGAGGGAAAAAACAGAAAGAAAAAGAAAACCTTTGTCTCATATTTTGCAATACTGTGTTCCCACTATCTCAATACAATGTGTATCATGTTCTCTTCTTTTGTGGCATGATTGTGACATTTAGCACCACACAATGAAAGATTGGTTTGCACAGACACATTTGCCCTCAGACGCAGAAACACAATCCTGGAATGTCTGACATGGTGAAAGGAACAAGAGACGGAAAATGTACAAAAGTATTGTATTCAACTGAAAGTTCTGCTATTCATAAAGAAAAAAAAAGTTTCCCCCCCAAATCTGCAGCACTAGATACTCACCAGCTTGTCTGTATCACCAAATAAATGTGTCAATAAACATGATTTCCTATGCTCGGCGCATTCGTGTAGAACTGTAGTCTCCTTCTCAGTGAAGCATACAGTGTGAGGGAAGGCAATGAAACCCAGATACGGAAAAAGGGAGTGGGGTCTGTGGCATCATGTTTTACCTTTCCATGCTCAGTTGCACGGTACATGCGCATTATCAGATTTAGATTACCATCCATCCCCAGCTGTTCCTTTCACACTGGCCCCCACATCCCCCCTACTATCAACTTTACTGCCACCAACCATCCCATTCCTTTCTGTGCTTTCCGTTAACTGAAAAGCAGAGAAGCAGAAAGAGCCAGTGTTTTCAGCAATGTGTTGGCTTATCGTTACGACTCAATCGCTTTATCCTAACAACATGGTGAGGAGATTGTATCCAGAGCATGTTTTAGCCTGTTCTTTATATTTTCCTAGAAATGAGAGGATAATGCACTTTAATTGTCCATCCAGTCATAAAAAATGTGTTTGGAAGTATGACTCCTCATAGTTGTTTGATTTCATGTGTCCAATGCACACATAATCAAATAGTGCATCCTTGTTGTCAAGCAAAGACAACACAAAAAGTTTTTTTCAGGTTCTTAAAAAAACTCCCTATTTCCTCCTTAAACAGCCTCTATGTAAATTATATCCACCTTATTTTCAAACACGGAAGTAAATAGTGATCAACTTCTGTGTTTTTGTGCATGATTTCCGGGCAGCAGCTTTCCCTCATGCTTTCCCTTACCGGAGCTAACGGTGCAAGCTAATTTTTTCGAATTTTCAATTTTAAATTAGTCAATCAGGTAGTTAGTTAGTTAGTTAGTCTGTGTATTTTATATAGATAACTGTGCCCACGTTTCCGTTACGTTTCCGTAAAAATAATTCCCTCTAAACGTGAATAAATTGCACGTCAATCAAAAACTATGAACCAAAAATGCACAATCTATCCCAAGTGAGACAAACTGCTTGATCCCCGTCTCCAGCGTATCAGCAGAGAACCTGCAGAACTGAATCAGCGAAAGGGTACACAGCCTCTCTACCTGAGCAGCTCAAGCTGCGGCTCGCACCCTTGACACACAGACCACAGACACACAGACGGTGCTTCTGCATGCCAGCCAAACTTGCTAGCAAAGCAGTTTTGTGTTGCTATGTGTGGTATTTATTCAGTTTTGGGAAATCACGATGTCTAGAAAGCAGCTGACAGGGACAGCTAACAGCAGCAGCAAAGCTAACATCAGGACGTCATCTGTTAAAAGCCTCCCGTTAACGGATACGAAATGAAACTACTCCAGTTAGCTCAATCATGTTGTAACTAAGACATCCGCTGGAAAAAAATATTTTTTTCACAGACCGTTTATTGAGTGATTGATTTATTACAGACACTGCTAACGGCTAACGGCTAACAGCTAACGGTTAGCCCAGCTAATCTACAATAACCATTGTGTTTATAGACTTTACAAACATCATATATATATATAGGTAAACTCAACAACAACAAGGTGATTCCCAATTACACACTGGTCAAGAGTGCTGGAAGTGTCGCACAAAAAAACGGAAGCTGGCTGCGTTCTGTTTTGCCTCCGTGTTTCCATGAAAAATAAGATGAATAGAATAGCCTGTTGACAATTGCCAACCGAGGAGGAGAGAGCATCCAGTTTGATGACCTCCAGACTGCGTCTCTCTTTTTGCAGATGATGTAGTCCTTACGGACTCAAAGTATCAGGCCCCATCTTTCTTTCCTCAAGTATGAAGCTTAGAAGGAGAAGAAGATATACTTTATTTATCCCCAAGTTGAAATTCAAGGGCACCTTAGTAATGACAAGGCCATCTGGGACCTCTCCAGCTACCAGTCCAAACTCCATGCTTGGTCTCTACGGGTACTTGAACTGGTGACCCCCCGGCTCCCAAGCCAAGTCACTATGAACTAAGCTACTGCTGCCCCAAACAACTTGTACATTGCATATTGAATGAAGTGAGCCTGACAATTAGCTTTTCCTCTATTTTACATTCACATTGTTGAGTTGGGGGAGAAAAACACTGTGCTTTTAATAGCGATTAAAAAGAAAACACAAATTACTGTCTCAGGGTTGTTGGTCCAGTAAGTGACAAGACATTTGTATACAGTTGAATCTTCCTGAACATCTACTGATCTAACTGATGGACAACTTTGAGTCTGGAATTGCAATGGGCAGTGCCAAGATGCTGTCTGGAATTTCAAGTCACACTGAATGGCAGCCTGCTGTGCCTGCAGTGTTTGGGTGCATATGTGTAAACATGGGATCAGATGGTTTTACAGGCAAGTGTGTGAAGCAGGTGGGATTAGAGTGAGCACATCCAATTCTGAGGCCATGGTGCCGTCCCAGAAATGGTGATTTCCCTCATATGGGTTGAGAGCAACTTAGTGCTTAGGGTAAAGGTCTTCTCTGAGTCTCTGCAACACTGTACTGGACTGTTGTAATGAAGAGGAAGTTGGCTGATATACAGAATGTTCCAACTCCCTCACAAGTTTTGGGTAGTGACTGAAAGAATGAGGCTGTGGATTGAAGCAAAATTTCTTCTATTAGAGCTGTTGGGGCTTAACCTCAAGGAGGAAGAGGAGCCTGCGCTCACAGAAGGACCTCAGAGTATAACTGCTGCACTTTTGCACGGAGCCAGTTGAGGTGGTTTGGATTTCTGATTAGGAGGCCCCCTTGACGCTTCCCTGTGGAAATATTTCAGGCATGTCCAACTGTAAGGAGACCCTGGGGTAGACCCAAAACATGTTAGAGGTATTATCTATCTGGCCTTAGAACACCTTGGGATCCCTGCAGTAGAAGGTGGAGGAAGTATCCAAGGCAAGGAGCACTGATGGTACTTTTTTTCAGCTTGCTACCAATGCACCTCAGGCCCAGATACGTAACATAAAATAGATGCATGGATGGTACAACCATACACTGTATAAATAATGGATGTAGTCACCGTGAAATTACTTACTGGTTTGTGGACTCCCGTTTTGAAACCAGTGACAAGTGACCATAATTGGATGAGAGGGTGGAGCTACGGAGGAGCGAGGGGTGGATCTGACTGAAAAGCTGAGGACAGTCAGCCTGTCACTCAGTGGGGCCCTGCCCTTAATTATGAGTAACTTCAAGCCTTAATAAAATGTAAACAGGTGCGTTATATAAAAATCCACCCTCCGTACAAGCTGTGGTGAATATGGAAATGAGAGACCAAAACTGTTTTTGGGTTTGTTTGGGGTTTTTTTAGCAGGTGGTAAAAATGTTAATTTCTGCTGTAAGGTTGGGCATTTTCACATTGGCATCCATGGGGACATACTCACTAACTCTTGGCCAGCCTCAAGTGGTCATTACAGGAACTGCAGTTTTTTGCACTTCTGCATTGGCTTCATTTTTCTGCACTGGAGGTTGCCGTTGGGGCACAACAAGACAAGACACCAATACTTGTAAAGTCAGTATATGAATGAACGTGTTAACAAGTCAAGTCAAATAACAAAAGACAAGAGACAAAAAACAACAACATATATTTACTTGGGCAACATCAGTGCACATCATTCCTGTTTTTTTTTTTTTTTTCTTTCTTTTCCTTAATTTCAAAGTGCTCCGAAGTCTCATGGCTCAGATCATTGTGTAGTCCAATTTTAGCAGACTTTCAACCTCAGTTAAAGAGAGAGAAAGCTAAAAAGACATGACCATTGAGTCACATTGAGCACATTAATATGCTGTTGTAATGCTTACTGTATATTCATTTCTGTAATTATACATTACCTTGATGTCCTGCCTTGAGAAATACCTTATTAAAAATCTCATTGCCCTGTTATTTCTTCAGATGATACTCTTAGTCCTAAATTTAACCTGCTTTGGGATAGATACTGTTAGCCATCCGAAGATAATTCAGATCATGTCAGGTAGGTTTATGGTTATTGGAGGCTCCAGCCATATGGAAAAGAACAAGGGAATAATACAGAAAACATACATTTAATAGCAGCTCCCCTCTGTAATAACTTCTGGAGAGGTTTGTTGAAAAGCCTTTAACCTCCAGATGCAGAATTGCAACTGCTCAGTGTTAAGTGTTTCTGCACTGCAGTTTTACTGTGTGACTACCAGGTGTGTATGCATATAATTGTATCAATGTGAATAAAGCAGGATGCTGTTGGAAAGCGCCATGCTTGCTCAGCAAGTCCATACATTTAGATTTTTATTAGATTAAATCAGGAAAATTTGGATCAGCCTTGTAAAACTTTTACTGCATGCATCACATCATCCAAAAACGTCTTATTAAGAATGTTGAGTATATCCAGAAAACCATGAAGGTTTTGGTTACTGTGAAAAGGGAAAGAGAAATAAACCACACACCCCTCCCTCACATACACATTTTAGAATTATTGTTTATCAAAACTCGATCTTCGCCAGAGGGAAAACCAATCAGATTATTCATGAGGCAATCTCTGCAAGTATCATTAGCACGTCATCGCGATCTGTCTCCCCACTTGGTGCTATCATTATGGCTAATCAGATTAGCATCATTGTGTCATTACCTCAGAGTACCTGTGCATCATTTCACTCGATGAAATGCTCGATGAAACTCCCAACACATGGAACATCTTACCATACAGACGCCCATAGCAAAGACAGTGGAATATGCTTATACTTAGCAGGCATGCAATACTGGTATTACCTCATGCTGGCTTTCTGACACGCAAACAAAACACACTACAATGCAGTCTCTCACAGACACACATACTGTACACACACACACACACACTAACTGTCATCTTGCATTAGTATCTGTCTATATTTGTTCCCTGTATTCAACTTACAGACCAAGAGATGTTGTACTGTAAATGAAATATACCTTATTTAAATAATTGGTTTATCATTGGTTTGAGTTGTTATTTATTGCTCTGGTATATTGCTATGCTTTTTTTCTTCTGACTACTGAAAAAGACTTAATGAAACTAACGGAAACACGCAAATGTAGGATGGTTATGAAGTTTGACGAGAAACTCCATGCTTAAGATAATTCGTGACATTTGATTAGGCCCCATGTGGCTTGATTTGCCATGGTCTTGAATGCACGGAAAGAGACAAAGTAAAGCTGGTTGAAGGGTTTCTTGTTATTTCAACCATAATTGCTGGGGAGAAATACATATATTCGTATTTTTCATGCTCTTTACAGTGAAGTAAGTGAAGCAGCCAACTTCTCAACCATTACTGCAATTTAAAAAGAAGAAACCTTCCCAAAAAGAAATCCAGCACCCACAGAAATATGAATACTAAAAACACAACAAAGTAACTTTGTAGAATAAGGCTGTTTTAGCTTGACTGTCAAAGGCAGAGAGAAGTAAGCGTGTCAGCACTTTTTGTTTGAGTGGCTCATCACGTCTTGTTGTGGCTTGCCAACATTGCAGCGCCTGAGGTGCTATGAGCCTGTCACGAGAGGAGCAGATAGTGGCTCACATGTGTAACTGGATCTGCATGGCACAGAGTCTGCAAGCACTGCTGCTGCTGGGTAAAAACATGCATCTGCAACAGCATGTTTATTAAGAATGACAAAAGAATACTTTTCTTCTGCACTGATGGACCTGTATTTTTGAAATTACAGTTTAAACAGGTTCAACGGGTGAACTCAAAGCATACAATATTATGAAAAAGACTCGTACCCATTAATTATGATAAATGTAGAATTCATTTAATCCTTAACATGTATTTGCATGTGTGAATTAAAGTTTTTGCCTAACCGCGTACAAGAGAGTGTCAATGGACAAAGTTTCTATTCCTGTAAACCAAAAGTAGTGTATTGGAGGGGTACAATTTTTTGCCTTCCTTCACAGACGCGGTGTTCTTTGGATCAGCAACCAACTATATGTCAATATCTGATAAAATATTAAGACAGCACCTAAGATTTGTAGACTCGAACTGCATTTACTTAAACATAGTACGTAGAAACATCTGGTTCATAAAAAAAAAAAAAACCTGTAAAGATTTAATGGTTTATTTTCAAGACCCTTTAAAATTGCAAGTGCAAATTCATAAATGCTATTCCTTCAATAAATGTATAACAAAGAAAAAAAAACACCTGATTTTACTTTGCAGGTTAAGAAATGCAGCAAATTTTGCGACCTTCCAGGACACAGCTGCTGTACATCTTGCGGCCTTCAGTTTTCCTAAACCAGACAACTGTTTAATGGTGCGTTCCAGCAGTCCTCACCGACTCATAAAGTTGGGAAAACATGAAATGACAACAGCTGCATCTAGATGGTCATCGGTCACTGGTAAACACATCACATTAACTGGACCAGTAAAAATGAAATGGCAAGAGATAAATAATGGAAGACAGGCCGGTACGAGCAGCATGGATATCCTGTCAAAGGCTATATAGAATGGATGTTATGGACATGTACCTGAAACATTGACAGTCTGTCAAGCCTTGGTATCATAGGTCGTGTCTTTGTTTACCACTGATTTGTAACACTTTTACCAGCTGTCCTGAGCACACAAGTAAGCTGGAATTCACCTTCTGTATTTGATGAAGACCTCCAAAATGCACCATCCAATTATGGTTTGGCTTGGTTTAGCAGCTCAGGATGATACTTCAGTAAATCCTCCAGTTTAAGGAGCCCTGTAGAGTTTTCTTGTAAGCAAACATTCTGTGTTATTCACCAAAATGTACTGCGTGTATACTCGAGCAACAAATGTGATGAATGCATTGGCAAATGCATGCAGCAAATGTTTCTCCCCATAATCTAAGGATCCTTTTAACAAAAAGCATTCACATTACTATAATGAAAGAAATTTAAGACACTGACAGTGACTCATTTAGATGATTTAATTTAATTTTCACTGCTTGGCATGTAGCATGGTGGCATTCTGCTATTAGTTAATGAAGTAGAGCATATTGTCTCAAGGGAATTTTGTAAGGAACTGTTATAGATCATTTGTCCATGATCACCTGGAGGGACTAAAGGAGGGGAATAAAGGAATAAGACTGGCAATATTCGATGTTGTTGTGATTATCAACACATCCCATGAAAAGGCAAAAGCTACCAGTGAAGGCTCAATATTTTCTAACTTTTGTATCCTGTCTGTTGCACCGAGCCCCAAGCCCATTTGTTCTTGCTGTGGGAAAATCTTTAAAAACAGGAAACAGATATATTGTAATTTTTTTAAAGGCTAAAAATGTCTTAAAACAGCTGGTCACTGTAGTTTTTATCAAAAGTTACTCAGTCAGGATTAAAGACTGCATTTGTCAGTGACTATTTTCAGTTAATACTCATTTTGTATGCCAGATGATTTAGAGCAGCAGGACAGTGTACGAGCAATTGAGTCAAAATGATGTTTCCTTATGGATCATGCTGTTCTTGTGCACCACTCATACATTTTTCCTATGAAGAGTAACACACCAAAATTTGTACACATCCCACGTAATGATTAGCAAATAATTTGTGCATAATGTGACCAATGCACTAGAGTGAAGAAGGGAGTGGTCCGGAGCAGTCTAGTCAGGAGGCAGGTTGGGTGGTTGATGTGTCATAAAGCACAGGACTTTCCTCTGTATGAACTCTGAACAAACCTTGAGTCATTTTAAGGGACATCGTCACAGTGTTTCTTTCCCTAAACCTAACTGCAGTAACTTTACATGCCTAAACCTCCAGAACTTAATGTTAATTGCATAACTTTACGTTAAGGACCTAACGTCATTCATGGGGCACTAATTCGTAGGATATCATGTGCAAGGATATGTTGTCATGGTAATAAAGACACATCACAAAGTGTAACAGTGTGGCTCTGTGATGTGTTTTTAATAGTTTTTGGACGACAATGGAGCTCTTTGGCACAGAGGAAGTAGAAATATGAGGCTCTGATACAAACACAGTTTCTGTTAGCATAACACATTCACTGATGGTTTTAGTCTTGTTGTGTTTTTTTCTTGTCATATTATTGACATGTATAATCAGTCTAATCTGCAGTCATACTCAGTCTTGTTTAGTAAATTGTGTTTTCTCCTGCAGTAATGTGCTCTATAAATAAAGCTCAATTTGTCTTACTTTCCTATCTACTGGTATTTGGCATAAAAAAGGGAAACATATTCTATATTTGGCAAAGTCTTTACTGAAATTATGAACAGAAAGTACAAAAAACATTAACAGTTGAAGACAGCTGATTAGGAGGCACCTGCCACACACACACTTTGCTTAGCTTTCAATAATAACTCAAGTTAAAACTCAAGGTAAGAAACTTTATGTGGAATAATGAAATGTGTAGCATACTTAAAATATGAATGATGTGCACCGCTATGTGGCAGTAAGTAACTCATAAGTATGGGCTCCAACACCTTTTTTGCACTGGATCTTTTTCTCATGATTAAAACACATGATAATTCCTTGTTACTGCAACACAAGTTAGTGTGCTACAATATAGAAAATATATAACTAAAAGAAAATATAATAGCGAGAGCAGTTTGTATGTGTGATGCTGCAAAAAATAAGCTTACTGTAATAGCAGACAAAGAACTATTTCACATGCACACTGGTTTTCATTATTGGAGTAAGGACAGAACTTTTAGTATATTGCATTTAAACAGGTTAAATTCTAAACATTTTGCACCTCAAATTCAAAGTCTACTGGTCTGTTTTCTCTTAGCCTTAAATTTGATAAAGCAGCACCTACAGTCGACTCCTTCCCCTCCTGCTGATCTATGGTCTGCTTCAGACCACAGAAACAGATGTTCTACAGGTTGCCCCGATCTGAATGGGACCTATTGTTGGGGATTAAAACAGAACAAGTGTCCACACCGGGTCGAGGGTCAGGTTAGGCAAAAGGCACCAGGTTCCACAAGTCTTGACCTTTTAAATGAGTGCAATGTGATACAATGCATGGGTCAGCAGTCACATGCTGAAAGCAGGCACACATGTTGACGGAGACCCTCTGACCCCAACCGCCTCCGCCCAGCCCCTGCCTCGGCCATGACGTGTGGCGACTGAGACTTGGCTGGGATAACAACCCCCTGAGGCTTCTGGGTAATTAGGGGACCCAATCAAGCAAGCCTGTGGCCTGACCTGGAATGGGGGAGACTAGTTTGAACCAGGGACTTGTTGTTCATCTTTAAATATTGATTTACAATGGAAATAGATGTGCTTTGGTTTGACTTTTAAGTTAATAATGAAGGATAAATACTTTACCAGCTCCATGCACCAGTCCATATCTCATTTCATTGCTGTAATTTGACAACCAAGGAGCAGTTGAGCTTTACAACCACTGTTCTCGCAAACAAAGGAGACATGTGGATTTGTGCATCATTTCATGCTGGACCTAATCATTTTTCTTCAGAGACATCAATTTGGCTTCTACTGTATTTAAATTACTGTAATCTTTGAATTAGAGTGTTGGCCCAAATCGCAATCCCTATGGTTGTTTGGTTGAGTGCTCTAAACTCTCATACACATTCATGAAGGTGGAATGATATTGACCACTAATTAGGGACTCCAAGATGACGTATGATAAATGTTTGGTGTCTTGTGACAAATCTATTGCGTTGGTTTAAAGCTGAAGTAGAGCAGATGCACTGTGGAGAGTCCAAAATAGCCCCACCACACTGGAGGTTTTTTCTGACTTAATAATGTCAACACCAGAGCCCTCACAAAACCAGATGGAGCCACTTTATTTGTTGGACTGATTGCGCCTACTCGAGTTTATCTCCAGTCATTCGCATTGCGGGGAAAGCGAAAAGGGAGAGATGTCTGGTCCAGTCAATGCTGTAATTTATGACGTGCTTTTAAAATCCGGGGTTGCCACAAAGTTCTGCGTAACAAAGCACATAAATGCATGATAACGACATCAGACAACACTGCATAAATCTTAACATATGAGGCCACTTCTCTCTCCCTCTCTGAGTGGAAACACATGAAAGAAGAATTATAAAGGTGCACAAAGATCAGAGAAGGACTGACATGATTCACCAAGAATGAAAGTTGAGACCATTTGAACCTGCAGTAAATTTAATTTTCTTATTGAAAATTTTAAAACTGTATTTATTTAAGTGAGGTTCCAGTACTTTATTTTTGCATATTTTTTACACAGCTGTAAACTTTTATTCTCTCTATCTGCCAGCTGCAGTTACTTTTTCAAATTAAGACTGCACATTAAAAAATGAACTTAAAAAAATACAAAACATAAAAGCAGTGTCTACTTGCAGCCCCTTGTCCCTTTTTAGATGTCTATAGCTTGTTAGTAGCTCCACCAAAGAGACATTTCCCATTTCCACCCTTCCCATTTATCATCTCACAATCCCTATGATGGGCTCTTATTTCTAGGTTGGGTGCCACTGGTGTCAACTACATATCTGTCAGTGATCCTCATATAACGCTTTGTATGATATTCTACAAAAGTTTACACCACAATTCACATGATATCCCAAGAATGAGGACCCTGTAGATGATGTTATGTCATTAACATAAATTACATATAAATGTTACGTTACCAAGGTTTGGTTGAGGCAAGTAAAGTTACTGTGGTTAGATTTAAGAACAGAAACATGGTAAAGATATATATAAAATAACTCAAAGTTCACACGGTTTCACCGCTCTCTCCCAGGGATAGTCCTGTGTTTTGTGACCCATCTATCACCCCAATCTGCCTCTAAACTTTACCACTGGTAAAAACAATGTATGAGAGCAGCCTGTAACTGTATATAAAATAGCTAAAACTAGCTCCACCCGGAGAAGTTACAACAGTTTAAGCAACACTTGCCTTTCTGGAAATTTTACACTTTTCTTTGTTTAGGTTAAAATGCTATTAATAAGCTGATGGCACACTAAAATGTAAGTGAATTCCACCAAAGATGAAAACTCATAATTATACCATTGTCATATGGTTCTAAGAAAACTCAGAATGCAATGATTGGTCGGAGTTTTCTCGTGTCCTGTCTGTCTTCCCCACGTGGAGGCCTCCGACTGACGTAACCGCTCGCTTAACAACGCGTCCCTTTTCCGAGTATCTAACATTGCCAACACCTACGTCTATCATAGATATAATGAGGACGTAATGGAGGAGGTGGAGTTGCAGGAGGAGGGGGATGGGACTGTGGAGGGAGGCGGGAGTTGTGAATGTTCAAAATTTTTGTGCTGTGTGAAATGCAAGAAAGGTAAGAGTTGCTTTAAATGCTACTTATGTGTTGATGCATCAATGTTAACAATCTAATAACATAGTTTATGAGTATATAGTATGTAGTATTTTTACACTGTGGTAGGCTACTGGTACTATACTGTTACTATTCACAACCTTAAGCAGATGTGTAACTCTTTTGCACTTTGACAGATCTGAGAGATGTGGCTCACAAGCGTTGTTCATTTTTTTTATCGTCACTGTTTTTGCTGTTTTTGCCAAAAACAAGGACCCAGATAAAGATCATGGCCATAAAGCTCAAATCAGCAATAAAGCTAATAACAATGTGTTCATGCTCATGCATTGTTGAGAGTAAAGTACGACACATTTTGGCTCATGAAAGAAATGTAGAGCTGGATCAGTACAGGGTGGTCAGGAGAAGGATTTTGGGCATTTTTTGCAGGACCTACCTGTCACATAGGCAAACTAGGCATCTGCTACAGTGCTGCTAAACACAAATACTTTCATTTCTTTTTTATTATTATTCTAAATACTTCTTAATGTTCTATATTCATTTGTGGAAACTTGGAAAAAAGATTGAGTGGTTACAATACAACCACAAACAAATAAACAGCAAAGCTCTGTGTTTAACCCCACTCCAAACCAACAAAAACATATCCAATTGACAGATGGAAATAGACTAAAAAAACAATTTCTGAAAAAATGACTTCCACTTGTAAATTGACTCTGTAGTCACACTGTCTGTAGCCCCGAGACAATCATGACAAACAGAAACTCTGCTATGTAAAAACATGGTCTCATGGTCTCCACAACCTTGTTTACTATTGAAGGTTGCATGTAAACAATGCGATCTCATTGAAATATGTGACATGAACACAACCTCTTAACTTTCATATATCATGGTGAAATTACATGGTGGCAGCACGTAACTTGGTTAGGTTTAGAAAAAGAGTGTTTTTGTGTTTTTAGTTAAAATACCTTCAGCTGTTACATACAGAATGTAAATGCGTTATGCGACATAACACAACGTAACTACAAAACGCCTTAGTACATTATGTTAAAGAGGTCCATGCTGACTTTTTAGATTCATACAGGACAAAATGATCAGTATCCTGGGTGAAAGTCCTGCATTTGTTTGACCCATCCACCACCCTGACCTCCTTTCTACATGGACCTTTTTGCTTATTATACTAACAATGGGGTTGTAACATTAACCACCTTCCATTACATGATGTCGTTGAGCCATGGAATTTGTGTGTCCACTATAACAAAGGATCATAATTGACTTTCCAAAGGCACTGTTTCCATGGTGCCATAATTTCAACGTACCAGTTCCACCACTACATAATGCATTGTTAAGAGGCCATGGTCATTTCACGTATTTCTACAGGACCAGGTTGCATGCAAAGCATGGTGTAATTTTTTTTGATCCGATGCAAAAGTCAGTCCTTCCGCGATTTTTCAGGATTGTTACAGCCTGAAATGCCAGATTTCTTGTTGTTTTTTTTTTTCAATTAAATTGCAGGGGCAAGTGAACATCACAAAATTGTCCCTGCAGAATTAGAACCTATTTGTGGTTTGGGGGAGCAGCAGCAACAGCAGCCGATCAACAGTCATTGATGCCATTCAATGCAGCACTGAAGGACCGTTCAGTGAGCTCCTACCCTCTTGCTTTCTCACAACGTGATCTCATCCCTGCTCATCATATTACAGCCACTGAGGCAGAAGCCCTGCAGCAGTGGTTTCAGCCCAACAATAAGCTGTCAATCTCACACTGACACCAAATTAGCTCAACTCTATTGTTAAACACATGAATAACAGCCAGGTAATATTAACCATGTTAACCCGTTAGCCTTGAGTAAATCAATACGCTGCATGCAGCTCTACAATGAAATGACATTTTACTCGTTTTATATAATCAAATATGTGGTGAAGTTGGAGTGATGTGACAGATTTCAAGGTCGCACAGAACACAGGGACTGGCTGAATTTGTGTTCATTGTTGCAATCGCAACAATGCAACATCCTGGATGAACCGAACAGCTAAACAGGCAAGTGACTGGATCCAGACCACAGCCTCGTATGCCTACCATCCACCCCAACCACCTCACATAAATATCATGCTTTATTTATGGGAAAAAATATTTCTTCTGCTCATTACATTTGTCACCAAAACCTAATTAGGAAAATTATTTAGTAGAATATAAACAGAGTATCATTGGTGTGTGGAATACTGCTGAACTTGATCGGGGCACCCATTGTTCACACTTCCCTGCCCCTACTTTAGACTTTGTGATGACATTAAAGAATTTGGGTGTGCTTGTATGAGAGAAATTGAGCACAACTGGCCTACTGGGATTTCTCCCGAACCTCCCTCTTGGCACCTGGCACATTAACTTCAAGTTTTACCTTTCCTCATGCCCTCACATCACAATCCATAACGATAATCATATGCCCACAAGCCCAAGTAAAGCCAGTCAGTCAAAACCACGAGGCCTTTTTCCACGTTAGAACAGGACTGAGTGGAACCTCTGCAACTTTTTTTGATATCAAATGTTCAATAACTATAAGAAAAGCAATATTGTACACAGGAAATGAATGGAACAGTAGAGGTCATCTCAAAGGTCAGTAATTAGAAGTATAACCACCAACCCTGAAGTCTCTAATGTGATATAAATACTAAATCATGTGCTGTATTTTGGCAGTGTGTCTCGAAACCCAGCAACTTCATCATGCCATAATTACTGCGTGAGGAAGAGGATGTTCGACTTGAGGAGGAATGCTGAACTCATTGCAGAAGTCAATTGTGCTTCATATTACATCCTTCAGACACAGGATCCAATGGATACTTTCTGCCTGTATAAACACTCTGGTTGGATCTGCTTACACATAAAGTCATGGCCAATCCCATCAGCCTCACGTAATATATCACCCTCTTCATCTCTCTAGCGTTCTGTCAACACAGAGTATCTGCCGTCACTTTTATGGTGTGCATCTTGCTGCGCTGAGAACTATTTTACACCCTCAATTTGATGTATAAAGCCAAGATAAGGGTCACTGTTCCCTCTTACTTCATATTTATTGACAATATTTCATTGCGGTTATGTGAAGAAAGAAATGCAAAACTTCATCCTTCTATACAAAAACAATAAACCACTTCCAGGTACATGGTTCCAGGCTACGTAGAAGGTCTCCTTTTTTTTTAAACAGTGTGGCTCTGCCCTGCCAGAGGCTTCCTTGTAAGCTGGTTTTGAAATGAATGCCTTTATGTTTTGGTTTGGACCCACTGAATAATTTACTATGTAATTACATACTCTGCAAAAGCCTCTGTGTCCACTTGGGCCCATTTGGGATTCTCTGTAGCATTGCAGTCACAACCAGAGCCTTGACCAAATCAAAACTCGAACCCACTCTCTCATCAAAAACTGGAAAACTCACATCCAGAGGCAAAGTTTTATGTCTGCAGTCTGCTAAATACCCTTACACCAACAATTGGGGTGTAATTTCTGATATGCAGCTTTGCCAACCTTTTTTTTTTTTTTTGACCCACTGCAACAGCAACAGCACTCGGCCGAGACGCTGTAGTCTGAGAAGAGCTTCTGCAAAACATGTCCCGTCATTACAGTTGGCAGGGGTTCACTGAGAGAAATGACAGCAAGCTGCAGCAAAGTTATCACTGTGGCTGATGGGAAGCACCCGGTAATTTAAGACAGGGAAAAACTGCTCTCAACAATATGGTCACTGTCGCACGGGTTTATGCAGGATTCAGATCAAGGACCAGATGTGGGGCAAAGTCATTGTTTTAAAAGTCACAAGACAGTCTTAAGTCTTTGCACTCAAGTCCTAAGTCAAGTCCCAAGCCCTAAACTTCGACTTTCGAGTCCTAGACAAGTCATAATGCACTCTTCACAAAAAGTAATGTCGATTTAATAACAGAATGATGATATATTAATTTAAAAAAATCAAGAATGCATTTTAAAATTTGCATTTATTGTTGAAAAAAGAACAAGCCAAATTATCTTTGGTTACATATTTACCAACTGTCACCCAGTTACATAATATTAGTTTTTTTTTACGGTTCCCACCTGTAACTTGATTAGATGCTGTTGAACTGGTTCATTGTGGATCATCTGTGGAATTGAGAGTCAACTGGTAATGAGTAACATTAAGATTAACTGATTCAGGAAATAGAGGGAAATCAATTGATATGTGGCACACTTCTTAAATAATGCTTTTAATTCTTTCGGCTTGGAAGAAGGTATTTTCAAGTCAAAAGACTCAAGTCCAAATGAAGTCACGAAATTGTCAAAGTCAAGTGATGCAATGATCATTCAGAAACGTAGGTGTGTTATGCAAGCAAGCAGTAGGAGAATCTTCCCAATATTCAGTGTTAGACTGATGGGTGTGTCGTGCTCAGAGAGTACCCCCTACTTTAGGTTTGCGTGCATGTAAACCAACAGCAGTGGTTGAGAATGTGGGGCTGGCAAGATTTTGCCAAAGTTCCATTCAATCTGTATTCTCTGTGTGTCATGCACAGATCTGTAATCTTTATTAAACACAGCTTGTTTTGAATATTTCCATCACTGATGCACATGTATTTGAAATCACAAACATACCAATGGTACTACTTTTGATTAATACATGTGGACTGGTGTTTTTATACATATATATATAACAGACTCTGGGATGATCTAGGTTTCACTCACTCAGTCCCTTGTTTTTGAAAACTGGTGGTTATATTTTGGAAGGCAAGTAAATACAGCTTGAAGGAGCTCAGGTAGGTTGGGGTGGTGGATGGGTCACAAAACACAAGACTTTCCCAAGGCAACCATTGCTCAGAACTGTGTGAATTTTGAATCAACTCTAAGACATTTTAAGGAACGTCATCACCATGTTTCTTTTCCTAAACCTAACCACAGTAATGTTACGTGCCTAAACCTGACCTCCATATCTTTACATTTATAATGTAACATTATAATGTAACATGAACTGTGTAAACCTGCGAGAGCTGACCATGCTGTCCTTTGTAAAAATAAATAAATAAAAAACAGTGTTTGTGTGGATGTATGGGGCAGATTGATCGCATCATCAGTTACATAACAAAGAACAGTAAAGGGAATCGTAAAAAGAAATCCCTAATGTTAGGGAAATCCCTCAGTGCTAATTTTCAAAGCTTCTTCTTGGATGGGTGCTTATGGTCTAGCACCTGGTCACTATTTTTTTTAAATTAAATTAAAGTGGGGGACTTGAGTAACATGACTTGACTCGAATTAGACTTAAGTTGCAAATTTGGGGACTTGAGACTTGGTTGTAAAAACATAAAAGACTTGACATTACTTTGACTTGGTATTCCTGACCTGAGACTTGACTTAGACCTGAGTCAAAGGACTTTAAAACGTTTGGCTTTTATATGAATTATTTTAAATCAAACTTTGCATTTTTCTAAATATTAAGAAGTTACATTCTGTTTGTGAAACATGATTAAATGATGAGTTAGTACAGTGAATGCAAACCTGGCAGCCTACTAGGATGCAGAGGCCAGCAGAGGCCATTGCACAGAGTAGCCAGGAGGGTAGTCCAAAAAGGAGAATTTGGATTCAAAAATTATGTTGCAGAAAAATGAGGAAAATGAAGAAATAGCAGGTTGCAGAGTCTACCAACCATTACAACATCTACCTTCATCCGTCAGTATAAAACCAAAGGTAGCTGAATGTGTCTTTTTAGCTCACTTATTAGCCTATTGGCGGGTCAAGGGTTAGCTAGAAAAAGCTAACATTTGACTAAATCATCAGAATTTCACATGCCTTAACTTGTAAGTTGCTTGATCTGAGCAATGGCTTGTCTTGCTTGGCATACAGCAGGAACTTGAACTGACTTTCTTGATTCTCACACCAGTAACTTGGGACTTGCGCGAGACTTGAAGGTTAAAACTTGGGCTTTGCTTGTGATTTGCACATGTGTAACTTATTTCCACCTCTGTCTGCATGCTGTGCTGAGGAATTTCTCCAACACAGAAAATAATAAAATACACTTGGAACTCATGTATTTTCATAAACAGGTGATAAACAAGAAAACAAATTGTTATCCGACAGCAGACATTTCCTGCGAGGTAGCAGACATGGCCACAGCACAGTAGGAAAGAAAATATGAATGCACTTAAGTACTGCAATGTTATGTTTTGTAATACTGTGATTTTTAAGGATAAATACAGTATCAATTTTGATTAACAGTTTACACATGTTGTGTTTAAACCCCCAAATGCTGTAATCACCATGAAACAATCTATTGACTCATTTTTAAGAAAATCCTGCAAAGTTGACAGCGGAAAATACCCTGTGTTGGATTTTTATAAAACTTGAGCTCTTATTAGTTTTAACATTGTAGAAAACTGATATTTATGGAATAAAAAATATTTTGCAACTGGGTGTGGATTAAATAGCCCTACTGTACTCTCTTGCCTACAGGTCAGACCACCAAGAGGCTTACTGTTTAGTGGTAATTAACCTACTGACCCCCCACCCCCTTCCCTTCTGAGCAAAGCCCTAAGCTAATGTACTCTATGTGCTATTGCACCTGGCCTACAGCTCCCAGGTCTAACCCCTCCTCCCACAAGCCAAGGACAGTGAATTTTCAAATTATTAACCAGACTGTTGCATTTTGTACAGCTGTGTACTGATCTCCTTTGACCGACTGTGTAACACCTGCCATAGTTGTGAGCACACATTTACAAGGGATACAGGACATTACAGTTGTACATTTATCTGAATTTTCACCAGATAGGAGGTTTAAATAAAACTGGGCAGCTGTAACCTCTTGAACCCCACTGACCTGCTGGTGGGTCAATCATTACATACTGTTGCTGTGCAGCCAAACTTTGTTCAAAGTATATTTTACTTTGTTTAGTTTCCAAAGATACCATACATATATCAGGCTGAGTACACACATAAATTGATGCAAAACATCTGGAATATTTCCATTTGATGGTGCAGTAATAAAAAACAAGGAGTGTATTGGGTTGAAACATTTCAAGCAGTGTAAAATGTAGCTTCAGCAAAGAGCTGGAACAAGCTGATACAGAATGTATATGATACTGTCAGGCAGTAGGGATTAAGATGATTTAAAAAATCTTAAATCTACTTAAGGGGAAATAAAACCTGTGTAATCGCTCATGTGATTGTCCCATTGACTCTCTAGTGATGTCATTGTATCCCCATATCTCATCATATAAGCTGGCCAAGTAAAATGTTGGTGGCCAGTGGTAATGCCTGAATGAATGATGTCAGAACAATAATATAGTACAAAAATAACACCCAGGCCCTCAAATAAAAAAAAAAAGTAATGAGGCTCAATAAAACAGATCCCTGCTCTCTAAACAAAATGGGAAATTTTGCAGGAATGTCTGCAGCAGGGATAGCAAATTAATCAACATTTTAATTTGTGTGCAATTACATGTCCAACACATCTTGTTGTCATTTGGGAAACTATCATGTAAAGAACATACAACACAAAGTCATGATAGCAGCATGGATGTGTGGATGGCAATGTCAGTCTATTTGTTGAACTAATGTTTGCATACTTCTGAGATGGTGAACATGGGAGACATCTTCCCTGCATGTCAGGGACGTTTTTGTTCATTCTTTCAGTATGTGCTGCAGCTGCCCTTAGAAAGTAGGCTACGTACTGTTGCATGGAGTATGCATTCTACTGGGAAATACTACTTTGTCATAACATTGTGCCTTGAACTTTGATCCTCTTGCTTAAATCTAAAGTTTAAAAAAAGTTTTTAATTTGGACCATGGCAGATCTTAACATTATCACTTAACATTAACCATGGAGATGCAACAAAACACCAAAGAACTCGCCAAAGATGGAGGTCAGCTTGGAGAATTCTGCTGTTGTAACTTTGCACTGTAGACTATGTAGTTTTAACTTTTAACCTATAACTGTATTTATCATAGATAAGATTCACAACCAGTGCTTGCTCATACCTGAACAACAGAATAGGTTGTTCTCCACTGACTTCCAAAACAAGTTATGTGACAAACAACATGTTCCCATACTAACATCCTTGACTTCATGGAACAGTAGCAGTGGCACACTGCATTTGACATAGTTTACTAAATCAATATCTGGCACACTTACTAGTATGGTGCTGTGGTGCCTGCTAAACATCTGCATTTTAGCATTGTGAGCCTTTGTGAATGTATTGTCATGCTAGCATTAGCATTTAGCTCAACGTACTTTCTGTGTTAGGGCCGTCAATGACATAATGCATTTCCTAGCCCATAACCCTAACCCCTTAACCATCACAACTAAATGCCAAACCCCAACCCTTACCCTAACCCCTTAATTTAAACAAAATTGTAACATGAACCCTAAAACCAAGTCCTAATTCTCAAACAGGCCTTTGGAGAAGCGAGGACCAGCCAAAGTATCATCAATTTCCAAAATGTCCTCACTTGCTATAATATGTCTTTTGGTCCTCATTATGTAGCATGAACAAGTACACACACTCACACACATATCCTGGCATATTATGCTAGTATGTTAATCTGTTTGATCTGCTCTCCAGTACAGCCCTGGTGCTAAGGTTCAGCCTCTGCCAGCTTGTCTCCACCTATCCAAAATGCCATTCATACTCAAAGGTTGGCACATACCTGGGCTGCCCTGCATCAAAGTCTTTTGCCCGGAGCTGTTACTGTACCATGCAGCAGTTGGCACTGAATAAGGTCATGTTGTCATGGCCTGCACAGAGGTAGCAGGCACTAGCTTTAGCCCCAAAAAGGAATGACAGGAACCTTGTTTTCTTTTTCCCTAGACTGTAGACATTTTATTACATTCATTAGACATTTTTATATAAATGCATAAATGGAATTGACTGCTTGTTCTCAATTTCCACCCTGACATTTGCTGTTAGCTATTCTAATAAAACCACTCTGTTACATAGTAGAGTGAACAACAGGTCATGTCCTTAGTTTGGATATTTTTTTGTTTGGCCTTTGATTTTAGTTTAGCACTTCTCAAATACTGATGATGAATGAAGTTTTTTTTGTTTTGTTTTGTTTTACTGTGTGTGTTTCGGTTTTGGGCTCCAGGCTCTCTTGAGATGTTGCCTGCAGTGGAATTTAGTTTAATTTATAGTGGAGGAATTCTAATGTTGATCGTAGTGTAACACATTATGGATAAGAGCATTGGGTAAATACCTGAACTGACAAATTGAGGACATTGTTTGGAAGTGTTTAAAGAATACTTGAGGAGTACTTGAGATAAATACTTAAATATTTGTAAGTATGATGAGTCACTTTTGACCCTGCCTGCCGCCTCCAGGCACACATCCACATATACACACATTAACAAAAGGATATTTCCTTTGTCAAGTTGATTGTGCAAGGCGGCCTGTCAATTACAAGCATGAGAAATAAGATGCAGAAGAGAAATGTAGCCTTATGGAGAAACATTGGTATTTTTCACCCTGGGCCTTTCTTTTCCAAGTGGAGCCCCCCAAAATTTTTCACAGGGGTGCCCAGATGGGGCCACTGAAAATCTTGGGGCAGCACACCAAAACCAAAAATTATAACTAAATTTCAGGAATTCTTTTATGCTGTTAAGATTTATAGGCTAGTTGATTACTATGTCACTATGGAGAGTTAAGGATTTGCATACTGACATACTCAGATTTCTTATTTTACATTTAATATTACCTGTTGTGCATAGAGTAATATTGGTATAGATAACAGTCTTAGTCCCATAACAAACTTTACGCAGATATCTAGCAGTGAGAGTTCAAGGGACCTCTCTGAAAATTGCCTTGCTGTTTCCCCACCTTAGAATTATTTGGTTCTAGCTGCGTTTTGAGCAGTTTTTAAATATGTTAAACCTCAAAGTTCTGTGTGCCAAATAGCATAAAAGATAAACCTTTTTGTTTTCTAAATAAAAGGTCAAAAAATGCATATTACTTAAAAAAAAACCTCACACTATGTTCATAAGTTGTCACAGGATAAGTCTATATAAATAAAATAAATTCAATTTAGACAAAAATGTTGGATAGAAACATGTAAGGGGGCGATCACACTGAGATGAAATGCTAGAAACGTGACGCCAGTAAAACCATTGTTTTTACTATGATATGGCATGTCTGACCGGCGTTCAAGAGTCTTTTTAGACAGGTGTTTTTTCCAGCGTCTTTTTAGACGCTGAAAAGTTGAAATATTTTCAACTTTTTTGAGCGTCAGACGACAGTAGCTAGTGCGCTTTGAATAAGCGCTTCCAGCGTTTCAAACGCCTTTGAAGTGTCCGCGTCTCTAGTGACTCATTTCTGTGTGATCACCCCCTAATTCTAAGGTGAGGATTTATTCTGGCATCTTTGAAGTGTTATGTGACCCCCTTCCTCACAAATTATGTTGACAAGTGGTACCAATGGATACCACAGTTATGTCAGCCTCCAATATTTTTTTCCATGGGGGGCCAGCAATTTGTCATCACAAATTGTCATTAGAAGTATCTGACCTCAGCATGCAAAGGAGCCAACAGAGAACTAGTTAGTTAGTTACTAGTTAGTGATAGTTTTTTCTTTATTTTCACCAATTAGACACAATAACAAAGAATGGATCAAAGGAAAGGTAAAGAAAAATGTTTTATAGACACTAATATTAACAATTTGCACACGTCAGCGTCACTTTTAATAGATGTAATAAATGTAAATTAAAAGCCTCGTCCTTATTGAACGTTCAGTCCCTTTTACAAGCCTGGTTTGGCTACACATTTTGATAAATAAACGCCTGTTTCAAGAGGGTGCCTGGTCTGGTTGCTAAGCACTTCATATTTTTAACAGAAATTCTTCAGATGTATAAGTCCATGTTTTATGCTACCTCAAATTGTGTTTCCACTCCTCGATTACCCTGTAAGTTATACATATTCCTTTAGTCCGTAAGGATCCACTGATGAAAAGAATCAAGAGGATTTTTCCCCAAAAATTATCCAAGTTTTGAATATTATTTTACCGGGATGAAGTGGTGCTGTGTAAGTATGCTAGGCGTCATAATCCTTGAGTGCTGTAACTCACTCTCTCTCTCTCTCTCTCTCTCTCTCTCTCTCTCTCTCTCTCTCTCTCTCTCTGATGGTCTGTCTGTTGAAGCTAGATCAAATGTGTGACTCATAATTGATATATTAACTGAAGCCTAAATTTTATACGAGTAATAGTCATGCTGGTTTAAATAAACAATTTGATTCTATTTCCCATCTTTGCTGAGCAACGCTTTTGTGTTAAAGGAATTGAAAGCCTGTCCCATATAGATGCCTGTCCCAAATAAAGGCCTGTTGAGTTCAGCAAATAATAGCCCGGGCTATTAATTGAAGTTTTACAGTACATTGGTAGTTTGCTATTCTCCCTAAGGACTACACTGCAGCCTGTTCTCCAGCTGCCCGCTACAGTGTTCTTGCTCAGTAATGGACCTATTTCAAAATTTGTTGTTCCCATTAGTCACTTAGACACAAAAACTTGGGAAAGTATGGTCCAGTTTGAAAAGTACTGAAATTTCTCTTTAAGTAAATCATCTGTGGCGCTGAAGGATTGAAACAGCAGGGAGGAGAAACCACGAATACATCACCTTTTAACAAAACCCAGCGTTAGCCATTTCAGGCTAAACGTTTGGCCAGGGACCAGGCCACAAAGCAAAACCATCCCATGGTGCTCACACACCCCTCATCTCAGGCTTTACATGCACATGTTTGAATAGGCTTTGTTTTGGAAATGCTTTAGGCCAACCATACATTAATAGACTATAAAAAGAGTACCACTTGTGTAAGGTTTTACACTTAACAGCCAGCTTATCTCGATCTGCAGAGTTTCCATCGCAGTGCTCAGATAAGCCTTCGCACCGTCTCATGTTACCAGATCATGCAGGTCTTCTCATGGTCACATCGAGGCGATTCCACGTTAATGGAAACCCGCAGGGCGCTCATCACCACAAAGTTCACCGTGCTGTTGACAATGCCTCTATAGCAACACTGTCAACTGTAGGGAGATGCAATCCAAGCGGGAGCAAGTTGAATATTTCTCACTATTTAGTGAATCAAAAGCTTTGTGCACGCTCCCAAATGACCGAGGGATTTTTTTTTTTCTTTTCAGAAGTGAGTTAGGAATTGCTTTCACTGAGCCAACGCACATATACAGCTAAAACCACCATGGCTTTTCTTCCAAGTCATTTACAAAATTAGTTTTTGTCCAGTAATGTGGATTTCAAATGTTTCAAGGCTGATACTGATATCAGTGTTTTTGTTCTGGAACTGTCAATAGCTCATATTTTGCAGTGTTATTCATTACAGTTCATCAAAGTTTGACCATAGCCATGCAACCAAAAAGTCAATATGATATTCCTGACAGCATTTAAGACTCTGAAGCAGCATTTATATCATTATAAGATTATAAAACTGCTTCACTGAAACCCGGATAAATTGAACAATTTTAAGGTTGGTAGCTCCTTGCAGCAGGGAGATCCACTTTCACAAAAAGTAAAACCAACCTTGTCCATTATTTCTCTACATCAAACGCTCATTATAAGCCCAGTGTACTGGTCAAATCTCTGCTTTCCTTCCTCTCTTTCCTGCATACTAACATTTACACATCCTTGTGTCCTACTCTCCACAGAGGACGGAGTTTTATTCCACAGTTTAAATGACAGAATGCAGAGTGCTAACAGGTTCACTCCTGGAGCCGTGCTGTCTGGTCTCAACAGATATACAGTACACAACAACACCTTTCTGTGTGTCCTTGGAACTGGGACTGTTTGTGTGCCCCAAGAGTGTTTGTGTATTACGCACTCCTCTTGTGTATATGTAAAGTGACGACTTGACGGAGTGGAACAAGAAAAATTACAAGCTGCATTCTCTGGTGTTCATTATTTTCCATCTATGGGGAACGCAAGGGCATAAAACACAAATACACCTGCCCACACAAACACACACAGACAATTTACAGCAAATTTGAACACATAAACATATTCTTTTTACACATACTTTAACATGCAATTAAACACATGGACACAACGAGTAAATCATAAATGTACACACGTCATTGCACATATGAGGGCTTAGCATGTTTGGCATTTACTGCTGACATTCTCATGACAAAATCAGTAGTTTATGTGTTCTGTAAGCAACGTGCAACCCATGACTGCCGGTATTTAGTTAATAAGAAGCAGAAAGGGTTGAACAACATTGACTGTAGGCATTAAAGGACAATTCTGTTTTATTTCAACTTTGCGTATTTCCCATAAATGTGGCTGTTGTGGCTCAGTTGTAGACATTCAGAGAAACGGGGGCTACACAAGCCTCCCGCAGCTTTTTATGGTTTTTACACAAATCATTTCAAATACTGCCTGGTGGCAGGGACCTACAACCAGATCAACTTGCTGGCTGGCCTTATTTTCTCCTATAATTTTTAGGGAAAACCATCAATCAATATTTTCCGCTCATTGATTATACCAATCCAATCACCAGAATACATGTCGACACCTTTCTGCAAACCACAGATATGTTACACTTGTACGTTTAATATGTAGTGCATATTTTCAAACTTAACATATCTTTGGGCATCAATTTTGTGAAAACACTGTGATTACTGTGTGGTTAGGTTTAGGCATGAAACCACCTGTTCAGGGGTACAAACATATTTTGGCTTAAAATACATAGTGTGGATGCCAAAAACATGACTAGAAATGTCCCAATGTGATGTTAAAAAATTGCCCTTTTTTATCACTGCAAAAGGCTAGAAATGTCCTGATATCTTGTAAAAAATATTTGCTTTTGTCACCACACAGCTGGAAATATCCCTACATTTAAAAATTTAAAAATACCCACTTTTGTTGCCACAAAAACAGCTTGAAATGTCCGAATGTATCATTAAAAATACCCACTTTTGTTGCCACAAACGTGGCTGGAAATGTCCCGATGTGTCATTAAAAATACCTGCTTTTGTCGCCAGAAACATGGCTTGGAAATGTCCCTACGAGTTGTTTAAAAATACCCTGTTTTGTTGGCACAAACGTGGCTGGAAATGTCCTGATGTATCGATGTATCGTTAAAAATACTTGTTTTTGTTGCTACAAACACAGCTGTCCTGACCTGTCATTAAAAAAATAGCCTGATTTTTGCTACAAGCAGCTGGTAATGTCCCAATGTCACATTTAAGAAATACCTGCTTTTGTTGGTCTCAAACAATGGTCTGCTGCTCGCTGCAACTTGCCAGCCGTCTCATGAAGGTGTCAAAAATCGACCATCCCCTCCTTCTGCTAAGATACTCAGTTCTTATACATGTAATCTGAACCTCACTTTAAAAATGTTGATAGATTTATGAAACGCACAAATGTAACATGTCTGTGGTCTTTTATTTATTAACATGAAACAAAATGTCTGCTCAACTCTCAGTATGCATTTGCCAACCAATCATAGTAGCCTAAGAATTACATTATGTTCACTAGTCTATAGGTCATCATTCACAGCAGTTGCCAACATTTAGTGCCAATGCAAGTAAAGGTAAGAGTTTGGTCAGAGACTGTCCTCCCAAGAAGAGCGACAGCATCAGCGGCCTCAGCAAGAGCCCCAGCATGACAAGTGTTTTATGTTCAAGTGACAAAGACCTCTACCAGTCATGGTAGATATTCAGTAGAAAGTCTACCAACATAATGACGTAACCAGTGCTGCTCTTCTTTTAGAGTGGCAGCAGAGCTTTTAGCCTCTAAGATGCATTGTGATGCCAGACTTGGACTACAGTTACATCACTGAGCAGCTGAAAATACCACTATTTGAGTAGAGGGATTCTGGGAAATAGCAGTGCCAGGTGATGAGTCTTCTGGCACTTAGATCTCGCTTTCAGTCTTCTTACCACCACCCAAAGAAGTCATCAAGAATTTGCACTTTGGTGCAGTACAAGGCTTAGTTATTGTTTCTGTGTTGACAGAATGATCCATGGATAGAGGGAGGGTGGGACGGAGGGAGGGACGGATGGACTGATGCATGAGTAAATCTTTGGGGAATTAACATTTGCATTTATCAGAAAATGAGAACAGAAAAACAGACCACATGTTCTCTCAGTGATGATAGCATGTATAATATTGTACATCCTTAACTGGAGCTTCTGTTGGGAGCATTTTTTCCTTGTAATTTGTCATCCTCTCTCTTCACCCATCATCTCATGCCCAGCTGAGATTTGGTGGATGCACCATTAATCCACACTACTTTACTGTCTTAATCCCGTTCATTATCGCTGCTCGGGTTTGGCCAAAGTAGCTCAGATTCATGTCTTAGTTTGCTCTTGCTGGGTTTTGCCTCTCCTGTTAGTTTTGGAGGGAACACTGACTCACCGCAGTCCTTCGCTGTGGAGCTGGCTGGTGAGAAGTTTAACCATCACAGTTCACTCTGTGCAGTTCCTGCGGCTGCTGGATTAATTTGTAACCTCTCTTTTTTTTTTCTCAGGATCTGTCCCTTTGTGTCAAGCTCTGAAAAAAAAAAATGTCAGTACGCTCCAGATGTTTATGGTTGAATGCAAAAGATGGGAAGCGATAGCATGGATGGAGGCATGTAAGGGAAACCAGAGGAAAAGCCATGGAAAAGAAAAAAGCGGTCCAGATATGTAAACGGCGGTTATGGAAACCTTCGACATCCACTGTAAACCAAGTTTTAAACAATCATGGCTGAACTGAAGTAAAGGAAACACTAAACATGAGCCATACTAATGTTGTGGTGAAAACAAATTCTGAAAGCTAAACCAAAGAAAATTAGAAATGTCCATGTGAATTCAATTTCATATAAGTAAGATTATGTAATTATCCAGTCACTAATTCCATGGAGAACATTTTTGGTATAAATAAATACTTCAGTAGCTCTGTTTTTAGGATTTTGTGTACCAACACAAAAGCAACATACAGTCTAGTACTATGTTGTCCTATCACAAAGCCTACAGGGCTGTAGCAGTCTATCAGTTAGTGTGTGTCTTTCCTCTGATTTCTTAAGTATATCCAGAGGACATGTGAGTCAGCTCCTCTGCTGAGTTTATCATTGTTAACAGTGCCTTCTAGTGGCCAGCTGCTAAACTAATGTGAGTAAATCACCTCTCTATGGATCCTCAGCCTGCAAATGCTGGGGTTAGATTAAATGATAGCCACGTTTAGGAAATGACCGTGGCCGTTTATCAAGCAGTGAGTGGATATGGGAAGGACAACCGATACAGCTTCCTGACACTCTGCTATTACTTAGGGAAGAAAAATCTGCCCTGAAAGCTGCAGAGATGGGAATAACAGCCCCGGCCGTGCTGATTTAGAGTGCATATGTGGTGCGAGCAGAGCACACGCTGAAGCAATCAGGCATTATTCTGCATACAGGCTATAAAATAATAGAGCCCAGTTGCACTTAAGTTGTCAGGCTGTTGCCTCAAATCTCAAAGTTCGTGACACCCCCCCTGCCTTTTTCTCTCTGTTCCCTTCTTTCTTCCCTGCACATGACTCTCTCTCTCTCTCTCTGTGTGTGTCTATGTGTCTGTGTGTGTGACACAGAGAAAAAGGGGAGGGGGTGCATGTTGGTGGAGTTCCCTTCTGGCTACATTTGTAACACAAATGGTGTCCAATGGAAGCAACAGGTGCAGGTGACTTATGGATCGGAGCAGGTATCCCTGCGAGTGTTATCTAAACAGCTCAGCGTGGAAAAGCTGTAAATTGGACTGAGAAGAAGAAGAATTGCAAATCCATTTTCCTGTTCCATCCCTTATATAAGTCAGTGATTCAATAATGAACACACACATGGTCACGCCGGTGCTTTCTTTTCTGTTCCAAGCATGAATGCACTTCACATGTCTCCATCCTGCTTTTTCTTACTGAGGATATTCCCTAACCCGTGACAATGAGGCACTTATGACTCAAGGAGGGGGTTACCGGTGATTCGTCTTGAGAACACTTATGATGTAAGACAATGATGTTTTCTTGAGAATTGAATAAAAGTTTCAGATGTTTCTAAACTCATGAATGTGGAATTTGCACATTATTTTCAAGTCAAGGACTAATACTGCTCTGCGATGAGGTGAAGTGGGAGACATCAGGTCTTTCTTGAATGAAGTGGCACTGTGAAGAGGCTTTCTAATATTGGACTGTTTCTATGAATCTCCAGGATAATTATCTCACACGCTGTAAAAAAAAAAAAAATTAAGCTCGTTTTAAACGCAAGTAAGATTGTGTGGCAGAGAATGAATCCGTTTGATTTGTTGAGAATGTCATTTTTTGCAGTGTGGGGCACTTTAAAAATCTTCTGGGGGGAGAACGAGAAGCTACAAATCTACAGACAGTGAAAGCCTGCAGCTTTTGAGGAGTGCTCTGTGCTGAAATGTTTTGATGAGGCTTTGCGTTGCTCTCTGCTGTTGCCTCTTGCACCTCGGCATCAGTTCAGCCTTCAGGGTGAAAGAGCGATCCTCCTGCTGCTGAAAAAAAAAATGTTTGGCCGCCTGCCAAGCCGTGGAACAAGTGCGCCTCCCTTCCCTGCTGTTTAGCGTATTCATAGTTAGGGGTTTGGGCTCGGCTGTTTTTAAAAAGGCAAGGCAGCTCTCCAGTTGATCAGTCTGCTCAGGAAACTTCTGGTGGAGAAAGTACTGGAGTCCAAACTGAAGGGGAGAGAAGTTGAGATTTTGTGCAAAGCCTTGCTCCTGCAGAGGACACATCGGGGAAAAAATAGCACATATATTTGAAATTGCTCATTTGAACTCTTTTTGCAGGGTGCACGGCGCAAAGCCTGTAATTAATGTTTTTGAAACAGATAGCAACACTCTTGGATAAAGACTCTTGGCTTTAGCTTTTAAAAATCGGATTATCTGACTGAGGCATTGTGCTCATTAGACCAGTCTACTTTTTTCCCCCTCCTCTTCGCATTTTGAGCTTTATGCTATAACTGAAGAGAACACCAACAATGTTTCTGAGTTTTTGCCTCTTGGTGACATTTATCTTGGGGCTGTCCGGGTGTTTGGGCTCATACGTGCCGTGCGAGCCTTGTGACCAGAAGGCGCTGTCCATGTGCCCTCCGGTCCCGGTCGGCTGCCAGCTGGTCAAGGAGCCGGGCTGCGGCTGCTGCCTAACATGCGCCCTGTCTGAGGGACAGGCGTGCGGCGTTTACACCGGGACGTGCACCCAGGGCCTCCGCTGCCTGCCGAGGAGCGGGGAGGAGAAACCCCTGCACGCCCTTCTCCACGGCAGGGGAGTGTGCACCAACGAGAAAGGATACAAACCTGCGCACCCGCCCATAGGTAAGACGCGCACCGGCTGGCTGACCGAATGCATGCTCGGGACCGAATGGTGACTTGAGAATGTGTGCGGCTGCACTTAGAGACGCATCAATGCAAAAGTGTCCGGGACAGCAGGGTCTCCTCAGTGGAGCAGTGTTTGATGATATCTTGTCCCATGTGGGGATCCGCTGTGTGCTGCTGTGGGATGGCAGCATGCAGCAGGAATTATTAAAACCACAATCGAGTGTCTTTCATGATAAATCATTGTTTGGTCGTTAAATTGCATTATTGATGATGTGTTTTTGCCTCATCTAAGGACTCCAGGTGGGTCCCTTTACTCACCAAGAGATGCAGTGTTGTAGAACATAAGTAGCCGCCACCAGTGCTCTCTGACAGAGCGTTTGTTTGACAGATGGCACTTTGAGGTACCATCTGATTAACTTTTATCCACTGCCTTGATTAAACTGGCTGCAGGAGCTTATTCCTCCTCTCGGCCCTTTGAAGGGACACAAACACCTTGGTTGCCGCAGACAGTATCCAGCTGTAAGTTGTGTTCGGCTGCTCATTATGACTCCTCACAATAACAACACTAAGTGGACCAGCAGTTGGGTTATGTGCGCGCGGTGCCGGTTCATGTGTTGCGGGCGGCTCCGCTGCGGTGAACGCACATGGCGTGTCCGGGCTGTGTTGAGCTTCCAGCGCGGGGCAGAGGCTGTCAAACTGCGGTCTAGCGGGATCCAGGAGCGGCTGTAGGGATCCAGGCAATTTAAAATATTTACAGTTGAAGGCGAATTATTAAACGCGCTTCTCTTAAGAGGTTCCACCGCTGCTAGAAAAAAAATGTCTCAACTGAGTGAGAAACTTTATGAAAAGGAGTCTGTGCACCGCACGATAGTGTATTTATGTAAGGAATAATAAGAGGAAAAATGTGGGAACCCCTAAAGTGGAGCTTATTCTGCAAATTACCGCTTTTAATATCCACCATAGTGTAACAAGTGTCTGTCAAGCCTCACTATTTTCCATCCTCGCGCCAGAGCGCATAAAGCTTTTATGTCTTCCTTTCTTTCTTTTCTTTTTTTTTTTTTTTTTTGCCTTTTCAATATCATTCGCACCTTGAGACGTGAAATCTGTCCAGACATAAGGAAAAAGTCCCACTGTATAGACTACATGGGAAGGAATGAAGTGCCACTCCGCAAACGTTTGGTCTTGTTAAAGCGGAATTTAGATAGATTTAGGTCTGCAGGCTACCCCTAGCGTGGTGTTCAGAGTCGGATTACCACTAAATCTGTATGCGTGAGAGAGACACACAGAGAAAAGAGGCACAGAGATAGTGAGACAGAGGGAGAGAGAGAGCAGAGCCAATAGCCTTGAATGATTTAAGGTATTTCTTGGTGTAGCAGAGAGGTTCACTGTCACTCAGACTTTTAGCAGCTTGTCAACAACTAGATAAGTAGGTGGTAACCACAAAGGGTTTGGCTACACGCCTCATTCTATAAAATAGGCTGCCACTGGGCTCATTTTGGCTGTTGACAGAGTCATTAGGCTATTTGCACCCAGCGTGCAGAACACCTCTCCTCTTAATGACATTACAGCACAATGTGGTTTGTCCATGAATGCAGTGGTTCTAAAAATACCCAGCAAACCTTGTGTTTTGCAAAGCATTGATCGTGAACTGGAAGGAAGTCAAGGTAGGCTCTCAGTTCTGTGTGTGTGTGTGTGTGTGTGTGTTTTGTGTGTCTGCTCTTATGTATACTTGGGCGGGGCTGTGTGGGTGTCTGGGTGTGCATTGTGTGTGATTGTTGTGAATAATGACACCTCAGGCAGTTTTGTCTCACTCTGGCTATGCACACACACACACACACACACACACACACACACACACACACACACACACACAGAACCTGACTTCTTTGTTGGCCCACAGAGGTAATCAGAGCATCTTTTCCTGCCTCTAGCGGTGCATTCATTGCATGGGCGCTCAGTCACAACGCAGTGATTCAGCAGAATGCCTCTGGCTCTCTCTTTCCTCTCAAGGGCCCTCTGTCAAACAGCTCCGCGGATGGGCACTGGTGAGGTGAGCTTCTGGTTTCCTGTGGTGTGGGGTTGCAGCTGTCTGTGTGCTGTACCAGCTGAGCAAGCCAAACACAGGGAGGAGGAGCTCAAGTGTCCGCAGCCTACTAAATATTGACCGGGGCAGCCAAACAATGGGAGAGAGGAATCTTTGCTATCCTACAGTCCCCCCACACTCCTCCCCCCTCCCTCCCTTCACTGCTTGTGTAAGAAAAAAAAATCCTGGCCATCGCTCTGCGTCTGGGTTCGTGTCCCAGCAGTGCATTAATTCACATTTTGCTCTTGCACTGTGATCCCAGGGGTTGCTTGGATTGTAAGGCACAGGAGGTGGCATGTGCTGTGGGGGCACTCAGACTTTGTTAGCCCCCTACAAGTGAATCAGACTCTGGAAAGCTTGCCAACAGATATGACTTCATACTGTAGCAGCGGGCCCCTCGTCCTTCAAGCTTCTGAAAGGGCCTTATGTTTTAACAGATTGTTCTTTGCCAAGAAACAAAAGATGATTAGGGAGTGGTTCCAAATCCAGAATACTCCACACTCACGGACAGAAATACTATGCCCCTTATTAGCATAGCAACAGGAAGCCTGGTGCCTTTACTGACAACTTTAATGCTTTACATTTCTCTTGGCTCTCTGCATGTGTAGATGCAGTTTTTACTTGTTGCCAGGCAGCTTCGGAGTTGGTGATTTTTCACATGTCACGTCTTTGTCATTGATATTTACAATCATGAGTAAGTCAAGCAACTGCAGACTTGTGATGCTTAATGTTTGCCAGAAAACTTCACATATGTATGGTCACACTGCGTTCTCATGTCTAAGCACCATACAGAATCACTTGTCATCACATACTTTTAGAAAGCTATTCAACTTTGAGGATCACCATCTGCTTTTTCCATGTCCGCAGCCTCACTGACACAGCTGGTTGTTGGGTCGTAGCTGAGAAACTAAAGCGAGTGGTAAAACACTGATTCTCTCTGACCGTACACTCGGGCTAATGACAACCAGCCACCGTACTCTGTCTGCTGTGGACGTTGCGTGCTCATACAGACATGCCACGTTCGATATAGCCCCGGTCACGTGTGGCCCCAGCTGCCTGACAACTTCATGATGGACTCATGCGAAAGGAAAGACTGTATGTGGCTTTCCATCCGTCTCACCTTGAACATCTGAGACAGTGCAATGAAAGCTTAGCATGCTGCAACTGATCTGTTGCAGGTGCTAGGGAGAATTATTTTGAAAGGTCATTTTGTCAAGATATCACATGAGGACCTCGGGAGAAGAAGCACGCAATTCGTGGAAAATGTGATGCCAAGAAAATGTAGAGAACCCGGTTTCTTAGATGTGACATTGATACTGTTGATGTAGAACTGGTTTTGTCTGCACATAGCACTTTGAGGCACAGTATGATCATAGGGACAGTCCAGAGTAGTGGAGCTGTCGCTGGCAATCTCATAGCCTCTTTGGCACACTTGCCTGATTTCTCCCTATAAAACTTTACAGTGGTATTTGTACAGCTTATTGGTCACTGACACCTAGCCTGCTGGTGGCAACAGCTGTGAAAGAAATCAGCACTTGCTGCAGTCTTTCTACGTGAGGAGCATGTGATTCAATAAAGGCAAGGATGACCACATGCTGGGATTTAAAATGATGTCACGTGTTTACACCTGACCTGTGTACTGTAATCTCACCTCCAACACCTGGTTACATGTTAACATGGTGCGAGAAGGGACCAGAAATAGGCCTCTTGAGTTTCTTAGGATTTTTAAAACAATAGAGGCTCCAGGGACTTTTCTGAAATGTTGCTGTTGTCTCAGAATGTGAGACAGGCTAAGTTTTTGTTGTACCCTGTCCTGGTAGGTAGAGATGTATCCACTGTTTGAGATTTGGCAGTACCACTTCTACCGCAGGACCTATCCAGGGCAGGTTATTAGTGTGCTCCATATGGCCTGGGAAGTTGGAAATTCCAACTGGAATGCCCCCTGAAGTCAGTTGTCCAGCTGGGAAAGTCAGAGGAACCTCACCAACTCTGACCTCAAAATTCAAGATGGATGCTTCACTCAACAGTAGTGAAAGCTGTGGTATTATACCGTTAATCAGCACTTCTGCCTTATTTGTTCCTCACTAAAGCAGTCATACACACAGTCCTGTCCAACTTCTATCTGTGGACATGTTGTTACAATGTTTGTATTTGCAAAATGCAGCCCAATGTGTGGTATTACTAATAATGGCTAACCTAGCCAGAACTGGTATTGCGTGCAGCATCTTGATTTTCTGTCTGCAACGCGGTCAACTTGGGTGTGACATCCTTCCCAGCTCCGAGCTCAGACTTCTGAGGTAAATGTGATGCAGCATAGGTGGCAAATCAGGGCTGGATTACCATGTGATCTTGGAATTCTCGCGTGATTGCACAGATTCAGCTGCCTCGCAAGGTAACATCATTTAAGCAGACATGAAAGAGAATAATGTTGTAAATTCAAAAACCTTTCACACTTTAAATTATTGTTTTCATGAAACATAAAGTTTCCATTTTAAAGCAGTTTTAGTTTTACTGTTTTGAATCTTTTAGCATCAAGTATCATGTGAGGTAGTGACTGTGATAAAAGATTTTGGCCATATCGCCCACCCGAACCAGTAGGTAAACTCATGGTTGTCACTGGATGGTGCTTCTTCCTAGATACTTCATAAAAATTGAAATTGATTCTCAGTTTTGATGACTTAAAAGTATTCCAGTAGGTTACCTCAGGAGGTGTTTGTATCATGGTACATAAACCGGCAATTTGCTAATTCTCAGATGTGCTTTTCATCAGCTTTCAATCAGTGTTGAAGTTCTTCTCCTGCTGTGATGTTTCCTTCTAATGCTGCTGGGAGATCAGCTTTGTACAGTACACCCAGGAGCGCTCAACTCTCGCCAAAATAGCTGCTCCTGCCACTGGGGAGTTAGAACGTCGTCACACCCAGCAATTGTGCTGTGGTGATGGTGACCCAAAAAGAGGTTGCGTCCGTCCATGTGGCTTGTTGAAAACCCAAACTCTGATGTAGGACGAGACCTCAAACCAAAATTAGGAATGTACAGTAAAAGAGCCGTGCGCCCTGCTCTGATAATTCTGCTTTTCAACATGAATCGAGCATTGATTTGGGCCGTGGAAGAGACTGTAAACAGGTCAGACAGTTTGCTTACCTACACCAGCATTTCCCTCTTGGAAAGATTTTGCATCCTCTCATAAGTCCTGTTTTGTGATTTACAATCCTTGAATTGTTCTTGTTGCTATTTATACCGTGCATTCAGAAAAGCAGGAAACTTTTTGATTGCAATGAACATATTCTGCGTGCACAATACCATGGGAAGCGTTATTTCCTGCATTTTTCAGAAGCTGACTGAGACCACGCACAGGGCCAAGCAACAGAAATACCATGGAAGCAACAGGACATAAGGGTCAGAAAATAATTCCCTTACACTTGGGGGCTGTATACACAAGTCATGGACAGAACATTTGATAAAGCCTTTATGTTCTCACTGCTCCTACTGGAGTCATCAGTCTCTTAGTCTTCTCATGTAACCGGCCTTTGTGCACTGCTGTCAAGTCATGTGCAGAGGGTGTATCCGATCTGTCACATTTTGAAAATGCAACTGACCATCCATGCCATAAGGTTTAACTCCAGTGTAATTTTATCTGCAAATAACTTTGCTCTCAGAGTTGCATTGGTAAGTTTGTGACAAAGTTAAAAAGCCTCAGTGATCCATTTTTCTTTGGTTTCCAGGGCCTAACGTTTGTGCTGCTGCACATACATTCTCCTTGACTTGTACAACTCCTCTGGTTTGTTCACACCTCCCTTTCTGCTCTAGAAACTGCAGGGTTATCAGGCCATGGCCTTGCTTTCAAATATTAAGTAGCGTAGGCAGTCTGAGGCTGAAGGATGGCTTACTAACGTCGTGCTTTATATGACACAGGCCCTCAGGCTCATTTATCCCCACATTATCTTGTCCTACCCCCTGTTGAGATTAAACAGCACCTCTATTCACGACTCTCTTACATCTTATAAAGATGTAATTTCAGATGCAGCGCAGAGACGGACTTAATCAAAGGCTGGACATAACAAACGTGGTGTAATGCTGGGGAATCCAATAAAAGGTTGAAGAATCTATTGTCCTGGCCTTTTTTTTGGTAATCTAAATGGTATTATCATAGTCTGAAAGATCCAGAGGAGAGAAAAATCCAAAGAAGGGGTAGCTTATCTTTCATGCTTGGACTGCTGCCCATAAGAAACTTGGGATATTCATGAAGCGTAATTGTGTGCAGATGTTAATTTTTAAACAGAGAAGTATCAGGTGCACCTCCTTTGGCTATTCGGCTCCTCTCGTCCTAATGAAATCTTTAGCGCGGGCAGAGAGAGAGAGAGAGAGATAGCAGCACAGCTTTGGGCTCAGCTGAATGGAAGAGCTGCACATGACTTGGCTCACTTGGCTCCCATCCAGCGTCTTGGCTGAGTGTCAGGAGTTAAACACAGACCCTCTAAGCCTCCTTTACAAGCTGGGTACCCTGAGCATGGAAAAACTGAGTTTTTGTGGCTACGCCGAAGAGCCCACTTCAGAAAAGATGAATCTGGTCATTTTGTGAGCGGAGGAGAAAAGAAGTCAGACACCATTGTCTCCACAAAAGATTCATCTTTTTTTTTTTAACATGCAGATGAAAAACTGTGTCTGCCCTGTGTTTCTAACACCATTCTGGAAAGAGACATTTTCTCAAAGTGACTGACTTGTAAGGTGGATATAATTGATGTGCCACGGCTCAGACCTTTCTTAGCCTGGCCATTTATGTGCTCAAATGAGATTACACATGAAACAAGAATGCACGTAAAAGAAAAAAAAAAAAAACAGCCCTTATTTTCAACAGCATATTTTGGTGCCAAATATGTGGCATTTTAATCAAGTGCCCTGAGAAATTATTGGACTGTACAGGAGAAATGAAGAGTTTTTCCACAGTGGTCACATGCACAGTGTACACAGGAATGCTCGTTTGACGTATTTATTTATAGCAAGTAATAGCCTCGTAGTCTGAGTGGGGAGACACAAGGACATATCTAAACACAAACCAAGGCCTGCCAAGTCATGAGTTGTGAGATTAATTTCAAAGAGACGGCAGTGCAGCGCAGCGCAGAAGCCAAAGACCCAATTCTGGTAATCACCCTGCACCCCCACCCCACGTCCCCCAGCCCTCCCCTTCCGAGGACTCCAGACGCTCATGCTGTGTCAGGCTCTTTGAACATCAGTTTCTCGGAGCTCGTGTCCTTGTTACGTCTCAGTGCCTTTCTCTACGGTGGCTGTGTACTAACAGGCCGTCAGCGGAATTATGGCAACTTGTTAAATCACATTTTCCAGCTTATTCTCTTTTGTCCGTATACTTGTACGGAAGTTGATTTGTCTTTCAGCAGCAGTCGACCTGTAGTCCGTAGCCAACATTCCTCTCTGGTTCAGTGCGTCTGGCCCTGTGCGCCACGGCGGGTTTCCTTGTCAGATAAATATAACCAGGGTCATCCACTGGCACCATCGCTTTGGCCAGTTGGGGCCTGGCAAAGTCCCCACAATAACTCTGTACTTATGGTACAGCTAAGCCAAGGGGTGGGTGGGGGGTGGGAGGGAGCCGAGGGCTTCTTTCTGTGGCCTCAAAGAACCTCTGGCTGGGGGTCCAGGCTTAAGAGGCTGAGCCCCAAACATTGGAGAGGAGGGGAGGGGAGGGAGGGGGCTAGGTTAAGGATAAAGGGCCTCAACCTGTGAACATCCTATCAAGAGACCATAGTGCCCCCTGGGGGAGCTGAAATTACGTCTAAGAATCGCATAAAATGTGACAGAAATGTACAAGCATTTATACGAGTCCTCAGAGCAACTGGATTTTCCTCAGCTTGACATTTGAATCAGTTTAATGTGGGACACGTCGCTGTTAAGTTACGACACTCTGAGGCCTGTTAGTCCCTGCTGAAGTTTAGCAGTCCAGATAACGTGTTAGCAAATTTTCCAGGCACTGTGTAGGCAGTCGTGCAACATGTGATGCAGTTTTCCCAAGCTGCAGAGGCCTGTATGCTCACAAATATGTGCTGCCTGGTGTCTGTGTGTCTGTATTTATGTGCAACTAGCTTTAAGACCAACATGTCTCACTGATAAATGAAGGACATTAAAAGACATTTGTAGCTCTAACTCATCCTACAGTACGTGGATGTTTTAGCATTACTTTTTAACCATGCTATAAGTAGAGAGTAAGGGGGTTGGAAGTTGGGGTTGGTGGGAGTTTAAACTCCTCTGTGAGCTGAAAGAGTTCATCAGCTGTTGATCAGAGCTCCAGCTTCCCCTGCTCTATAAACAAATGGTAAGCAACAGTTGGTGGCACAAACCCCGAGAAAAGCACCTGGTATTGTATTTATGTGGGAAACACTAACAAGCTGCAGAACTTCACATTTCTGATTTATGCAGATTTGTTTTTCAGTGACTGCAAAGATATTGCAAATATAAATCACGTCTCTGCGTTTTACTGGTTCCTCGTAATACTTGATTATGGGTCTATGAAGACTGTAATTAGATTAGACATTACCCTTTACAGAGACATTTTACATTCCTGAATTTTATGTTCTAGTTCACATTAAATTTTAAGACAAGTTCCATCACAAAGTAATGCTGGAGATTATATAAACAAACATGGGTAAATGTTCACATTAAAAAGCAGTACAATGACAAACAGCTTCTTTTTCTGACACTTTTAATTACAGATTTCGGGATCTTGACTGAATCTAGACGCATTGAACTGTCTCAAAGACCATTATAGATGCAGTTACCCAGTATACCCTATGAGCTTGTGAATTTCTGTCAAAGCCGCATAAATCAGTGTTTTTATATCAACAATGGATCAAATGACTCTGCGCACTGTGAAAAGGATTGTGCCATCACCCAAAACTGCACTTTCCCTCAGTTCTTCGAAGCATTTTTGCATCTTTTAGCTCATTGTTTTGGTTTTATGCCAGCTTTACTGTTTAGTTTCAGTCTCACAGTTCTCATCAATCTAGAATTCCATGTGCGGCAGGCAGCTGTTCATAAGAAAAATGCCCTGAGAAACCCACTGTACACTACCTGCCCATCACCAAACAGCAGATCAGTCAGGTTTGCATCCATTGTGAGAACATAATGAAGCTTTTCTTTGCTATATACCCTACAGGAGTTTGAGGAGACCAAAACCTAAGCTAAAATGATGAATATTTGACTTACATTTGTGACCTGGATAGAAACATGACTCCAAAAAATGTATGCCAATGTCTATTGGAAGTGTAAGGAGACTGAACTGTTTGCCAACATGGACGTGCAGCTTGTTATGAGTTGGAGCTTTGAGTGAAGCAATTCTGTTTAGTCCATTTAATTTCCAGCAGTGGGCAGGCGCAACTTGTCGGCCAGTGCCAAACACTCTCTCACATTATGTTTTATTCTGCTGTAAATAATCTGTTTATGAGGAGTTAATCCAACATAAATAAAGATGTCAATGCTTGAGTGTAAAGCTTTGTTATAGGTAAAAAAATGTGACATCAATTGGCCATTGACCATTTTAATTTACTCCACTGCAGATCGCGAGTCTCGGGAACATGAGGACGCCATAACCACAGAGATTACAGAGGAGCTGCAGCCAGCTAAAGTGCCACTCCTTCCCAAAGACATTGTGAACAGTAAAAAAGTCCATGCTCTGCGCAAGGAGCAGAAGAGGAAGCTCGGCAAGCAGCGCTCCATGGGCTCCCCTCTGGACTACTCCCCTCTGCCCATCGACAAGCATGAGCCTGAATTTGTAAGTACTGAATTTTAGTTAGTTGACTCTGTTTTACTTTAAAGCTACCATGTGTAGAATTTGGACTTTTCTGACTTTGGTGACTCCTTGTGGTAGTATCTAGTGATGCAAGCTCCACCGTTATTGCTAAATCTTCATAAACTTTTGAGTTATGAATGTATTAAAGGTGTATTTCAGTGCCTTTGCACAGCCGTTGTAAACCTGTGCTATCTTGTCCCAAAGGGTCCATGCAGGAGAAAACTGGATGGGATCATTCAGGGAATGAAGGACACTTCTCGTGTAATGGCCCTGTCTTTGTACCTTCCCAACTGTGACAGAAAAGGATTCTTCAAACGCAAGCAGGTGGGTTTACTTCAGAAACATCTTTGCACTTTGCACAAAGAGAGCCTTCCAGACATTTTGACCTTGCATTGATAAATTTATTTAGAACCCCTTTTTTCACTACTGTACTCTTTTGAAACAAGAAGTTGCTTTCAGTGGATTTGCCTGTGTGAGAATCTTTTGTTACAATAAAGTTATTGACATGTTAGCCACAAGCTAACAAGGCTGTTAACTGACAGCTGGCAAGTAAGCTATTTTGAAAAGTTTTTGTGACAATTATGACTGACTAACATGTTCCTTGCTGGCTAACAGATTAAGCATTAGCAATTATCAACTTGCCCTTTGAGTAGTCATATCACAAAGCTTTTAGTGTAGCAACTTTTTGGTTTACCCTCTCCACCTTTTCTAACACTTACATTAGTTTTTTATCAAAACTACAATCCTGTTTTCTGGCCCACAGTGCAAGCCATCTCGTGGCCGCAAACGAGGCATCTGCTGGTGTGTAGACAAGTACGGCGTCCAGCTCCCTGGTACAGACTACAGCGGAGGGGACATTCAATGTAAAGACCTAGAGAGCAGCAACAACAATGAGTGACAAGGGGAGGACCACCCTTGACCCCACAACCCCCCACCCCTAACCACCACGTGACCCAGGGCCCACGCCTCCTCTCTGAATCACATCTGTATGCTCCGCCCTCCATTCACTTCAAGATGTTTTTTTTTTTCAAAATGAAAAAAAAGGAAGAAAAAAAATCCAAACGAAAGAACAGGCTGAAAAAAAGACACCTGTATTTTTTTTCTTTTCTTTTCTTTTCTGTTGTTGACCAAGCACTCATCCCGAATGAGGGAAAAGTCCCAGAAGATTTACTAGATCCCTTGACTATTGCTCATGGGACCCCTTGTACGAGGCGGGTCCCCTGGCTGCAGATCCATGAAAATATATGCACATAATGGATATATTTTTTATAAAAGCTGGGTTTCAATACAACACTTTGTATGATGTAAAATTAACACAAAATCATTGTGAAGAAAAAAACAAAGTATCAGACAGATCAGTTTTCGGCTGTGGAACATGATGCCACTGTGGAACTGACGATTGGCAGAGTAATTTGGTTTTTCTTGTCTGTTTTCCAAAAGAAAAAAAAGAAACAATAGATAGGGATATGCTGTAACAGTTGACTCTATCTGGGTATGTGGTTCTGTCAGAGCACTTATGAATAGGGGAACCTGCTTAGATATGTGTAACTTCACAAAATGATGTGTGCATGAATGCGTGTATGTGTACAGTGAGTGTGTGTGGTATGTATCCGCCTGTGTTGATGTATGATGGAGTGAGCCTATTACAAAAAGAATGTCCTTTTTTTTTCTTTCTCTTTTGTTTGATTTTGTCACAACAAGTGTTGCTAGCGCTTGAAGTGGTCTTGGGGCTGGCCTTCTCTATAACCGATGTAAAGTATGTCTCGGGACACGGAGCGTTTGGAAACAAATGAGTACGCAGATCATCACAGATGAACCTATGTAAGTGGCTCTTCGACAATGTAGCTAGCCTGATATGCCAACTGTGCCTATTTAAACAGACACTGCCATGCAGGGCGACACAGAGCTTAGAGAGCGCTGACTCTTCCGGTGAAATAAAGATACGTGTTTTCAGCTCAAGTGATGGGACTCAAGTTTGACTTTGATCTTTCGAGTTGAGTGCATAATCAAACTTGCCAGTCGGGCCAGTTGCTTCTCTGATTCAGTTGTGTGAAGTGTAGTTTTGTATGGTTTTGTTTGTGCTGTTTTCTTTGCCTTCAGTGAAGTAAAGACCGCCCACTTTTGAGCCATGTTCCTTTTATCAAGTGGTTTCCCCTCAGTACTGCTACTACAGTGTAACCATGGTGTATTACATTACTTTTAAATATAGTTATTGAATGTTGTTTTTCCTGTAGAAACATAGTATGACAACAATGTAATTGTGCTTGGAAAAAAAAAGATTTTTAGCCTGTAAAGAATTTCAATAGGTCCTTGTAGCCTGTCAGGAAAATGACCCTCAGTCATTAGACTACAGGGCAGTCAAAGAAGCTAACCCTCTGGAACCATTCTGCTTACATGCCTCCATGCAAAGGTTATACATCTAAGGGGAGCATGATCAAAACACAAAGGTTACAGGTTACAACAGGGTCATTTAAAAGTTGTTCTTTCTCTGTGTGCAAGTCACAGTGCCTTCCTACATGCAAATACATTTAAATTGTGACGTGAAAGTGACATGGATATCTTACGGGGCAATTTCCTTTTGCAGACAGCGCCCCCCATGCCGCGGCTGATACTTGATACAATGGTCAAGAGGTCTAGATTTAGTTCTGAGAGAAGAACAATGAATGTGGTAGTTCCTGTAAATGGTGTCAGCAATGCATAGTGAACCCATCTGTAATCTACGCCTGTACCTCGGGGGGCAACTCTGGACAAGAGTAATGTGTGAGGAACTGCTGTGTAGCCACAGCCAGTTAAACCTCCCTTTTCTCTTTCTTTGACAACCAATAAGCTAAGATTCTTGCTTTTTTTTTTCATGTGAATGCCAATGTATATGATTGCCAGAGAGGGGAAGCCAAAGGATGTTTGGAGGTAAATCAACAAAACAAAACAAACAAAAAAAAGATATGTGCATCCTAGCATCCTAAATGGCTTCCAGTTGTGAATATCTTATCAAGGCTCCTCGCCCCACTTACAACACCAAATCCCCACTACCACTTTCGAGAAAAAAAAGCAGCTTGCACTTATTTCAGTTACTCACTATTGATATTGACACACAACAATGTCCTAAGATGTGGTATCATGAAGTCGGTGGAACAAAACAAAAAACAAAAAACAAACAAACAAAAAAAAAAACAGCCACAAAAGCTAAATGTTGTGTTATCTTGTGCTTACCTTTTAAAGGTGGTGCTTTGAGGTAATATTTGTCGACAGGGGCTGTGCAGCCCATGCCTGGGACCTCCAATACAGCAACATCTTTTAGGGAAAAATAGATTTAAAGTAACACGCAGCTAGAGATGTTCTCATGGCCAATTGCACAGAGATGAGAGTAGAGATAGAGAGGGGAGATAAAAGAGATGGAGGGGAAAAGAAAGAGGAAGAATGAGCGCCATGGGCAGTGGTCATAATCAGGGCCTAGCCACTTCCCCCGATATGGGGGTCACCAATTGCATGACATTAGATACAGTTAGCAAAACAGTTACAGGGAGTCATGGAAATCTGGGGAACGCAATACCGAAACCAAGAGCAGAGTATCAAGTTACTTTTCAGTAAAAAAAACAAAACAGGAAATATCTGATATCTGGGACCATTCACTGTCTGGGTCAATCAAGTGTGTGAATACTTAAGTGTTTCAGGTATTTGTTCCTTTTGTCTGTTTTGCAGGTTGAGGTTCAGGCTCGAAAAAAAGGCCTGTCTGCGAGTAATGACGTCCTCAGGTTTCACATCTCCTACTTGGTTTAAACTCATATTCACATTTCATACTTCAGTAGCACAGTAACGACAGTACAGCTTTTTCTCTGAGTACATAACATTTTCTGGATGTAATGAGTCAGTACAATTGGTTTTCATAATTTGGTGTTGACTGGCTTGTGAAATAGACCCATCGGTGGCAGGAGGATAGTGGGAAATAAAATGGTCAGTATTTGGAACTACATAAAACAAAAAAAATAAAAAAAGACAAAAAATCTCAAATTATTAAAGTGAATATCACTGTGTAATATTTATTCAACTTGTAATTTATGTACTCTTTTAACCTTTGTCTTTTTTTGTTATGACAAAGCATTTATTTAAATAAAGTTATGTATTCATTTAAAAACCCTGGTGAGGCTTTCATTTCTAGCTTTGCATTTTTGAAGAGGAGTGAGTAGCCACTAAAATGGCTTGAAAAGTACAGTTTGAAGTGGAATTATCCTGATAGTAAGCACTGACTAATCTCCGAGGCACGAGCTGATAAACCTCTTAGACATAAGTCTGAGACACCCAGGCTAGCCCACAAGGATCTCATGCGGCATGCAGGATGTGACTTTATAAAGCCTCGCCTGAGGGCAAGTCACCTGGTTTTCAACACCGTAGTCAAAAAGATTGCACAGGAACAAGGAAGCCATTTAACATGAGTTTGAACTTCAAGGGGGGGATAACATCTAGTGGGACCAGCTCACTATCCAAATGACTGGGAAGAGGGGATTTGTAGCCTGGAGGAGGATTCATCATGTTATGGAAAACCTACCTTTATTATCACTTTAAGGCAGAATGGACTCCCCTGAGACATGTCCATTCATTAAGACATACACATGCATCCAAAGTGCATGCATCGACCAACCTGGTCTCATAGACATACTTACCGTAGATTTTCTGTAGCGTCAATGGCAGATTTTTGCTATAAATAACAGATTGCATGCTCTATAGCTGTTCTGCTCCTTAAATTCTGTCCACACCTTGTCTCTATGCAATCTCATCTTACAGAAATACACAATTTCTGTAAGATGACATGAGGATGGCATACAATGTGTTAAAATTACCTGACAGCACCATGGAAACAAGGCCAATAAAAGTGTTAATTCTTGATGGACAAGCAAATTCCCAGGACACTGTCACACAACAGGTCGTATAAAGCACAAGAAAGTGAGCATAGGGACGGAGTAAGGGTAGTACATGGGTTACCAAACATAGATGCAGACAGGGGGCAACATGAGACATGTCCACCTCAATATCAATATTTAGAATACGAAAACAACAGTGGACTTTCATTTTGACTTTTATTTGGACAAAATTTGTGACATCAATTGATGCAAAAAGACAAACAATGGTGCAGAAATATTCATAGGAATGCAGGGAACTTAGTGTTTGATGCTCAAAATTTTTTTTGGCGGAGGACCCAAAAACCCCTTGTTTCATATGTGTGTGTCCCAGTGTTGAATCGAGACACAGGACTTTCACCCAGGAGACAGCTGTTTGTTTCCTGTGTGAAACCAAAATTGAAAATTGAGTTGTTGTTTTTTTTTTTTTTAACTTTGTGTACTTTATATAACAACAACACATTACACATTGCATCCTCATACAATGGTTTGTATAATATTCCACAAATTAGCGCCCCACAAATTATGTAAAATAAAGTTACAGAGGTTAGGTTTAGGCAAGTAAAGTGTGGTTAGGGGGAGGAAAAGAATCATGTTGAGGATTTACCTTAAAATGACTCACAGTTCACACGGTTGTGAACGCCTGTCTCCTGCGGAAAGTCCCGGGGGAAAGTTTTGTGTTTTGTGACCCATCCACTGCCCCAACCTGCCTCCTAATTGGACCTCTCTGGACTGCTTCCGTTTTTATTCCTGTCAGTGCATTGGTCATGTGATAAGAGCCTTCCAAATTACGTGGGTCATATACAAATTACTGACTCAGGATTACATGCGATGGGTACGAATTTTGGTGCATTACTTTTGGTAGCAAAATTACTAACAGTGCATAAGAACAGCCTGTGTTACGTGACATGATTACGTTAAGTGATATAGTTACATGAATTTTTGTGGCGTAGTTATGTCAGGTTGCAATGTACTTTCGTCCCGTATGGTCTTTTACTAAACCTAACCCAGTATTTTTTTTAGTAGATGAGGTGGGTGTACTACTACAGTAGGTAAATAGGTAGATTATAGAGGAGGAAGTGGGTATACTCTTCTATATATTCCAGTGTCTTTTTGGCTGATGGTGGGTACACTGTAAACAGCCAGAAACAGAGGTGGATATACCCTGTAAACCTGTGTAAACCCTCCACTACACCAGTGCTTAAAACTAATAAACTGTAACATTTCATGATGTTAGCCACATGTGTACAACCTCTCATGTTATGTGTTAAAATTAGGTGCTGGCACCTGGGAAACAACTTGTTTACCGGGTGCCGGCACATAATTTTAACACAACACAACAACATAATGCGGTGTTAAGAGGTCCTTGTCATGTCGCCATTTCTTTGAGATCAGGTTGCAGAGAGGCAAGGTGTGGACAGATTTGAGAGGTAGAAAATTTATAGCACATATACACAGTATTTATAGCAAGAAATGGCTCTTGATGCTATTTTAAGTTTAAGGTGAAGCTATTTTCATATTCACACACCCACAGATGTCACAATGCTGTTACTAAAACCGTATGAGGTATGATAGGACAATAGGATCACCTAGCTATAAGTTTAAATACATATGATATCAGCTCTGTATCAGCAGTTTTTTGTTGTTGTTTTTTCAGATTCAGCAGCACATACAGACTCTCATACAGATGATGATAAAAGAAAAACATGAAGGGATCTAAAAATCTGTGTGTGCATCTTTGCAGAAGGATGTCTGGTCATTTTTATTCCCTTGTGGATTCCAGGAAGTGACAGATTGGGACTTTTCTTTTTGGGGGGCAGCAAAGTCTTTCCCTGGGGACCTCAGGACTTTGACCAGCTCCAGATGTGGGTGACTGAAGCAGGGCATTAAAGGGTGGAGGGCCCAGCAGTTCCTGTATAGTGAGCAGATCAAGGCTGCCGTAAAGGTTGTTGTGGTGTGTGTGTGTGTGTGTGTGTGTGTGTGTGTGTTGTGTGTGTGTGTGTGTGCGTGCGTGCGTACACGCAGAAGGGAGGGCACAGACTTTGACTTCGGGGAGGAGGAAACATGTGTAGAAGATTTGATTTGTGAGGCAGTGAACATGACAATTACTATTTGCCTTCAAAGAAACTGACAACTGCACTTAGGACTTCAAAGCATTTATGCCCCTTTTATTACATAATTAGGCCAACAACATCGGATGGCTACATCTGACATCAACTCACGCACCTAACTCCATCCCAAACCCAGTCAAACTGCTGTGCCGTGCATCTCTGTGCCACTCAGACCTCAAAAGTTTTGCACAAATGCTTTTGCGCACTCTTCCTCTTTGCTTTGCCGTAATGTGATTAAACAAATGATCTGTGCTGTAAAATCACATGAATAGCTTTGGAGATGCTTTCACTTGCTTGTGCATTGATTTGCCTTTGGCTCATATCATTAAATGTGACTTTTAGAGACAATGATGGGGCATTTAAAGACATGATTGTACAAATGGTATGCAGATGTTTACACTGCATAATTGGGATCTTTGCAAATCACTGCTTGTGCTCTGGTATAATACTATCTCTTAAAGAGCTAATGGTGGTTCTTTTCATCACCGGGATGGAGATGAAAGGAGATTCGAAAGAATGTACAGCGCTTGGGAGTAAATCACATGACTTAGTGGTGGAATCCTCCGATGCCGGTGGTAGTAGACGGCAGACAAGTGCCTGCTAGTTTTCATCCAAGCCCTTTCATCAAAGATGGACTTAGAGCCGGAATCCTAAATGGAAGGTTCTTCAGCATGGATCGGATGTGACTGTGAGAACCACAACTGCATGTTAAGTAAACACATTTAGAGATTAAGATTTTACATCCTACAAACCATAAAAGGAACATCTTAAAGCATAGCTATAATTCTTGTTCTGGCTGCCATGCATTGCAATATCTCAGTCAAGGGCAAAGTTTTATATGTATTTTACTAATGATCTAGTTTTTTTCTTAAAAAACTGCTTTACATCAGTAGGAAAAGAGATAAACGAGAGATTTAAAAAGTATCTCATGAGAGATTTATAGTAATCTGACATTTGCAACTTTTTAAGCTTGTAGTTCTGGCATTAACTTTAAACTGCGCAAAGTAATTGCAGATCTCAGACTGCAGCTACATTGCTAAAAATAGGTCAGACGGGGCTTAACACAAGTGGCTACACAGGCTGTAAACAGACCCTCAGGTTAGACCAATTATTTGGAAGATAAAATGAAAGCAAACGGTAAATTCACAAACCAAACAGTCTGTTGTAAACGTCCATCACAGGGTAAAGACCATTCTCCAGGTTCAACACTGAGCCGCCAGTCCGGCTGCAGTCGTATCCACTCATGGTTCTTGCCAAGCCCCCAGGACCAGCACTGGGTTTTGAAGCCAAGTTTACATGGTGGCCAAATGTGGAGTTACAACTTTCGGGTCCATCACATGATGCCACTGATGCTGTATGGACTATGAACGCTGATGATCTGGGTAATTTCAAATCGCAGAAATTTAGCTTTGGCTTTTTACACTGCTGACCAACTCTCATAGGAATGAACAGGGCCCTGCCTGCAAAACTGTACCAGTTCTCTGTATAAATCCATAGTTCATGCCCCGTCCTACTAATCTTAAGTGATGTCACTGTGCTCTGAGACCTCAGCAATTCATTTGCTGAGCATAATACAATGTAAAGTGAGAGAACTGATGGTCCGAACCAGCAGTGTAGGGGTAGTTGATAAAGTGAGCGCACTACTAGGTAGAAGGGTATGTTACAGAGGAGGAAGTAGGTATACTCTTCTATATATTCCAATGTTTTTTTGGCTAATAGATGGGTGTACTGTAAACAGCCAGAAAAAGAGGTTGGTATGCTCTGTATACCTGCATATACCCTCAGGCCAGAACTACTACCCGAGTTGTAATAAAGCTTCCTTTGTTATAAAATGTATTTGCTTATAGTCTCTATGCTGTGGATCTAGGCTAGACAAATACATATTAGTTTAAATGTATTAACTTATTCTTCTATTTTTGCCACTTTTGCGAAGTGCAAATATGCACGTGCATAACCACGTGCAGAGATTTCCAGCACTGTTACTCTCTGACTATGGAGAGCTTAAGACTTTTTTGACAAGCCTCTGTTACACTGCATATTGTTGCATAAAGGTTTTCTTCTTCAGTAAGTCTTTCTACAAAGCTGAAACAAAATACTTGGCTCCTTTGTCCATATTCACAGATAAATGTCTCTGCTGTTGTACTTCCTCTAAACATTGGAGCACCATGTCATTTTAACAAAGATAAAACAACAATTATTTTGTTAACATTCAACAAGTACAGCTTCCGTGAGTCTTAAATGCAGACCCACCATCAACATATCAAGGGAAGTTGTTGAATGCTAACAAAAGAAATACTAGCCTGAAAGTAGGGCAGATCTTCGGGCTCTCCAGGCCAATACACGCACATGTGCTTTTGCACATACACGTACACACACACACACAGACACAATCACGCAAGCACACACATACTCACCCCCACTCTTATTCCCACTGCTAAACTACCCTCCTCAGCCCATTGTGCCTGATCTATCAAACCCAAAACAAAAGACACTTGTTTTGATTTGTTTTCAGAAAAGGCCAGCTTCAAACTACCATTAAATGTGCTGAACAACCCGAGGACGCCCGAGATCCATGTGTGACACCAAGCCAAGCTGTCAAATTTTAAAGCAAACTTGCTGCCAAAAACCCAGCATTAATAAGACAAAATAAAAAGAAAAAAAGAAAAAAAACAGTGTGTCACAAAAACTGAACAAAGCTGTAAAGCTGTAGTTGAAAGAGCATTTCTGGGACTGGGGCTCAGCTAACTGGCTCACTGGCACATGTATAAGGTTACAAGGCCAAAGCCAGTCAGGAGTGGTCTCATATGATACACTTTTGGCCAGAACTTCAAAGAAGTATTTCTTTACACCCAAGTCTTGAATCATTTTGATTGCAAATCAGTGGTGACCTTTGTTCGGGGACTTTTGAAAGGCTTGTGTGAAATGTACTTATAACATATAAAAACATTACATATGTCCTAACTGTTGCTTGTACAATCATATATCTCAATTTGTCAGTGAAGTCTATCAGACACCTCTTCTGCATTGAGGCCGATGAAGAGAATCACCACACATTTCTATTCCTTTTTAGTACTTCCTTTAAACAGCACTCACTTTATGTGAAAATGTGAGAGTTATGGGTCATTCTCTTCCTAATGTGACTACACACTAAAAGATGAAGGAACAGCATTCTGTGCAAAAATGCATCTCAAATCAGCTGAAGCCACTTTAATAGAGGTTTTTGGACGTGGGGTTGTATGAAGTTCTTAGTCATAGTTGGTGTATTACATACAGTAGATGTCATCTGGCCCACCCCCAGTTTGGAGAAGCAGGCGGAACTTGGAAGTTAAGCAATGTGCTGCTGTGGACATGGGGCAGCAACAAAATGTATTTTAGCCACCTAAAAAAAAAAAAAGAAATCAATATTAGTTTAAGTGTATGCTAGTATTTTTTCAGTAATTTTCATCACTTGACCCTCCCATGAGACAACCTGTTCCCATGGAGATGCCTTTTCCCCATCTCTGATCTTGTCAAAGCCAACAGACTCCATTTGCAAAAACAGTAATTTTGGCTTACAAAGCTTGGGAGCTGCTGGCCCTCTGCTGCCACGATCAGTTTGTCTGTGTTACTGTGTGACTTTGGCGTTTAAAAGGATAAGTTCAGTTTCACCAAAGTCCCACAATAACACAAACAAACTGATTGATCGGCAGTGGTAACCCAGCAGCTTTGAAGCTTTGAAGAGAGCGATAGAGCTGTGAACATTTTTTAAATATAGCATACACTGAAATTGTTTTTGATTTCTTTTTTTACATTGGTGGCTAAAATAAGTTTTGCTGCTGCCCCTTTCCACAGAACATTGCTTAGCTTCCATGTTGGTACTCCTGCCTGCTTCTCCAAACTAAAGGTGTGCCAACTGGCATCCACTGTAGGTAATAAACTGACTATGGATAAGTATCCCATACAATCCCACTTCAAAAGATCTGAACTATCCCTTTAAGGCTACTTTTAGTCAGCCAAATCGAGTGGGTATCTTGGGTGCCAGTGTGTAGGTTTATTGCCGGTGTTGTTTCCTCGCAACAAACCTACATGTGACTACTAGGATGGATCTCTGTGCCATGGCTCAGTAGAGACACAGGACATACAATTTTCCACTAAACACACCTTACATTTCATACATCTTAATTTGGGTATCTGAAGCCTTATAGGAGCTTCAGCTGAACTTTAGAATGCATTTTTTTTTTTTTTTTTTTTACATATAGCATGTGAGCACTGTAACAAATGTGACATGTTGACCTATCGTTTAAGTCAGTTTGGTCTAAAAGATGCACTCACATATATTTTGTTTCATGTCTGCATGAGGCTAGTTTCAGTTTATTTAGAATAACAACTATGCAGCTTTATTTCTGAACTCAGTCACATTTTAAAACCCCTTGGAGGTTGAGAGAATCATCATGTCACTGGGATTCATGAGAATGTCACCATCACTTTAACTCCACAAGGACCCGTTGACATGTCAGAAGGTTACGAAACTATTGTTCTAAGTAACATGCAAGCAGTTGCAAATACTTCCATAATCGCAGCAGGAATAAAAAATATATAACACAGCTTTTCAATTGTGCTGCATCTGCTGGATAATCAACTTACTGTGTGTTTTTACAGTGGCTGCGATGAATTACAGATACATTTTTGAAATAAGATAAAAACATTCCATGTCATCCATCACTCATGATAATGGGCTTGACTGTCGGGCAGAAACAGTGGATTGCTTACAGCTCACGGATGGCAGAGTTGTTCCAGCACAGGCTGCAAAAATGAAACAATACTGTACAAAGTTAGACACATTGTCACGATGGTCCCAATATCTGGTTTTGTCAGGGGAATTCAGAATCATTAATAGTGCCCCATATCCTTTTGTTGGTCACCTCTCTTTAGACCATGAACTGCAGCACAGCTATGTGTGTGTGTGTGTGTGTGTGTGTGTGTGTGTGTGTGTGTGTGTGTGTGTGTGTGTGTGTGTGTGTGTGTGAGTGTGTTTGGTGTGTGTCCCTGAGTGCATTTGCGTCCTCGGGTTGGTTTATTCATAGACACCTTTACCCACTTAGTATCACATTTGTCAATGTCAGCCCCCATCCTAATCCCTCCTTATGTCAACACTTCATTAGTAACCCCAGCAACACATGGGTACACACACACACACACACACACCTACACACACACACACACACACACACACACACACACACACACGCATGCATGTCAGTGCACACAGCAGTGATAGGAGTGTTGATGCCACACAGCAGTTTCCATCGTTTTACCATAAGTGCCATTTTTCTTTCGTGACACTTATTTGGATTTGAGAAGTGCTGATGGGAAAACTGCTGACAAACAACAACAACAAACTGCTGGGTGTGGATTCATACAAACACATGGATGGTGTCAGATTTTACATCTTGAGTTAAGATGCAAAGAGCAAAGTTGAGTTTGATTAAATTAACAATGTAGGAAGCAAAGTTTATGCATCAACAGCAAACTTTTACAAGATGTAATCAGTGAAAAATATGACAGTGACAAAACTTTTAATTACCTGCTTGCAAAGTATTTAATCATAGAAACAATGTTACACAACATATTGGCACTAAAATGAGTTCTAGATTGTGCGTACATGTTTTTGATATGTGAAAGGATTTCAAGGAGCACCTGTTAAGTCTTTAACCTCAGCTCAAGTACACAAAAGGCATGTCTGCCAGATGTGTACATGTTCATTGGCATAATATCAAATCTGACACGATTCACATTTTTAGGTTGGAAAATCTGGATTTCTGGGTTAATCTGATAATAATCACACCGCTGACAAATATAGATTAAGCCAAAATGCTATTTTTCATAGTCCAGGTGATATGTAATGCATCTGAGGTAAAATGTTCATTTTTTCATGAAAGATTAAAACTTTGTACAGAAATCATTTATTGTGTGTTATCATGTTTAGATCATAATATGATGTAAATAACATTATTCAGTTATGGCGCATAGCTAAGTGTGTGCCATGGCTACCATGAGGCACTTCCACAGTGGCTTCATATTTGAAAATTTCAGGGCCCCAAATAGTACATGTGTACCAAGTTTCATGTTTTCATGAAAAAGTCAACATAATATTCACATGTCACTTGGACTTTTCTAGATTACTGGGCAGATGTCACATTGTCATTGTAAAACAAATACAAAATCACAACAGTTACTAAGATAGTATATAAGTCCTTTGAATTCAAATAAAAGCCGTAGCAGGTTAAAGCTTAAAGCTGCACATATTAACATTTTTCTGCAAACAATAGATCAAATGATAATGTGTAATGTGAAACAGGTTGCTTATAGAGACAAACCAACAGATAATTATCACCCAACTCTGCAGTTAACCTCAGCCGTAGAGAGCATTTAGCCTCTTTTAGCTCGTTGCAATTTTCCTGTTTTGGTGCAGTGTCACTGCTGTCCTATTATAACCTACCAGCTAGCTCTCATTATCAGGTTGTCAGTACCAACACTTTGTCATGCCCCTTGGCATGTGATGGCAACGCCAAAGACAGCCTTTTGCATAATTATGAGACGTACCGGGCTTTCAACTAACTCCGCAAACCCATTTGCGGCAATACTTGATGCTAAGAGTAACTCATGTAGTTTAAAGAGTGAGAAAATTCATGTAGGGTGGCAGGGAGGGGAAGTGGATGGGTGCAAAAAACAGACTCATATGTCACTATTTGCTGTCCCGTGTAAAAGCGAAAGTTACCTCTCTGTTAACATGATGTTAAGTAATTTACATTCGGTTGTGGCGTATTGATGTCACTCACATGACGTATCAATGTCATGTTTTGTTATGTACGCAACATACTTATCTCAACTGAAAACACAATCTTTTTTCTAAAGCAATCCCAGTAGTTTTGTAGCTTAAACTTAATTGCGATAATTTCACAATGATAACCATATTTGTCAATGTGTTTTAGTTGTGTGTCACATCAATATGCTAAAGGGTGCCCTGTGCCTCACTATGAGATGCCAGGAGCTTGACAAAGCGCCAGTATTTGGCAACCTGGAAATGAAAACAGGTTTAACATATTCACTGCACCATTTTAACCCACTGTACTGTACGTTAGTTACACAGCACCAAATGACAGACAGACAAAGTTAGCAACCCTAGTGGAGCATTTAGCAGCTAAATAGACAGATTTTTTTCCTCATGAGTTGGTGGAGATCAAAATAGAGCTAAAACTAGAGTGAATATTGGACTTACTTTTGTCAGGGGGTCAAAAACACAACTAAAAATGATTCTAATCTTACTCTGCGTCAGTTGAAATAGGCAGTTGTTTGTGGACGCATTTGGCACAAGGCATAAGGATCAGACTGGCAGATGCATTTGGTGGCATGTTTCTTTATTAAACTGAGAGCTGGCACTGTAGTTTACGTCAACCCCACATAAACTGTCCTGCTGTTGTAAATGCATAAAAACTTAGTAGCAGACCAAATGGTATTAATCCACAGCTAAAAATAGTCCCCAACAAATAAACTATGTACTTAAAATGGGGAGTAACATATGCTGAAAACTACAATGCCCAGCTTTTTCAGGACACTGAAAAGAATAAAGAGAACCCATATATGTGTGCCCCCTTTTTAAGAGTTACAGCCCCACATACCAGCTAGGGAAGCTGGAAAGCATTTAGAATGGTTTGGGTCTTTTTATGAGATGTGCTGACAAAGAGTAAAAATTATCCCTTAGTTCAGTCAATATTTTAACCATAAACCTGGTACAAATTAAAAAAAGAGACAAAAACATTCAACTACAGCAACTTCTTAACATGTTGATAGCATAACCATATTCATGGAAAAATCCTCCCAGATTTAGAATTTGTAAGACCCAACCATGTCATAGGATCTGCTAGATTTTGCTATTGATACGCTGCTGCAGTGGGCATTGCTCTGAGCTCCTCCTGAAACTGGTTACAGTTTGGATCCCCTCTGACTTTAGGTGTTGCTGGAATCTGGACACCGGTTAATGGGTTAACGCACCAGCACTCGCCCCGCTGGCCGTGGGTGGACATGTTGCACTGGAAAGAAGGAAGAAGAACATAAAATAGACAAGTTAGAAAACACTGGAAAAAAAAGAGGGAGGGGTAAAGATACACAGTGGGAAGTGGGGGGGGGTGTTAATGAAGCATGGCGTATGGTGGCTTGAGATGTGTGTGTGTGTGTGTGTGTGTGTGTGTACTTGTGGATCTTCTGGTGGCAGGGGGCCATTGGATGAGAGTGAGGGCAATGGTTTGGGTGGGACAACACTCACCCAATAACAGCCAATCCTCAGTTCATGCCCCCTACTCACAACCCACAACCCATCCATAGACACACATGCCATCACAGACACTCACACTCACACACACACACACACACACACACACACACACACACACAGCAGCATGCCAGTAGACCAGCCCCCCCCACAGAGCCCCCCTCTACTCAGAAATGAGGTCGTAATTGAAGTGGACACAGTTCACGCCGCGCACACGGGGCGGCCGTGGAGGGGACGTCGAAAAGAATGAAGAGTTGGGGGGGGAGAAAAGACTTTCCATTTTCTTCCTTCGATGAGAAAGAACAAAAAAAGTGACAGTTACAGTAATTACCCCGCGACAAGGAGGGACAACTCCAAAAAGGAGCCGAGTGTTGAGGAGGTACAGTGTTCCTCCCTGGGAACCGAGGACTCCGGTCCGAAACAATGCTGTTGTTTGTGACCAGTGATGAAAATTGGCTGAGTGGTTGAGAGCCCTGCTTTAGGAAACTGTGGCGCCTATTCAAATCTTCTTTTCTGCTCTACTATCCTCGTAAGAAAACATTGGATATGTGACCTTGTTTGTCCTCCTCTGTCTGATTTCTATGGATGAGCAGAATTCAAATTCAAGCCCCCGGTCGGAAGCACAGTTCGTTCCTCGGCTTAACAAAAGTCTTCCCATGAAGTACGCCAAACAGTTTTATTGCCTTGTAACCTTGAGCTCAGAAGCTGTTGCCTCATTCATGATGACAACATCTCCGCACGCATTTGTGTGTGTGTGCATGCATGTGTGTGTCTAAAAGCAGAGTGTTAAGAGGAGGGTGTGTGTGCGTGTATAGAAAAAAGGGGGGTTGTGTGGAGAGTGGTGGCAGGTGGGAGTGAGGGGGAGGTTATATTTTTTTTTGCCAGGGTGATTTTGCCAGGCTGCTACAAGAGAGTTTCTGTATTTGTGTGTGTGTGCATGTACGTGTGCATGTGTGTGTGTGTGTGTGTGTGTGTGTGTTAGTCAGAGTATGAAAGAGTAGAGAGGGGAAATCCAAGGGAGACCTTCACAAAATGATACAGGATGAGTGTGTGTGAGATGTGAGGTGAAAGCAACAGGGAAAAACTACAAAGGGAGAGAAACTGGTGATCAAGTTTGACCAGACTAAAACATGTTACACATGTAGGCACACACACTGATCACAACAGAAGCTTTCTCTATCATCAAAGTCAGTGAATCCCACAGAGCAGAAAACGTCTGCTGCGCCGCTCTGTATGGGCTGAAACACTTAAACATGTCATGACCCTGGCGCAAACCTTAATGAGTGATGTCACAGCAGGTGTTTTGACTTTGATGGCGAATGAAAAACACCTGCTGTGACATCACTGATTGAGGTGTGGCCAGTATTGTGTATAGTGTATACACCGTGCATTTTGGTGTTTACAATACGATACATTAGCTCACTGTAGAGTTGATATGAAAGAATAATAATATGAATTGCAAGAGGGTTCCTGGTTCGAACCAAGGGTGGGGGTCAGAACCCGGGGTGGGGGAGCCCTTCTGTGCGGAGTTTAATGTTCTCCCCATGTCAGCTGGTTTTTCTCGGGGTGCTCGGACTTCCTCTCACAGTCCAAAGACGTGCAGGTTAGGTTGGTGGCTCTAAATTGCCCGTAGGTGTGAATGTCAACGTGAATGGTTGTCTGTCTCTATGTGTTACCCCTGCAATAGTCTGGTGACCTGTCCAGGGTGTTTTATAGGTTTTTAAATGGGCAACACTTTTCTAAAATTCTGCCTGACATTTTATCTCTATCTCTGGAAATCCTGGAACGAAACAAACTATTCTGATATCAAAATGAATATGGAAAAAATATATACACTTTTACCCAGAAGACAATGTGGATTATTACTGTCATTTATAGTTGGATACAGAACAGTAATAATTGTGTTCATATAGGCCAGATTAGATAGCAGACTCAGTAAAGAGGAAGATTTAAAGGAACCACACACTCCTGAATGTTATTAACTACATGAACAGGCAATGTTTTCACCCAACTGCACATGGACGATTAACCAACTAGAAAGCAATGGGGCAAAAGTGAGCTGCTGGGCCCCTGCTGGCTAAATGTAGATTTAAACACAGGGACTCTCTTCAAGACAGGGCCTCAAGATGTATTAAAGCATGACCTTTAGGTCTTTATTGGTGTGGAGCTTTTTGGACCCCTGGAGTTCTGGGGCCCTTCTGGCAGTTGCCTGCTTTGTTGCAATTTTTCATCAGATGAATGGCTAAAAGCAAGGTATGTATTTACACCACTCAGCCACAATATTGAAACCACTGACAGGTGAAGAAAATAACGTTTATTATCTCATTAAACTGAGTGTTTGCTGGGAAACTTTGAGTACTGACATTTATGTGAGTGCCACTTGACATGCACCTACCACCCAAATACTGTTGCAGACCAGTACACCCCCTCATTGCAACGGCACTATCTGATAGCAGTGACCATGCACCATGCCACACCACAAAAACTGCTCAAGACATCGACCTGGCATTCAAATGACCAGATCCCAAACTGATCGAGTATCCATTGGACATGGTGGTATTCCATCTTGCAGCTCCACAGGTCTCAAAGGATTCTGCCACCAATCCCTGGAGCCAGACACCACAGGACTTTGCCAGAGAGCTTGTGTCCATGCCACGACAGGTGAGAGGCCCCACCATAGATCAGACTTGGCTCTGACCTGTTGAGGCATGGACACAGGACCTCTGTGGCATCAACATGTCCCGTGGATGCTCAATGAGACTGGGATCTGGAGATTTCGGAGGCCAGGTTGATGCCTTGAGCTCTTTATCATGTTCCCCATGCTATTCCCAAGCACTTTTTACAGTGTGGCATAGCGCATTGTCCTGCTGGGGTGGAGGGGTGGCACTGCCATTGCGGAGGTTATCCCCTCATTTCCACCAGGGGATGACCTTGGTCTGCAACAGTGTTTGGGTGGGTGGTGCATGCCAGGACCCAAGGTTTCCCAGAAAAACATAGCAACTTGAGATATATAGGAATGTGAAGACTATGCAAGCTGTCTTCTTCAACAGGAAACAGGGTTTGATATTTAACTGTTCTTATCCATGTAAACCTCTCCTGTTGATCTTTGCCTGCAAGACATAAGTTTGTTATTTACTATATTTGTGTTGTTGGGTGTTTTTTTTTATATTTTCCAGTCTTGTTTGGCAGGTCATCCTGTCCTCTAACTGCACTGGTTGCATTTTTTTTATTAAACAAATATTTTAAACATAGATTATTTTTAAAGACATGTATAGCAGATTTTTTAAACAATGTATCATCAATGCTTCAATGCAAAAATGCTTCAAGAGTTTACCTTAAGTGTGTGGTTCAATTTGTTGATCATGGTGTTGGATGATGTCATTAGCTTTGTGCCTACATATACATACATACATACATACATACATACATACACCTTGCCCTTTGTCATGTTGACCATGTTTTTCAATGATGAAGCTGCCATGTTCAGTCTAATACAGTTTGGGAGCTTCTAATATGATGATTTACTCAAAGAAAGTTTGCTCAAATTTGAAGATTAATTAGCGAACACTATACATTCAGCCAGTCACAATGTTCTTACTCAGTAAACAGTGTGTGTGCGTGTGTGTGTGTGTGTGTGTGTGTGTGTGTGTGTGTGTGTGTGTGTGTGTGTTCAGGTACAGTAGAATGATGTGATGTAAGACCAGTACTCTGTCCATGCCTCACCTGTTTGAGATTGTACAGTCCATGTCTGTCACAGTTTGGAAATTTGAGCTCATACAGGTTCTCCAGCGGGCCTCTATTGTCCTCAGAGGTCATTTTAGAGATCTCCTCTAGGACCTGGTCCAGCTCCTGCTGACAGGCACTCTGAAAGGACGAGCAAAGGGGAAATTAATAACACCAAAACTAGTAATAACTATGAAGCACTTAATAGAGCAGACATACATATATCCACAGAAGAAAAACTACTTCAAGTCAGTTAAATATAATCACCAAGAGAGAAGAAATAGAGTAAGTATACAGTAAGTTTGGCTTAAGTTTGAGGCCAAGGAATGTGCTCTGTCCAAGAAAAAGAATGGAGAAATAAAATACTTCTGTGTGTCTTGTAAAAATGTCACAAATACACACATTTATAGCTAACATTTTTATGAGGTGCAGTTAGGCAAGCAGAAAGTTCAGCCAATATTATTGATGTGAGTCTGGTGGAGTGGAACAGGAGTGGCTAGACTGCTCCACTCAGCAGGTGGCCATGGCCACACACACACACACACACACACACACACACACACACACACACACCCACCCACACACACACAAACACACACACACACACACACACACACACACACACACACACGCAGACCTGTGCAGACACATGTTCATACACCTACATAAATACAGTGCACCATATTTCTGCTGCATGAATGTGTACACACACACACACACACACACACACACACACACACACACACACGTATCATGTATAGTATCCATGTGTACCTGCACACATATATACACACACTCACTTCACTGTAACACAGAGAGATCAGGCTGCCAGTGGGATCAAAGAGGTCCAGTCTTATGATTAGTTGGCTGAAGATGAGAGAAAAGGGCAGGAGGAGGTGAAGTCTGCCATGAACCTTATCAGACATCTGAACATATGGATGAAAAGTACTCTGTCTTTTTTCTCTTTCTCTGGCTCTCTTTCACACTTTCTCTCTACAGCCTTTGATTCCTCTTCTCTCCCTCTGTTATAATGAAGACACATATAAACCTACACCTCAGGACATGCATCCTCTAGTTTCCCTGCCGTCTTACTGCTCTCATATATTAAAGGATAGATTCAGGCCATTTTATGTCATATAATACTCACACGCTATATATACATTCAAAGAGTTATTGGCTTCTGTAGGCTAATTACTCCTTTCCATACTGGCCTTGAAGGGATCCCTTCATAAATATGTCTATACTGTAAGAAATAGGGAACAAACTCAACAGTCCTCACTCCAAGCAAAAATACATCGTAAGGTTAAGCGAAAGCTAAGGCATTAGCAGGCTGAACTAGCCGACTCGAGGGAATATCTTTCAAGTTGAAGTCCTTTTACTCAATATTTCATCTTTGTGTCTCTACACACAGTGTTTCCTTGCTGAGCGGTAGTAATGCAAGTAAATAAATTTGTCACGTGCTGAAGCCACATATTAGTTGCCCAGTTGCCAGAAGAGAATGTCGGAATTGTACATTTGTACAAAACCTGGGCATGGTACCTTTCTATGTTTTACAATTGTATCAACATTTCTAAAATGATGTAGTTCTGATTACATGCATATGAGCTGAATTTGTCACTAGCATTTTTTACACTGCCTCCTCAAGTCAGGAATTTCATGCTGTTGTGCCGCCTAGCCATTCTGTATAAAAGCAACGATCATAAAATGGGGAGGCAGAGTTGTCTCACCTTTAAGGCAGCACCTGAGGTAGTAACAACGCCTAAATGATGTCTGCATAAACAAGTCAGCCAGCAGGACAGGATCATGGGCAGCATGGGTGTGAGGTTTTAAGGAGGTGTTATGCATGTGGATCATAGCAGGAGATTTAAGAAGTAGCTGTTGGCAGTTAGCAGCTAACTCAAAGAAGAACAGCAGCTGGAAATGCAAATTGTGAAAACAGGTCTAGGAGCTCCTTACCCTCTGAGCAGAGAGCAAGATCAGCAAGTAAAACAGGAATGGTAAGTGACTGTCACTGCCATGTTAATTCCATTGTTATTGCTTATAAAGTGCTGCTGGGGTGTGTGCTATATGCCATACTAGAAGCTGACGGTGACGTGTTACATGCTACGCCCATCACACTTCTTTTGATTCTGCAATCATGCTATCTTAACTCACACACTGGAGCGACATGATGCAGTCATCACTGGTTCTGTGTAAAAATGCAACGGCAGCATGCAAAAGGGACAGTGCAGTGGCAATGTAGCAACATCTCTGTGTAAAAAGGGCTACTGGGACATAGAAAGGATGGCAGATAGGATGATGTCTGGGCGAGATAGCTGCCAAGCTGCAGAACACTGCAACCCATTGTTCAAGATCAACATACACCAAAACTAATTGTTTTTAGCTACACGGTGGCAGCAGTTCCAGCCGTGGCTTTGCCACCAAAAACAGATTTTTTAAGCCCAGATATGATACTTTCCTAACCATAACCAAGTGGCTATTGTGCCTAGATATAACTACATTTTAATCACAGCATTGTTTAAACATAAAGAAACATACAGTTCCAGCAGATATGCTACTCAATAATGCACAAGTGTTACATATTCATAGTTTGCAGCACAAACATATGCCAACATTTATTCTTGCCATTGGATTGGTCTGACTGCGCCTTTACAGTGTAGTTTTGCTGTGATGTGGTCTGACCAGATTTTGGCAGTAATTAGCATGGGTTGGGCTGGAAGCATAAACTGCAGGAGCTAGTATAGCTAGTGGGCCAACAGCAAAATTCAACCAAGTTTTAAGTTATACAGCTTCTACAGCACTTAACAGTATTGTCATTAGTCAGTGTGATTAAGCATGCACTTACTTCAGCCAGTCACATGTCCTCATTATTCTCTGCAACTTGCATTATGTTGACAAGGATGTAAACTCATCAAGTGCATGATCAGAAAAGTTTTTATGAGTCAAAAGTTAAGAAAAAAAAAAAGAAGTCAAAATCAAGGCAACTGGTGTTACAGAGTCTTGGTGTGAAAATAATAATATAAATGTGATGCAAATAAGACCTTTAATTATCTGAAACAAATGTGTTTATATTCAAGTAACAAAGGTTACAAATGTCATGCAACCCATACTGACAGTGAAGCATGTATTTTGTGTACGGTATTTGACCTCACAGGAACACCCACAACGAAGTGCATCCATGCTTGACACCAGCTGTCTAAAGTTCCTCCCGCTGCCCAGCTGCACAACTCTTTTCGCTGCATTCTCCCTTTTGTTGCTTCTAATGATCTTGACAATTGTTTTGTACCCTCCCGCTTACGATTTTTTTGTTTTATTTTGTTTTGTTTTGCTGCAAGCAAGTGAGTTAAGTGAGGGAGAAAATGAGCAAAATGCACATAATTGTTTGCCATGCTGAGACATATATGGGCCTCCACATGCATAGCCCCTGGGCCCAAGCTCATTTGCATGAAACAGAAAGAATATCTGAGTTTGTACGCCACCCCATTCAGGATTTTCCAGGAATTGTTTTTTTGCATTTGAGAGTGAAATGGAAGAATTTGGAGAAGGAGGGGGTGTAATCTCTAGATTGTATTAAACCTCCAACAACACATTCCAATGTACAATGTCCGATGTCACTTTGCATCATGCAAATGCTCACCATGAGCAATTATTGAAACTAAGACAACTCTCCTTCTTAATGCAACTAATGCTGCTTCAGTTTACGTCATACATATGGTGGTGCCCCAGAAACTTTTCATAGTGGTTGCCAGATGGGGTCACAGATAATCCTGGGGTGGTACACCAAAACCAAAAGCCCTAACTGAAGTTCAAGAATTCTATTACACTGTTGAAGTTTATACGCTAGTTGACAACTATGTCAATATGAGAGTGAAGAAATTGCATACTGATATACTTTGATTTCTTGTTTTACAGTTAATGTTATCTAATGTGCATAGACTAATATCAGTACACTTAGCATTTCAAGTTCCACAACAATCCTGTTATGTGTTACGCATCTATACATGTTAGGCAATTCATTGTTCTTCAAATAGGCTGGTGGTGCTTTTCTTTTAACAGAAGACTACACAGCTTTAGTTTGAAGGAGTACATAGATTGTAAGGCACAAAACATTTACTGAAACCAAGCCTTCTCAAGTTTAGGTGAGACACGTGGGTACCCATAGAACCCATTATCTTACTCATACCCAGATATCTGGAAGCAAGAGTTCAAGGGACCCCTTAGAAAATGGCCAAGCCAGGTTTTCCCTAACTTTGGAGCAATATTTAGCCCCCTTGCTGACAAATTATGCCAGCATGGCTGACACCAATGGATGCCTTAAGTTGTCTAGTTTTACAAAATACTACTACCTTTTTGCTACCCTAAAAATGAACATACTACAGCCTCTTAAAGACAGTAAGGTTGGCCTCCAATGGGGATGCCAGTGCATGAATAATAGAAAAATGTCCCAATCAATGCATAGAGGTAGTGCTGAAAAGTAAAAGTACTTCACCATATTTGCCAGTTAAAAATGCAAGTCTTGCATTTTCTAAGAAAGATATACACCAAGTAACATAGCATTTCCTGATTTGGATTTCATGTATTATTACCACATTATCAACTCCGTTGCATGCTATTTTCTTATTTTGACAGTTTTTGCAATAGGCACAATTAAATCTATGAAGAAATACATCCGCACAACAGTTCTATGAAAGCACATAAATATCTGCTTGTATTAGTCATGTTGTGGGGACAAAAATCTGTCCAACCAGTCATGTTACAGGGACTTGTTTCCTATATGAGGACAAAACTCTGCCCCACAGCCATAAAAGTTTAGGATTGAATCTTGTTTTTTGGTTAAAGTGAGGGTTAGGTTAAAATAAGAGTTGTGATTAGGCATGTGGTTGTTATGATTCAGGTTTGGGCAAATCACCTAGGGAATGAATGTAAGATAATGTGATGTGTTTTAAAAAGTGTGTCTGTGCACGTGCGTTTGTTTGTTTGAGTGAAAGAGTGCCCAGAGGAGGGCACCACTGTACCAGACAATGCTGCCCACGCAGCACATTGTTGACCATTTGTTACTGCCTGCTTTTGATAGGGAGACATTTCACTGCACTCTGCCATACTGTACACAGCTACTGTTAGACTGCATGCAGAACATAAGCTGCAATGGTGGGGAAAAAGAAACCATTTTTAGGGAGCAAAAAGTTTTTCTGTAGTATTCTGCTGCTGAGTCTATATAACAAGATAGGAGAATGGTTAAGTTAAAATAGTTTTGCGTATAAGATTTATGACAACTACCAACTACTTCAGTATTTCAGTTCATAAATGGACTGGGGTCAGTTATGGGTCCATAAAGGCATAGGGCAGACAACAATAAGTTGTGGGAAAGTTAATCATTTCACTTTTTGACCTTCAAAAAGTTGAAGTTTTAGATCTGACCTGTAGAACTTTCTGGGTTCGAGGGTCCTCTAGTTGATTCGTCTTCATCTTGGTGCCCACCCTCAGCAGGTGTTGTTTCCTGGCCCACTCCTGCCAGAACCAAGCATCTGCAGTGGGTCTTCTGGTGAGTGGATTCTCAGTTCCGTGCACCTCTACAACCAAACAAACACACACTTAGACATCAAGTTTATCTGCAACATCTGTACATATACTGTAATCTGCCAAGGTTCTCAGAAACGCTTCTACTGAGACAACTGCTTGAGCATGAAAGTAATAATGTGTCCTGTCTTCTAGGTATGTGGTTAAATGGACAGATGTTACACACACACACACACACACACACACACACAAAAAAAACTGCCTCATCATTTCCGTTGCTTTCTAAAATCCTCACACACATTTATCTGCAAGTATCTATTCTGTAATCACAAACTGTTATTAAAAGCCAACATTTTACAGGCCCTTTTACAAGTCGCATTAGTCCTGGAATTAGAAGACAAAGTAATTCAGTGTCTTCGAGGCATCCTGTGTCCCTCATGCCTCATGTCACTAATGTTATACTGGACAGTCAGGCCTTGCAATGGCTGTAATTACTATGGCGGCAGTGTGAACAGGCCCGTTAAGATCTTTTCTGTGAAAAAGCAAAGTGCTACATCCAGCTCACTTGGGCGTATAATGCTGGGCTTATGACGAAGTTTGCAGAGGTCTCCTCTGATCAGTGGGGTCAATCTGAGTGTTTCCTGCCAATGTTATACCAAAATCTGTTCGTCATTTCTTGGAGACAGAAGAGACAAAACACAAACAAGCTAACGAGTTAATTCAGAACAGACACAGACAAAGTATGATAGCAAATTAATACAGAACACCAGTCCGAAAAATGAGAACTACTCTGCCACCAAAGACTGTGAAACACAAATACAGGGAGGGGTTAACACCGTATAGCCATTTACCAGCACACTCATGACAAACCTAATGACCTGAGACCATCTGACACATTTTAACAGGAAAGCAGTGACTGAATTAAAGACTTGAGCTCAACTGTTCATCATTGGTGGTGAGTCCAGACTTATGAGGAAGCACTTCTGATTAAGGCTTTTCACGCTGAGTAAGGGTTTTTGCGTTTGTCTAATCTACCTGCCAGAGGCTGTTTGTGAATGTGTGTGTGTGTGTGTGTGTGTGTGTGTGTGTGTGTGTGTGTGTGTGTGTGTGTGTGTGCCTATGTGTGTGTGTCTGTAATTAGCACTATAAAAACAGGAGCAGATCACTAAGGTTGTAAATAACGCCCAAGAAGGAAAGGCCCCCCAGTTAATCTTCAGAGCTCCTTACACATGCCATGACACCTTCTGAAATGTTTCTGTGCGTGTTCACGCGTGTCTGTGCACGTATATATTTCAGTGCACACTCTGCCAGATGTGTGAGTAAGTATGGCTTCTACAGTGCAATAGACATGTCTTCACTTTCAGCCTTAAAGGAGCTGTATGCAACATTCAGAGCATTCATATAGCAGCAAACAGCTATTTGCTACGTCGAGATATAGCGGAGTAAAGTTGTCCTGGGCAGAGAGGGAGTCACATTCCCTCTTTGGTTACTGTAATAAGAGCTTATCTGTTCTTTGTTGTGGTAGACGGTCCAGCTGCTCATGCATGTTAGTGTATGTTAGCCCCCGTGTGTGTATCCCATTTGCTCACTAATTGCCACCATTCTGCACTGTGCTCGAACCAGGGGAACGGCATCGTGGCAGAAGCCTATTGGTCACCCTCTAGTTTACCATATTAAAACCGTTAGCTCTGTAAGCACTGTTGCCTCTGTTAGCACTGTTCGCGCTGTTAGCACCATTAGCCATCTAGTCCTAGGCTCAGCCATCTCTGTTTTAAGAAACATGTGAGAACAATCCAGGCGCAGCTTCTGAATATTTTAAATGCTCTGAATACTTATAGGTCCTTTAAACATTTTTTAAATGTTTGTGAGTGAGTGACATGATGCAATGATGTAATGAGAAAGCAGTGGGTGACTCATATGTTTAGAGTTGCCAGCCTCTTCATTATTTTTAACTGGTTTCACTGTATATCCAGCAACCAGATCTACAGTAGCCAATGCAAGCTAAGACGACCCTTGAAAAATCAGAACCTGAGGCTATAGCCCCATAGGTTCAGTACAAGTAAAGCATGTGTTATCCTGAAAAAGCTGCAAATGTATGTACTGTGGTTTTCCAAGTGATGCTATGTCAACTGCATTATGAACATGGTGACTCTGTATTCTGCTTTACAAGCAGTGACAACTGTTGTTTTGTCTAAAGTTGTCTTAAAACAAGACAAAGAGTCTGCAACATGCTCACAATGACTCTGTTAACATGTTTGTGTCTAGTAGGTATTTTTTTTTACCATGTTCATCACCATAGTTTGGCATGATAGCATTTGCTAATTAGCAGTGGTGGGACCATGTGTTTTGCAAGTCACAAGTAAGTTTCAAGTCTTTGAGCTCAAGGCCTGAGTCACAAGTTATGTCCCAGGTACTAAACTTTGAGTTTTGAGTCATAAACAAGTCAAAATGTGCTCTTGAACAAATACAATGCAATTTTAATGACAGGGTAATAATATGATAAAACTACAAATCACGAATGCTTTTTTAAAAATTTGTACTTAGGCGATTTGTTGAAAGTTGTTGCATCTCTGTACATAATTTTCAACCCATAGACACTTTACTGTAATTCATTTATAAATTCATTCATAAAAGATATTGAATATTCTTAAGTCAAAAGGTTCAGGTCCAAATGAAGTCACAAATCATTAGTGTTAAAGTCCAAGTGAAGTTACAAGTCTTTTTTGATTTTGCCATATTAAGTCTTAAGACATAAAATGTATGACTTGAGTCCAAGTCATGTAGCTCAAGTTCACTGCTCTGCTAATTATTAGCACGAAACACAAACTGCACTGAGGCTGATGGGAATGTCATTAGTTTTGTGGACTGGTCAAAACTGAAATATTGGACAGACAGACACACTGATCTGATGATACCATAACATAAGGGGATCACCAAAGTGATTATAATTTATCTTGAAGTAATCATGAATGTTGGTAGTCAACTCCACGATAATCCATTAAACAGTTTTACTCTACCTGCTGGTTACACAACATTAAACGTTAGGCAATTACTTAAAAGTAGATACATTGTCTGGGAGTCATGAATGTCTGTTGCAAGCGGTAACTTTTGGTGCTAAAAATGAGGCCAATGTGCAAGCGCCAAAACCTTGAACGGCCACTTAAAGCTGGTTCCAAAGCCAGTCAATCCTCATCGACCCCCATGTTAAAAATACCCAACTAAACTTGTTTTCAGCCCGGTACAAAAAAAGTCTTTTGGTCTTAAACTAAATTCAATACTCATGAAAACTGTACAAGGGTGGAATTTTTGTATAACACACCCATTTACATTTTAAAGTTAAGGCTTAAAGTTAAGCATAATTAAGGGCTTAACCACTTTGCATGTAGAGCTGTTTGCTAGCTGCTAGCTGTGATTGGAGTTCACCAAACAATGTGACCTCACAGTGGCGCCATCAAATATATATTCTATGGTTTACATGCGGTAAATGTTGGGTTATGTCTCAAGGTAAATGGAAACTATGACATGTTGGTGGGATCATATGTAATGTCAGGAGATCACCAGAGTTGTTATGATTCCTCCTTTGGGGCTTTTGCATACCTGCAGCAATGGCATGGCAGTCCATTCAGTAGTTGTCAGGACAACAACCAAAAACTTAACATTACCCCATGATGGTGCTCAAGGAAAAGTCAGAGAACAAACAAAGCTGATAGGGCTCACCCTCAGGTAGCTAAGCATGTTTATGCTAAATGTCATGGGAAATTCATTCAGTGTTTGACGGGATATCTTACTCTGAACTTAAGTGTTGGATTGAGCCAACATTACCATTCCTTGAGCCTAAAATTGACCATACACTATAACTTTTTTGTTCATTTGGATGGCTTTATGTGACCCAAGCCACACAGAGAGATCTTTCCAATCTGATAATCCAATTAGAAAGCCAACACTTCCCATGGGCGTACAGTTAAAGCTGTGTGGCCGCAAACAAGACTTTAACATTTGAAGAAGTCAAATTATATTCACTTTAGTGTGTGAGTGATGGCCAATAGTCATAAATTCCAACCTCACAACCACACAGACTTAGAATTTTGGTCCAGGCTGATATACACAAACAGTGTATGACATGTAAGAGTGAGAGTTTCTGCAGAAAGCATTAGACATATTCGAGAGAGAGCTTGATTTAATGATTCAATTTAAGTATGTTGCTCTAAAAAAAACCAGCATGGTGAAAAGAGATATAGTTTTCCTTTCCTTGGTAGTTGAATGACTGTTTAAAAAACCAACACTCAGTGCAGTGGCAATGTTAAAAAGCTAACTGAGATACAAATTAAAGAAAGTTTGTAAAGGTGCAAAAATCCATTTCTATAGTCGTGTTTAAGATCTTGTTTTCTATAGACACTTATATGAATTCATGACAGCATGTGCCAGAGAGAAAAAAACCCCAAAACACATCTTTAGCCAACAGCTGTCATCTAAATACTGTGTTGTTGATTCTGTCTTCAGTGCCATAGAAACTACCTGTCTCGAGCTGTTGGGAGTGTTGGCTTTGAGTATTGCCTTAAAGCAATGCTTTCACAGTTCTCTCATAGCACAGAATGAGTAATGTCTTTCCAGAGTTGCTTAGCATTAATGTATTTGCCCTGTCATTGTATACAGTGAAGCTGTGTCTCAAAAATTTAACTTTGCTTCCACAGCCAAGAAAGTGGCCTTACAGTACTTCAAACCATTGTCAGTGTAAATGGTTCCTCTCAAGGCTCGGCCACTTCAAACACTTTGCAGCTGGCAAACAGACAAAAAGCAATTGAAAAATGAAGAAAGGTTTGCCTGGCCAGAGATCCCCTTCAAACCTTTTACGGTTAGCTAGTTCTTTCAACTTTTGATGTTGCTATGCATCCATGTGGCCGTGTGTGTCATCCAAACCAAATGAAGTTGCCTTTGTAGTTTTAGGGGAAAACTGTTGCCAATTGGCGCTCCTACAGTGTTTGTCAGACTTTAAAGACAATAAGTGCACCCTCAGGTCAGGGTGGTTTTCTCTAAGAAAACGTATGCTTTTTACTATCAACATACATGCTCATGGTGTTGACTGACACAAAATAACAAATGATCACAACTCATCAGCACTGTATTTCAGAGAACCATGTCCATATAATGTTTTATTTTTATTTTTTATATTTGTGTGCCGATGTTTTCTGCAGCAGTTTCTTCTTTTTATAAAAATAAAACATAATGTTTAGTGTTCGTGTCTGTTGTCTTGCCACCTGTTGTCAGAGGTATAAAAAGTTTTTAGATCTTTTTCTTTAAATTGCAGGAATGATTTTTTCTAACATTTTTTTTTTTAATTTAGAATCAGGTTCAGATCACCTTTATTACGCCACTCTGGAAATTTTGTTTGCCTGCGTGCCCCAGACAAGTATATATTGTGCAACCCAGTCTCACAGAAATTCAAGAAATGACCACGAACTCTAAACACCGCATTACATGGTGGTGGAAGGTGGTGGAAGGTTGAAAATACATGCCAGCATCATGGAAACAGTGACAGGGGAAAGTCTATTAGGATCCTTTATCGCAGTGGACACAAAAATTCCCTGGTTCAACGATGTTAATGATAGAAGCTAAAGCCCCATTTCCACCAAGAAGTCCAGGACACTTAAGTTCAGTTCGTTTCGCATTTTTCCGTTTCCACTGTCAAATTTTGCTTAATTCAATGGACAGACTGCCAGCGACTCTTAAGGTGGAACTTTTACTTGTTATGTTACTCAGTTTACTCAGTTTTAAGTTTGTGTCTTGTTGCCAACAGCAGTCTACATGTTTAGATAAAAGAAATACTTTCATAAAGTTGTGATTTCTTTAATCAAATTCAGAGTATAGATATATGAAAAGTAAAAAGTCATTATCAACAATAACCTCTTTTAAACTATTACTCACCATAAAAACAATATTACTTGTACTGGTGCATGGGTAAGGAATTTTAGTGTTGTAGTTACATTGTTCGAGGTGGAGCTAATTTTACTGTTTACTGGTGGGTTATGTAATCTACAATACACTTATGACTGATAAGTTTGAGTTGTCAAAGTAAATTCTGACTCATTAGTGTTGTAATCATATTATGCAACCTTTCTACATGAACTGTTTTAAGATTTGCACGAAAGAGGGAGACCTTCCTATTAACACCTCAGGTGGAGTTTTCTCAGAATTGCAGGCACCAACATGCAGCTCCCACCCAAAGTGATCTCTTATGGCTTCACCTTTTCCTGTGAATGTGTACTGACACACATTCTGTGTGCACACACATCTACATAGAGTAATTAAAGACCCGAGAGTGCGAGTGAAGGAGAAGGAGCATGTCTCAGCAGAGGATCACCTGCAGGGCAACTAGGGCAGTCGTGGACCATCGACAACAAAAGAAAAGAAAGCAAACAGTAAAGTGCACAAGGAAAGTGCAAAAAACAGGGCTGTGTTTTCCCATTGGCTAGAGAGGGGATTTGTCAGTGGGGGACAATCTGTGTCATTTAGATAGCAAAGTATTCACACTGTTGATCAGAAAGGTGTGATTTGACTTCATACTGATGCATTTGATTGT